>VMRM01000021.1:7758928-8425000 GCA_010277075.1 Poeciliopsis retropinna
CTGCTCGTTCCTCCAGCTCCCTCCACCTCCTTCTCCTCTCTGTGCTTTGCAGATCTTTTTTTGCCTCCTAATTTTAATTTGATTCCGTCTCTTCCTGTATCCTCTGCTCTCTGTTCTCTCTGTATTTGTACGAGCGAGGCCCTGAGCATATTCTAATCTCCCGGTTCCATATTAGTGCCTCGCCTGCAGCACCTTCATTAGCTGTTCAGCCACGGCTCAGGGTGTGTCGGCGTGCTTCGGCGGCAGCAGCGCATCTGAATACACATGCAGAGCTGCTGCTCTGATAAATACCTACACCTGATTGCAGGTTTACATGTGCGGCAAACATGTGCAAGTGTGTCTGCGTGCAATTATGCATGCACTTCTGCACTGGCTTTCTCCTTGCTGGTGATAAGAACACTGCTGCCACCTGCTGGTCAACAGGAGAACTGCTCAGGCTGAGCAAAGTCACGTAGGACAGCAGCACTGCTCTGGCATCTCAGAGGATGAGCTCATCTCCAGTTTGGTGAGCATATTGAGTGCCCTCCCTCCCTAATACAGGATTGTGTTACAAAGAGGGAAAGAGAGAGAGACGGCGCGATCTATACAAGCTAGAATTGCTCACAGAGGAGAGTGACCATGAATTATTTACTATGTATATTATGAACAAGAAAAATCTTTGTCATCCTAAGTTCTACAGACCTTTGCATTTAAAGAATGAACAGATGCTTATCTTTCTCATTCTTGCATTTCTCCCCATCATATTTATATCTCCACTATTTTCTTGCAATATCTTGGTTTGGTCTATATCTTGGTTTCGGAAATTTCTTTGGAGATAAAGGGCAGCAAGAGTCCATCCAACTGGCCAAATGTATTGCAGTTCAACAAAAACTAAATACAGATTTATATATAAGCCAGTGAGCGGGGCTTAGGTTGCTCTACAAGACTGATTGAACGCTTTGATCTAAAAGTGGTGGTTCTATAAATAAAGAAAATGCTTTAGTAGCCCAATAGGTTTAGAATAACATTATAGACTTAGCAAGAATATAAAAACAGTAGCTACAACCTTTGATAGTCACTACATAATTAAATATACACATATTTCATTATGTATGTTTTAAATATTTCTGGATCAGACAATTTTCTGCGACTGATGTGTTCTTCCCAATCAACATCATGGTTTAATTAGCCACAATCAAACTCAATTTATTTTTTGATGCTCTGGATCTCCAATGAAGTTAGATCCACAATGCAAAATTATGATTACCCCATCTTTATGCATATGTGATTAATTCATCAAATAGTTTGGCTAATGGATTATTGTAATCTTACATGCAGGTTGAACAGTTTGTTTATTTTTTGATATGGCTATTAGAAAATTCTGTGGCTGACTAATGATGCAGATGTCTGTATGTGAAGATAAAGGGCTATTTCCCTTTGTTAAAGAGAATCCTTGAATTTCATTTATTATCTTAAGTTTAAAATTTAAAGAATTGTAAAAAGTTTCCAGTCAGATGACCCAAGTGTGACAAAGTGGAGGATAGTGCAGTTAGCATTTGCTAACCTTTTTACAGCAGCTCTCTTAAAGTTCTTCCTGTAGTTATTGCTTTGTAATATGCTTCATAATGTCTGTTGTAAAAGTGCTGTAAAGTTGATATTGATTCCCTGTAAAGTTTATTGGTTTTTCCCTCTCTGTGTATTTTCACCTTCAGACAGCAGAAAGCCTACATGCCACACAGGGACCCCTGAGTGAGACCACCGAGGATTTCTGGAGGATGCTGTGGGAGCACAACTCCACCATCGTGGTCATGCTCACCAAGCTACGAGAAATGGGCCGGGTAATACAAAAACTCTTACGCCCAAAAACACCACAGATACGCCACCCTGTAAGGCCAGCGAAGCGATTCAGGCAGATGATAGCCATCTCTAGCAGGCCGGCTCGCCTCGGATAAGCCGCTGTGCTGGGCTGCTCAAATATTAATTCATTCCAGACCTGAACAATAACTGCGGCTCAAAGTTTACCTCCTTATCAGCGCGGCTCGGAGGGTTCAACTCGGGCCCCTTGGTGTCAGATTTGTCAATATCTGGGTTCATTCCAAGCATGCCGATAACTCCAGTATCCTGTGCTTTAAAATGAGACCTGTTGAAGGCAGAGTTTGTTCTTATTTGGCTGCTTTGAATGTAACATTCTGATGGAAAATCTTTGGACACCATTCCATAATAGGATTGAAATATTTAGGAATTCCATGGTTGTTCCCATTTTCACCAAGGTAGATAAGAGATTAGTTGTTTCATCATGGACATGTTCAGTGCCTTGCTAGAATCTTTTTAAAATTTGTATTGGATTAGAACTTTAGGTGTTACGGTCTCTGGTCCGCTTGGCATTCACAAATGCATTGAAACCGTGCCAGAGTTTGCCTTTTTGGGCCGTTGAAGTGAACTGTAGTGCAGTTCGAATGCCAAGCGGGCTGGAGACCGCTCCAAAAATAGGAACAGTGCAGAGCATTCTGGGTACGTAAAACCAAAACAAACTCCTGTGTCTGCCTCTACCAGGTTGTGACAAACGAGAAATGCCACAACTGCTAAAATCTGACACCACTCCATTTTTGTTGACATTTTGTGAAGTAGGAAATTGTGTTCAGGTCGTCTTCTGTTGTTTTTATGTAATTTCCTTCAGTAGTTACATAAGCGAGGAGGTGAACAGGAGTTTGTAAGTCTGATCCCCAAATGTACCAAACTATCAGGTGTGAAAACACACTTGGTATCACTTTCATTCAACAGTCCATATAATACAGACCTGTACAAAGCATGAGTGGTATGAATACTTTTGCAAGCTGCTCTATTATGTCATCCCACGTGTAGAAGTAGGACAACTAGAAGAAGTTACCTAAACGTCGATCAGCTCCTTTTAAAGGCAAAATCTGCAGAAGCGTTTTGGTCCCCCATCAAATTAATTTTAGCCATTTCTGCTGATGATTTAGGTGATTCTGACATTACTCAGCTGCACAGCTACAGCTTTTATCACCCTCTCAACCATAAGCGGCGCTGATAGAAATAAAAGCCCTCATGATTGTAGTTAAGAACACTAACAAATTATGTAAATATTTTGCCACCGAAGATGAATCAGTTTTTCTAAACCATAGATTAGTCTTTTGGGATTCTCTTTTGTGAGCAGAGACATTTCCATCGCTGAAAATGATTAATAACTTCCAGTAAGCCACATGTGATCACAAGGCAGTGATTAAGTGAGAATGATAAAGTGGGTTTTTCTTTCATCCAGAAGGATTTTGTTGAAAATGTATTTTTTCTTGCAGGAGAAGTGCCATCAGTACTGGCCAGCAGAGCGTTCCGCCAGGTACCAGTACTTTGTGGTGGATCCAATGGCTGAGTACAACATGCCTCAGTACATCCTCAGAGAGTTCAAAGTCACAGATGCCAGGGTACGTTGAGAGAGAGAGAAAAAATAAGTGTCTGTGGGCTTCCTTCAAAATCCCCAGCAACTCTCAGAAATCCAAGCATCCAACCAGAATATCCTCACTTTAGCTCGCATCAGAAACAGCAGCAGTGATCAGAACACGTCCCGTGTTATTTTCCCTGACAGGCTGACACCCAGTGAATGTGCCGTGTTTACCCAAATTTAGAAACAGTAGGCTTGCTCTATAGATTGTCTTTGGTGTGTGTGGATGTGTGTGATTTGCTGTGAAAATACATGAAAAGCACATGCTTGGGTCCCTGAGGGGGGCAGTACTGGAACTCCCTGTGATGCAGTAGTTTCAATGTGCTATAAATACACCTCAGTGTCATCTGAAGGCTCCCACGGCTGCCGCACTCTAATCCCACATCCACTTCTTCTTTTATATACATGTGGCTCACAGTCTTCGCTTCTAAATGTATGCTTTCACAGCACAAACATGGGAGCCATTTAAAGTGATTATATTTTAAACAAGAAGAGGCAAATTCTGGACGGACGGGAGAAAAAAAAAATGCCTCTGAGCTGCAGTCTGCTGGTTTCATCTCCCATCTTGGTTGTCGGCTTTATTTAAATCACAACCCAGGTGGAAATTAGCTGCACTCACATAGACCTCAACTTGGACCTCTGACTTGCTGTTATTTATTTATTTTATTGTGCCATCTGCAAATAACAGTCCGGTTCAACCGTACTGAAAATCCATATCTGTTCCCATCAGGATGGACAATCCAGAACAATCCGCCAGTTCCAGTTCACCGACTGGCCTGAGCAGGGAGTGCCAAAAACTGGAGAGGGCTTCATCGATTTCATTGGACAAGTGCACAAAACTAAGGAGCAGTTTGGACAAGATGGACCAATCACTGTACACTGCAGGTAAGAAAAGCGCAACAGTTGTAACTGATTACTCTACTTTCCGGGCTAAATAACTCAAGAGTAGGAACGCAACTAATGATTGATTTAGAAATTGATTATTCTGTCGATGAATCAGATAAAAAAAAAAAAAAGTACACTTTCTGCAGATTTTCATTTACACCTTTTCATACAATATTAGAAATACATTAAAAGATTCAAATAAACAAATAAGTTACTTAAATAAGAACATTTTATTTTATATGCAATTACACAGCATTAGTTTAGTGATGTTGTCACTAATGTATCCTCTGCTTGATCATTTGCAGCAAAGGATACATCTGGAGCTAAAAACTTTTTCTAACATTAACATGGGAAAAGCTCAGTTCTTCCTGCTTCACTTAAGAGATCAGGTTGACACTATATTGATATTGACTTTTTTTTTTTATTAAGCAATTCATAATTTTTTTTTACAGAATTTTAACCAGGTGAAGCTAAAACTGTCAATAAAAGCAAAATGTTTATATTTTGGTAAAGTTTTAGTTTAATTACTGCTCTGAGTCTGCTGTTCTTTCGGGTTTTTTGAGTTTGTATAGTCCAGTTAACGATTTAAATAATCAATAAATCTGATTTATCATTTCCAGCATCTTTTAAACTAAACACACCTATTTCAAATTGATGTTTAAAGTTTGGTTTGTGTCATGAAATTAACCAATTTAAATAAACTCAGACCTTTTTAAAAGGAAGAGTGGTCAAAGAAAAAGCAAAAGTTATGCTAGGTGACCGATTCTTTGATAAAAATCAAAAACCTGAACATGACAAGCCAGAATCTAGACCATGCTGATGAGCCGGGCCTGAACAAAGAACAGGAGAAATGGAGAATAGCTGAAACTGTCAGGATTAAAATTAAAACACAATAAGCTGGTGGAGTCTCAGAGAGCCTGCAGTGAGATTATCAGTCAAGGATTAGAAAGGCGAACCTCTGCTTCACCTTTTAAATAGTCATTTGTTAGCAATCTGGGCTTTAATCATGCAGTCTCTCGTAGTGTCATCATTATCTCCGACAGTCGCCTACTCAATATTCATCATTTAGATTTGTGGCCTCCGTGGTAATTACTCTAACTTTTAGTTGCTTTATTGTGAGCCGCTGCTAATGTACCTGCAGTGTTTCCCCTCTGGAGTTCAGTAAACCAGAAGCAATAAAACTAAAATGACTTTATAGAGAGTTTTTCTTTTTCACCCTCTGAGAAATTTCCAGCATCCATCATGTGAAATTTTATGGTAAATGCAGTAATGAATCTGTGTGTGTGTGTGTTTTCACAGTGCCGGGGTAGGCAGGACCGGAGTCTTCATCACCCTCAGCATCGTGCTGGAGCGGATGAGGTACGAGGGCGTGGTGGACCTCTTCCAGACGGTGAAGACGCTTCGCACCCAGCGGCCCGCCATGGTGCAGACTGAGGTCAGGACGACGCGCTGATGCTCAGGATGTTGTTCAGACTTTAATGCTTACTCAGACAGGATGCTGTTTGAAAGTTAATGCTGGAATCGCTGCGAGATTCAAGACTGATGCTGTCCAAAGTGTCCTCCTTTAAAGGATGGGCTGCACAACAACAAAGACTTAGTGACAAATCCCACTTTAATAGAGGCTTTAGTGGTGCAGCAGGAATCCCACAACAAACTCATGCCGTGTTATCAGATTTTTTTTTTTTTTTATCAAATACATGGACTCTGTAGCAGACAAAGGGTTTTAAAACTAATCTTAGGAAGGATTTAAATGCTTTTGGTTTTTAGATTTGCCAAAACGACTCCAGACGTGTTGTAACCTCTAAACCCGGAGACATAGTTCACTGGGATTTTATACGATAGATCAACGCAAAGCAGAGCATACTGTGAAAGTGAATAAAAATATACATGATTTTCTGAGTATTTATACAGAAACATAGGCAAATTAGGATAAATCCAATTTTCAGGTTTTGCTACAAATCTGGGTCCTAAAACATGAACATGTTTTTAACTTCAGCAGGCGCCTTCAACTCCAGACCTCCAACATTTGGATGGTCCAACATATGAATCAAATGGGCTAGATAAAACTAAAAAAAATAAACTAAAAGCACAAAAATTTGTTTGATATTTGTTTAAGTTTGGACACTATTGCCCAGAAAAATTTGAATACTTGAGACCCCCTCTAATATTGCTTAGTAGTATCTATTTTATTAGTTCAAATTCTGTATGTAATTTAACATGCATCAAAACATACAGTGGAATCATCTTAGCAGCCGATCCTTCTTATTTCCTCTCTTGTGGGAACAGCCAATCAGCACCGAGGGAAATGAATGATGCTCCCACATTTGCAATCACCAGCCAATAGCGTGTTTATGCAGTATTTATGCCTCCCAAGCTGCATTTTCTGTCAAATATTTTTTATTTGCTTTACTTTCTGTTGGTTTATCACAAGCTCAGTAATTATAAATAATCACAAGGCAGTGTTTATCATGAACATGAATCAGAACATCTACTCACTACTTTTTCCTCCTTCCCACCAGGACCAGTACCAGCTGTGCTACAGGGCAGCACTGGAGTACCTGGGGAGCTTTGACCACTATGCAACGTAACCACTCTCCCACCGAAGCAGCTCTCCCCGGTCAGACCTCTCAGGAGTGTGCCAAGTGTCCCATTTCAGCCGTCATCCATCCAATCACTTGACCCCCCCAAGCCCTCTGTCCCAACTCTCGACCCCTGGATCCCGGAGAACGGGGACGAGCTAGCCGCCATCCGTCAAGGGTTTTCCAACTAATCATTGAGATATACGTCGAGATCACCAACCGCCCGATATTTTTTGTTTTAAAGATGACAGAAACAGCGACGACTCTTGTACAGATGCGACAGAGCAGATTCCTGTCGAAGCCAAACCTCCCTGATTGTCAAAGGCTACTGGTAGCACAAAGAGAGCATCCTCTCTGTTTTCATCTTTTTGTTGATTTGTCAATATGATTTATTATGACAAGTTATTGTTTAGTATACTTTTATATGTTGTTTTTATTAATCATTTTAACGCCAGACATTTCTTTGTTTTTTTTCTTGTTTCAAACTGCTCAGAAGAGCAAGCATTATATTCATAATCGTTTTTAGGGTACGTTAGCACACGAAGACATGTGTTTTTAACATGCCTCTCAATACTAATACAAGAGGACCACTGTTGTCCAAGCTGCTTTCAGGTTTTTTTTAATCATTGTTTTGATGTTCTCCTAGTTCCTTATGGTCGTTGTCAGTTCAACAACTCGAATTGCCTTTTCACTTGCCGTTACGAAAGTCAACTTTGAGATTTGATTCGAGAACACAGACTTGCTGTAGTTGTCCCTCTGTAATCGCAGCAGAACGCTGAAACACAAGTCACACGAGGCGCACAGAAATGCGAAGCACATAATTTCTGTTTTCGTTTGAATTTTTCCTATTTTTTAGGTTTGTTTTTCATCAGAAGCCTATGGCATTGAGGCCTTCATGCTCCACAGCGGAGAACTTACCTGAAGAAAGCAGACTTTTGTACCCAAGGGGTGGGCGACAGGAAAACACAAAAACTCACGATCTCTGAATAAAGTCGAGATGCTCTTCAAGTCCCTCCCCATGTCCTCGCTTCTCGCCATCGAGCTCGATCGGGTTCGCCAAGCGGAAGTGGTTCGTTATGAGTTGGGAGAGCCGAGCCATCAGCATCGGTACTTGTACAGAATCAACCATTCCTACAGAGGGACAGAAACTCAGCCCTTTGGACTGAAACCTGATATTTTATACAGAAATAGAACTATAAATATATATATACACATATATATAATTATGACTGATTATATATATGTACGATTACACATAGATATATACACAGCTTCAAAAATATATTGTTAAAAAGGAATATTTCTGCTGATCTACCTGGAGACAGAGCCTGCTGTCCTAGAGTGTGTATTAATGGAGACACCATTGTATCTACTGTACTACCATTGTAACTTCAACAGCTGGTTGTCCATGTGAGGAAACAGCACAACCCCGCCTCTCCCCTCAACCATCATCAAAGCTGACAACTCTTCACTGGGCGAGCACACACCTACTACATGACCCGCAGGAACAGCAGCGTCCGATTCAACCGGGTCGAGGAGAGGAAAGAGGGGGAGGACCTGAAAAACAAAAATAATTTTCATTTCTACCTTGTGAATGCTTAGTGCTGTAGGGGTTCAATCTGTTGTACACACAGTCTGTTTTCTATCTGTTGATAAAGAACTGGAACTAAAGAATCAACTGTTGATAAAATGAAAAAGAAAACCATTGATGTTAATAAAGTTAAATAATTGGGTTTTTGTACAAAGACGGCTTTGAATGCTTTGATTCTTAGTTTGAATTTTTACAATGCATGCATGGTGAAAGTACTTTTTAGATCATCGCCTCGTAATGATTTTCAATTTTTGCTTCTGCATAAAACCACTAGAGGGTTGTCTGATTTATTTGCTGATCAAAAATCTATTTTGAGTTTAAGTGTGCTCCTATGTAATATTTTATGGCATTAGCATTTTCTCAGACTGAATAACCAAGTACATTTATTCATAAAAGTATTTTAGATAATACAATTATCACACCAACAATGCCACATAAATGTAACTAAAAAATTTTTGCTGTTACACATCGGCTCTTAACTTCAAGCAATGCTAACTGTACCAATATTAAAAGCTGCCTCAGATGTTCTTCAGCATGGGCCGCCTATAATGAAATGACGCTAATGGAATAAGGAATTATTTTCTATTCTTTTGTGTAATTTTGTTTAAACTACAGGCCTTAAATTTTGTAAAGTACTCAAATCAAGTGGCCTCATTCAATGAGTTTCTTGCAAAGCTATATCTTGCGCTCAAATTTTAAAAAACAAGATGTCACATTAAAACTCAATTTTTACAATACATGTATTTTTTTAAAAAAACAGAGGCAACCTTTTGGCTCTGGGAAAATGTTATGTTGGAAGCAAAGGCAAAAATTGTTCTGTGCTGAAAGGTTGTCGGCCAATGGACTAGAAACGTAACTAGTAGTCTACTATATCCTGTTTAACTATGGCTTCATTTCAAATATAAAAATGTATCTTAATATGCGTTAATACACACAGTGGAAACCATTTTAGAGTTACGCAGATGCTAACATCCTTCCTTATATCCACTCTTGGAGGTAAAGCTAACCAGTACCAAGGAAAATGAAAGAAGCTCCTTGATCGGCTGCTTTGCAAACACAGCCAATAGCGTGTCAAATAGCATAGCACCTTTGTGTTCAAGCTGGATTTTTTTTCAAATATTTCACATATGCTCTAAGAAAAAATATCTGCATTTTTCAATGTAATATTGCATTACATAGAAAAAGCTTCCAACCATGAAGTCTACTGCATTCAACTCAGGGGCTAATGCCACTAAACCAGCCGTTAAAATAGGAAACAAGTAATTCCACACACATATAATTCCAGTAAGACATCAAGTACCTACAAGATCTTCTACCAAAGTTGCTCTTTTCTACATTAAGAGTCAAATGTGACCAACAAAACATCCAAGGTTATCACCATCAGACACTTCAAGGAGTATTTATTTACAGTACTCTGAATATTGCAATGAAGACACCGACTATGATTAACCCATATTTTTGACTCTTTCTTCATGACAATACCCCACAATGCTTTGAGTTGCTCAGCTGCTAAAGATCAAGAACAGGCAGGATGTAAATATTTGATATTTAAGTATTTATAGGCATTACACTGAAAATAACTTACCAAATATTACACACAAATAATCATTTATGATTGCTATATGTCACGCAATAATAATGTGATGGAAACTTGACATATTGTGCTGCTGTAGTAAGAATATTAAGGGAGGTAAGGAAATGTTTAAATGGACCAAATCTTTGCTATTATTACCACTGCAATAAAAAAGGAAGTTATGTTTGGGCTTTTTTAACAAAAACAACATATTGTTAACAGGGAAGCCAATAAGTGTGGAAGGCAGTCCATTCTTAAAGAAAAATACTATTATTTACCAAATAGACAAAATCTTAACTTTTTCAGAGTTTTCAGCCACATCTACCAGCCTGCTGCGACAAAACTGAGATTGTTCAGTTGTCATCATGACGGCTTAGTCATTTCTTAAGAGAACGTCTCTGGTGATTTCACATCAGAGCGACAGCATAATTTGTGTTTTTGTCTTTGCTCTCGTCACATGTCTGGTGGGGGTGAGCTGTCCTTGGGAAAAGTGATGCTATTTGTTTCCATGAACCAGTAAGAAGTGGCCAGAATCTCAATCTGATGAGAGTGTTTGAAATGTTTTCTCCATAGAGACTTTAAAAACACACTCAGAAGTTGGTTCAGTTCAGGAACAAAGTCACCAACCAAGATAACGCTTGGAGACAGAATTGCCATTTTAAATCTCAACCCGCTCACTATTTTCATAACAGGAGATAAAAGGATTTTCAGGTCCTCAAGTGATTTCTTTGTAGGTTTTCCTAATATTTCACTGTTATTCAGATTATTTTAGACATATTTTCCACATACTACAGTAAACTTTTAAAAATAGTAAGTTCCTCCTGTATTTCTACTAATCAATCAGGTCTGGAAATCTATTGTACATACCCTTGGTTCTCAAATTGCAGTGGAATGCAATGGAACTTAGCAGAAATGTTGCAGTGCTTACTTGTAAGAGAATATAAAACTAATAAACAACAACAGCAAATACATTATTTAAAAACAGCTCAAGCACAGTGGTGCACCATCAGAAACAACTCAAAAGAGAAGCATAAATGAGGAAACCTTGAGATCTCCCATTACAAACAGTAAATCAGAAACAGGTGGAGATGCCTAATTATTCTGATTCATCACCTCTGGGTCTGATGCTCAACGACTAACGTTGAATATTCCAACTACTAATACCATATAAAAACTAGTGATGTATGACTGCATTTCATAATTTCACATACCCAACATAACTCTCCTGTTCTAGGCTCAGGAACAATTGTGAGTTATCGTTTATGCTAGGCTACTTGCATATCAAATCTAGTAAGACATTTTTTACGTTCAAATCTTAAATGCAATATGTTAATATTGTACATATTATATCAAAAAGGGACATTGGACTCAATTTAAGAGGTCTGTTTCACATTTGAAAACTGGTTGGATTTGGTAGCTTATACACAAGGCTAACTACTATTATTAACCATACCAAACCCAACAGGTCAGCTCCATGCTTAAAAACCAGTGAGGTTTGCTATCGATAAGCAAACTACCATAAGCATTTAAAAGATGAAACTTTTTTTTTTTTTACTTTCAAAGTACAACAGTTAAAGTACAAAAGTATTGTGCTTTTGTACTTTACTTACTGTAAATATGTTGCCTAATGGAGGCTTCTGGAGCAATGCACATACTTTCAAAAAATATATTAAAACTATTTTAAATATTATATTTTGATATATCTACACATAAAACTGACTTTCTATCTGGAAATTAGATCTTAGGTACCCTGCTAATATTTTCTTGGTAAAAAACTACTATATTTATTTATTTCATTTATTTTTGGTAGATCTACAACAAAATGAAACTTTTAAATGAGACTTAAAATTTGACTAACATGCTCAGTGAAAAGGCTAATCGCTATTAGCATGTGTGAGATAATGCAAGCATTTGAATTTTTTATTTTCAACAGTGTTGGTGTGTGAACGTAAGAAGAGTTGTGTAGAACAGTTTAAGTAAATTTAAGGACATAAAAATTATGAATTTAAAGTGTTCTACATTCTGTTCAAAACAGCCAAGTCTGACCTTTTGTTCATTTTTCTAACTTTAATCTAAACAACTTTATCTTTGGAGTGAAAATGACACCCACTACTATTTTATGTCCTCTGACCAATACTAAAGAATCCAATCTTTTTCCCCCTCCATTTCTTTGTGTTTTTAATACATAACAAAAACTATCCAAAAAATGTCCCTCTATACTGGGACAGCTGTTATAAAATGCCTGAGAACCTTTGCGCTCTAAATGCCTTTTCCAGTGTCTGCCTTCTCAAACCGTTCCCACAGCAGAGCAGTAGAGCTTGAGTTTTGCTAAATGCGCCACCTTCTGCAAACAATCTGGAATGAGAAACATGTAAGAGACAGTGAAGAACACTGTTGATTCTTAAGTGCCCGAAATCTCTGTTTGCTGCTCACGTGTAACAAATGAGTCACAAAAATATTTTATAAGATTTTCAAGCAGCTCTGGTATTTTGTTATGAAAACACAACTCCCATTTCAACATGATAAAAATCCACCGACCTTAGCTTTGAGTTTCATAGAATTACCAAAATCTACTTTAGCAAAAATATTTAATGTATTTTGGATTCAGAACTCCTTCCTCTCTCTTAATCTCTGCTTCCCTCCATGCTTCAAATTCACAGTCTCCCTTTCAGCAGAATTTCATACCTCCATACAGACTGATAGCATTTAATCCAGAGGGGCGGGGGTTGCATTCGTATGTCTTGGTTTGTGTCTGTATCATACATGTATCATACATATGAACAAGGACCTTTCTTAAATCAAATGAATGTTAAGTGATAGATTTGTTGCTCTTGGCCTGCCGACTCAGATGAATCATATCTGAGGACATGAAAACACAAAGCAGAACATAAAGCTGGATTTAAGTGACAGGTTTTGTTTACACTTAAATGCTTCTATAGACCGCACAGCATTGTGTACGTTGGAATTAAGCAGAATCACATTTCTGGTTCAATTGTGCTTTCGGCTCTAAACTGCACTGCAGAAATTCACACCTCTAATGGTGTTGCTGCTCTTTTGTGTCGGCATGCTGCTGTTATCTCTGCTGTGCAGCTTAGTTTTGGCGCTAATAATATTCACTTCATGACAGCTAATAGTGTGCCCACATGAAGCTCATTTGTAGCAGAGTAAATTGTTTTGACTGCAAGTTCTCTCTGTTTGTGGGGCTGCATTGTGTTGGGCAGAATTCTGGCTGTGGCATTTTACAAAATGTTGTTTTGGATACCACACAAAGCAACTGGCATCACTGTGGCTGGAGAAACAAACTTTACGCACTCTGTTTTATACCTTTGCAGTAGTTTTTTGTGATTCTCTTTTTGAATATCTGTATTTCATGTGGAAAATGCCAGAAACGGCACCATTAGGAGGCACAATGAGTGATCTGAATGGGTAAGAAAACATAAAACCATAGGCTTGACTAATCTATGCTGCTGGCTTTTACAGTATACTGTTAAATGTGTTGTAGAAATGATGCAGAATCCAACCAGGATGCAGAAGACCGTGAAGCACAGTTACTCTGCCTGAAGATTAAAGACCATTTGGAGGAAATGTTCTCCGACAGTCACCTGGCGGAGGATGGCTTCCTGCTAAAACACATGCAGAAGAACAAGCAGGGCTATGTTAGTCTCAAGCTTCTCACTTGTCTGAAAAAGGTAAATGTACTTCTCAGGTTTGTGTACTCTGACGCAGTTTGAATAGAAACAACATAGTGAAAATGCAAACAAAGCTAAAATGTTAAATATTTGCCGCAGATAAAGGCTCTGACCACGAACTGGTACATGACTCTAGCGGCCGCAGAGTGCTCAGACCTCCTGGAGTTGAACGAAGAATGCACCAAAGTGCGACGCAAAGAGGTTCTCCCTCAGTGGCTGATGTGCTCCCCCACCAGCCGGCTCCTCCTCATCTGGAACGCTTCAGAGGAGCAGAGCGGAGAGGACGGCGCTGACCCAGGGCAGTCTTCGCTCTTACTGAGCATCCTCCAGCGGTTTGACTCGCCGGGTGACGTCGCGTCAGTCTGGATCCTGCATCCCGGAGAGGAGCTTCCCAAAGAGCTGCAATGCTACGCCAAACGTCACAAAGAGCTCGGCCAGATTTTGTGTGCCGTGATGAAGTTTAATAGTTTGGAATCAGTCCGTAGGGCCTACAGCTCTCTCAGAGAAGAAGAAAAGATTAATGGGAGGGGCCTGTGTGTGGTGCCGCTGGGATGGCAGTCAGTGCAGAGCATCAATAAGTTTGATCCATCGGAGAACAAAGGAGACGCCACATGTTCTATGGGAGACCCTCAGAACATCTCTCAGGTTTTGCTCCAGCAGGACCTTCCCTCACCTCTCAGGTTTTCTGAAGAAACTGGAGAAGCATATCCTCCCCCAGCAGCCCAGGAGGACTCCAGCTGCAGTCAAAAGTCATTGCGAGGATTAACTAAGAGATACAGCTGGACAGACTGGTGCTCCGGAGACCGCAACACACCGTTTTCTCAGTGCCCGTGGGTACTAAAGCGCAAATCTGCAGCCAGTGCAGCAAAGCTGGAGACGGCTGAGCACCTGAACACAACCGGCTTAATACTAAAAGTCCTGCGTCAGCCCTTTGGCCCCGACGATACCAAAGGTTTTAATGGCAGAAGGCAGAAATATGACTTTCTTGAATGAAATGGCTTTAGAGGAGATCAGAAAGAAGACTGAGCTGAGAAGAAAATACTCAAAAATCTGACACAAGAAGACAGAAAATTTGTTTCCATTAAAGAATTAAGTTCTGCTGATGAATGTTCAGTCATTTCTGCATGTAGTTAGGAACCACTGACAGGTGAGGGCAGCATTTACTTGTGCTAAATAGTGTTTCCTGACACTTTGTTCAGTTTATAATGCTTTTAAACAGTTGAGATTGATTGTAATTGAATGGAGTTGAATGAGCTTCCCCCCTGTAAAAACCTATAGGGGGAGACGGTGTAGCCTAAGCTGCAGCAGAAGAGTCTGAAGTTAAAGTGTCCAAAAGCCAAAAGGGTTCTTTGGGAAGATTAGAGGCATCTTCACCTCTTGGCCTCTGCTCTTCTGATCATAGTAGCAAATTGCCTTGTATATTTGTTCCTCAGCCAGGAGCCATTTACCTTACCAAGTCTCTTAGACAAAATGTGGTTGTCTGTCAACATAAAAAAAAAAAAAAAAACTCAGACAAAGCTCTCATTATCCTTCTGCTTTCTGTGCAAAAATGCCTGTTTAGACTCAGAGTCTTTGGAAAGTAGCTTTCCACTCACCGAGATGACAGTTTGGCAAAAGGGCCACTTGTCCAATCGTCAAACCGCAGATTGTGCAAGACGAGAGCAGCAATGCTTGTGCCTGATTTCCAGTCGTTTTAATGACACCTCAACTGGAACGGTTTGTTTATAGTGTTACTGATTGAGGGCTTCCTTAAAATCTTGCCCCAAACTAAACAGAAAGCGGTTCTTCACTCATCCACGCCCAGCGGAAAAGGTTCAATTCCCAGCATATGGATCTTGATCATATAAAGATTGGAAAAATTCTTTGTTTTCCTTTTCTTTGTTCTTGTGTGTTCAAACGCAAGTCTTTCTGACTAATGTAATCTTTGCTGTTGAGAGAAACTTTGCAGTGTATACAAACTCGTTGTTTGACTCGCGCTGTCTCTGACTTGATTTTGCAATTAACAGCTGTTAGGCTTTAGCAAACAGTCAGGGCTGGGCTTTGAATACTTACACATCTGTGAACAATATGTATAAAGCAGAAATGTTCCTGTTAGGAAATGTTTCTGTGCCGATGGATCCCTTTTAAGGCTACAAAAGCATGACCTCTCCTTCTAACTGGAAGTCGTTATATGTTTACATGTGCTGTTCTGGCCCGCAACTGAACTTTATGTCAAAGTTAGCGCGAATAATCATGTCTGCTTTGCCTTTTCAAAGTGGGATTTGCACCTGCTGACTGGAAAAAGACCCCAAGAGTTAGAAAGATGGGGAATTCTTTCTTAATTTCTTGGCACATCGCTGATCTCCGTTGTACTTTAAACAACAAGACAGATAATTTTTTATAATCTCCCTTTCTAATAGGAACCATCTCAGTAAATAGTTATATTTCCGAGAACCACCACACTGATAAATACAATAGGTGTGGACGTTTTCAGTCAGTTGTGTTTTTTCATGTTGAAAAACAACATATCTGGTTGAAACATTTTTGTTTGAATTTTCAAGCTGCAATTAGTGAGGAAAAAAAAGAAACAAGAAATATCCCCTGAATTTTATTTTGTATTTTAAGGAGGAAAGCTGAAGGTTCGTCACCAACACCAGACTCAAAATCCAATATGGCTGCGACATGTAAACAAAAAAAAAAAAAAAAAAAAAAAAAAAAAAAAAAGGTAATACCTGCAGTAGCACACTGTATATTTGTCATCTAAAAAATACATTAGGAAAAAATAATAGCATTAGTACAGTGGAGCCCCACCCTTTTTGCTAATTTTTTGGGGAATAGAATTTCATATTATTCCCTCAGAAATTGCCTAATTCTTTAAAGTTTCCCATAAAGCACTTCAAAGATAATTGAAATAAAATACAGCTTGGGAAGTTGAAGTAGCTCGCTGCAATGCTGCCATTTGTAAAGCAGCCAATCCAGGAGCAACATTCATTTTCCTTGGTGCCTATTGGCTGTACTCTAAACAGTAGAAATGAGGAAAACTGTAGTTATTAGCTTCTGTGGTAGTGATGAGTTTAAAATGTATATAATAATGCATATTAAGTTATATTTGGTGTTTGCATTACTAAAATAGGTAGATGTAAGCAATTCTGAATGGGTTCAAGTATAATTGACACTGCAGCAGCACAGTACTTGGGATATCTCTATCCAATTGTCTGATTTGCTATTAGGATAGAGTTGAATTGGGTTTGATGTAATCTGAGTCCAGATTTCAACTTAAAAGAAGGCAGTTTGCATTGGTTCAGTTGTCCGTGTTGGAAGTTCTCTACATTATCCCCTTTATTTAGTAAATGGACTGAACTAGTACAGCACTTTTCTTATTTTCAAATTAAATTAAATTAAAAATATTTTATTGATCCCAAAGAGAAATTAAATGTTGTTGTAACATTTACAACAAACGTAAATGTGGCCATCTGTAGCAGTCTGTATCACAACAAATTTGAAACTTGCTATGGTTCTCATGAAGCCACAGTCATACACGAACATGCAAATCTGTGTGCAACCTGAGGGATTATGTCCCTTCCTAGGCAAAACTAAAAATACTGTAAATTTTAATCAAATTTGCAAGTTTTACTTATCTAGTTGTACTCAGAAGTGGAAATTTCCAAGAACTAGGTTGGGGAAAATAAACAGAAAGGTAATCTAAAGTATAAACTACAATAATTAAAATTGGAAGTTTTTCACCAACATCAGTCTCAAAATCCAATATGGCTTCTGATGGTTGAAAACAGAAACAACTGCAGTAGTAAACTGTTTAGTTGCACCTGTTATGATTTGTATCATCTTTTGTGTACGTAGCACACTTCAACCTCTGTTTGTCAAATTAATCCATCTATTCAAAGATCAGAAATTTTAGAAAGTATTGCTTTGCCAGAATGCCACGGAGCAAAGTAATTTCTAGATTGTATCTAGAAGATGGTTAAGATGGGATTGGTGTAGTTTCTGGATCCATGGTCCAGCAGTTCTCCTTTAATGAAACATTGTGCTGTGAACAGCCCCATTTCATACCCAGAAGAAACTAAAACATTTAATGTATAAAGTGGCAAAGGGACATAAAGACTAGCAATCTCCCCATTACGCTTCTCTCTTCAGGAAATTCAGTTTGAAATAAAGATTCATGTGTTTAAACATGTTGAGGGGAAGCTCCATCTCTGTGGCTGGTAATTATATTTCTAACCTTGAATAGTTAGAAATATTTTTTTCTGGGTATCACTACAAGCACCAAAAGCACAACCAGTTTTAGCTCCTTGGTTTTATGTCATCTGAATTTAAAAGCCGGCAGGAAATTCCTCTGGTATTTCCATTTTGTTCCCACTCATTTCTAAAGTATCTATGAGGCATAGAACGTAAACAGTGAACCACATCTTCGCCTGTAAACTATGATTTGTGTTGACACTGGGCTGAGTGTGTCTGAATGAGTCATGTTGTTCGAATAAGATAATTGTTAGCAAATAATTTGCTTCCTGTTGTGTTGTTGGTTTATGTTTAAATTTATTTATCCATCGCTGGCTTCAAACACACCTCTTGAGCTGATTTATTAGGAAGGTTTGCGCTCCCTAAAAGCAACACCTGTGGAGTTTTGTGGCGTCTCCTCCGATCTTGTGCATCGGTTAGCTCATCTCTAAACAGGTTGGCTTCTGTTTAGACATTACCGACCCCGCGCACCTGACACATTTCCTCTGGGAGCAGGGTATTTATTTAGATTGCAGTCTGGACTGCCTGATACCTTCCAAAAGTACGACCATCTGCTCCTCGTTTGCCGCTCGAGGGCTCACGGGCTGAAACACGGGTCCGGAGAGGAGGGAAATGTGAGATCCTCAACAAGAGTCATGGTTTTATCTCCAGCTGACTCCAGATTGAATCATGAAACAAATCTTTTGTGATAACTCTGTTTAGATGGGTTTTAATGTCGTCTCAGAGGCTTTTAAACCAATTGTGAACTTTCCTAATTCCCCCTAAATGATTGGAAAGCACTTGCTTCAGCAGACCCTATCTGCCCAGTTGAGGCTATTACCAATTGCCTGCTTAAGATGGCAGACTCCCTTGCGGCAGAAGGTGAATGTAAGCTCCTGCTCAGGCCAAAGCATCCTTTAGCGCTCCTGGAGTTAGAGCCAGGAAGATTAACATATCAGGAGTAATCCGACTCGGCCCACAAGCACAACTATGGAGGAGGAGGAGCAACAGTTTGAGGGGGGGAGAGGCAAGCAGAGGCATCAGAAAGAAGCTCTCTGCTCCACTCAGAGTAACCACGCTCTCCCTCCTCACCCTAACCCATCCTCTCAACCCGCAGAGTCTCCCCCCCTCCCCGGGAGCACAACAGAGGACCTGCTGCTGGAAAAGAGGGTAAGATGTGCATTGTCCGTCCATCAGTGAAGACAAAGTGCTCTGAGGGGACGCGAGTCCTTCAACAGATGGGATAAAAGTTAAGACATCTGTGGGATCTGTTTATTGCATGCCACTGCACCTCAGCTCTGCTCTCCCCTTCTGTTTTAGGTTAAAGGCTTTTCTTTTTTGCAAAACAGAAGAGCAAGAAGTTCTGCGCGAAGAGACATGTTGACGGGCGTTTTCTGAACCGAAGCCTACAGTCCCTTCAAGCTCTCCCCCCCCCCTTCTTCTTCTTTTGAATGGATCAATCTGGGTGCCACAAAGAGCATGCTTACATTCAGAGGAATGTTGATTTTGATCTTCACCACTCAGAAGAGTTCAATGGAAAAGCAAATATGATCGAAGAATAAGACATCCTGGACCTGAATCAAGTCAGGACACCTCCCATACTCACGAGGCGAAGGAGTTGTGAGACAATTCATGGGAAAAAAGAAGGACTCCTGCCTATGCTCCTCACCTGTGATGAAGATGGACGTACCCAGTCAGCACTTGCCTGAGGAGGTCAGCTGAAGCCGACGCCACGCAGCTAAGTCTGGATTAGCAGGCCGAACGGTAAGGACAGCGCATCTTCTTTTACTAGTTTAAGCTGGCAGCTTAAGTGGGAAGGCGTTAGGTGCTGCTGACAGAGATGCCTCTCTAAGTGCCTGAGTGGCAGAAAACACACGTTGGATTATCTGTATCAACAAGCGGCCCTCGCTGCAACTGCATGACAGCGGTGCGCAGCAGCCAGGCTGGCACGAAATGTTTGCAGAGTAGTGGCCACTGATTACAAGGGGACATGCCACCAAGCTGGAGCAAGCACAAAAACAACAAAAAAGTAGATGGTTATTGTAATTATTTCACTCCCACTATGCACATTTGTTTTTCAGAAATAAAAAGTTTGTTTTTTTCTGTCACTCAACCAATGTGGTGGTGTGCCTCATTTTCATGAGGTTGTTGCTTTCTGGTTGTTCCTTGCAAAGGCATTCAGTCCTCCACTCATTTTCTGTTATAGAACTGCAGCTTTATTAGTTTATTACGCGGATAGAGATAATAAAATATTGAATGTGCTGTAAAAAACAGTGAAATCTCTCTTGGATTATTTTTATCAGTGTTGATCCACTTTACACTAAGCCCATATCATACGTAGAGATTACGCTGTATCTAGCTGTGCCCCAAGAGGCCTGATCGAGGTTAAGCCTAAAGTCAACTGAGGCGTTCAACTTTCATAACCTGACAAATCTGATTGTGACAGGAGGGAGCTAAAACGTGAGATCAACGACGCACCAGCACAGATTCTCCTTCCCCAAAGGTCTGCTTTCCAGAACAACTGTACCGTCTTAACCCCAAAGTTGAATTAGGCGTTTAAGAGCTCTCATTAAACAAATGTCCTCAAAGATTAAATATAGCTGGTTATTATAGGAAGAACAAGCACGACAATTTAACCACAGCATAAATCAGACAAGATAAGAAAAAACATCTGAGGTTGTTCTTTCCGGAACCACAATATTAACACTGAGCATGAGCCGTTTACCACTAAGGTACATTACGGTTTTTAAATCATTACTGTATAATCCTTTTATAAAGATTCTGGAAGCTTCTAGACTTTTCCCTTGCTTACCAGAAGAGTGAAGTAGATGAATCCCATTCATCACTGTTCAAGAAAGGCTGCTTTAAAACTGCAGCGGCTTTGCAAAGTTAGGGTTAGTTAAACCTGTGACTTTGTAAAGAGCAGAAAAGCAGGAAGATACAATATTCTGTACAATGAACACTCAAAAGCTTTTACTTTATTATTATTTTTGATTAAGTCTGTATCAAAGTCAAATCAATAAATCCATAGCATAATTACCACTGAAGTAACCAATATGATAGCAATAGAAATATTTGAAATAAAAGCAGTGAGATCAAGTTCTACGTCTCGATTAGCATTCAATAAACGGATGGAATCGTTATAGGAGTATCAGGACTTTGCTGCTTTTTTGCTAGTAGGTATATCTCCAAAGAGATGGAAATATCTCTTAAGAGATATTTCCACATTTCAAGACAAGGACACTCTGGGAGTCTTCTTTCAACCAGCTGACCAACAGTGTCCAGCAATAAAAAGAGTAGAGGAAAACAGGCATCACTTTATCTCTTAAGATTCAAAATTAAGACGAGCTTTCAAAATATATATATTTTTTCCCCTATGGTCTTCATTCAATAATTAAATGTGAGGAAAATTCTAATAGTATTTTAGAATGAAACTTAGAAAATTATTAAAAGGTTTACATTTTAAAGATCTTATATTAGCAAGTAATATTAGCATGGTTAGCATTAAGAAAATGTAAGTTTCTTCAAGTATTACTGAGAGAATGCAAATCCTTAACTCAGATTTGAAAAAGACAAATCAACATTTTCACAATAAAAACTTTTTCACACTCTTATTAGCCATTCTGGTATCTGCTTAAAGTCTTGCTCTCTCTCGCTGTCTGGATATATAGTTTGCTTTTAAATTACTTTTTACATCTCTGTGCTTCTCTGGATTTCTAGTTCTAACCACCACAGTTATGGTGGAAATTGATAAAGAGTCTTTTTCATGCAGACACTCCGTCCACAAGTGTTTATGTGACAAACACGGTCCTTCAGTTTTCTGTCGGCTGGCTATTGATCCCGGCTGATCAAACTGAGTTCCAGTGAATTCCAGTCAAAAGCCAATTTCTTCATGCACCTCTACTTTAAACCATGACTGTGGTGGCAGAATATTTGACCAGTTTTATAAAAATAATTTTAAAAAAAATTATAATAAATAAATAACTTATTAAAACCCCAGTACTCCTTAATTTCGATAACCAGTCAATGATTAGTTTGTAAACATCCTCATGCAGTACCACTCTTCTGAATCCTGGACCGTTTACAGCATTACATATAGCATTATATTCAGTTCTTTCCATTGCTGTTGCTCACATATGAAAGTGGAGTTCATAGAGTGGCAGATGGCCACCAAACCTTCCGCGGCAGAAACATCGACCTGTTTAACAAGGGTTTAGAGTCGATGCCGTTGTGCTAAAAGAGGATCTGGCGTGGACAGATTAAGGTCCAGAATAGCAGCTCAGGGACTCTTCTTTAGAAAGTAGCCCACATAACATCCATCTCTGTAACACAAATAGTGATGAGGCAAGATTGTTTCTAATCCAGCTGTCATGAAACTTTCTCTTTTTCCCGTTAGATATGTAACTGTAAATCTACACTTTTTCTAGTAGCCAGGTATTAATTGTGCACACAGTGCCACCTGGACAGCAGCAGGATCAGTAGCGGTGCCCTGTACAAGGTTGTTTGTCAACTATTAATCTGTATTCATCCACAAACTTACATTTTTTTTCAGCCACCAAGTAGAAAAACACAAGAATGTGTGAAATGTGTGTAAAAATGTGTCCTAAGTAATGAACAGCAGCTCTCACACTAACAAGTTCCAGCCTTTATTTTAATGATCCTTTGGTTGCTGTGTGATAGAGCTCTAGCCAATTGATGTGGCTGCGCAAATAAATTGCAAAGCATCTTTTTACCTAACATTTTTTTAATTTCATCAGGAAAAACAAATGCTGATAGGACAACAAGTCCTGCTTCAATTCACCCAAATTATGTCGCAACCGTTTTTGAGTGGCAAAGCGACAGATCCGACTCGCAAAGGTTGTCGCCTTTCTCCCTCTCATTACTCCGACATTCGAGGCGGGTTTTAGAGGAAGAGGCGCCTGTTCTCTCTCAGAGCATGCTGGCCTAACCCTTGAATTTGAGGTGTCAGATGGATTAGCACTGACACACACGCACTCACGCACACACAGAGGCACCAACACTGCAGCCAGGTGTTTGTCCACGTGACTGCAGATAAACCCGGCAGGCATTAGTGCTAATCCCGCCCTGATCTTTGGAATATGTCCCTATTACCTTCTCCAGGCACTGTCCCCGAACCTCCTGATGCTCACTTAAGAGAGGAAAACACAAGACTAGGCCTCTATGGGACGCCATAAGAAAGTTGTTTCCCTGCAACAACCCAGTAGGCTTTGCCACTGTTTGTTATGCTGCTGTTATCTTTCCATGCAGGTATTTACAGGGTGTGTTCAATGTAGTGCAGAAACAGCCGGTCGCATGGGTGGAGCAAAGCATTCATGTTCTGTAGGTAGATGCCCCGGTTGTGCAGTGGCAAAAATATATGTTCACGCAAACACAAAAGGTTAGGCCTGAGGGGGTTCTTGATATCAAAAGTCAGTGGTATTATGTAATCTAGATAATCTGGTGTTGGATGATGTTGCTGTAGGAACATGAAAGCAGAGAAGGGAACTCTGGCAAACACCACAGGGTTGGAAAGTTTATCTGTGCACGTCTGCGTCAGATGAACTGAGAAAAGTGAAACCACGCAACGGCAGTGTGTGCATGTTTATGGCATGTGTGTGAGTTACTGAGAGACAGAGCAGGCTGTATTTAGGGAGACTATAGGAAGAAATGCTAGAGTAGAGGGGCACAAAGAAGCTCTTCATTCAGTTCGTCTGTGATCTCTACAGTGTTGGTCCAGATCCAAGCCGGCAGACAAGAAACCACCCCCTGTCTGCTGGTGTTAATCACTGATGTAACCTATGCCCACTTTGACAGTTCTCTGCTTCATCTTTGATTGGCCGTGGCATTGTGTTGAGTTTTTCCCTCTGGCAGCAGCAGGAAGGAAGGATGCGAGTGCCATGGCGCTGTAATTACATTACTGTCGGCTTAGCGGCACCACGGTCACTGACTCAATTATTTCTTGAACACGTCAATTTTATTGTGTCATTTGAGATAATACAATCTTTGAGTAGAAACAAGAGCTCAGTTGATGTTCAAGAATTAGCCTACAACTGCATATTGCTTGCGTTGACGCAAGCAATATGCATCAACGCAAAGCATAATGCCTCCGGGATGGTTTTGAACATTCTTGAACACATTCATTTTCATCCGACTTAAACCTGATTGAAAAACTGTCAAGAGGAAGATGAGACACCTGAATCAACAGACAGATGTTAAAGTAACTTGTCTTAATCAAATGCCACGTCAATGCTGGTTAAAACCTCCGATTTCTTTTGTCACCCTTTTGAGATGGGGCTTGCTGTTTCAGATGGTGCTGATCCACATTTTTGTAACTTTACGCAACAGGTTATACCTAAAGTGTTACACTTTAAGGCCTAGTATGCCTGTCGCTGGGTCTTTATAAAAATGAATAGTCTTGCCACACCTTTTCAGAAATATTCTACACACAGGATCAGGTCCAGAAAAGTTTTTATGAACCCGCACAAATTCGGCTCTGAGCGTTGTTTTAAACATGAAAGCAGCCGCAACCTCTTGTTAGGAATTAAAAATGGCACCAGGAGGTTTATTTGTGTAGACAAGTTTATAGGTTGAATTACTTTTACATAGTTTCTAAAGTTAATAAAACATAATACAATGTCAATTGGGAATCATGTGCAAGCGAGTAGTGGCACTGGCGCATTATTTGTCACAGTCATGCATGGGATCCCATATCTCCATTTTCAAATGTACACAACAAATGCAGAGTTTTCTCAAATCTTCCCTTTGGTCACAGTTTTAACAAATAATCATTTTTAGTGATATTAAATTGACTTTTTGTGTGGATAAAAGGCCAAAACACAAAGTGTGTTTTCTCGGATAGCTGACGGCGCATAGACGAGGCCTTAAAACACCCAAAGACTAACAGTAACTAATGGTTCCAGTTTTAATGGAAAAGTGTATATACCTGAACCTTGATTCAACGTACAACCAGGTATTGACTACATATACTGAGTAAGTGGGTCTTGTATAACAGGCACCCTAGTAAGATGGATTAGATAGGTAGGATGAGATTTGTGGAGTAAATCGATCCTGCTTATCAAAACAAAGAAACAGCTCTCTGTTAAGTATCAAATGATAATGGCAAAAAGCAAGTATTTTCTGATAAACAGACGAAAATTTTCTTGATGTTTTGACATCTCGGCCTTGTGTGGCGCCCTGGGCAAAGCCACATGTTGTACCGTGCCGTATATGGGCATACTTTTCTGTAGGTCAACATTTCAGGTGCCGTTTCTTACATAAAAGTTGTGATATTGAAGGCGTTAGGCTTCCTTGGCTGGAATCAGCTCTTGTTTGTTCGTGAATGGAGGATTTTCTCAGTTTGTTTTGGGCCTTGCACCTCAATTCGCCCTCTGTACCGGCACAGCAGCGTGCAGGGACACATCGCTACATGATGCTTTTGTGAAGAGCCAGACATGTTGAGGATGTGTGGGAGCTGGTTGAGTTGTCTTTGCAGCTCATCTGTACTTTTATGCCTCTTTTTGAGGATGGGTTTTCCTTCTGGTGAAAAGTCCTTTGGGGTTCCACTGTATCCTCTGTGTTACTGTTCCTCTCCGTTTGCATGGTGTCTTTCCATTTCAATTCCAAAGAAAACTCCAGTGCCCGCCTCACCCCCTCTTCTTCTTCCTCCCTATCAGTATCCGTGTATTTATGTCCTCAGCAGTAAAGGCCAGAGGTAGATATTAAATGTCTGAGCTGATTAATTTTCCGTGACCGTCTGAGCAAGCTGCCGAATGCTCCCTGGCACTTTTATTGCTGGCAATCGACTGCAGATGTGACTAATGTGTTTCTGAGTGGAGCAATTATGACAATCAAAGCGTCTTCAGGGGATGTGAGATCAGCGTACGGCGGCTCGGCTTTGTCCAGTGTCAGCCACTGACACGCCGGAGGCCTCATCTCTTCTTGACGAGGTAATTGTTTTATCGAGATGAGCCGCCGAGTTAACGAGCTGAGGACACTGACGCATCGCTGCGGTGTGAAACGGCTAACTCCCGGGGATGAGTAATCGCCCCAAACTGACCTATTAATAGAAGAAGCAAACAGTGATCTCATCCTGGACTGTTCATCATAACAAACTGACTATTACTATTGACAATTTATCACTCTGAACAGGAACAAGGGGATTTTTCTGAACGTTTCTGCAATGGGCAGCTTTAAATGAGGAACCTGAGAAAAGAAAAAAAAAAAAAAAAACAGAAGATGGATGGAGATAGAATGTATGGTAGGACAAGGAACTGAATAGAGGACGGTGGGAAAGAAGAACACAAAAAAGGTACAGGAGAGGAAGTAAGAACACAAATAAAGAAAGATAGGACACAAGAAAAAGAAATGAATTAAAAGGTAGAAGAAGTAAAGGATGTTAGAATACAAAGGAAAGAAAAGAAGGGGCATGAAAATAAATGAAGGGAGTTAGCAGAAAAGAGGTGGTAAAGTAAAGGAAGTAGGAAAAAAGAAGAAAAACGGACAGAAGGAAGGGAAATATGATTCAAAAAGGGACAAGAAAGGAAGTTAAGAGCAAAAAACAAAGATGGAACATCACAACGAAGGAAGCTAGAAGATCAAGAGAAACAGAGGGATGGAAGTATGTTTAAAAAGGATGAAAAGAATGAAGGACTTAAGGGGGGAGGAAGAAATGAGAAAAACATAAGGAAGATGGAGAAAAAGAAAGGAATAAAAGAAACTTCAGTACATGGAGGAAGCACACAAAGGAGGACAATAATTTACACAATTTGATAGGGAATAAAGTCTGGAAAAAGGTATTTCCGTTTTTATCCAGGCAGGGAAAATATTGGAATCCAGTTTCACAGTGCAAAGGAACCTTGCATTGTTTTCCATTTAATATCTAGTTTAAGTTGCTGGTGTTACCTTAAGTATTATTTAAACAGGTAAGTTGACTGAGAACAAATTCTCATTTCAACAATGGCCTGTTAAAACCCCCCATTAAATTGCATAAGACAGAAAAATATAAAACAGAGAGAAAATAAATTGCGTTAAGCCAGCAGAAACATGGAACATCAGTTGATCTTGTCTGGTGATCAGAATGAGCAGGAAGGAGAAGATGTCAGACGTAGCCAAGGGCTGCTGCTCCACGCCTGATTTACATAGTCTGGACATTAAACAAGGTTGTTGGGCGACACGTTTGACTGTCAAATGAATAGTATTGCGCAGCGACTCCTCAGCATCTCAGACGTATATGGAATTATGATTGATGAGTCGAACTTTAACTGATAGACTGGTGGTCCATGTTTACACGGCGTTTATCCCTCAGCTGCTCAAGCATGGAGTTTGTTTGTGTGATTGTTTATGTCGTCCAAAACCCTCACATTCAGTGGTTTCTATAATTTGCCCACAACTCGTTAAAAACAAACAAAAAATAACTTGAAATGCATAAGCCCTCTTTTTACTGTACTCAGATTTACAGATCATATTTATGCTGTATTTTCATTCTTGTAGTGGACCAGGTGGCAGAAATACGTGGCTTTCTCCCCTTTACTGTAAACAACCCTGCAGCCTGTATGCTACAGGCTCCAGTCTGGCAAAACGCTTTGCGAGACTGGTCTGGATTTGCTTTTAAGTCTCTGCCAGCGTACCATTTCCGAATCCGAGGAAATGCTTTGCTCACTTGTCACACAACATGAAAAATACAACAAAATGTCTTGAATACCAGAAAGAGGGCTTGGGGGGGCTGAATTACTCTAAATTGAGTTTCTGTGGCGGCTGTGGCAGGAGGGAGGGCTGGGCCATCCGTAATAATGGGATCTAGGCAAACACATGTTCGTAAGGGCTTCATCAAACACTTCTTAGCAAATAGGTGTGGCCAAGAGATTCTTGTAATAACAGGAATGTGTTTGCTCTCTTTAAAGAAAGATTCAAATAAATTAAAGAAGTTTATATTGTCATCGAAGCAGTGAAACGGTGAAAAATCCACCCAGACAGAATAAGTTTGACAAGGCAAACTTTAAACACAAACGTTCTTCTCAAAGTCCAGGAAGTTACAAGACAGCATATTTGACCATTCAAGTTTCTGAAAAACTTCTTGATAAAAGTCGAGGGAAACACATTAAAGAGATTCAAAATTCAAATTCTGCAACATTACACAAAGCCAGCAAAACAAGTCTGATGATAAAGAAATGTTTTGTTCTGACTCACTCATAAGGAATCCTGCTGATTTGATAGAAGTCATACAGATTGTTGTGGACACCCTCCACAAAACAGATAAGCCATTACAAAAGAATCTGCATGAATTCAACCATACTAATGGAAAGATCAGTTGAACTGGCAGAAAGAGGTGCACCAGTAAAAAAGATAAATACAGCCTGAGAGCCACTTCAAGAGTTTGGGAGAGATTCTCAAGGCATGGAGTCAGATATATCCAGAACATGATTTTGACTGCTGCTTGGTGGTCCAAAGCCTCCTAATCAGATGAAAGTAAATTTTGCATGCCGCTGGTCTACCAGGGTTTCTGCAGTGCATTATAAGCCTGGCGGGCCACCAGGCTTTACTTGCCCCCCATTAGGCTAAGTGTTGTTTGTTCATTGTAAATAGGGTTTTTATGCACCAATGACAGTAAAGACAGATTAAGCTAGTTATAAAGTTTATTCACTGAACTGGGTGGGGAGTGTGCACACCAATTGCACTGTCCCTCCACTTTCATGTCATGAAGGCCTGTTTGTGCATCTCTGTGTTTTTGTAATTTTTAAAATGTTATAAACACAAAAACACGGTGGGCTGCTAGTGGATTACTAGTGTCTCTATCATTGGGCTTGATAGGTTTTGTGGGGGAAACTCTGTCAACTGTGTTTTTATCGTGTCAGTGCAGACATCTACCTGGAAATGTTCGAACATTTTATGTTTCCCTCTGCTGTCAACCTCTCTTCGGAAATTCACTTGATTTTCCAGCAGAACTTTGCTCCTGCAGACACTGCGAATATCACTGCAGTCGATTGGCTGGTTTTAGATGCATTTCTGATCCAACACAGCTTAATCAAATGGTTGAATTACCTCTTTAAGATCCCATCACATTTGGCAAAGACCTACTAACGAACCAGTCATTTGATTCAGAGCTTTTAGAGCCATCTGCCTTCTTAACACCTGAGAAAAACAACATCCTGATCTCTTCCATGCTACGCTGCTATTCATGCAACATGAGCTCCAACCATGCATTGAGCTCCTATTCTCTGCAAAACATGAAAAAACTATTCAGTAGATTAACATTTCTGTAAAAAAAAATTATATTTTTTTTTACAGAATTTGGGGTTCTTATCTATAAGCATTGATCATAAAAACTGAAATATATCATACAGTTAGTAATGAATTTGCATTCTATAAGAATTTACTTTTTAGATTGAACTACCAAATAAAGTTAGCGTTGATGACACTGAAGGTTTTTTGAATGTGAAAATGTACAACACTGGTGTCCAAACGTTTTACCCTAAGGGCCAAAATGTGAATATTTAAACTGGGACACAAAATGTATTTATTTAAAAAAAAAAAAAAAAGACAGAAGAGGAACATAATTTGTGGCAGTTTTCCTGTTCATTAATAAAGCAAATTTGAATAAATTTGTATGTCACTAAAGATCCATAACATTAAAAAGGCCTTTCCACTGTTGCTTTATGAAAAGAAAAACAGACAATTTCCAAATTTATTGGGATCAATTATTTTTTTTAATTATCGTTGACTTGTGGTCAGGGGCCAACCAAAATCATTTCAAGGGCCACAAATGGCTCCCCATGCCACATTTTTAACATCCCTGTTCTAAAATCTCTGACTTGATCAGTTAAAATAGTTGAGAGATTATCAAAAGCATTAATATGAACAGAAAATATTTTGATTTAATTTCAAACAAGTCAGACAACATGAATCTGATATTTTCAACATCATTACAACCATTCTTACAGAACAATGCTTTATTTGTTTGTAAAGCACTTTTAACTGCCATGTTGCTGAAATGTGCTATACAAGTAAATTTGTTTTATTTATTTTTTAAGTTTTTTTTTTTTCTTTAAATACTTGTTTTGCCCCCTGATGGAAGAACACCCTAAATGCAGAGTCCATTATTTATCTATCTCCTCTTCCTTCAGGCAAGTGCTATTCATTCCTTCTATTCATTCTGATAATAGAATGAAAAAAGTAAATTCATGCTAAAATAAAAGCCCCAATAGAGAAAGTTACAAAAATCTAATAGCATACATGGGTTTGTAGTCACATTTATGTCTGCTATTCAAAGTTGACAAACTATCTGAACTTTGTCCCTTTTTTGTCTCCATCTCTCTGCAGAGTTTCAATGCTCCCCCACGTTTTAAGATGAAGTTATGGAAAGGTGCTACTTTTGCCTTCGTGCTCTGTGCTGCAGCCCTGTCCACCTTCCTCATTAGAAACATGGCCTCCATCAGAGAGTTCAGAGTCCAAGCGAAACATCCGCAAGCATCTTCTTCATCAGAACCTTCCCACAAATCCTCTTCAATATCTTCAGCTGAACCACAAGTACTGCCCTGGCAGACTGAAAATCTTCGTCGGAAGACACGCTCAGCAAGCAACAACATGAACTCCCTGCTCTCAGAGTGTGAGAAACGCCATTTCTTTCGTCTTGTTGGGTCTGGTTTAAGATAAGGAGTCATGGGAATAGGTTGTCATAGTTCAGGGCAAAAGCCTTAGTGTCAGACTCATTTGTTTATAGAGCAGGTTTTAACATCTTAAAACAACCTCTGCACCTCATACTTCACTGACTCTCCATAAGAGCTTCACAACCGTCAACAGATGGGAATATATTGGGGTTTTGGCTTCATACACCAGTTTATCAGCTAATTGGCTTCCAGGAAATCTATTGCTATGCTGGTGGAGATACGATGCACAGACAGTGCAAATGCAAGAAAAATAAGCAAATAAGAGTTCATCTGTTGGCACATGTAGTTCATTGTTTGCAGCGACTGTAACGTCCTATCTCACTCAACCATCGGTTCTGTCGAATTTGATGTTTTGAATGTTTGGTTTAAAATAACAAGTAAGTCTGATGAGTCTCCCTTTGTCACCTGTCAATAACACAGCTGTTGATCTTTCTCATCTCCTTTAGTTTCTGTGATGCTGCAGAGCTTTACAGAGGGAGAGCTTCAGCACGTGCTGGAAACCTTGCTGGACAAGAAGAGAAGGAGAGACCAGTCCCTTGGCATGACCCAGACTCGAAGGACTAAGAGAGCTCACAAATCCAGACCTTGCTCCCTTAGGAAGCTGGAACTAACTGTGACTGAACTCGGTCTTGGGTTCGAGAGCGATGAGACGATACAGCTGCAGTACTGCAGCGGTCAATGCGATAAAAAAAAGCTGAACTATGACCTTGTCATGAAGCATATGGTCGAAAAAGGCATTCTTGGGAGGGGTCGAAAGAACAGAGTCAGCAAAGAACCCTGCTGCCGACCTACTAAATTTGAAAAGAGCCTGGGCTACTATGGAAATAAAACCCATAACATAATATCTAATGTATCAGCGAAGAGCTGTGGGTGTGTATGACCTAAAGTAATGAACTTTTCATTTCTTCAAGCTGCTCCAAGCCTCTGCTGAAAGATCCAGAAAGGGACGCATCATGGACAAACAAGGGAATATAAACACCAGCAGAGAGAAAGAAACCATGGGAGAATGTTTGTGGCGTTTCCATGGGAACCCTTTTTGACAGAGTAACTTTGAATGAATTCGCCTGTCATCGCCAGTTGGAAGCAGATCACACGTATGGCGAGAGCCGTGTTTGGATTCCACGTAAAATGAAAAGAAAATGACAGCACAAACAAACACGTTTATATCTTTTCTATCTGTGTAGTGACACTGTAAGCTATGGTGTTAACAGCAGTTTAGCAACATGAGGTTTGTGTCTTTGTAGTCATTTGTACATGTTTAGATTCAGAGCGATGCGCCAGGGTGGATCGGATCATCGCTGTTACTGCACTTCATTCAAATTCCTATCAAAACTTTATAGCTTGCAGATGCATCATCCCAACAAATTACTAGTCAGGCACATAAAAAAATAATAATAAAAAAAAACATTGAAGCCATAAAACAAAATACATGTTCATTAAAAAAAAAAAAAGTCACCACATGACAACTTACACAGATATATTTTGAGAAATGTCCAAAAAGATGTTCAATTGTTTCAGTCTGAGAGGATTTGTATGTTGTATGTTCTTATTGTTACTAATTGCAGCTTTATTACACAGGGAAAACAAAAGAAGTGTTACTTATAATTATCAAGGAAATAAATATTTTTGCTTTGGTCCCTGATACAAGACCCATAATAACTGCATTTATTGATAGCGTAGAAGCTCTCAACATGTGTTCTTGTAAAAACTTCCTCATCCGCATTCTGAAGAACAAATCTTATACTTTCCCCCTAATAATCAACCAGGCACCCCTGGTACAGATATGTACAAAGTCCTTATTGCAGTAGGATAATTTCAAGATAATGTTTTCAACTTGAGTGCATTTATGACCATGCTAAGAAAATACTTATTTTGGCATAAATAACAGTTGGTGCAACTTGCTGGTAAAGCATTGTAATGCAACACTTGGTCTTCACAGAGTTTTACCTTCAAGGAAGTGCTAAAGAGGTCATAGTAGCTTGGTTGACCAGTCCACCAAGTTTTTAATGGGTGCACAATTGTGTACCCACAGCAAGAGTCATGCCTACATTCTTGGCACAATATGTAGTTTATTTCCAGCATGGATTGGACTGAACCAGAGCTGCCTCTAGTCACCAATCCAATTTATAGAGAGATCCATCTTTGGTTATTGTAGATGTTGTGGTTCAGTTGTCTTCAGCTTCATAATGCTGAAAATTGTGGCCTGCATGAGGGTCAACCCCAACATGGAGGCCAGTCTCTGCCTCAATCAGAGGAGAAATTCAAGTATCTTGGAGTTGGGTTTGGATGGAATTGAGCCTCGTCTGCAGGAATTTCATCACTTCTCCAGATCGTCATTTGTTGACAGAGAACAGACAAGAAGAAAAGCTCACCATTTGATTATCTATCTAAATCCCACCCTCACCTATGGTTCATGATATACACTAGACACAGGTCTACAAGATTTGTGTTTGGAAAAACTCCTGCTCCTCCCCATTGAAAGATATCAGTTGATGTGGTTTGGGATGTGAACAGGATACTGCCTGAGAGCTGTGCATAGGACGTCTTTCAGGTAAATCTTACTTTGAAGAGACCCTATAGCATATCTCTCAAAGGGACCATGCATCTCTTCTGTCCAAAGAGCCCATTGGGAACCCAATAAAACTTGCTAGAGAACTTAGCTGGGTAGAAGAATATCAGGATTTGCCTTCTAAACTTGTTACTGATCTCAGATATGCAGATGACAATGACAGGATAGATTATTTCTGATCAGTCCTGTTTACACGCCATATCTAAATGATCTAAAGTCATGGGACACGCCATATCTAAATGATCTAAAGTCATGGGTCTCTTATGAACTCTGTACTTCCAACAAGTTTCAACTGGATTGAGGTCTGGAGACGGTCATGGCCAGGTCTGTGTTGATTTGGCCATTTGCTTTGGATTACTATCATGTTAAATTATCCTGTATGAATTCAAGTTTTAGTTTTCTGGCAAAGTTCACCAGAGTTTATTAAAACCACCTGGTATTTTGAAGAGTTAACCTCATGTAGTCTAGCATTCTCAGGACCTCTGAAAGGGAAATGGGCCCACAGGATCATAGATCCTCCACTGTAATTAACATTGGTGATGGTGCGCTTTCCCTATTCATTTTGAGTGTCGGTGGCCAAAACGCTAAATATTGATGTTAGACTAGGGCGTTTCCTGACATGCTTCCCCATAAAACAGTGATGTAGATGGTGTCTATTGCTTAGCATGAGATTTTCCCCTACGGAATAAATGTACTCAAATTTAATGTTATATTTTCCCAAATTTTTATTTAGGTTGCAATTGTGCTACTGGAATAAAGCTTTTTTTTTTTCTTTTTTTTTTTTTTTTTTACATATCTTTAGCAGGAGTGCAGACCAATATGTCTCCATCTCTACATCCACTGGAATCACTTTCACCAAAAAAAACTGCCAACAATTCAGAATCCATTAAACATCTCTTCTCAAGCTTAAGATAATTTAACTTGTTCAAATTGTGAACCTGGGTGAAATTTGTGACATTTTTCTCTAGAACCGGGTTTAACCGACTTGCAAAGATGAAAAAAGGAGAAAGCGGGAACCAGATGAATGGTTTTAGGAAGAGGTAGTGGAATGTTTTCTTTTTGCTCCGAGAAGTAAAAAGCTGAAGTTTTTACCCATCTGTAAAGCGTTTTCTGACCCATGACCCACTGTACTGTACAGCCTTTCAACTGGCCCCGAACATGCCTCTGTGTTGTGTTGCCTGGTAGACTTTTAGGAGAGTAATAAGCTGTGTACATGAATAATAATGCATCCTTCTCACCCTGAGACGTCCTGTTGTAGTTTGAAATAACTGCCTGAAGTACAGCTATTGTTTTGCATATTTGTTTTTCCTCATGAGAAGGTAAAAGCGAGGGGTGCTGATGCGGTGCATCTATGTTGTAGTTTATATTGTATTTATTTTGGAAATAAATTATAGATTTTCATATTTATTAAGATTATCACACATAAAGGGGACAGCTTTTTATCATCAAGCAACTGTGCCAAAAATGTTTTATCTTACACTCTATATTGACTGCTGAATAAAGATAATTTTAAACATGTGGATGGTTATTTCTCCTTTGCTGCACATTTTCAGATCTCAGGTACTTGATATGTTCGGTAAACACCAAATGGACAGCTAAAGATGCAAGATGTTGATCAGAAGATAAAAGAACCCAAAATCTGGAAAGAAAGTTAAGATTTCAGACATACCAATGATCAGATTTCAATGAATAAACCATACAGCAGATTAGAAACAGAGCAGCATTGTCCCAACACTGCATCACAATGTAAGATTCACTTTCTGGAATCATGCTTCTCAACAGTTCCACAGTCAGGATCTTAAACAGCGCTGGTGACAAAAGCTTAATGCGCCTGGCAGGTTGCCAGGCGGCTTGAGTTGCGGTCTGCAGTTACAGGAAAGTGGACGGCTGTCATTTCAAATATTTAACAGAGTTGGAACTTACTTTTTCTCAGTTTTTAAGATAAAGATCTGGTTGTGTCAGATCTACAATCTCGAAGATCAAAACCAACCATGAATGGGTTCTAGTCACAAAGTTGTGGTGCACCTACATCAGAGATGGCGACTCAAGTTGGAGAATAAAAGACTTCAGATTCAATATAGATTTGTGTTTTAGACTTTGAGTCCTGGTCTGAGACTAAAGTCATGCAAAGATCAAAATAAATCATTTACTGCTCCATCTCTCAAAGACTTGCCTCGGAAAATGACTACTTCTCTAAACTACAATCAGAATGTTTCTGTTTATGCTTCTCAAAAATTATTAGAAATACCAATAAACCATTACGGTAAAATCAACAAAACATCTTCTGAAAGACATAGCAAAGAACTTATGGCTTAGAACTAATTGGCATTTCTCTTACACTAATGAGTGTAAGAGAAATGCCAAAATCAGGAATGTGGGTGGGGCATTCCTGATTTTGAAACAGAAGATTCCATATTGTTAAATAAAGCATTTGAGATGATCAGCATCAACATTAAAAAAGGAAAGTGGATATTTATAAATGTTTCAGGTACATTTATTAAATTCATTTAAGCCGCTTCTCCATGGGCGTGGCATTAACCGGCTCTGCCTCAATACGCCCCAGCCAAATTCATCTCCATTTGCAAATCCTTCATGGCTCTTGCAAGTCTTGCATAATAACTTCAGGGGTAATACAAGCTGTATATCGCATGTAAGAATTTTGATTGACAGCAGATGGCATTCGTTGATTGGCCCGTAATTTACATCAGTGGTCGCCAACCATCACCACGGACCGGTCAAGACTTGGCAATTTTACTGTGGCAAGTTTGCCTGTTCACGCAAATGCTGCAGTGTACAGGCAAACAGTGACCTTGGCCCCTCTGAGCTCATGCCCCACCCACAGTCCTGAGTTCCCGCCCACAATAGTGAGGAACACACCGCCAGTAGAGACAGACTTAACTTGGCTCACACCGAACCAAACTAACCAGCTCGAATGAGACTTGACTATGGGGTAGGGTCTTTAGGTAAACAATTGTGATAGTGATTTTGTAAAGAATAAATAAATAAATTTTATTGGTGGATTATTTGTCCACTAGATAAATATGCTCAAATTAGGTCAAATTCTTTTTTAATACATTTCTATTTCTAATTTTATTTTTACCAGGTGTAAAAAATGTGGACCGGGCTGTAAGGAATCTATTGTTTCATCCGTGGTGCAAGCCCTTAATATAAATTACTGGAAAAAAACATTTGTATTTAAAAAAAAACAAAAAAAAAAACTATGTATAATGCTTAAAAAGTAGAGATCAAAAATCTAAAATGTAACATTTGACTGTCCATACATTTAAAGAAAATTAAAGCATAATCTCAAATTTGGTTTACAGTATAGAATAAAGTCATAAAGTGAAGGTCACCAAAAAAGTGCTTAGACAATGTCCTAAGCCCTTAGCATTTAGGATATTGTCTTAGCACATTTTGTTTTGCAAATGTGCAACATTTTATTTTAGTCACCATCTATCATGGTAGACAGAACATTTTTCTGTTCATCACGCCATATTGTTTATAGTTTAATGTGACTCAGAACAAACCTGCAGGTCCGTTTTGAACTTGTCACTTCTCTCTGACAATAACAAGTACACCTGCTAAAAACAGTGGTGTGCTCTGACTACTAAGCTCCCACAGGTAACAGTACAGACGCCTCTATGGCCTTATCTTCACCTACTGTAAGTTTAAGAGGCTTTGAGGTTTTAAAGAACTCTTAGTTATTTTGCAAAGCAGGCTAGTGCACGCAGGCTAACTACTATTTTCTGCCCTACAATAAGTGCTTTATGAGATGGATATGCCAATACAGCATCATTGCAGTTTTCTTGTTAGGGAAAATTAAAGTTTTGCTTCAACAAAGTGGTGTGGTACAGCACTAAGTAAAGGGAAAGCAAAGGAGGCCTGTTTGGGGAATGTGGTTTAATCTGAAAAGCTCTTGACAACAGTTCGTGACAACGCCACTCAACAGCATGAAAGTAAACGAGGAGGAATCTGGCATTCAGTGAAACTCAGCAGGTTATTTCATGTAGAAGCTTCTCTACAATATATACAGTGGGAGAAATGTAAGAGCAAGATTTGTTTTAAGAGAGGAAAGCATGAGGAGTGTAATGCAACTTTCAATAAAATGAGGTTTTGGATAATTGCTCTGCTTTTTTTGTTTTTTGGAAAAAAACCAAAAAACAAAAAACAATGTGTGCTCATCTTTGGGCTGTAATTCACCTCCAATTAAATGTTACCACCCAATTTTATCCTCCGGGTATTTGTTGAATAAAGTTGCAGAAGCCATCACTGCCATTTGCATTTAGTACTACTCATTCCCATGTGATGCATGTTCCAGCAAATTCCAGACAACACTACTTAGACGACTTCCTGCTCAACTTCAATGAGGCAACATTACATCTTGGAAACCAAATGTAAACTGTGACAGTCTGCAGCAATTGAAGGTAGCACAGAAGTCATGTTCAGTTTAGAGCGGGTCACACAGAATAAACTGGCTAATGTACGGTAACAGGAAACTTTTGTATATTCAAGGGCAAAGAAAAAAAATGTCTTTCCCATTGGATTTTATTTGGCCAAGTTGCAGAACATGTTTCAGCTCGACTGCGACTTGTGTTTACTACAGCTGTGGGGGTGAAATGATTTCAGCAGCTTGTATTTTGAGCAATGTGATGTTTTACAGCCAGCTTCAGAAATAACACAAGAGAACATGATTCCAATCATCAAAGGTAGATCACACAACAAAACATTTGGATGTAATCAAATCTAAAGTATCAAGAATTCCCCCGAAGTGATACATTTCCCTCAATTACTAAAGAGGCAGTTGGCATTTCTCCAGTATTTTGAATTTACATTCTTGTCTCAGATAGATTGTCATTCACTTTTTTCACAAAATATGCTTAATTACATGCTAAAATGTTTATAAGTTCAGTGAAAAAAGGAACCACTTTACCTCTGACATAAACATTCATTTCTGCAGCAAATGGTCCTAGTCGAAAAAACTTTGCACAAGCTCAGTGAAGAACAAGACCCGATTAATTGATAAGGTAGTGCTTCAACCAGCTGGCTCTGAATTATAACACCGGGGTGTTGGATGACAAAATTTGATTCATCAAGCACATTTTCTGCGATTTTTGGAATGTGCTTTGACATGTACAAAGACATAATCATCACAGCTATTTATTTTCCCTTACGAACTTTTCATAGGGTGATAATAACAGGCTAGACCCAAAGCCAGCAGGAGGTAAGGAAGTCTAATTTGGAAAAAAATATATAAATCTACTTTCCAGCAACAATCAAGTTAAAGTAAATGAAAATGATGTTTGACAAGATTATATTAAACCATGCCACCCAAAAAAGTGGGTCCAAAACCATATTCAGCCAATGCTCAAGACATTCAGTCCAGCCGGGGGCACACAAGAGCACAATAACTGCGACACAAATCATGTTTAAAAATGTACATGTCTTGCATATGTGGCTTAAAACAAAACCTGCTGTGTAGTTAAAAGGCATTTATTCCCTTAAAAATTAATTATTAACTTTACTGTCACCCTTTAATTACACACTGAGGAAATGCATAAAGCACTTTTCATATGATTTTCTTTATTGGGGTATAAAGGCCATGCTAATCAAACTGGCCTTAAGTGAAAATATAATTGTCCTGGTTGGTAAACAACTTGCTACGCCAAGATTTTTGCTGGCATCTGACAGGTGAAGAAATCTCAGAATGAAGGAATCCCGTAAATAAAATTAAAAAACTAATCAGACACATTTCAGATTCTTGAAAGATTTGCTTTAAAACTTGACCAGACCTCTTTCTGACTCAGAAAAATATATGTTGAGGTCTCCCAACACAATACATCAAGACTTTGCACTTTTGTGGAAGGAGACATCAACAGAGACTGATCAACCAATCAGAAGCAGACTTGAATTAAAATGAGAAGTTACTTTACAAAAAGAGAAAAGAATTTACCCCATATTCCAAAACATTTTCCTTTGACGATGAAAAGACCTATGTTCCAGATATTTCAATAAATCCATCACATTTCAATTAAAGAAACATTGAAATTCAAGTAATTATGGATCATTTCAAAGCTGCCTAAAGTTCTAAAACCTTTCTAAGCTTCACAACCAACAATGCTTTCAAATCCTAGACCACAATCAGCAGAAGTAAGTCATTTTAACACCAACTATGGTTCTACAAGAGACCAGCAGAAAAGTAAAGAAAAACTCCTTTGAGTCTTCCCCCATTCCCATTCTTGTGCTCACAAACTCAGTTGTCAGCTATCCACATTTTGGCTAACCATATTCTCAGCAAATTTTGAAGCTTATTTGGGTTTGCAGAATTACAGGAAAGCTCCATAATATTCATGTCAACATCAGCACACCGCAGGATAATGCTGCTAGTGTATACAAGACATCTGCTGCCGGTAACAGCACTGAAAAGATCTACAATAAACAGGCCAAAAAGTTTCACAGCCCCCTCCCATGTCCAGCTGCAGCATGTTGGAGAGTTCAGACATCTTTAGAGAAAACCATCTGAACAATAGCAACAAGCAGGTGTTTCTCCTCTTCCTCAGCTAACCCTGGCCCTCATAAAGATGGATAACACAATCAATTTATTCTTAATATAAAAACATGGATGACCTGGATGTTACATTTTTAATTAGATGCAGAGATTTACACAGAATGGGTTTGGGGCTAAATGTACTATGATTAAATCATTAAACAAGAAGATGAAGTTGGGTTGTGCAAATGCAGTTGGTGACGCCTTAAAAAGAAAAGGCGTCACCAACTACAATAAAACTTCTATTTTATTGAGATTTTTTTCAGAGACATAATTCTGAAGTGGACAGAAAAAAATTTTAAAATATTTTTACAGCTAAAACCCTGAGAAGCTTTCAGTCAGTACTTTGTGGAAACACCTTTTTCTGCATTACTTTTGGGTTTTGTACAGAAATTGATTTTACCATGCCACATGTATCCCATGTGTCAGTCAACCAACGAATTCTCGTTCAGCCTGGGAGTTTAGATTAACCGTGTCTTGGTGGTTTTGCTGTTTTTCTTTCCATTTTCAGATTATAAAATTACCAATACTGTTATATCTTCAAAACTTACAATATTTTCTTTATTGTAAGTCGAGGATATTACTTTATCCTCGACTTGTCTGCTGTGTTACTTGGTCTTCATAATGCAGAAAAAAACACCATAGAACAGCTGGATTTTTACAGAGATTAAATTACAACCAATTAGATTCTACGTGTTAATTTTAAAGGGTAATTTTTGTTCCGGGTTTTATTTTAGGGCATCAGAGTAAGGGTGGCTGAATACAAATGCAGACAGCACAGATAATTAATAAAAGATTAAAAAAATGTTTCTTTCATTACCTACTATGCACTGTTTGTGTCAATTTAACACCTAAAATCTCATTAAACAGTGAAATTTGTGGTTTAAGGCAACTGTAAAAAATTTCAAGAACTGTTAGCACTTTTATAAGACACCATATGTTCTGCGGTGGCTGAAGCTTGGTGCCTGAGTGGCACACACAATGCTCAATTTAGTAAAGCGATCTCTAAATAGATCTCGAATGGCACCGTCTGCTGTAAGTGGTCGTTCTGTAAGCAGGCTGGCGTGCTTTTGGTTTAAACAGAGGAATTTTGCGTTTCCTCATTGTGATTTCCTCCAGTTAGTCTTTGCAAACTCTCATTACGTGGTTCTTCTCGACATAAACGTAGCCACACAGTGGCCACTGATAGCCGTTTCCTTGGAAAGCAGCTCCAATGATCTACACATTGTTTTTAGCAATCAGCACTAATGTTTTGAATAGCATGAAGCGATTACAGTACACCAGGCCACTGTAAAAACGAAAAAAGAAAAAGCTGACAGTTAAATCAGGATTTTCCAACAGTGCGTTCTGGGCCACCTTCTGTATTTTTATTCCTGTTGGGTTACGGGATCAGGATAAGCTCCACACCTTAAAACCTTTGAACTGCAAGCAGCTCATTAGCGCCTTCTGTAAATCTGGGCGTCACAGTTCAAACGCTGCACGTCTCGGAAAGAAGAATTTTAAGTGAAAATGCTTCTGATTTGAGTCAGGCACACAAAAGGAGGTGTGTGCTGGAGTGTTTATTTTCAGAACTGGTGAGTGTGTCAGTGTTTGTAGTGAGCAGCGAGTGTTTCGTTGGGGCTTTGGAAGGGGGTGATGATTGGGAGTGGCAGGGTTGGATGGAATTGGGGGGATTAAAGGGAGGGGAAGAAGAAGTAGGGTTAGGTGTGGACTGACTACACGGCTCCGGAGGGCCAATGCGTCATTTTTCTGTGATAATCCACAAATCTACACCAGTATAAACTGCCGTTTTGTTTTAATTAACTATGTTTGTTACATATTGAGCTAAGACCAAGCAAGTTTTTACCAGTACAATCAATTAAAAGGAAGGAACAAAGCTTTGTTTTGTTAGCTCAGATAAAGTCCTCTCATATTTCTTCTTTTATTTATCGTTTTTGGCTTTTGAGCACTCTTTGATCGTGCCATAAAATATTTTTAAGAAGCATTTCAAGCACATCCTGGATTTACAGGCGCCTTACCAATCTCATATATTTAGTACGTTAAGTATTTATGAGCTTTAAGTGGCAAATAAATCATGAATAGATCCTGACATTTAGAGTGTTTGTGCGTTTCAGTAACAGCTTTTCCACCTCACAGCTCCACCAAGTGGGTGACTCCAGGAATGACCGCAAAGTGTGTGTGTGGGGGGGGGGGGGGAATTCACTATAAATTAATTAAATCTGGATTTACATTGAATATTAATGTGAGAGACATGTGGGATTAAAGGACACAAGAATGTGTTTTAAAGAAAACTGGAAGAAGAGATGGTGCTTCTGCACCTTTTGCATTGCTGAGTAATTTATGGTGTCACATAGTTTTATCAACTGCTTTAATATGGATCTTCCCCTTGTTTTTTGTCATGTCTAACATTTCAATGTTCAAATTAACTTTTCAGCCATTTTTAAAGAGAAATACTCACCTATATGAACATAAAACACATCGTTTTGTATTTAAAAAGTATGAGTATTTCATTGATATTTTGTCAGATAATCCTCCTAAAAATATTATTATAGCAATATATATAGTATTAAGTGGAAATTGAATAACATGACTTCCAAAGTTTTTTCTTAGTTTGACAGTTTGTAGAATTAGTTGCTTTCTCCTTTGTGCCATCGCTTATTTAGGATGCACTAAGGAAAACAAACAATAAATTTTATTTCAGAGGAGCCAGATTTAGAACATGGACCGAGATACTTAACTTCCCAACATCTTACTTTTTTAGAGGGAAGAACATTTTCTCCAGGTCATACAAGTTGTTTTTTTACAAGCATAAAGGGGTTCATAATGTAAAGAGCCCTTAGGTTTACACCACAGTAAAAAAAACTGATTGCTTGATGTGCAATTTTATTCTCAAATACTTCCTACCCACAGTTGGAACACAAAATGATCCATCGCTGTTGTGTTTCACGGCTAAAAGTCCAAGTTTTACAACACTGAATTACAGCAATCACATAATAACCCCTATTATTAGCTTGTTCCTCTGAATTGCTTTACATTCATGAAGTAGCTATTTTTAAATTTAATTTTTTTAATGGCAAAGCAACTGAACTGTTAACTATGAAGGGGGGGGGGACAACTAAAGTGTGATGCTTAGGCTTCCTCCTTGGGCAGCTTTTTGAATTTAATTGTCAGGTTGAAAAGCATTTTATGTTCCAAACTCTGTCCTGAATACCTCAATGCCTTTTTTGGAAATAAATGGAGGAGGGTAATGATCAGGGTTTCTTTATGGGGGAGAACATAACTTGTACTCTGGCTTTCATGAGTGTTTTTCTATGTCACACCTGATGTTTACCTACACTGCTCAGAGTGAAGGATATAATACAACTTTGACAGATATTTACCTCTTTTCCCTGCTATCAAAACAACACTCCCCTTATTCTCATCACAATCTTTTATCGCGTTCCCCTTCTGAACTAATCTCTTCAGGTACAACTGTCCTTAAAGCACTGCCAAAACAAGGCTCTACTGCAAAAATGTTCCTCTTTACATGCAATAACAGGTCTAAAAAATGTAGCAACCCCTTCAAAGCTCTGAGTTATAATACCAAGGCCGACAGTTTGAAGATCAGAGTCAGCAGGTGGAATCTGTTCACTCGAAAACGTTGCTTGAGTAATTGCATAAGTGTTTAACTCCATTGCAATGCACATTAGGTGCTTCTCATTCTGACATCACAGCTGCATGTTTTGGCTTGAACGCTGTTCACGTCTACTGAAATTCAGAAGCTGCTGCAAATGAGAGGTATCACCTTACGGCGACCTAGGATGAAGTCATGTGTGTCATTTGCATCTAATGGCAAAAAACCCCCAAAACAAGCAGAGTTTACACTGTCTTGTGATCCAAATATAAGGGAATATGTTTACTTCAGCTGCAAATCAAAGATATGTCAACAGTCCTTATCACTGCCAAATAGTTATATCAGTGGTAAGTTTGGCTGGTTTACAGGAGTCAGGCTGCCTTTTGATGTCAGAGTTTATAAAAATGAAAAGAAACAAGGAAAATAAATACATAATCTACAACTGTTAGTCAAAATATGTTATTTTAACAACATACCTTTTTAATACTTGGTATTGAGCACAGGTTGCAGCTGTTCTGGCCACAAACCAAAATGTAAAGGTCTCAGTGTAATCTATAAAGACATGAAAAGATAAATCTGGATTGAGTCACATTGCATAAAAGGCATTGTTAGAAAGTGGGCATCTTCATTTCACACCTACCACATTCATAGAATTATGTTGTTGTTTAGTTTATTTGCCAAAATAGAACCAAAAGATTAACTTACGGTAGCTTAAACAAAAAGTTCAACAGAGATGACACTGATTGGACTAGACCTGAACCAAATGAACGACAGACCTGAACTGCATCCTTAAAAGGGAACGCAGTCATCTGCTTTAAGTAGATTGATACATAAGCTTTTTCTGTCTTACGGTTACATTAATAACGGACTCTACAAACATATTCTTTTAGAAAATGTTCAACATTTATAGAAAAATGAAGTGGGTTAGGGAACACTGTTGGCAGCCTTAAATAAAATATAATTGAGCTATGTGCTAGGGAAATTATGTCCCAACATCCCATAATAGTATTGCGATAAATGTCAAAACTCCGAAACTTTATTTTTAAAGCACGTTGAACAAGTTGATATAATTTCGCGTTACATTTATTAAGAGATCCGTACAGAACACGAAACTTAAAAAAACATTGACAACAATCTGATTCAAAGTAACAAAATAAGCAACGAAATACAAACCAAACTGGTTTTACTCACCATGAACGCTCAGATGAAACCAAACCCACACCGTCCGTGTTATCATTATTCCACGGATATGTTCTGAAAAATGACCGTTAAACCTCTGGCGTGTTAGCATTTTTTTTTTCACGGCATCCAGGGCCGAAGCGGCATATTATCCAAACTTTAAAACAGCGATTATTTTATGGTTTAATAGTGGTTTTAAAAAGAAGAAAATCTTCAATACATCGGTAGATTTAAACTATATTATCTGTGCGTTGAACATTTATCAACTGTTACATATACAGACTTACAGAAAAATCGTTAGGTTAGCTAACAACCTGTGGAAGGGGAAGGACCCGCCCACTGACTGCAATATAAGACGTGATTGGCTGATTTTTAGCTTGAACCTGAACCAGAAAGAATATCCTCAGAGGAAACAAAATCTGTTTTGTTTGTTTGGTTTTTTTTTTGTACTTGTTACATAAATTAACAATAAGCACTTATTTTGTAGAGGAAATCTGGAAAGCTCTTTTCTTTTTTTAAGAAGAATAATTTCTCTGATTATTTTTTTATTATTTAACTTAAATATTTGGACAAAAACTTGTTAAATTGTTAAATCGGGGAAACTGAACTAATTTCACAGACGACTAACAAAAGGTGCCAACCACTTTGTTTTCAATTTTGGGTTGACTTCTTGGGTAAGAAATATCACTTATCTGCATTTGTATTTATTCTTAATTGCATTTGTTTTACGATCTAAAACGTTTTCACGTGGCCAAAAAATAAAACAGGATGAATCTGGTTTAGGGGAAAATAGTTTTCTTTCTGGAGTTTCTCTCGGATAGCCTTTTTACGTTGTCCCAGCAGATGATGCTCTGGTTAAGAAAACTACAATAATGTTTCACCTGAAACATAGCTTCATCATTCGTTAATATATTTTCGATTTGACAATACTTCAGGTTTTCAACAAGCCAATGTCTTGCTCTTCCTCTTAACATATTGTTAGTGAAAATCCAGATTCATTAGATGAAGCACCATGCCATAAAACGTCCAAAACAATACATGTAAAAAGCTGCTTCTTTAAAATAAGCTACAAAATTAGCTTTAATTGATGTTTAACTGACAAGACAAAACGTTAACCTGCCCAGTTTTTTAAATATTAACAGCAGTACACATAAAAAGTTGACCAGAAATAACCAAAAAGTTTCCTACAAACACAAGACACTGTGTGTGGGGTATACTTCATTGCGATAACGAGGACAAATCAGACCCCACATTTGCATTGGAAATGCTAATAATAAATCTGTGCAGCCGGCATTGAATGTTGTCTTATCAGCTCCTCCATTCTTCATTCTGTCACTGCGTTTGACTCGCCCTAAACATGAGTGATGGTCTGTCAGTCAGTTTTAACCTTGACATGCTGAGTGCATCCCACAAAAAGAATCACCCACCCCTCTAGAAACAACACAAGTAAAAGAAACAAAACCTTAGATTTATGTTTCAATCTGAATTTTACTAACATGTAAAACTGCAAACTCATTTCTCTTTTCCTTCATGTGATTTCATTTGCATCACTCTTAACTCAACCATCCTTCTGCACACCAGCAAAAACAGAAAGTCAAGGAAAAGTAAATATACCTGAATTCAGCACCAGTTTTAGCTAGACGTTGCTACATATACATGGCCTTACTTGGATATGGTCCATAACTCAAAGCTAGCTTGACCTTTTTACTCAGTTTTCTAGTTTGGGGTACAGAAAGTATGCAGTTTTTCACACTAAAGTCGACATAAATCACTTTACTGCAAATATTTAAGAGAAATTAGTGTTTCTGAACTTAAGGTCTTTCCATTGCTTAGTTCTGACAGTGACATACTGCTGCAAAAAATTTGCTTATAAATGTAATATTCTGGGAAAAAGGAGATACTTTACTAAGTTAACAGCATTATTTCATAATAGATCAAAGTAAAATATTATGACTATGGGTAGGATTTCAAAAGTCTACCATAAATTTAATTTCACAGATAAGTTCATGTACTTAACCATCCCAACACTTCAGGTCAGAATGTGCTTTTGTTTTGACTCTCCCCTACTTCGTCGTCATGGTAATTCAAAGGAAATGCTGCAGGCAAATGCTTTCCTGCCGGGTCACAGTAGAAGAGCTGATAAGGCAAAGAGTTTGCAAGCTGTGGCAGTTTTGTTTTTTTGTTTGGGTGTATATGATAGGCTGGGTGATAGGTACATGCATCAAATATTCATGACCTTGTCCCTGATGAATACTGTATATAAGCAAGATTTAGTCTGACTCCTGCTCGGTGCAGTCAGAGCAGAGCGTACATCAAATTGCGGGCCAGATCAAGCACATGAATACAAATCAGCTGAACCAGCCGCACACCATGTATTAACTTATTTCCAAGGTTGAAATCTGTTCTGCTTTTTGGTACAAATGCAGGACAGTGCCGAGGCATAAAACAGTGCTCTGACATAAGGTCGGATTTAAAGTGCCTTGCAAAAGTATTTGCACCCCACTGAATGTTACAATCAAAAACTTCAGGGGGCAAAGAAATGATGCATGCCACACTTTCCAGATTTTTATCGGCAGAAAAAAGTACAATAAAAACAATTACAACGGTACCGCTTAAAGCTGCAGAATGTAATGTTATATAAAAAAGTATATAATACATATATACTTTTGGCAGATCAAGCAGCACACTTTTACAGTAAACATTAACACTGTTGAAGTCATAAAACAATAAAAAACAATACTGAGACAAAGGATAAAACTGACATTAAATATTTAACATGTGCAAGACAGCATCTTCTTTAAAATATTTTTGAAGGGTACCATTTGTGCCACCCAGTGGTGCAAATTAGAGGGTATGCAACGCATATGTGCTTCGCTAAAAAGGGCGCCAGAACAATTGCGTAAAAATTACTTCTAGTCAGAATTTTCAGTATTTCATAGTTGTTTGCGAATATATAAATGATGTGATCTGTAACAGAGGTGTGCCTACAATGCCATTCAGAAAGAACTAAGTTGTGCCTCTACTCGTGACCATAGATGAGAGTAGGAATGTTGATACAGACCCTCTCCACTACAAACCAGTACAATGCTCACATTGCTGCAGGTGGCGCACCAATCCACCTAAAAATCGCCCACTGCATCTTTCCCTCATTCAGGAAGAACATTCCGACATACTTTAACTCCTCAGAACCACGTCTCAATTAGGCCACATCACATTTTCTGTGGAGTCAGATTTTGATCCTGGCTTGAAAAGTGTTTCTGTGAAAGCTGTAGATCACAGTCCAATAAAACCAACAGAACCATATCATCTGTAAAAAGCCAAGACCTGATCCAGATGGCCACCAAAACAGATTCCCATCAACATCTTGGTTGCACCTAGAAATCAGTGATAAACAGCAACTTTATCCCTGAAAATGAGTCTTCTTGCCAGCAACTCAAACCAACCTCTGGTACTAGTCCTACTTCTGGAACAACAAGGATTTTATTCCAGAAGTTTCCCTCACATGATTCCCAAAAGGACATGGTCAAACGCCTTCAAGTCCACGAAATGAATGTACACTTTTTACACACCAACTTACTTTGTGCTCGTCTAACAAATAAAATTACAACTAAATACATTGAATTTTGTTGTGAAAATTTGACAGAAGGTGAAAAAGTCCCCATGATGTTAATATTTTTGCAAGGCACTGACTATGTAGGTGCAGAAATATCAAGTTTCAGAAGGAAAAATATCACAGTCAGTCCAAAATGGTTTATTTTGTAAATGGGGGCAGGTGAAGGAGATGAGAAAACATGGTGTGCTACTAAATGATATATTCAAATGTACATGTAATTCAAAGGGTATTACAGTCATCACTCAATATTTATTTTTTTTCTTCTTTTTCTTTTTACACATGAAGTCTTCACTCCAACATGGTTTCCAGATGTAAATGGATAAAAAGTTTATATCATTTTCAACATAAAAATAAGCATCAAGACGATTAATCCTTGGGATGCTGAAATTAATAAAAAAAAAAAAGTTACATGCAAAATGAAGACTGATGAATTCATTTTCTCAAGCTGGGAAAAAAAACTCCACAAAACAAATAAACATGAGTAACTAAAATGCATTAATTCAGATGACAATTTAAGGTGAATCCTTCTGCCCTTTTGTCCTCAAATAATTAAATCACATTAGCGGAAACTGCATTGTTTGAGTCTTTTATTCACTATAATATAGGTCAATAGGAAATATAAGAAACTGCTAGTAATGACAACTTGAGTGATCTTGGCTAGCCATTACAAACAGCACGTATGTGTTGAGATGCATTATGAAAATCACTACCCAAAATAAATTACATTTGCCAAAACCTAATGCACAGACTGGTTGGAGGGAAGTGGAAGGAAGGGTTAGGAGGAGAGTCGGTCTGGATGTAGGACCAACAGACTAAATGACTAGTCAAAACACACTGTGAACGAAGCTCCTCTGGATGTGTGGAGTCCAGAGGTACGGCTGTAGAGTGAGTATAAAGGTCCCAAAGTAGAAACTGCAGTCTTAACATGTGCCATACTTAAAATGTAGAGGAAAACACCCTTACACTCATCAATATGATGAGCAGAAAAGTCCCAAACCAAAGCTTTGAAGTCTTTATTTTTGCTATCAGGAGAGAAAAAAAAATATACTTGAAAACAAAAATAAAACACAAAACAGGAGAGGGAGGGAAGAAACGACTCCAGATATTATGCTGAATGCAGAGAAGATGAACTGCACGAGTTGGGTGAGACACTCCGGCACAGGGGGTTATTTCCTGGAGCTAGACTTCTAATATCCAAAAGTACTGGTCTGGAGGACCCATATTGGTCAAGGGCTGTCCATGGAGATGCCTACAGTAAAATACCTCAACAGTGGCATCTTAGCAGGCTGTCCAAGAGTGACGCTATGTGCTTCCTGCTGCCTGGTTCTCACCTCCATCTGAATTACCTGCAGGAAAAGAGAGGAAATTAGTGGAAATGTCACTGCGGGTGAGCAGTCTCAACATATTAAATCAAACCCAGCGTGAAAGCGCAAGAAAATTTAATTTTCTCCTGATGTAGCCAGACAAACATGCTGGTTTGTGTCTCTTTCAACTTTACATTTTGGCAAAGAAGTCAGACTAGCAAATTAGACTAACAACATTTACCTCACTTTAATGAGTTACAAAAAAAGAGGAACTTGTTACACAGGAGTTTCACTTTTGGATACATTTTAAGAGAGCTAAATGAAGGCTTACAGCTAATAAAAACCCAGGATTTAACACTAAATAGGACAAAAAAAGGATTTTAACACAGAAATGTCAGCCTACTGAAAAGTAAGCCCATGTTTGCATTAGCATATACACTCGATACTAGCCTACATAAATAATAATAATAAATAAATAAATAATAACTATATCAATGCAGTGTGTAAAGGAGAGAAGTCTGTGGTTGAGATGTTGAGGAAGCCCAAGTTGCTTTGATATCAGCCTTCACGTCATCTACACTGTTGGATCTGGTACCTCATTTTCCTCTGGACACAATAATCCATAGATTTAATATGGGATTCAGGTCAGATCCGATTCATGACCAATCAAGCACAGTGACAAAATGGTGTTTGAACCAGCTTTTGGTATCTTTGGCAGTTTATATGAGTACTATGTCTGCTAGGAAATGGAATCAACATCTCCATAAAGCTTGTCAGCAGAAGGAAGCATGAAATGCTTTAATATGTCTTGGTAGATGCACTGACCTTTAACTTGTTAGAACAAACGTAACATGGCTTCTCAAAAATCATCTCTGACTGAAAACTTCACACTGGACCTCAAGCAACTTGGATTCTCTTGCTCCAACTCTTCCAACAGACTCTGGGACTTTTATTTCCATATGAAATGCAAACATTACTTTCGTCAGAAAAGAGTTTGTACCACCAAGCAACATATGTCCCTTTTAAGACGGTTCTCACATGGTGTCTGATTCAGGAATGGCTTAAGACAATAAATGTGGTGGTGGTAGCCCACATGGGATCGTTTTGTCCTTTGTCCTCAGTCCAATGCTTGTTAATGTTCTGTCTTGTTTTGTTATGATGATGTGGCTTATGGAAGGCATCAGTACATGTCTGCTATGTGAAACATTCCTGTTTAGAAAATCCTTTTTAATATGTAGCATTCTAAAACTACATGGAAGGATTGTTATTAGCTTTAGGCCTTATTTTTTCAATATATCACTAATAGAAATAATTTAACTGTTGAACCGAAAATAAATTTGCTTCTTGAATCTATTCTAATTTTACTGAGATACACTTGTATGGTTCAGATAAGCACTTCAAATGAACACTTTAAATTCTTACACATCTGAAAGTACAAGCAGTGGCCAAAATAAAGATCTATGTTCAGACATCAACACATCTCATATAAGGCTGAGTCTTATTTGCCATCTTTGGATAAAGATTTAAAATAGGCTCAATTAAATATGAGTAAATATAAAGTGAAAAGGTGTTGCTTCACTAGCTCCTTTATGCACGTCAAACTATGGACCAGTAAACCGTGGATTTTAATATCTGAAATTTGCATTTTACGATTGTTTCCATACAAAAATAAATGATAAACATCTCAATCTTATGAAAAGTAATGTCACTGATTGTAAGTCAATCCACATACACAACAACATCAAAAATTCTCATCATACTGAACCATTTCTTGGTAAAATTTCAATCTCAACCTCAGACAATAAATAATTCAGATCTACATTACCTTTCAAAAAGCTGTTCCTGTACCTGGCGCTCCTGTCTCGATTCAAACTGGTTGCACATTTATAAAGCTCTCTTAATTGGACCTGACTGTCTCATGTGCCGTCATCATTAGTCAAAATCTAGAATACTCCTCCAACTGCACGCTGCTTTTCTCTGGGCGCTCACGACATGTATGAAAAACGCAGGATTATTTTCCCTCTTGTAAAAACAAAACATTAATTACTGCAGAAAGTTTCATCTGTCAACCTGGTGTTAAACTAAGCAATTCAGAGTCACTGTCATCAGATTTGTCAACAGAAACTTAGAATAAGTCAGCAAAATGACACAGACTTTATTGTCATTCAACTGTACATTTATAATGTACATATTGAGTGAACTGACTTGTAGCAGGAGTGGAGGCTGCAGCGGAGGCAGAGCCCTTGTCTTCCTCGTCGCTGTCGTCCTCGTTGGACTGCGGCACCTCAGCTTCAGGGATACTTGTCGCCGGGGTCTCCGTCTCCTGCTCCGCCCTGCTCTTCAGAGCTAAAATACGATGATGTAACGCTGCAGCCAGCTGACCTATGTCTTTCGAGCTACCCTAAAGAAACAAAAGGACAGGAAGGGAAGCTAGATGTAAGGAACTTTAAAGGTACATATACTGTAAGTACATTCCTGCGTGCAGATGTTTCAGATTTAATGTCTGTCTGTAGGCTTCATGCCCTTTAAGCAACTGGAGGCTAATGTCAAACATCTGGGAAGAGACGCTATAGAGCTCAGTGGGCAGGAAAAAAACATTGTTATGTAAGTGGAGGCAGAAAATATGATAAAAGTGTGTGGAGCAAAAGGTTAGACTTGATGAAGCTTTTTAGGTTAATTAGAAGAAGTCCAATAGTGTTCATCTGGAAATAAGCACCACACTATAAAAACAGAATATTTGGAACAGTTTAAGTAAAAGCAGATCAGGAAACTTCTATGTCTCCTAAGGCGAAAATAACAAACAATTAGTTGTCAACAAGGAATTATATTACAAAGCCAAACCATAATAAAATGATGCAATTCGGGTAAATGGCTATTATAATTCATTAATCACAAAGTTTTCCAAAAGCTATCGTGCCATCAAGACATTTTCACAAAACCAGAGTTTGACATTTTCTGTTTGTTGAAATTTGTCACGAAATCAATAACTTTCCTTGTTTGCACTGCATGTCTGAAGTAAAAATTTCCAAACTAAAAATCAGGTAACTAAACAAATGTTCCTAGACATCAGAAGTCCAAGAGAAAACGATGGAGTCTTCTCACACATCCATACTCAAAATCCAACATGGCTACCACGCATGTAAAACCAAACATTTTCTGAAATAAACAGCCTATTTGGACCTATACAAGGTTTGCATCTGAATGAATCTTTAATTTCTTTCATTCATAAATTTGTTAATAAGGGACAAAATATACAACCTATATTTATGAACATATTCCTCTAGTGTTTAATTCCATAACAAGAGAAGCATACAGTCAACTCCAGCCATTCGCAAATAGCTAGAATCTTTAAACACTTGAGACCTCCTGTAGAAACATGTATAACGGCCTATTTTAATAGTTCAAATATATAAAAAAATACCATAATATGCTTTAATACGCACAGTGGAAACTGAAATTAGCACTACCGCAGAAGCTTATATCTATGATCTTCCTTATCTCCACTTTCGTGGACACAACCAATCAGCTCCTGTTTAAAATGTGATTTAATTGAATAGCAGGGAGTAGTTATGGTAACGTTTTCCTAATTAAACACCAAAAAGCCATTTTTAAGTGCAGAAAATGTTCTGAAGTAGCTTTCTTCTGATGGAGCTGTGTGCCTCCTTGCAACATGAGCCATGTTTTTTTGTCAGTGTGCAATAAAATCTATTTCCTCTTCCAGAACTACATGTGGAGTGCATGACCAAAACATTTCTAACATTACAAAAAGAGAAATAAAGAGAGGAGCAACAGCCATTCAAGATTAGAACATACCTAAATTAAATGTGGAACATAAATATAAAAATCTGGGCATATTTAAAAATATCTAAGACTTAAAAATAAGGTAATTTAATCCATTAAACAACCTCAATTTATTGTTTTGCGATACATACTGATATTAAGAAGACCTTGACCCCCTGGTCCTCTGTGTCCATGGCAGTGATTCGCACACTCTTCTCACTGGCCTTGTCCACCTGCATCTGGGGCCAAAGTTTTGTGTTGAGGATCAACCGCAGGCTGCCCTGTGTCCTCATCACTGCAAAGATTAGGGGACACAGAGACATATGACTATATAGAACTACTGCAAGAGCATTTAACTGTTTATCTGTTAAGACTTTCGATTATAAAGACTAAAAAACACACACACACAATGAAGCTACCATTAACAAAATCTGATTAGTCTTAGATGTGTATTTTTATTTCTTATATTTGAATTTAAACAATGTCATTAAAACAAGGTTTGAAATTATTGGTGTTTTTATTAAAAAGTTTGAAGTAAACCTTAGAAATTTACATTAATAAGGGGTCAAATTATTCGCATGACGTAGCGCCCCCTTGCGCCGTGCATAAAGTATTGCAGCAGAGATTAAAAACAAGCACTTAAAAGCCGTTTTAAGACCTGTTAAGGTCTTAAAACCTAAAATACAAGCATTTTTATTTTGATAACTAAACTTTGCACTTCTGTTAATTTTTAACAGGGTTGAGGTTCTTCTCTATTCAAGGTTTGGCAGGTGTGTTTACCAAGACGAGACTGTAGCGTGCCGTCGTCAGTAGAAGCCATGTCATTGAGTCTGAGCAACCCTCGACCTCTCTCTATCCACGACTGAGCTGTCTTCTCAAAGACGTACAACTTGCACTGCATCTGTAGCAAAAACAAGGAGGGGGGGGATTAAAAAGGGAAACATTTACATCACTTTCAACCGTGTTGAATGCACAAGGCGCATCTCATCTTTTTACCTGTAAAACATTGCTTTCCGACTCCTCCCCGGTTTTCACGTCGACCTTCTCTAAGATGCACTTCTTGGCTGTGGCTTTGGTGTAAGCTGCTGCAGATTCTGCCAAAGACTCTGACACACTGTTTGCTGTTAAAATGAAATGCAGAATAAATAATTTACTCCTTGCTTTAAGATTTTTTTCCCTGATCTGACAAAGTAGTCGTTCCCTAACTTGGAAGCAAATCACATTGCCTTTGATCCTTCACAAACTCTGTATTCAGTGCAAAAGTGTTTGGTCATATTACATCTACAAATTTAAACCTATTTTATTAGGATTTTATACGACAGAGCGCAGCAGATAAAAATGAAGTGGAAGGAAACTGATGCATGTTTGTCACAACACCTTTTATTCCAAATACCTTAAAAATTCAAAGAGCATGTAACAACTGTAAACCTGACAAAACATCCAGATGTCCTGACAAATAAGACAAGGATTAGGCCATTTTTACACTGCAGCCAAATGTAACCCATCTGCAATCAATATAGGACTTCGTAATGGCAATCCGAACGGCACGATTCAGGTCATTATATTTCCAACTTTTATGTATCTTACGTGAGACCAAACGCAACAATGACGCACATAGTGTCGCCACTTTTGTTTTTAATTAGCTTCCTTTGTCTAATTATGACAAGTGGCACAAAGAAAGTCAAAAGAAGGCTTCCAAAATTTTATGTTTTTGTCTTCGGGCAAAATGCCAGTTGTCTTTAAAAAAAAAAAAAAAAAAAAACTAGTGAAAAATACTGAAAACATTTTTCACAAAAATGAAACAAGATGTTGGTGGCAACATTCTGTGGAGACGAAGCTGGAGTTGATGAGAAGTTGAGTGGAGCTAAACAAAGGGACAATTCTGGGAAAAAAAAACCCTGTTGGAGGAGTCAAAAGACTTGACAATGGGGTCAAAGTTCACATTCCAGCAGGACAACAAATCCAGAAGCTACTACTGGAAAGGCTTAGATCAGAGTGAATGGCCCAGTCAAAGCACAAACCTGATTCTAATTGAGAATCTGTGCAGATGTTTTCTAACACTGGCCAAACAAATTCAGTGTCTAAATGAGCAAAACTGGAACAGAGATATAAAAGACTTGCAGCTAAAACAAACACTGCCGCTGCAGAGTATTGACTGGAGCTGGGGGGAAAAATGCCCACCACACTTCTTAGATTATTTCCAAGAAAAAAATCTATATTTGTTTTTTTTCTTTCCACTTAACATATGATACTTTCTGCTGGTCTGTCACATAAAATTACAATTAAAATATTGCATCTGTGATGGTAAACAAATTCCTTTAGGTAGAGAACATAGAAGAATTTAATCAGATTCTGTTTCCATGCCTTGGAAAAAGACCCTGGAACCTGCAGGCGTGCATGTGGCTGTGTTCACACATTTCTTTAGATCTTACGTGTTTGGGTTTTCATCAAAGTCCAGCTAAGTTTACTGTCATTTCTCATAGTAATGAATCTGAATAACAAACATTTTTGAAGGGCAAGAGAGAGTGTATTTTTACCCTTCTCTGGGGTCGTTTCCTGTGATGAGGGCTCTGAAGCAGGAGCAGCTGAAACCTCTTTATTTTCCTCGGTTGAGGCCTCGCCTTTTGGGGGACTCTGAAATTTGCAAAAATAAATGAATGAAATAGAAAAAAAGATGACTAAAATGTAATTCAAGGTAAATCTATGGGAAGCAACCAATCAGCTTACCAGAACTCTTTCAGACATATTCTGCCCAAAGACAAATTTTGCTCCACCGTCTGTACTGTTTGTGGCATTTTTTGAACTGAAAGTAAAACAAAGGAGTGAAAAAAAGCTTCTGTCAGTCCACAGAGGTTACCCATGAATTAAATCGAGATGCTAAAAATATGTTTGAGACACAATCTCATTACCTTGGGGTAGAGATGTACTGTAAGAAATAATTAGTGCCCTCTGTTTGAGAGTCCAGTTGCGCCGCGTCTTTTGAGTTGTCTTCTGTGCTATTCTCATCCAACTGGAACAAAAACAACAAAAACATGAGAGGGAATCACAAAAAGAACCACAACCAAAAAAAAAAGTTCACATAGCAAATTAGCTAAATAGCTTGAAGCTCTGTAGAGCAAAACACACAAACAGGGGAAAGCTCCTTTTAAATAGTTGTCATTTTTAAGTGAAATGAGTAATATAGAACATAGGCCTCTAAGTACATCTTAAAGTGAACATGAGCAACAAGAAGTTATTACATCTCAAATCTAATTTAAGAAATGTGTGTCTGTGTGTAACACATAATGGGACCATTAGACTTACTAAAATATTTCAGACATTCAATAGCAAAATGTTATGACTTGAATTTTGATTATTGAAGCATTTGCAGATCAAGCAAAGATAATTTGAGAAAATACAAAATGCTTTTAAATGAATGTTTACCTTTCCCAACTTTCCTTGGGAAAGGTAAGTTCAATTCACCTAAACTGAACCTGTCTGACAGTAGGAAGTTGGCTAAAGGACATCAAAAAGCAACACAGCATGAGCCAATGTGATGAAATTAAAGCAATTAAAAACAAATTCATCTGCATTTATGAATCTGGAAAGGGTTGCAAAGATGTTTCTAAGGCTTTTGATTTATAAAAGTTAATCACAAAGAGACAAATGGAGAAAAAGTGAAACAGCAGTGAATCTTCCCAGGAAAACGCGGTCAAGCAAGATTAAGTCAAAAATGCATTGATGATTCATCCAGAAGGTCACAAACGAACCCAGAACAACCTCTAAAACACTGCATATCTAACTGGCCACAGTTAAGGTCAGAGTTCATGAGAATGAAGAAAATGGGGCAAAATAGCAAAATGTGAATATCAATGAAAACAGAAAAAAATCTGGGCAGATACCTGTTATAGATGGAAGAAAAAAAATCAATCTTTTGAATTCTGAAGGAAATTTTCCAACCATCAGTTTATCACCATAAGTTCAAGCACACAGAGTTCGCAGGAGGCAAAACTACATAACACATCTGGAAGTCCTGAAATGACTGAGGTTCTGCGACGCTGTAACTAAATTAAGCCTTTAATGCATCAAACCCCCAAGAATTAAAATGATTTTGCAGAAATTGCTCAACATTGATGTGAAAGCTTCAAACTCAATTTGAGTTTTATGGATAATCACTGCTTGTGATTGAAAATAATAGATTACAGTTATTGCCATTAGAGGGAGGCTCTTAGCGGAAAATTACTTTTTCTACGAACAACCAGGTAATACTGGATAGCTTTTGTTTTCTCTTTCATTAATGAGATCATTGTTTTAAAAGTGCATTTTGTATTTATTCAGGTAGTTCTCATCTCATGTTAAAATTTGATTATCTGAAGCATTTAAGTGTGAAGAAAAAAAAAAGAAGCAAAAATCAGAATACGTTTATGAAGAGTAAATGCTTTCTAAATGGGCTAGAATATCAGCAAACTAACGCAGCTCACCTTTGCTCTGTCTTTGATATTTTGACCAAACACAAAAGATGTAGGGATATCAGAATCCTTCTTGTCTCTTCTGCCCCCATCTTTGTTGCCATTTGCTCCATCCTCCTCATTTTCATGTTTCTGAAACATTTCAAACAGATTTAACTTTACTTCCAATAAAGCAGGTTTTTTTTTCTTTAATAAACCACAATGTCTGTAAATAACACTTTCTACAAGTCAGCCCCTGGTTTAAATTTATTGAAAATACATTGATTCACAAATTGATTTTTATCTTCTTACCTGCTCACTACTGCTTGTAAAATCATATACAAGACTGGCGACAGTCACATATACAAAATGAACCTGACTAACACTGACCTTTAGGGAGGGTACAGAATGAGGAGAAGAATAAAAGCAAAACTCGCACTGCAACCTTTGCCTCACTTGGTTGCATCCGTAAGGTGTGTTAAGTGTGGCCCAGCGCTGTGACGGTGAATGTCACTCTGTATCTGTTCCATTTGTATGACTTGTAACATTTGATCATTTTTTGCATTATAGCCTGTTTTATATTTATTAACCAAATCCCATTATTTCTCAAGGTAATGACTCTGAGGGGTCAGGACCCATAACTGGTAAAAACGAACCTGGGTGTTGCACAGAGAACAGAAAGAGTTGTTCCACAACATGAGGGTTTTCTTTGTGAAGCACAGAATTAAAAATCAAATTACAATTCTCAAATTTAACCATAATATTTTAGAAAAAAGTTAAGATTCTTTATATTGTTGGCTTTTATTATAAAAGGTTTAGATGAGAAATGTTTCTCTGGATTATAAAAGTTGCTGAACCCTGCTATACGAGATGCATCCAAGGACTGCTGTCTGCAATTAGAAATGCTGATCAATAAATTGAGATGTTAAAATCTTTAACAATGTCTTTCCCATAATAAGTTTTTATTTTTTAAACAGGAAAACTTGCATCAAGTGAGCTCTACTTTTTATTTACTTGTGCCACTGTGCAACTTTTGGATGCATCCCTGCTCTAACACACCTGACTCAAATGAATGATTAATAATCAGGCCTTTGCAGGACTTATTGACATGTAAAGGAGGTAGTTAAACCTTTTGATTCACTTGTGTTGTTTCCATTAATCAGCACTTGAGGACTGAAGGTGCATACCTCTCGTCCAGACTAAACAGTAAACATGCCCTGTTGTAATTTTAACAATAAACAATTTGCTTGTATAAAGAAAGCAAAGAAACTGGGAATAATTTAAAATTCTTGCGCAGGACGTTAAAGTTGTCAGTTAAACCGTTTACAGAATCAGAAACAACTGAAACCAGCGAAGCAAAATTAAGATTATTGATCCATTCAACAGAAAGGATGATAAAACTCTCACCAGTGACTTGGTTGGCGTAGTCGAGTGCTCTTTGTTGTTCAGGAAGAAGGACTGGCTGACCAGTGATCCTTCTGGCGACTTTTTCACACCATTCGTTCCACAAGTGGAATCTAAGTTTAAACACATGACAAATACATTTATAATGTTAATTTTTTCTTTCTATACTGAAACATAATCAGTGCATTAATTACACAGAAAATATTTCCTTATACAGAGCGTCTGGAAACCATTCCCAGCACTTTTTCTACATTTTATGTTACAGCCTTATGAAATGAATGTTTCATTTATAAATGAATGTCTTTCTACAAAATTCTACACACAAACATCCCATTTTAACAATAAGAAAATAAGTTTTACAGATGTATTTTTATTATTTATTAAAAATAGGAAACAATTAAATCACATTTAAGTAGTAAAATTGCTGCCTTCAGGTGTGCAACCTGGGAAAAGTTGTTTCATTTTGAGGGTAAACAAAAAGGAGTTGAGAAAAAGGGTTAGATCAATACTTAATTTCACTTTGGGATCAATAAAGTATTTATGAATTTGGCTGTGATTGCAGCCAAATGTGTGTTTACTAAATACTGACTTGACTGGGGTGAATATTTATGCAGTCACTTATTTTATGTTATAAATCTATTTATTAGAAATCAGTTTTCACTTTGACATTGAAAGATTTTCTTTTGCCAAAAGAGAAATATTTTTGATTATGATTGAGTTGTTAAAGCAATGAAAAGAGTGAAATACTTTTATTAGTCACTGCATGTAGCAAGAAACCAATCTAAGAAAATGTCAAAATGACATTTCTGACTCCAGAGATCAATAAAGTCAAAGTTTACAATGCTTACTATTTACTCCTCCTTTTTATACAGTTGAACTAGTTATTTGAGGCAATGTGTCACTATGCACTCTTGTTTGCTATGGCATGCCAGAGGCTCTTGAGCAACAAGTTTGGGCAACAAGCCTGACAGATTAAGTTTGCTGACAGATTTGTGGTCTTCCATGACAGGCAGGAGGTACTGCCCTCTCTCTTTTGAAATGTTCTGGTATAAAAAAAAAGGTACAGAGTACTACAACAAGGCCAGTTTATGGTAGACATAAATGTCTTACTCCTTCGTTACGTAAGGTCATCAGAAAGTCATAAGAATGTCATGTGAAATGAAGATGTTTTCCCTAATCAAATTGAGAGCTCAATAGTATTAAATAAAGAAATAAATTAAAATGAGAAGAAGCTTCTCTTTACTCTCATTTTGAACTTGTGTGAGAAATCAAAATGACATCTTAATGTTAGTCAGATAGAATTAAAACTTTACATATTTTGTTTCTGTTCATAACAAATATATCAATAGTTAAGATAAGCAGAGTTCAGAAAATGACAGTTTCAATTCGGGATGTTAAACGATCAGAGTGAGAAACTCAACTCCTGACTATTTGTTGTTTATTGGGAAGTGTGTGATTGTCATGTGACTTGCTGTGGTCATATTGTAGACATCTCAATGTAGTGCAGAAAGCAGCTGAAACACTCGGCATTCAATTTTACTCTAAAATTTGCCTGTTTTTTAAACTGTAAATAATTTAATGGGTTAAATGACTGATGGGAATGGCACCTACCCAAAATAAGATATGGATTTCCCTCATTTAAATGTTTTTTTTAAACCAATATGATTAAAATAAACTTCAAATTGCTGAAATAGAACTATCACTTTCCTTACATTGTTGATAACTACTTAAAACCCCAAACATGACAATATAGCTGTCTCTTAGAAAGACCCCAGAGTTGGAGCAACTAGTCACTTTTTTGGACAGGTTCTCTTAATTTCTTACACAAATTTGAGAAGAAAAGAAAACATAACATATATGGTATAAGTTTTGCATAGTTATTGAATTAAAAAAAAGACAACATATTCATGTAACTCAGACTGACATAATTCTCAAACAAACCTCCACCTATTTTTTTTCACTTGTTAATCCTATGAAGTACCATAGCAAACTGCCAAATATGTTGTGATTGATGTAACCTTAGTAGAAACTGTACTCACTGGACTCTAAATGTGATTTGGAGGCTGGCGCCTGGAGAACTGCTGGGCGAAGGACACTGCGCTGCTGCTCCTTGGGTTTTTGACTCGGGACGCCTAAAACACAGATATGTTGTCTTACATATTGTATAAATCATTTATATTGCTTTGTCACTGTACGTTCAGAAACCCAGTGTATGTGTGAAGTGTCCAAGTCTGAAGAAAATGTATTCTATTATAATCCAGCAGTATGATGACAATAACTGAAGCCTACCAGAGCTCGGTGCTTGCCCATGTATGAGAGTCGGTGGCTTTAAACGGAACCCCATAGGTTTTTCCTCTGGTGAAGTAGAGCAGAAAAGTCAACAAATATTAACATAGCTAAAAACTACAAAGCAACACGAATAGATATGAATCTGACTGCCACTTCTCTAACCACTGAGCGTGTTACCACAGCAACGCTCATGATGCTTGCAAAACCTGAGACAATGCAGTTCTAACCTGACAAGGCAAGTTTTTGTCATATGACCCATTTTTAAGCTGTTTCTTCAGCTCACTGGCTTTCTTAATTAGTCTTTATCAGTGATAGAGCACAATATAAAAATACACCTTTTGCTTTATTTGATTTTTCATTTAATGATTCACTTTTGTGTCTAAAATGGCATATGATGAAAATTCCCTCTAAGGTTTGCAAATACTACATATAAGTAAAACTTGCTGGCAAAAGCCAAATGGTTTCCAGCCTTGAAAAGTACAAAGTTTGAAAAAGAACATTTAAATCAAATAGTTTGAATCCTCACTGGAATTTATATAATTGTGTTTCAATTGATATAAAAAAATATTTTATTTAGGAGGAATTAAATGTTGCCCCAACTCATATCATTAAGTATCTTTAAAGTATCAGTCCTTGTCACTCTTAAAGAGTGACAAGGACTCTTTAAAGTCCTTAAAGGATAAAGGATCTATGCTAGCAGTAAGTCTCGTAACGAATCCGAAGAGGTCTGTGACTGAAGACTGTTGATATGTGATGGCCTCATAAGCATCACAACATGCCAACAGATCATACTTCACAGCAACATTTCCTGGATGACTCCATTAGTTGTTGACAAGAAATGCTAATCCACCTTATTTGATTTTGCCACTCCTATTTAAACCTTTCAAACTTCCTCCTTCTCTCTCTGCATCCACGAAGACTGCTTTTTAACTCCTCTGGGATTTGGGGTCAAGGTTCAGGTATTTCTAGAGCTTTTGAGATGCTAATCAGCTGCTTCCAGTAGTAAAAAAAAAAAAAAAAAAAAAACAATATGGTTACACAACAGTCCAAAAGTAAAAAAAATAAATAAATAAATAAAAATGCTTCCAGCTACATGGAATCTATAAGAAGAGGGAACAATTGTCCAACAAGCAACGCCTCACCCAAGAATATTAACAAAAGTCAACAAAAAGAACTAATCAGAGCCAACAGAGCTGCTCCACCATCCTGCCACTATGAGCAGCACGATTCCAGAACTATGAAGTTTATTAATAGAAGGAAAAACAAACAACTAAAACAAGGGTAGCTGCAGAAGGTTAAAGAAAATCTTCCACAGGAGGCTCGTTTCCAGGCTGGCTTTCCTTATCCTAGCTGTTAAATAACAGAGCTGAGTTTATAGTATAGTTTTTTTGTGTTTACATTCTTTTCAGTCAAAGTTCACCTGCATGTATTTCAGTAATCACTTTGCTTTCTAGTCACCTTTAGGAAACATTCTCACTTTTTTGCAATATTTGATCTTACTAAAAATTGTGGCGTCTGACAATTGCATATTACATGTTTTAATATTTCTGTATCAGCCTGACACATTTAGGTAACTTTGTCAATAAAATAGACAAAGTAGCAAAGCTATTTAACAAAAGTCATAATCAGATTTACAGAAAATTACTTAAAAGTAACACATAAATGTTGCCAGACTACACAGGATCTCAACCTGAAAACTAAAATGGAGAAACAGCATTTAGCTTTATGCTCCATTACTTTGGAACAAATGTAAACAAAACAGGTGAAACACTGAGTTCCTTTAAATCAGGGTTAAAACCTAAACCTGTTTCATAATAACTGGAACACTGACCAAAATATTTGCCTAATGATTTTGATGACATTTGACAAAACGAAATGTTTATTACTTGTTTTATAGTTGGTCACTGTACTGGTCACTAAGTAGTTTGAACTGCTTGTTGCTGAAATGTGCTATACAAATAAGCGTTACTTTTCTAAATAAATAGGTTTCAGTGTAGGTATTTTATTCTCAGTGCAAATCCAGTTGTTCTGTGAAAGCCTCAGGTTTATGGAAGAACATTTGCAAATAAACATTGTGAAGACCAAAGAAGAAAACATACAGAGATAAAGTTATGAAAACATTTAAAGTAAAGCAGCATTATGCTACAAAAACAATACCCCAAACTCTGGATATCTCAGTGCTCTGTTCAATCAGTCATCTGAAAATGGAAAGAGTATTTCACAAACAACCAAGACTTAACAAGGAAGGGAATTTAGTGGGAAGAATAGATAAGAGGATCTACAGTCACTCTGGAGGAGCAACACAGCAACACACACAGTGATGATAAAGAATAAGGAGTCTTATTTTCAGACTGACAAGCCATGCAGGGGGCACAGCAATCATATGGAAAAAAGTAATTGGGTTAGAAAAGACCAAAAGGAAACTTTATGGCTTTAAAACACAATCTGAACAAACAACTTTCAGAAAAACACAGTGGCAAGATGAATCATGACAATTTAGTTACAGTTATGTGGAAGACAGAGGGAGCCAAAAACAGACAAATCCTGGAAGAAACCCTGTTGGAGACTGGGGCAAAGATTCACCTTCCACAGAATAATTTAGATCAGACATCTCAGGCTCAATGCCTGTGGGGCCAAATTAGACTTGGGATCCGATTCTGTGTCGTCCATGAGATGATTTCATATACCTGTTAGTAATGGCCCACTGCTAGGGTGCATGTCGCCCGTGGCAGAGTCAGAGACAACGAGGATATGTGCAGCACTTAAATGACAAACTAAAACTCAGCACCACTGTGGTCCCAAATGCTGAGCCATGACTTCACAGGGAGCTCTGCTGTTTTTCAGAGCAATAAATGACATGAAATTGTTCAGTAATCCATGCAATTTTGACATGGAGAGCATTGCATGCAAACATTAATATGGAGCTTATTTGTCAGAATTCACCACCAAATGTTGATGATCTTGTTCTTAAAGATATGTTGCAACATGACAACAGAAAGAAATGCAACATGTATTCAACATGTATACATTTTCAGTTTTTGCAACAACTTAAACGTTGTTTGCTTTTTTAATTTGTTACATATTGTGCACTGCTTGATAGACGTTTTATTTTACCTACTGGAAAAAACTTTTTGCTTGGACTTTCAAACAAAAATTATTTAACTTTTATAAATAAGCAATCTCGTTTATAAGGTTAGATTGGATTTGGCTGACCAAAGCCAGTTAATATGTTGGTAAGGCCCAATCAAATCCCTAAATCCAACTAACATGCAAAGATGTGGAAATGTATGCTCAGAGAGGCTCTGCATCCAATCTGACTGTTTTAGGGATATTTGGCATTGACAAATTGGCAAAAAATAAAAAATATTCAGATGTGTAAAGCTGGTAGATGCACACCAAGGAAGACTTGTAGCTGCAGTGTAAGCTGGCTCTATTATTTATTTACTCAATAAATAATATATTGTTAGTGATCGTAACAACTCTTTTTCTAATAGTGAAAAAGAGTTGTTAAATAGCTTCAAGGGAAGCGAATACTTTTGTACAGCATTGTAAGTAGAACATATAATAACACCAAAGTATCTGTCTGAGTCACTAAAAACATCAAAACACTTTCAAACGCATGCTTAAAAATGTATTTGCAAGTAAAAGTCCATTGTTTGCAGGCATAATTACAGGCTACACATGGTCCTAATAGTTCCCAGAGTGAGAACATTTTTTGAATTTCTCAGGGTTTTAAGAAGTTCTTACAAATAAGCATGTCAAACTCAAACAGCAAAAGGTTTCACTTCTCTCAGCTCTGGATAAAGCATGACCTAGTTGCAGCAAACAGAAAGCAACACAAATCACGTAATAAAGTTGAGAAATCAATCAGAAAAACAAACACACAACATAAAGTCATTTTTGACATTTTAACAATATTAAAGCAATGTGTTTTTATTATCTCTGATTGAAACTTTTTTTCTGTTTTTTTTTTACAAATTATCCAGAATTTATGGATGCTCCGTAACCTCAGATCAGTTTTCACCAGAGTGCAAACGGCCTACATTTTTACTAGCAACCTGGTCCTCAAACTAACACCGAGGCTGCAGCAGCCACAGACAGCAGCAGCTGCTCTGACCAGAAGTGCGACTGATTGGCTCTGTTTGAGCCAGCTGCTGGTGAAACGTGCAGCACGATCTGCAACGAATAGGTGAAAAACACAACATGTAACCCTATTAAACCTAACATTTACAGAAACCCTGTCCTGTTACTCTAAGGTTGGCAGTCAGCTTGAACGTGTTAAATTATTGCAAGCCAGACAAAAAAACAAAAAAAACATATAATCTAAAATTGCACATATTTATTTTTCTATAAATAACACCAAGCCCCTGAACTTAAAATTTAGTCCAAACTTAGAACTAAAAGAACCACAAGACGGTTTGGTGGGCAGAGTTATGTGTATGCAGGAAGCTTATAAGACGGCACTGAAAATGTGCTGGCAACCCAAACGTTGCAAGGCTAACCTTTTTAAACATTCTTTAAAAGAAAAAAGATCACTTTGAAGATACCTTTGAGTTGAAACTTAAAACATTTCAACACCAGGTCCTAAAGCCTTACCTGGCTCAGAATCAGAGTTCCCAGTTGGAGACTGGCAGAAACTTGAGGGCATGAATACATTGTTCTTGGGAACTGCAAGAAGCCAGACAGGACACTGCACTCAGCATACAAATAACACCACAAGAAAGAATAAAGCAAAAAACAAAAAGAGGAGAAAATGGTCTGCTTAGTCACTACATGTTCTTACCAGAATGAGGGGGTGGGAATGATGAGGTCCGTTCCCTTTTCACAGGGGGGCAATAACTTCCCTCATCTTTATCTGAGTCTGAAAACAGGAGTAAAACATTTTTATTGTTAGTTTTAGAGAAAATCTATAACACAAAATGGAGATTATAGTATTTTGTTTACCCTCGCCATCTTCTGCACTTGAGCCTTCTGCAGACCGCTGCAAGACATGACAATAAAAGCTCCAGTTGTTATACATTCAAAAATACCTTTAAAAGTCACAGGAGCAACCTAGAACCAAAACAATGTTTGTTATTAACTATAAGAATCGAATTAAGCCATTTAAGTTTCTCTTCCCTAGAAAGAAAAAGCTGTTAACTGTTGAAAAACAAACATGCCTCAACAAAGTTTTGGGTGAATGTTTGGTGTCAAGATAATGCCAAAGGTTTGGGGAGAAATTGTTCCACCATTAAAAATGCCAACATCTTCTGCTATATACTTCCAAAGGTTTATAGTAATTTTAACGCCAAAGTTACTGCAGTTTTCTCTGGCTTTATGGCTCAATGCTGGGCAACTGACTGCAAACTGCCTGGCAGAGCAGTAGGGAGCAGTAGGAAATCATGTGATGATGGCATTATGGTTAAATACTGCAATACTAATATAATCAATAAATCCATGTTTTCTTGCCTTCTGCAGAAAGAAACTTGTTGCTCCTCTAGATTTCAGAAATTCTCTCCTCAAGTCAATTCAACTTTATTTACAAAAACACATTTTATATGACAATCGTAAACTTAGTGTGCACCTGGAAAGCAACCTCTACTGATCTACATGTTTGCATGAAACCAATAACCAGCATTTATCTCAAACTTCCTCCGTTTTATGATAAAATATCTCTAAGGAAGCTGAAGCTAAGCAGACTCTATATAATTAAACTTAACTCAATCTGTCGAATCTATGGATATATTTTAAGCATCTGTGTGAATACAGACAAATCCATATATTTTATTACTAAAATTTGCAACATTTCTCTTGGCTGTACCTTTAAGAGCAAAATTAGTCAACATGTAACCTGTAGCAACACAGGATCACAACTCCTGGATCAGATCAATCTCTGTTTCTCCTCCATCATTTCTATTCTTCCAACTCCCCCTGTGACCTTGAGGGCATCATCCTGTGTCAGATGTGGGTTTTAATACCCACATCGGAACCTCCAACAAGCATTACGAATATATTTTTGGCAAATAAAGTGTGACACATGGAATACAGTAGTCAAAAATCATTGCATTCCAAAGAAACCCTAGTGGTTTTAATTTTACACACACCATATAATTGCAAAATACTGTGTGTACATCCTGTAGGCTAAGCAACTGGGTTAACCAGAGACTTCCAATGGGTTGTACACTATAAAAGAGAAAAATAGCAACAGCTGTATAATGTTCTGCCTTATAACCACTACTAACCCAAATTATATTTCTGCTCTTGCCAAGGTACAAAATAAACAATTTAAATGTGTAATAACACTTCAAGAACTGCAATGACCCATATTTATATAATTTTAGAAACAAAAAGAGTAATTGTTCACAAGTTCATCATGTTCTATATTCTTATTTACATTTTTTTTGTTAAGGTGTAAACCTGTGGTACTTTCACTCACACTGAAAGAACCTCAAAAACCTCCCATGTCTACTTTTACAGATCAAATAAAATGAAAAGTGCTTTGACAGAAAGCAGAAACTTACCTTCTGTGCTTTATCTTTTTGGAAAACAAACACAGGAGGTGCAATGGCAGGCTTGTCTGTTAAGAAAAGATGTAGGCTGGTCATCCAAGCATCAGCTTTAGGTTACTTGTATTGTTATCCAGTTAACTTTTCATAAGAGTTGCACAAAAAAGGCTACAGAATGAAAGCTGATAAAGATCACATGACAATATCCATAACAAATCAAGAGAGCCAAGTAAAATCACAGTCATTACAAATATAGCAAGAAACACTTTAGTATTATGAATGCCATTTACCATCTTTTAAATATTTATGTTAAGGTGATCTAATGATGGCTGCAATCTGTTTGACAAACATCTCAAGTTAGAAAGGTTTCTGTGGTGACAGGCAGAGAAATCCGCTTCCGTACAAACTGGGCTTAATCATACAATCCCATTAACACTTCTGGGATGAGCGAGAATATATTATGTAGATGAAAGCTAGCTAACACAAGCAATAGCAACAATATTTTTCATTGAAGAAACGAGTGTTTTTATTTAAATATTCAAATCTGCCTTTAAACAGCAACATTATATCAGTTTTTCATAAAAAATTTAGCCTGAAGATTTAATTCCAGCTACAGACTATTGCTGTATACCCGTGAAGAAGAGGACTCACAAGGCTAGGCAATGATCTGGAGTCACCTCAAGCCACTTAAAGCATCTTCACGGTGTAACCTCTGAGATGTATAATCCTATAACGGTATCAGACAAAGGTTTTCCTGTGTCTGAGCGGGGCCTGCTCGGACAGGTGTAGGTAGCATCATTAACGCTGCCTGCCCTACAAAAGTGCACATGCAATGCTGCAACAGATAAACATCTGGGGAATATGCTGCGAAGTTGTTTGACAATCACTGCACAGATGGATCATGCTGGTTTTGTTTGGTGCAACAACGCAATAAATGCTAAGTGACCTACATTTATCATCCATCTTTGTTTTCATTTTTCATTTAATTCAAAACAGCCAATATGGTAAACGTATGGATTCCTGTGTGTAATGCTGGTGTTCACGTCAGGCATTCAAATTGCCAGAGGTGGTCCCGGCTTATGTTAACCAGCTAGCACTTTTACTATGACCCTTTCCAGCAAATAGTCGCCGCTACCGGTTCCTCCATGAAGTGTAGGCTATAGTTAGCGTGCTAATTCGCTTCATCCCGCATGAGTCATCTCTCCTAACAAACAGTGCAACTAAGATTCTCACCCTGTTAGCTTTAGTTTCAAAATAAACTCAATAGGAATCAGAAAAGGGCATAAATTATAAACTTTCACTAAAGCTACTTGAGCCTTGTCTTAATAGCCATTTTCACCCTTACGCGCCTAAACAAGCGGTAGCCACTTACGACAGTCAAACAGAGGAATGCAGCACCAAATGAGCTTAAATAGACAGCGTTGTTCCAAACTCATAATATTACAAAAAAAACGTTTGATACAACTTGCTGAAAGCGTATCACAAATGGACAAACACACAAGCTAAAAATAGCCGGTGCGCTAGCTTTGAGAGGTAAACCGGGCAGCGCCGACATATTCCAGGTATTAGCCTGAGCCCAACCGTTAGCATTGTTAGCATGTTTGCTAACGTTGTGGGTATTTTAAACACCGCGACGCCACACGGTACCCGAAGACACAAATAAACATAGGACCGAGATGTTTTATTGCAGCTCCCGCATGTGCAGACACAATTGTAAGGAGCATATATATCAGCAGGTAAAGCTTGATGGGGTTTTTTCTCACACTGCTACTTACTCACCTTCGTTTGCCAAGTCCGCCATTTTACTTCGACGCTCTCACACCCACAACCCACCGCGCAGATAACACAAGCCGAGGCAGAAGTGTTTTCAGTCAGGCCCGGGGGCCCGACGAGTCAGGGGTCTCCTTTTCCTGTCCCAGAATCATAATTATGCTGTTCAACAATGTGGGACTCTAATTTAAATGTAAATAACCACAAAGAGACAACGTGCCAGCGGGAAAAGAACAGACAAGAACTGCAAAAAGTAGTGAAATACATCAATTGAGACATAAGCTGGGTCCACATGAGACAAAGTAAGAAATCAAAGTCCACCAACTCTCACTTTTCTAGGGTGATATTCAAGATTAGGATCTTTGTTTGCTTGTTTTCTGTTTTTTCTTCTTTTTTTTTCCTCTCTCTTCTCTCTCTCTTTTACAATATAAAATATAGTTAATAACTAGGATACAGACAGAAAAACATTAGAGTCACTAGAAGAGGAATTATGACTTAAAAAAAAAATCAGAAATCCAAGAAAAAAGTCACAATTCTGAACAAGGCAATAAAGAAACACACCATTATGCACACACACGCACACACCCACACACGCCTACACTCATAACTAGGGGCAATTTGGAGACCAAATAACCTGAAAGAAAAAGATTTGGGGAGGAAAGAAGTTAGAAATAGAAATAAGATAATACTTTTTGCAAGCCATATAAATTATATGCTTAATGTAAAATAAGAGTGCTGTGTGATTATGATTACCTCTTGTCTGGAGGTCATAACCTTTTCCATCCACAGTTATCATAGTTCTTGTTTCTATAAAGCAAAAATATTTCAATTGCCAAAAACTATTAGACCTCTAGAAGAAAAGGATAAAGTCTTTTGAATATGTCCTGTATTTTTATTGAATTAAAATAACATTTTTATTCAATAAAATATTATTTGATTAAAATATATATTATAGAATTTTTTTAAACAATTATAAAAATAATATTTTTTTGTATTTTTACGAATTAAAACAAATAAAAAATATCAAATTTTACAGGGAGAAAGATTTTTTTAGCAGTAATCCTTTGGAATATTGAATAAAAAAAATAAAAATAAAATGCGCAATTTGCTGCTAAATGACATAAAAGAGCTAAAAAAAATCATTGTATCTTTAGAATCATTCTTCTGTAGAAGCTCTTGGATAACGCATTTCTTTTTGTCTGCCTTAATAGATATATTCCTTATGTGGCATATGTTTGTTGATGTGTTTTATTTAACTTGAAATGGCAAACTTCATTGACTTTTCCGGCATTTCCAGTTTTACACAGCAGTTGGCTTAGAAATTACAGTTTTAAAGCATTTTCTGAAGCACAGCAGGTTTATAAAAGACCTAAATTGTTTTAACCCAAAGAGCTTTTGAAAAAGCAAACAAATAATTAATTTCTGTTTTTGTCGTTTTTCCTTTTTGTGGCGATGCAATTACAATTTCCTGCCAGTAGAGGGCGAACTGTCCTCACCTTCTGTGGAAGCTTAAATAGGCCTCACTGTGAAACTTAAATCGAGAAACATAACTGAAGTGATGCATCAGACTAAACATTTCATTAATATATTTGACGTAACATCATACGTAAGCTTCAGAAATTACTTTGATGTAATCTATAATCTTTGTAGAATCACATTAAAACAGTAATCAAGGGTTTTTTGTGTCTGAATCCTGGACATTTTCCCAACTTGCATTTCCAACAAAATAAACCAAAGCAAACACTTCACCTCAGCATGTATTAAATATTAATTTTAAAAAGTTGATATTGTGCTAACTCAATCAAGATGAAGAAAGTTAGATTACCTGGATTTGTGAAAAAGAAGATTAAAACCTCCAGGGGAAAAGAAAACATTGACATGTTTTGTGCGGGCACATTGGGGTATGGTTGAGAAATACTGAATGAGAGTTTCATGAGAGTTTGCACCGAACAATGTCAAGCAAGAGTTTGGAGAGTCAAGCTCCAGATATCCTCGGGTTAAACTCAAACAGGCTACTGCATGCATGGGAACTGTCTGTTACGGATGGGCTTCACTTGTCAAAAAAGCTTGGCTTCAGCTTCGGGACTAAAACAGTTTTGGTTCTTCTTTTACGCTTTAGTGTAGCTAATATGTCCTGTTCGTTATAGTGAACATACTGAACTTGATTAGGCTTTATACAGCCATCTATGAAGCAGCGAATGAAAAATGTTTCTTGCAAATCTTGCATATTTAATACAAGAGTAGTTCTTCAACATTTTACAACAACCACAACAAGCATTGAATACCTCAAAACAGTTTTATGAAAAGAAATGAATCTGACTGGTCAATTTGATTCACTTCATTTAAAAAATACTTTAAAGTCTGATGACTGGAAGGATCTCCAATAGCAGTCAGTCTTGCAACGAATGTGAAAAAGCCTCTGACTGAAGAATATTGCAGTGTAACAGTATCATGACTGTCATGACATGCTAACAGGTCAATTCCTGGAATAGCAAAGATGATATTTAGCTGTTGGAAAGCACTGCTAATCCACCTCATTTGCTTTTGTCACTCCTCTGTGAATATCTGACTGGCCTTATGAGCAGAAAAAAGGGCAGAGAGACATTTAGAAAGTTTAGTCCAAAAACTACTGTATCCGCCCATAACAACAAGGTTTAGAACTTTTTAAAAAATGTATCAATATTATTTTATCATGTTCACAAAGATAGGCCAGGTTCCCTCTTACGATCTCATTGCAAACACCCTAAACATTATTATTATGTTGTGTACTATTTTTTTTATATTATATTCTAAAGTATTTTTTGGCTCTAGTGGCAAATAAATCCTGTGTATGCTAATAAGAGATAGCCTAATACATTAGTTAGAAAATCCAGCAGGTTTTCAAACTTGAATCAGACCAGTTCATTTGAGTTTGAGTAAATTTTCAGACCAGAGGTCAGATTACAAATGAAACAGAACCCAGTAAGCAACAGTGATATCATGTGTGAGAGGTTCTGATGAAGCAAAAATTAATATGTGCCAACAAGTCATCTTCATGGCTGTCAGTGGTTATTAGCTCTACATCACCCTTCAAAATTAAATCAAAGTTGCTGTTGAGTTACATTCACTGCAGGCCTTGCACCACAATGTGAAAACATTGGTAAAAAAAAAAAAAAAAAAAAGAAGAAGAAGAAAAGATAGATATATAAACACACTGTCCTCTTGTTTGGTCTATTACTGGTGAAAGCTTTCTACTGTTTTTATGACAATCTTACATAACAAGCTTGTTGTTTTTTACATTCTTGTAACTAATACCCCAAAAACACGAGAATGGGGATAATCATACAAAGTATGTATGGTTATGTAATCAAAAACTTCAAACATATCAGATTTGTTTCGTTATAAGGCAAGACAAGTTCTGTCTTATCTCTTGAAGCCAGCAGCTGAATAATTACATAAAGAAAAAATGCTTTACTAAGAGGTGCATTCATGGTACTTCAACAGACAGGCTTTAAACAACGTCAGTCTTCTATACAAAATGTTTCAAATGTAGGTACTAACACAATAATTTATGTTGTGATTTATATCCTTTATGTCCTGCAGGTTGAATCCCATTAATAGTTATTTAACAAACCGGAACATTTCACAGAGATAATAAATTATGGTCAAAATAGCTAAATCAAATTTTACTACACAGTCCTTTCCACCAATCTGTGCAGAATTTGTAAAAATAATTTTAGGACTGTATTCAGCTTTGGAAGAATATATAAAGGCTTTTATTTGGGGTATTACCTTGATACAGATATCAGACGTCACACTGACATGTGGAGTGATATATAACCTTATTAATTTAATAGGAGCTTAATACTTTTTTGTGTCTGGTTGTACAAACTGCAGCTTGGAGCCCCAATAAATCATCTTCATGGTTGTTCGTAAGATTGTAATTTTCCAACTCGAACATGATATTTATGATTTGTATACTTTTAACCTGACCCTTTCACGTGAAATAAAGAAACTAAATATTTAAAATTTAAACTTTATAAGCACATTTTCAGGGTTGTAGCAACACTCATGGTTTTTAGTATTAGTCCAGAACATCAAAGGTCAAATGTTGAAGGTAAGGTAATGTTATTTATATAGCATATTTTAAGTAGAAAGGCAGGTCAAAGTGCTGTACATGAATTAGAAGGAGTCACAAACAAAACAACAAAACCAAAAGAAAGAGAAAAATGCACAACAAAAGAAAACTAGACGTTAAAATGTCTAGAAAACTAGTTTTCTAGTTTGATCTGGGTTGCTAAGTAGCGAAATGTTGGTTCTCCATGTTTGATTCTTGTTCTGGGTACTCTATAATTTATAAACTAACAAGAGTTTCTCTAAGTCTTGCTCCGATATTAAAAGTATAAAGTTTAAAGCTACATGTTGGTCCAAAGCACTCAAGTACAAGTACTCAAAAACAAGTACTCCATAATTCATTACCTGACAGGAGTTTCTTTTAAAAGCATGGAATGTAAATAAATAACGGTCAGTCTTTCGAATGATTTACAAGGTATACCAGTACTATAGCACACTCCCCTCCCCACAAAAATGGCTTTCTCAAACAGAAAGGCATTATCAGTTCATGCTACCTTAGAGAGAGTCAAAGAGCTTCTCCAATGTTAGCAGCTAGACCAATGAGGTATTGTTTGTGAGCATAAAGTTTTCCAGGTGAGAAAATGTGGTCTTTTACCACGGTTTTTGTGTTTTAAGTGTTCTATATTGCGTTACCTTCAGTAGCAACCATCCTTCCATACATTATCTGATCACACTAACTCTTCATGATGGGGGCTGGTGCTTTTGTCCAATGATCATCAGCTTTAGCACAGAGTGACCAATTTTTTTTATTGTGTCTGCGCCAAATGAACAACAGAAAGTATTTGTGTATCATAAAATTGGTTTTAGTGTGAAATAACTTATTGTGAGAAAACTAGCTTTGCTTGGTTTTATAATTTAAGTGGAAAGACATTACTGTTAAATAGTTTAACCATCTCATGAGTGAAACAGACGCAAACTGTGTGTGGATGAGAGGGTTTTTCAGCTCCTGCTGTGCTTTATGCATAAGCTGCACCTTAATTCTTGAAGAATTGGATTGCATCAGACTAACAATACTGGTCAGAACTGGAGCATTTACCTGATTGATGAACAAATACTTTTTTTTAATTACATTTCTGACTTTTGGTCATTCAGCAATGAATGACCAAAAGAGGTCATTTGTCATTTGTCATTCATCCTTGTGACAAATGGCAGGCAGACTAGACTCAGTAGAGTGCCAGTTTATTTGGTCTCCAAGCTATTGGTCTGAGACAAAATCTCTCCGTATTATTTCTTCCTTACTGTTCATGTTCACGTATCAATCTTTAGTTTATTTGCTCAAACTGAACTGGAGATGTTGTCTTTACTAACGTCTTTGGTGGTCATTGTGTTGTGCATTGAAGTCAAGGTGACCACATGTAACACCTCCACTCTTTGGCAACTTTCAACTGTAATCAAAGGGGCTTTCTCCTAGCTTTCTTTCTGTCATGCCGGTTTCTAACTGCTTCTGAACTGCTCAGGCGTTTGTAGATCAGGCTTTTCTTTTCACACTAAAATCCACACATCTTTTTGGCACCTTTTGTTCGAGGACAAGCAGTTGCTTGTACTCCACTTTCTTCCATTCTTCCAATGTTTGAATTTGGATGTTTGCAACTAAGTGAGAGATTAGCTTCTTCAAATACACAAGTCATACTGAACAGAATGTTAAGAACAATGTTTTTGTTATTGTCATTATCAAACATTAGTTTTTCTTTTTTGTCAGTTAGTAGGAATCTGTTTCATCTTCACAAATTTAAGAAGTAGAAGTTCCAAAAAATAAAAAATAAAGACCAGCAGAAAATTACTGTGAGAAAACTTAATCCCCTGATGTTTGTGTTTAGACAACAGATAAACACAAACATGTGTTTATCTGTTTATCTGTTGTTTGACCAACAGACCAAATGGTCTGTTGGTCAAACAACAGACCATTTTACTTTCTGTTTCTTGAATTATTCTTATATTCCAGTTTAAAAATGGATGGTTGCAACAGAAGTAAGTGCTCAATGTGTGTTATTATTCAGTCCACAGCATTTGAAATGGTTCTGCTCTTGTCCACGTTGTAGCTTTTCTTATACTGTGGGCCAAGATAAAGAGTTTCCTGATGAATGGCATCTTGGAGACATCTTCCTTTCAAATGTATGTAAATAACAGCAGAGATGAAGGGATAAAGCAGCGTATCATGCTGTCTGAAAGGAACGCTGAAGACAACACGATGAATCATTACCCGGACCTAGTCCAAGTCTCCTTGGCATCGGACCATCCAATCCTGACAAATGGGCCCATTAATCCATCAGGATTTCTCAAACATGCAAGCCAAGATCAGAGATCAACAGCACCATTTTTCTTTTCTTAATAACTTACAAGCTATTTTTCCAGTAAACAAAATATGAACGTGATCAAATGTACACAGACAGCAGGAAACATGTCAAGCCAAGATTGCACAACAAAGCCAAATAAATTGCCAGTAAATCATAGAAAACGTAACATAAAATGCTGTAAGAGTCTGGGTGGCATCTTGGGAGAAAAATAAATTTTCTGACTCTATGGGTGTGTTTTTATCTTTATGACTAAGCAGAGGTACCTAGCAGGCAAGAGCAGTGAAAGGAAAATAAAGATGCATCTCTTTACTGGGTTTCAGCAGGTGATGTTTGAAACATAAACAGTGAGTGGCCCGATCAGGTGTCCACTCAAGCACTGAGGGCCTCATTAACTTCTGTCACTTGCAGTAATGCAGAAATTCCTTTGAAAATGACATAAAGAGCTATTTTCAGGCGTTAACAGGAAAAGCTTTAAGTGGAAATGTGATATAGGAGTGCTGACAAGGGATTTAATGAAATGTTTCTCCACAGCCGTTGGCTAAAAACAACAGAACATAACAGACTCGACACAAGTGATGGTTCATAACGACAGATTCTTCTGAGAATAATAAGAAGAGCAAACATTAAATCACTATGGAAAAAATAAATGCTAATAAATGTAAGTAAATTCCCATAATTCAAAATGTAGAAGAAATACATTATAGTTGCTCCTAAAATGAGTTAATGTGCACTATAAATTTAGTTGATTGGTAGAAAATAATTAGATTGCACAAGAACACTTTAAATAGTTAGATTAAACCTAATATTGATGGGTTTTTATCCATACTGAACCCTTAAATCCTACTTTGAATAAATACTTTTGCTTCAAAATTATTCAACCTACCTGAATAAGATTCTTTATAAAAACATACCTTTGAAAATCAGGTGTGGTCTGAGGCACAGCTCAGGGATACTAATACCTTAACGGCTCTATTATGCTTCCTTGAACAGGTTAGGATAGGTCTTTGGGTGATACAAAACATATTCATTACATTCTTTTGCACAAAATCACTTTTAGGCAAAGAGATTTTAATCTGCTCAATTCTCAGTTTTGGGTTCCTTACAGAATGAGCTCTTTTAGGGCCTCTTATCATTTGAAATTATAAGCTGCTGCTGGCTCCCCCTAAACCACACCCAACGTATGACTATTCAGTCATACGTGAAACTGGCTGCAAACAGAAGCACAACTACACAACTGTGTGACTTTGAAAAGCAGAAGTGGAGCCTCCTGCACAACCAACAAGAACGCAACAAGTGGTGTCTGGATGGTAAGTCAACAGCTAAACACTTTTAGTACAGTCATTGTACAGTGCACACAACAGTAAAACCAGCTGACCAAATGTGCTGGAATGCAGCTTTAAGTTGCTAGGTAATGGGGTGGGCTTCGCTGGGGTTGCTAGGTAAAGGTGAAGTGCCTCTTGAATGTGACTTAACAATTGGAAGCTCATTTTCCAGACATCAAAAAACATTAACTTTGGCTAATTTTAGAGACGGAACTTCAATTTGCTCTATCTGACCAAACTGAAATACAAAATCGTGCAAAATGTGAATTTTACATAATATTTTCCCTTTGACTGTGAAGTTTCATTGCATGTTAGAAATAAGGTAAAATAGGGAAAATTTCCCCTAAAGTTTAGAGTTCATCAAAATAGGGAAAGGAAGCTAAAAAAATGACAAAGGCAGTGAAAGAGGAGAAACACCTGGAAGCTTAGTTCACAAGTTAAAAGGTAAGATGGAGGTGGCAGAAACAGGAAACTATAAAGAGCTGTCACCAGGTTCCCTGAGGTGAAAAACCCTCAGCTGACAGCAAAAGACCTGCAGCAAGACTTATTGGCAGCAAAAACTGAGGTTTCAGCTTTTAGCTCCTAAACAATGAAGGCCTTCATGCGTCATCTCCAAATGATAAACCACTAACTGTACTGACCCAAACATGTGAGAAAAATAAACTTATGAATAAATAAGCCAGAAGTAAAACGGTTTTAGGTTTCTAATCTGTGACTTAAAATTGGAAGTTTTTCCTTCTTTGGACTGGCAAAGAAGGAAAGAGGGAAGAAAGTATTTGCTAAAAAAGAACACTATGCCAACAGGAAAGCACATTGGTGGCTCTGTGATGCTCTTGGGCTTCTTTACCTCCTCTTGCTTTGGAAACCCACAAGATGAACTCAATTACATATCAGAAAATCATGGGAGAAATTCCATTCTCTGTCTGTCATGAAGCTGAAATTTGGGTTCATTGGACCTTTAGAAAATCTGATAATATTATTAAACGTTGCCATGACAACATCAGGATCAAAATATGCTTCTTTTTTCTTTCTTCTCTTTCTGATCTGTGCTTCTAACTCCATGTGACCTTTAATATTTTTTACAGTGTCATTTGTGGCTGGTGTGAGTTTTTGCTGCCCTACTAGCTAAATATATATCAGCATAAAAAAAATACAACCTTCAAAACTATATTAGCCAACAATTGGTAAACTCAAAGCAATCCTGTGTGATGTAAATCATCACATCGTGATGATATTTTCTTGATAACTCTTCTTTAAAAGACTCCAATGATCCCAGGCATATTTCAACGTCCTGGAAGATACTACAGTGTCCATCATAGTCTTGTGAATCTTATAAAACCTTCCAGTAGGATTTGAAAGAAAGGCAGCACGCAAATCTAAGAATATTAGTGATCCAACTGCCAGAGTCTGTGTCTGGCTCTGAATCCTAGTGTCAGCAATTTATTACAACACAAGGGTGCTCTAGCATGCTCATCATGAAAGGCTTGAATAATTTTGAGACTGTAGAAGTCACTGAAAGTGATATTCTGTGTGGAATTTGGAAAACTCTGCTGAATGTAGCTTTTTCATTTGTTTTAGTTTAGTTTATTTCATCCAAACAGCTGTTGGTTAATATATTTTGCCACTGAACCTGTTTTGCAGTGGTTGCTTGAATCATTTTAGATCCATCTGTACCCTAAATGACAAGGGCAAGGCAAACGTGATGATAATCCAGTAAGATCTAGGTGTGAGGAAAGGTGGAAAAACAGGCCAGAAGAAACAAAGCGAGCTTTTCAACACGAGAAATGTGACAGAGAAACACATTACACCCATTTACTTGTCTAAATTAAGCCGAGCTGTCAGAAAGGGTTTGTAAAGTTTAACAATATGAACAAGATGTCAAGTAGGAATGCTATGATTAAATAATAAAACAACACCCGAAATGAGCTTTAAGATTAGCTGTCCTAGTTTTTTTTATTATAACAGAAAGAGGTCAGTAAATCTAAATCTGAATTGTTACTCATAATATTATAGTTCAAACTAAATTTTAAGTATTTTAAGAAGGAACTTCTTGATGATGAATAATTGACGGCTCTTCTTATTAGGCCAATTGAACAATCAAATGATGAGATAGCCTGCAGCCTTTATGAACCCATAAAACATTTGCGTAACAATGTTTGGGAACTTCAAGCCAGTAAAAGTAAATAAGTAACAAACAAACTTTCACAAACTCTGTGCACTATTCTGTGTGCCTCGCCGTATGTTTGAAACTCTGACCGATGGAACATGATGTGTCTCACTTCTGGGAATAAAATTCATAAAAATGAAAAGAAAACTTAAAAAAAAAGCTGCAGGATCTTGTTAAAATAAAAGTAAAACCTTGGTGCTCAGATGACCAGGGTAAAGTTAGAAATGATAGTGCAGCAAATAAAAAAAAAATGAAAGAGTGATTCATTGAGCTCAACATTCACTTTGATTTCTCTGGAAATCTTGAATTAGAGCTTATGTGGGCATATCCATGCTACATGTATGTGCTATTTAAAACAACACCTTCAACATCAAGTCATAAATTCTAGTGAAAAGTAGCTCAAATTTATCATGCGAACTGGAGGATATTGCCAAAATATGCCATCAGAAATATAAGTGACCTGTAGCCCACAGCTCTAAGAATAGGTTAAAGGAAGTTATATCTGGAAATCTCAAAACAATATGCCAATCAACCAGGGGTGGGTAGATTACCACAGAAATATTCTCCAGTAAGAGTAACACTACTTCAACAAATTTTTACTCAAGTAAAAACTAGCCGTCAAAAAAACACTCAAGTTATAGTAAAAAAGCACTGAGTGACTCATCATGACATCACTGACCACTACAAATAGATAACATAATAACACAGAAAGACAAAAGGGACTTTGATTTATTCATAAATTTAGCATTAACAAGTGTTTTTATCTCTGGATAAAACTGCAATAGTTGCCATTTCGAGCCCGCAAAACACCAGGGGCCTCCCATAAATGTTTACATTTATACACAGACCATAGATGTAAGATTTTTATATTTGCCCATGAGAATTTGAATGATGTTACATTTGACTTGATTTTACCATAGACAGTAAAGTAAAAATATTTTATGGAAACAAATCCATGGAAATGAAAACAAATCTTCCTTAAGTAATTTTACGCATACGTAGTTTAATGTTTAAAGACACATTTATTAATGGAAATGAATAGATTTACAAGTAATTATTAAATGTTCAGGTTGTAGGTTAAATAATGTTAGGTGTGAGGTTAAGTAGTTCAAGTTTTGATTCCTAACCTAGAGCGAAGTTGTGACAGGTCAGGACTTACCTCAACGTTTACTGTAATTTATGAGATGTTTATCATCCAGATGTTGTTTTTAACTGGAGTAAAAAAACGTAGTTACTTGTGAAACAACCAAATACAAAAAAAATAATAATCCTTTAAAGTTCTAATAAAATAAGTAGTTTAATTTTGCACTGAAGTATTTCTTTATTTTTTATGTTGTATAAAATTAGTTTATGAAAAGTCAGACTGGTTTTAAAAAGTTGTATGGAGAGTCCAAATGAGAATCAGAGGGAATTAAATAATAACTCTGATTCTGCTGATTCTGTCTGAATTTAAATGGGAAAACTTTGTGTCATAGCAACATACATAAACAAGGAGATTCAAATACTTTACAGAGAAAAAAGACAAAAACTACTTTAAAGACAAAAAAATGCTCAAATAAAAGATTAAAATGTAAGCATTGCTGTAAACAGTAAATAGTTTAGAACTGGTAAAACAAATGAGTGAATATTGTTTTTATTTCATGTTCAGTATTTATGACAAAGCTTTGCCCTTTCTGTGAAAAGTGTTACTTTTTAGCCTGTTTTTATGTTTTATGTTCTATGTTCTTATCTTTGTGTAAATCTTCATGTTTTGATTGCCTGTCACTTTGTTACTTTTGCCCTGGAATTTCCCCATTGTGGGACAATAAAAGTTGTTTTTCTGTCCGAATGAAAAAGGCTTTTGCCTTTATATAAATGTTATTTATTTTTCACTTTCTGTACTTGGATGCAAATGTTTCTCTTTCTTTTTTTACAGCCCTTAAACCTTTGGAAAGTGAGTTGTCTTTCTCTTTCTGCTAACTTAAGACGACTTTTGTTGTCATCTACTAATGAACTAAATTAAGCTGAATGCATTTATGAGCTTATGGCTCAACTATTGCACATAATTGGGAAAAAAAATCAAGCAATCTTTTCTATTTTTCTCAGAGGCAACGTCTGAGAAAAATGCACACCAGGGACACTTTGAAACTCATAAGCCATCCTTTAGAAAGAAAAAAAAGCCTGATAGTACAAAGGTGAGTCTGCTGGCATTTTTCCAGCACAGATGTCTTATAAAGAGAAGTGCCTGCACAGGTTTGGTAGACACAAGAAGAGGGAGCTGCAACTGACACTGACAGCATCACAGGTGAGATATTTTAGGGTTAGAGTTAGTTTGTCTTTATTTTTCTAATCGTATTCAATGTTTTTGCTTTGATTGGTTTTATGTTCATTTCACTTTACTAAGAGGAAACAAGAATTGTCATCATTTCCAGGATGTAAATGTTTAGTAAAGTCATTAAGTTCATTATCCAAATCCATGGGAGAGAATAGGAATTCTGGGTGAATGTTTGTGCATCCTAATTTTTTCTGAAAAGCAACTGCAAAAAGTTAGTTTTGACATAAATGGAATATCAAGAATGCATAATTATAAAAGAATAAAAAGCAAACATACTTGTCCTTTAGAGGCATTTATATGACAGAAATTTTTTCCCATAATCCAAAATAAATTAGTTTGTTGATCCAAGGTGTGACTGGACAGGTGTTAAACTAAGACTGACATTTCAGCATTTTTCAAAAGTTCAAGGTTTATTTGGGAATATGTGGGTGGAACGGAGCTGCAGTAATAATACTGATAAGGTTCATTGTGTTGATTTTTTTTTTCTCAGATTTGCCTCCACAGACTTCACCATGCGGTTCAACACGTTGTTCTTTCTGCTGATTCTTTCTTGTCTCTGCTTCACTTTGGCACAAGGTAAAGAGTTTATCAAACAAACAGCTGGTTTGTGGCAATAGTTTTGCATATCTAGCATGCAATAAAGAAGTAATCAAAGTTAATACGTTTGGTTTATTGCCAGACTCCTGGGATGGGTAAATGTGACTTCCTGTGTCTTTACTGCTTACTTTACAACCTTATTAAACATCCCCACATCTTATAGATAGTATTGACTGATTAACTAAGCTTAATCAACTATAATGTTTCTACAACTTTAGTATAAAACTTGTGATGGTTTTGTAATATTTTAGTGTCCTACGAGGACTGCTGCCTGAAGTATGTGAAGAATCTCCCCAACAACGTTCAAAAGCACGCAGTGAGCTACAGACGCCAGAAGACAGATGGCGGCTGCAACATCCCTGCTGTAATGTCAGTTTTACAAACACAAAATGGTTATTTTGAGTCAGATCTAATCGCCTGAGCCAGAACCTCACTCAAATTCTTCACCTTCCTTTAGCTTCATCATGAAGAAGGGACGCAAGTTTTGCACAGACCCCAATGAGAAATGGGTCAAGGAGCTTGTGCTGAAGATTGATGAGAAGAATGAGAAAAAGGTAAATATAGAAATATTCTTCTACTTGAAATCTGCAAAGAGGTAACTAGTAAAAAGCATTTCTAAAAGTTCAGATTTTTCTGTCTTTGCAGCATTTGAGGCATCCAAGAAGAGGCTGAAGAGGATGGCTCCCCACAGCGACACCACCCTCAATCTTCCTGCTGTTTGCAGTTTTATTACCGAGCAAAGAGTTGCTTTTATGGCGATTTTATGGAGTCTGACTTGAGGACAAAGTCAAGAGGCTGGCCAAGAAAATGTTGCAGCTCTGCTTTTGCTTTCGCTCAGCATTAACATAACAGGTCAAAAGCTCTAGAGTTGCAGCTGCACTTTGTTGTTAAGAAATTGAGTTTTTAAGCTGATAGGTGACCACAGAATATATCCACAGACCACACACTTCAATGCATGGCTGCTTCAGCAACCGTTTTCATTCCATCAAACATGAAATAAGCTGTTTGATTATAGAAATAGTAATGGAGAGTAAATTATAAGTGTTCATTCAATATTTAATGCATCTGCAGTGTCTACACATTTCATTTAAGTAATTATATGACTGGAACTGTAATTGCTTTTTTAAAGTTTGTGCCATAGAAAATGAGAAGCTTTGTCATACTTTAATTTAGATTTTTTTTTTAAGTGTCTTTCATTTCATACCTTTGTGTACAGGTTTTATAGCAAATTATGTGTTCTAATAAAAAAAATGTAATTATAACATCTCACATGGTGGTGTTTATGTGTCAAAAATGATTAAAGACGCTCACACATAGACTGGTGTGTCTTGGTGCAAATTTTGCAAATATACCATAGTTTAGAGTAAAAATGCTTGTGAAGGCGACAACTTCAAAAAAGGAAAACTGTATACTGGAGAACACGATCCCAATTGTGAAGTACGGAGATGGTAGTATTATGTGGTGTGGGTTTTTTCCTGCAGGAAAGCCTGGTAACTTAACCTTAAACATTATGCAGAAATATCAAAGCAATATCTCAAGACATGAACCAGTTAGAGCTCAATGAATTTGACCCAGTTACACCAGTTCTGTCAGGAGGAGTGGGGCCAATCTCCAGAAAACTACTTATTATTTTGGTAGGCTGTTTGACCCAATTCATAAAATGATTTCTACCAAATACTAAAGAAACATAAGTTTATTTTGAAGAAAGTTTATAAAATAATCATGTTCATTATTTTGGTATTAAACAAAATTTGTTAAAATGTCAGACAATGAGAAAGTGTGTGCAAATATTTAAGAGTGACATTTGAGCTGAATGTGATAAAATAATGAAACATTTCTTAAACTGTTTGATTCATTATCTTGAAAGCTTTTCATTTCTTGATATGAATGCTTGATTTAAATCAACTTTACAGAACACAAGACGTCATTATCCGTTAATATGTAACTCGTCGAGTCATGAGTGTTTTGAAATACAATAATGTGGGGAATTACAGTAATAAAATAATACAATAAAGCACTTAAGTTTGAGTTTAGGTGACATATTTACTCTATTACTGCAACAGGCTGAAGCAGAGCTTTTGTTCATTGTGTATTCAGCATCTCCAGTACGTTGCATAAGGATTCATATAACCTTGTACCTTTATAACTACAAACCTGGTTATATTTTATATGAGTTTCATTTGTTAAACAACACAAATTATAATTTAAAAACTTTTTACAAATACCATTCTGGAAAAAAATAAAGACCACTGCACAGAATCCCATTGAAAATCTCCTGGTTCTTCCACCAAATGTTAATTTCTGAACTCTTCCTGAGTTAAAGCATTAGTATTGTTGTTTCTAAATTAACATGAACTTGTTTTCTTTGTGTTACTTGATGTCTGAAATCACTGCATCTTTTCCATAATATTGACCATTTCTCATTTTCTGATAATTAATACTAATTTTTTGCTTGTCATTTCAGAGACATGTTGTCAGTAGTTTAAAGAATGAAATAATAATGTTCATTTTATTCAAACGTATATCTATAAAACTAAAATAAGTTTTGTTTAGAGGTTGTCACAAGCCAGATGTCACAGCCAACATCTAGAAGAAGCAACTCTAATCATTTAGGATCAAACTTTCTTTTATTAGCTAACATATAAAACATATGACAGACCCATCGCTACTGTGAAACATGGAGGTGGTAGAATCATGCTGTGGGAATGTTTTTCTTCAGCGGAGTCAAAGAAAGATGGATGGAGCCAAATAAAGGTCAGTTAGAGGTGAGCTGCATACAGCCAGAGCCACAGTGGGAAAGTTTAATTCAATGGAGTTCAAACCTTTTGCAATTAAAAGCAGTTGAGGGCAACAAAATTTTTATTCTTTTTATTATAAAAAATACAAACATATTTTTTGTAGAAAGAACTAAATACACAATGTTTCTACAAAAAATAATATCTGTAAATCATTTTAGATGTATTCTGCCACAAGAAAATGATATGATTCTCACTTTTTATTGTTTTCTTTCATTAAAAAAATCTGATTTAGCCTAGTTTAATAATTTAAAAAAAATAATTACTGGATGCTTGTGGTGATAAATACTCTAAAATTAAAATTAAATGTAAAAATGTGTCTATTAAAAATTTATAGTTTATGTTTTAGGATTATTTTAATTTGTCTATAATCTGATTAGTTCTTTCAAATCGAGTTTAAAAATCCACATTTTTAGAATCACTTTTGAACCATAATGAATGAAACATTGACCAACATTTTGATGTTATTATACTTCACAAAATATAATGTTTACTGGTTTTCTCAGTTGTTGACTGTGGTATATCTTCTGTATGTTTGTGGTTTTATGATGTAAACAATTTGAACTGCCCTGTTGCTGAAATTTGCTGTACAAATAAGCTGAGAAAATTGAACTTTACCTTGTTTTAATTGTGTCACCATCAACAGTCTGGTGAAATAAATCTATGCTATTCTTGACTTGTGGAAAAGGGATGCAAACGCCTCCTCTATGTTTGGACATAGCTGGTTTAGATCAGAGCATATTCAAGATTGTCATTCGGAAAAGAATTTGAAAATCATTTTTAGGTTGGTGGTTTTAACATGACTAAGCATGAAATTGATCCTCTTATCTTCACTGCTTTCATTTTGTCCAGTTATCAGGACATTTATGCAGGTTTGGTTGGTTATTTGGGTCAAAATTTCCCTCTCCAAGTGCAGCTCAAACAAGAAAGCTTGCACAGGACTCGTGTATCAGCACATGATTATCTGATAAGCTGTGGAGCTTGAATTACTAACTTTTTATTTGTATCTTGCTCCCTCATCTCCATGGGCACTGCTGGGGCTTGCTGCAGATAAGATCTTACCATGCCTAACGCAGTGTGTGTTTGACTTTGCTGCCATCAGAGATTGATGACTTCCACACAGGTGCCTTGCAGAGGCTTCATCTTGCAGAGAGCAAGATGAAGCACAGATAGTGAGTGTCTCAATAGAAAAATTATTAGCCCACACAGGCCCACTTTAAAAATGTGATGTTTGTTGATTAAAGAATGAGTAGGAACACCATTAAGCTTGTCATCGTCTCTGCTTAAAACACCAGTGAGAGAAAAGTTACTGTTAAGGCAGTTTTAATGTAGTGCGACTGAGATTTAAAAGCCAGGAGGCCTCACAGACTTCAAGTATCTGTTTGAAAATGTTGCCAACTTAGCTCACAGGCAGAAGGAGTGATGAATAGCCTGACAAATGCAAGATAATTACCAAAACAGTTATTGCATATCGAGTATTGGTGGACATCCAATACTTCTTTGAAAGTGACTAATAGGAGTACCACCCTCACAGGTCAAAAACACTGTGTTGCAACTTGAAAGGGATTTTGGCGCTTTCACTTCTTCTTGTCTATAATAATGCTCAGAGGAGAGCTACATTTTTTTTTAATGCAAGCCGGGACAAAGCCTGCAGGTTCTTTTGTGAAGGATGAAAAAACATGAAAGAAAAGTCGGAAAACGAATACAGGAAAGAAACGTTTACCCTAAAACAAACGTCATAAAATCTGAGCTGGTATGGCATATGCAGAAAGGTGTGAAAATTATAGTTATAAATTATTAAAGCAGGCTTGGAAAACAGAAATAATGACACACTGTGATTTATTTATTAATGAAATGGCTGTGCAAGTTGGATGTCAGACACTAATAGTGCCGGGGCTGTAAATTATGGTTCCCATAAAAATTAAAACGAACAAAATGAAAGGTGAAAGCCGCTGTAAAACGTTCCAGAAAGCAAACGTTTCCTTTGAATTACATTTTCCACTAGCATCAACATGTCGCAACAAATATTTTATGTCATATAAGTCCAAACTGAAGACAACAAGTCAAATTTACTGTCATTATAAGAGAAAATTCTGTTCATTCTTCAGTAATAGCTGGGTGAGCAAAAGTAAAAAAAAGTTTGATTTTATTGCTCTGAAAAGGATCTTTAGTGTGCTTAATATCCTCATAAGTAATATTTACTGGTAGTAATACGTACAGATAAAGCAAGGTTGTTTATTTAAGAATAATTTAGTGAAATATTTGACCTTCTTTGGGTAACATGAGTGATGAAAAGAGTTACCTTCTTACTGTCCCATCAGCTGAGCTACAACTGGATAAAAAATTATTTTTATTAAAAAACAACAACAAATTAATGATACTTGCACTTTTATTGACACAATTTGTACTTGGTGTTTTACATTTTTATAGTATTTTCTGTCTGTATTGACTTTGTGGCCAATTTTTTGGTCAAAGTGTGAACGTTGAACAGTTAGCACTAGATTGCGGAAGCTACTTGTCACCTAAAAGGCTAATGCTCTCCAAAGTGATTAAACTTGTTATGTATTAATAACTAAAGTTATTGACACAATCCATACACTTTAGCATTATTTTACAGCATAAATGTACATTTTTTATTTTGAACTAGTGGCCTGATAAGAATTATGGAGTTTTGTCTCTAACCAAATAAACACAGTCACTAATTCTATAAAGCAGAATTTAAGAAAAATAAAAAAATAAAAGAAACAAGATTTTTTTTTTTTAATTTGTACAGCTGCACAAAGCTATACAGAGTAAAAATATGTATGCTCCCCCTGACAATATTTGAAGAAAGAGCAATTTTGTTATGTGCTGTAAACTGCAAACAATTGAGTTTGACATCAAAACATTAATATGAGACAAGAGATCAACATAAATTTCCAGGTTTCTCATCTTCTGCTTTTTTGTCATCCTTAAACCTTCCAGATCACTAAACTGACTCTCGTATCTAATAAAGACACTTTACAAAATACTGCTTTTTAAAGGAATATTTTAATCATTAAGAATAAAAACGGTCCAGATCATTTCCCCCAACCATTGTTAAATCATTGATTATTTGTGATCATGTTTCAGTTTCTAGAACAACATTATGCCCATCAAGAATCACTTAAAGCAGAAGTATGAAACTTTTATAAAAATATACAGCTCAAAAAAATAAAGGGAACACTTAAACAACACAATTTAACTCCAAGTAAATCAAACTTCTGTGAAATCAAACTGTCCATCTAGGATGTGTTATTTGAGTGTTCCCTTTATTTTTTTGAGCAGTGTATATGTTTCTTACCTATTTTGTTAAAACCATTACTATGTTGTGCAGCTCTGTCGTGGTTCCTCACATATGGCCATGTAAGCTAAGGCTAGTTAGCATAGCTTTTTTTCTGGGATTATAAGTTGTTTCCTTGCCATTAGCACATTTAGCAGCACGTTCACTAGGTGGATTGGCAGTGCTAAGACCTTCCTCCTGGCTCTGATTGGTAGTTTATTTGGTCAGGAGAGATGTATTACTTCAGAAGGCAATAGTAGCTCAGGGAGAAGGCGGAGAAGCTCGATCTTTTCACAGATTGTTTGTCTCATCTCATACCGTAACAAAATGGCGACAGTTTCAACAAATATGTAAAAAAAAACATATTTTTACAAACGTGTTAGACTGTTGCTTTAATTGGAATCTAACAATCTGTAATGGGCTAAAAGATGGCCAAAATTAAAAGAAAATTAAGAACGGATAAGAAACAGTCAATGATTTTCACCAGTAAGAAAATGGTTACAAAGCCATTTCTTAGACCTTGGAACATACAGAGAACCACACTGAGAATCTTTGTTCATAAAGAAACCATATGGAAAATCCTATGATTCTTCCCAGTAGTGGCTGACCTCCAGGAGAGAATCAAGGCTTCATACTGGAGAACACATGAGAACCCAAAAATCACGCCTGAAGCTCTACAGCCTGCCTCACTCAAAGGCCGGGTTTAATGAATCGTTCATAAACATGATATTCAGGAGACCAGAGCAGTAAAAAAACAAAAAAACCAAAAACAGCATTCTTGGTAGAGCAAAACTCACTGGCCCAGTCAAAGCCTGGACTTAAATCCAACTGACATGCTGTAACATGATCTTAAACAGGCCACTTATATGTAAAAAAACATTAAACTTTTCTGCAGAGAAAAATGTTGATAATTTGTTGGATAGTCAGGTTTTGATGTCAAATGCAAATGTTCGCTGTCAACATTTAAAGAAATTTTCTTTACCATTCCAAAGCTTTTGGAGGAGGGAGCATTTTCTTAAACTGAGTTCTTAGATTTGCTAAAGGTCTCTGAATTTGACTCATGCATCCCTGAACAGGGTGATGCAGGCATGAAAAATGCACGGCTGGTTGCATTTACTAATCTACAAATAAAAAAACTCCTGATTTGCTTTTATATTTCTAAATTCCTGTAGTCTTACAGAAGGAAGAATCTGAAAAAGGTCACTGACAACCTTCAACAAATTTCCTTCACGCTCAGCTGATTTAAGTGCAGCTCCAGTTGCAACAACTCTGGATGTTATTTTAGTGGACAAGAAGGAGGCCAAGTATGTTCATGGAGCATGCTACTGTATACATTCTCAGAAACCTTCATAATACAGGAAATCATGCTTTGTCCCTTCAGAAACCTCATGCTATTGCCAAAAGTACTTGCACTTAAATCAAAGTGTGTGGACAAAAACAAAAAACAAAACAAAACAAAAGGATCAAGTTACAGTGAATGTGTCTAAGAAGGTTTTTCACAATCACAGAAAATATGCAAGTTGGGGCCATACCCTAAAGCTCAGAGTGGAAGCACATTTTAAAAAGTTAAAGATGGGGCTACATGATAGCGCAGACCACAGAGTGGCGCTTGTACAGATGGCCCTCCGACTCGGCTTTCCACCTCAGTCTGTTCAGGGACTCACTTGTGTGTGTCCGACTGTAACCTGCAGCCTCTATCGAGCTCCTCTTCTGGGTCCGATGAAGCACGATCCGATAGGTCCCGGTAACAGGGCTTCTCAAGTCGAGACTGTTGTTGAGCAAATGAACCGCGCTGATGCCAAGATCCTCCAGCGCTACTTTCACGCTCAGATCATCTGAGGTGAGGACATGGTTCTGGTCGACCAGGTGTGACGGAGTTGGTCTGGAGGGCGGGTAGGCCTGGGGGTATTCGATGCCTGTCATCCAGTCACTCATCATGATCTGTGCCAAGGTGAGGCGGTCTACGGGAACTGGCCTCAGGAGGCCCTTTATGATCTCCTGGCAGGACTGGGGAACGTATGAGGGAATGGCATAAGAACCCTGCAGGATGCAAATCTTCAGCCGGGTTGTGGTGGCTGCTTTAAAGGGCATTGTGGCGGTCACCATGAAGTAAAGCAAAATACCCAGAGCCCAAGTATCTGCATAGTGTCCAATGTAGCCTTTCTCTTTGAAAATCTCAGGCGCTGCATAAGGTGGAGAGCCACAGAATGTGTGGAGTATGTCACTGGAGCAGCAACACGTGCTAAAACCAAAATCCCCCACTTTAATGCAGTAGGTGTGGGTGTAGAACACATTCTCAGCCTTCAGGTCCCTGTGGACAATGTCATTATCATGCTGGAAAAGGAGAAGACAAACACATGTTATTGAAGCAAACAGAGCAAGCAATATATATATTTTTTAAAGCCTCAATATGTAACTTTTATTTAAAAAATATAAATCTTTAAATTTGTTGGGACAGTATGATATGAGACAGATAATCTGTGAAAAAAAAAATCAATCTCTTCCACCTCCTCACTATGCTGCTATTGTTGTCTGAACAAATGCACCGCTCCTGGTCAAAAACAGCCAATCAGAGTCAGGAGGAGGGCCTTAGCGCTGTCAATCAAACTCATGAAGTCGCTGCTAAATGTGCCAATAATGTAGAAACACCTTATTGTTACTGTGGACAATGGTGGCTATACTAACTAGCCTTACCATTCACAACAAGCTCTGCCGGCTGGAAGATGTTATATAGTAGCATGATTGACAGCGCTAAGATCCACCTCCTGGCTCTGATTGGTTGTTTCTGGTTAGCACTGGGAGCTCTGGGAGAAGGCAGAGGGCTTTGCTGGGGTTGCTAAGTAACAACGAAGTGTGACTCAACAATCGAGAGTTTTTGAAACAGCTCATTTTCCAGACACCAAAAAAACCCAAAAACATTAACTTATTGCTTAAGCACTTGGATTGTTTATAGAAGCTGTTAATTTCCGAAATTGAAGGGCAAAAATGTGAATTTTGCATAATTTTTTAGGAAAAAATTATTCTACATCATCATGTCAGTTCCTGGAACCGTCAGTGTTTGACCCGGTTTGATGTTTTCCTCTGAAGCTTTTTGCTTTCGTTTTCCTGGTAAACCCAACGCCCACTCCGTTCCCTGAGAACTGCCTCAGTCTCACGAACTCACCATGTGCTTGACTGCCGAGAGAACCTGCGAAAACACCAGCTTGCTTTCAAGGTCCGAAAGGCGCCCCCTGGTGGTGATCCTGGAGAACAGCTCCCCGCCGCTGGCATACTCCATCACCAGGTAAAGCCGCTTGAATGTTTCCACCACCTCGTACAGGCGCACTATGTTGGGATGGGAAAGCCTCTCCATGCAGGTGATCTCAGAGGCAAAAAGAGCTTGGGCGTGTTTGCTCAGACGCTCCTTATCCAGGACTTTCACTGCTACTCTCTCTATATCACACGGTGACACACAGAGAAAGGTGATCAAAAACACAATTTTCTCTTAAGCTTCATAATCTCATTTAATTTTCTAATAAAATGCCGCGTTAGACCTGACTTGTCCCCTCTAGCCCTTCACAACATAGCTGCCATGTGACTCAACAGCAGACGAGGATGAAAACATTATGGATTAGGGTGATGAGATTAGTCATGTCTTCTGACATGTAGAATGACCCAGACTGATGGAAGTATGTCTCCTTAAGCTCAGCTTCATGTCTGTGCATTCATCCAAAAGCTGAAACATGTAACATCAAACACGTGACTTTAGACAGAGCGGAAAAAGTTTCTCAAAAAATGAGAAATGGAAGATTAAAAATCATCTCTGTACAAACCGCACAGATGCTGTGTTGTACTTTGATGTAAAACATCTTTAAGTTTAAGTTTAGTCATCATAAACAGTGGCGCCCCCAAAAGAGGGTTGAGGGGGGCCACAAGCCCCTCTTGAAAAATGCTGGCTACTCCAGAGAATCATGTTGATGTCATATTAAGGCAAACAGAGCCATCTTCTCCAGTGAAGACATAAATATAAAAGTCAATAAATGAATAAATACAAAATAAACAAATAGATAAATAAATAAAATTATGGGGATTTTTTTCTATTTCTTTTCTTGTCTTTTTTGTGTGCCCCCTGCCCCCTAAATGTTTTAATAGCAACCCTCATGAAAATGTTCTAGGATCTTCACTGATCATGAAATGGAAATTTCAAATTAGAGGTTTATTTTACACAGAATTACAGTCTTTTGTGCTTAAATAAAATCACTGATGTCACATTTGAAATGTTTTTTATACATATTATTATTATTATTTAAATATAGTGTAAATTTATTTAAAGCTTATGTCACACAAATATAGTTCCATACATACACAAATGTACTTTAACTAAATAAATGACTAAAGAAACATATTTAATGCATTTGTGACTTCTTGTTTCCCAGTGCTGTGACAGTGTGATGCATTTTTCTTAGCCTCGCTTTCAAAATGGGAAACACAAGAGACCATGCCACTTATTTAAGCAAGAGTATGAAAATAGATGCTTGACTACACAATGAATAATAATTTAAAAGTTTAGAATAACTGGAGCAGTGACAAATAAGGCCGGATGGTTGGAAGTTTCCATAACAACTTTTTTTTTTAATCTTTCACACAGCTAAGACACAAAATCTTACCAAGTATTTTTGATCTATTTTATAGTGCAAATACCTTAATATGCTTGAAATAAAAATAAAACTAAATTATAAGTAAATTTTCAGAAAAGATATAAAGCTTGTTTTAGGTCAATAATTCCTTAATATTTATGAAAAAGTACTTACTTCATAGGCAGATTATTTCCCTTTTACCGTGATAAATGTCCTGTTATAAGTCAAAAAAACTGTGAGTTTAATGAGTATTTTTTAAAATAAATCTTTAAAAATTATTTACTTAAACCAAGCTCCTATATCTTGCTGAAAAGTTACTTCTAAGTTAGTTTTGTCTTATTTAAAGTGTTAAGATATTTGCACTGGAAACGAAAAAGAAAATGCAGTGTTTTTGTGGTGCACATATTGTTCTCCATAAATGTGAACGATTCTGTATGTTGTATTAAAATCAAAGCATCCAAAATCTCACCTTTCGTCAAGTCATGTATTCCCAGTCTAACCTGCGAAAAGTTACCAGAACCGATTTCTCCCTTCAGCTCGTAAAATCCCACCCGCCGTCCAAACGTCAGGTCGTCCATCACTCTCTCCGAATGGGTCATGTTGTACACGGCCTTCCCGAAGGCGGTCCTCTGCAGCGACTCTTCATCCTCTGTCACCTTTCTGTTTCTGTTGTTCTCCTTTGGTGATGTCAAAGTCAGAATTTCTTCTTGATGGGTGCCTGACGGTAAATAAGAACCTGACATTGAGAAAAAAGAAGTGAGGTAATGTCATGAAAACCTTCTGCAATTTATATCACATTTGCTGTAGTGGGAATTAAACTGTGTGTCTGTACTTACATGCTTTCCCTTTTATGTTCTTCTTGCTCCTCTCTGTGTTGATTGCATTATTTCTATTCTTCAAATACATGATTTCAGTCCAGATGGGCGCACACTCTTTTCCTCAGTTTCAATAAATACAGTAATTTCAAAGTAAAATTAAATATATTCTTTACTCAAATTGAAAGATTGACTGAAAAAATGTGGCCCATGCATCTGAAGTCTTCCCTCCCAGAGTAGACACTAGTATGCACTGGCACCTTTGCTGCTCTGCATGCAGTAGTGTTGTCTCATGGTTTATAATCCAGAACTACTACATAATGCCCTATAATCCCCTCCGGTGTTGGCCTCCTCCCATGCAGACAGACAATACGTAGCTTCTGGAGGCCGTGGAGATGAGCAAACCACCTGACCAACACTCAGTCTTGGAAAAACATGTGGATCTATATCTGTACAGTCATTGTATGAATGCTATAAATTAGTCATCCTCTTATAATAATACAGACAGAGCTTTTTAAAAACAATTATTCCTTATTTTTTCATATACATTTAACGCTGTTGCATCACAAAAGTCACAGATTTCGTTGCCCGTCAGAAAAATTATGTAGCTATTGGTCTTTATTAAAATAACTTCAAAATGAATTCATGTTATATCAGTGGAGAAAATGATAACTTTTCTAGTTATGGATTTGGTTTGATTGAATTGATCCTGAAAAAAAATGACAATGAAATTTAAATAAATAAATTGCTCGGTGTGGTCATTAATGTGCCAAATATAATACCCAAAAATGAAAAATAATAACTTTTTTAAGAACTTATTTGATTATAAAGAGGGACATAGACTAACATTTCTTTATCATCACAAGAGAGGAGAAAGTCCTCCACATTTGGGAAGCATTGAGGTCCACTTCAAAGTGTTTAAATTTTCAACCCATCCCACAAAAATCTTATCTGTTATTAAATTCAACATGTTCCAAATGACATGAATAATTCATATAATGTGCTGGAAGCTAACTTTAGCCTCTAGAGGAGATGAGCACAGGCCTCTCTGTGACTGACCCGGTGACCCAGACAGCCACTGACCGTGACAACAGACAGATGTCTGCTCCCCGTCAACCTCTGCAGCACCGAGACTGGACACCCGGGATTATCCCGGGAAGTCGTTGCGTATAAACTGCTTGCTTGTGCCACAGGTGACTCATTATAAGCCGTGCTCAATAAAGCTCTTTGCACGTGCGATGCTGAAGGAAAGGCTCTTATGAGAAGAGGATCGCCTGGATGGAAAATACATGGAGGTGGATTTGAATAGAAAATGACTCCACAACTTTTTACATGCGACACACTTGCAGTGGGATAATCTCATGCTGAAAAACCCACCTTTATTTTAGAGCGCATGTGTCAAACTCGAGGCGCAGGGGCCTAATCCAGCCGGCCGCAGCTTTTCATGTGGCCCTCTAGATCCCAAATTACATCAATAATTCCCTCCAGTTTTTCACAAATCTGCAGAATTTATACAAAATTCATATAAAATCAACAAATCATCATATTTTTTCTGATTTTACTGAAATTATTTTTCTCAAAATTGGCCAAAAACATTGGGATGAAGTGACTGCTGCCTCAGCCTTACTTGATGTCAAGTTATAGTCCGTGACAGATACAGCGGTTAATAAAAAGTCACATTTGTGCAAATATTTAAATAAATATTTCTAAATTAGCGCCACAAAATCTGTGATTTTGATTGAAAAAACAAACAAACACAAAAACAATCAGAAAATTCTGGATGAACTGATCAGTGTGAAAAGATGGTCAATGTTATTTAATTTCAAGAAACACAGCAACCATCACTACCGATGATTTCAGTATCCTGCATGTTGTAAAACCAGGTAAATTATTACCGCCATCTGGTGGTCATATATAAGCATTGACAAAAGAAAAACTACTCATCCAAAAATAAATCTTAATATAAAAGAATAGATTTTTTTTTATGTTAAATAAAAGTGGGATCAAAAATGGTTGTCTCAATAGTTTTTCAAAGAGTATTCTTTGTCATTTTGATTTGTTTTAGTGCAGCTTAGCCACTGTAGGCTAATTTAAGAACCTAATATGTAATTCCTGAAATAATAATTTTCACAAAAAAAGACAATATTCCAGATTTGAAACATACATATTTACTCAACAGCCAAAAAATAATTTGGAAAATAAAAAGGACAAAAAACACAAAATTACCTTTGAATGTGTTTAGGGTTAAGCTCTGACCCGTTTCATTTATAAGATTGATGTTGTTGTGCTCATTCTCTAAATGTACTAGCTTAACTTTCCACATCGTCTCACATATATGCAAAACATGCACAGTTTTAGTCAGAATCTTAAATGAGTTAGAGAAAAGTAAAGAGTTGAGATTTGTGAAAGGTTTAAGAGTGTCTGACCATTTGGTATCATGTTGAATAAACACAAAGGTGCTGGAGTTTTCTGAAGGTGAGGATCACGTTCCCCCCCTGCTGCTCCTGTTTATGTGTTTAGACCCGGTTTTGTTTTAAGTCAGAGGTGCTAAACACCTTCCCCCTGAGATAAAAGATGATTGATGCCTTTGAGGGAGACTCTTTGAATGGCTCAGGGTCTTTTTAAGCCCCTTCATTAGTAAGAGCTCAGGTCTGGTCAGCATACTTGGGTGTCTCTGCAGCAAACCCCCCCCCCAAAAAAAAAAGAACAGAGATCCCCTTGTGAAGTGACCTCTGCATTGTAAGGCATTCATCATGGAAATTTGATTAGCTCTCTCTTCTTCGGCCTCCGAAGACTCTCTTTTGGGTACAAATATCTGAGGCAGAAGTGAGCAGGACAGCACTAAGGAGCACATTCAGATGAGTCATGGATGTTCTCCAACTTTTCCTTCTGTTCCTGTTTGTGCTTCACATGGCATGTAAGTACTGGTGGCCAATCCTTTGTTCTAGAGCAACTGTCTGATTTATCTCACAAACTGTAAACAACAAAAAAGTTTGCGCTAACCTGTGAAAACGGTAAATGATCGTAAAATAATATAATCTTATAATCTGGAAAGGGAGATTGCAGTTTTTGTGCTAACTACATTTTCTTTCAAAATATGAAGAATGAGTGCTTGCAGAAGACTATGATCTTTATTTTCCTGCTGTTTTAGACTAGTATTTCATGTTGCAACAACTTCAATAAATGCTATCCATCAGCAAATGACAGGACAGATGCATTCCTGTCTTGTGTTTTTGTAGTGAGCAAACACATCATTCACAGAAACCTGTTTATACAACGAGTGTGCTGCAAGAGGCAGAGTCACTTTGTGTACATTGGGCAAGGTAAGGAAGCAAACATACGATAAATAGATTATTTATATTTATTTATATTTATTTGCTGTCTATTTTGTTTGCGACTCTCTCTGGGTGTTTAGACATTTCAGGGAGTCCTGTCAGTGTCGATGTGGGAATGTGCAGGTCACGTTGTGGGATGTCCATGAGATCATCGCATGAAGCAAGACAGCAAGAATACTTAAAACATTCCTCCATGTTGGAATTTCTAAGGAGCAAGAAGGTATGCTGCAGTTCCAACCCCTACCACAAGACGGCAGTGTGAATTTGTTGTAATTTATAAGGTTTTTTTCTTTATGCCAAAATACAAGTGAGTGTTTGGGCCACACTGAGAGTGACGAGAGTTAAGTCAAAGAATAAAATCGTAACTTTACAATTTTATTATGGTAATATTACGAATTTAATCTAAGATTATTTTTGATTTTATTTTCTCAATATTAGGATTTTATCCTCATTATATTATGACTTTATTCTGGTAATATTATGGCTTTATTTTTGTATTATTTTGACTTTATTTTTTTGTAATATTATGACTTTATTATTTTAATATTGTGATTTCTTCTCGTATTATTTTGACTTTATTCTTGTAGTAATTATTCTGATAATATGACTTTATTATTGTGTTTATTAATATGGCCCTCATACTCCGCCATATATATATAACAAACATCGATCTTTGTTATTTTATTTTATTTTTATTTTTCTCGTTTGCATAACATTTGCTATAAATCGCCTAAAATCAGCTTATACCTAGACGCGACAAGGACAGAAACATGTTCTGACAAGTTCGCCCCAATGATCTCCTTAAAGATGCGGACGCTCGGCCCGGCCGTCCCAGAGATCTTGGAGCCGCTGACCCGGCTGCCCTCCTGCGGGGCGAACCAGATGTGCGAGCCGACGGGGATGCGAGTGGAGCGGCTGCTGCTGTTCGAGGGGCCCCAAGAGGTGGAGGTCATCGAGGAGTGCCACTGTGAGGTCAAGCTGACCCAGTGCATCCGAGTCCCAGCTCTGAGGACTTACTATTTAGAAACACCGTACGAGACGATAATAGACGTGGGAGGATGTTCCCGCTCTAAAGAAACCCCAGGTATTCACAGTCATTGGGTCATTTCTCGTTTTTGTTTTGTTTAGTTAAAACAACAAAGTTCAATGTGGTATGTTTGTTTTATGTGATAAACCAACACTATTCCGTTCGATTCTCATCTCTTCAGTTCTCCCTCTGGGCTTCCTCCCATTAAAGTGGATTTCTTTGTTAAAATTCCAACCTGGCCAATCAGCAAACAGCAGGAGACACATTGTGGAAGGAGCTTGATATTTTGCAGGCTGTTTTAAAATTATAGTGTGCCTTTAGTTTTAGCAGTGACCACGAAGGAAGTGAAGAAGCTATTCAGTCCGTGTTGGCCACACTTCCAAATAACTGTGTAAAATTTAAAACTTCAACAGAGTTTCTGCTGCCAGGTAGAAAGCAAGGTGTAGAACAAGAGGTTGGTTTTTATCAGGGTAGGACTTAATAATCAAATGGAATAACAATTATACATATTTTTTCAATTAAATTTACTTTTGAACTTTTTCTACGTCTTGTGTGTCGTCTACCCAGAAAGTTTGCTCTTCTGTAAAGGTCATAGTTGAGAACTGCACTACTAAAGATAATGGATCTTCTGTGTCCTGTGGTCTGTTTGGTGATTATTCACTACTGTTCTCTAACAAACCTTTGAATTCCTCACACAAAAGTTAGATTTATACTGGGAATAAATTACAAACAGCCAAATACAATTTGAGACAGTTGTAATTATAAGACCAAAGTGTTCAGATTTTATTTCTAAAAAAAATATGTTAAGTTGTGTCAATCTACGACATTAAGCCCTTATAAAAACCACTAAAGTTTGTGGTTGAAACGCGACAAAATTTGAGCTCAAAGGGGATAAATACCATTTATAAAGCACAGGAACTGTCTACAACTACAGCGATAAACATAAAACAACCACTTTTCATTTGTAAACTAAATTATGTTGCATAACTAGTTAACAAAGCTGCCGTGTGGTCCTCATTTTTCATTAATATATAACTATTTTAAAAAAATAAATAAATAGCCAGTCAAACTAAGGAGTTACTGTTGGGCCCCCACACCAGCAGAGGGCCCTCAAGAGCTCTAGAATAACTGAAGTCAGGTGTTATGATAACTTGTTCCTCTGCTACGCCACTATTTTCTTTGGAAATTTATAAGCTTTCTTGGGAAAAATTAAAACATTTTTAAACAACAACAACAAAAAACACTCTCAACTCTCAACTAACACCGATTCGGCTGCTTGAAGTTGCCATAGCACTGATCACTATATCAGTGCAATGACAATGTCTGTTTTTCCGATTTGGACTGATTACAATTTTTTCCTCACTCCAAAGAGGAAAACTTGTGCATGTTGTTACATAGAGGTAGTAGCCCTGAATTCAGCAGAATTATAAGATGTGCATCAAATAACATGTTCTTATTCTTTCTTTATGTCATTTTTAACAAACAAAAAATGTGTTGATCCATTTATTATGCTGGTAGTTATCAGTTTTGATGTATTTAATATTAAAACTAAGAAAACAATCACATTTTTGAGTATTTAAACTGATTTCTTCCAATTAATTAGTAATTAGTCAATCTTGATTTAATGCTTCTGTAATGTAATATCTAAAATGTTAAATAGATTAAACACAAATGTGTTAACATCAATATAATATTAATATAGAAACTAATTGATATGAAATCTCAAAATCTGTTTAGCGGCTAAGCTAAGCCAGGTTGGTGACATTCACTAACTCACACTCTCTTTGGTTACCTAGCAACTCACTCACTTTTTGGTTACCTAGCAACAACCTGTTGAGTAACTCTCTGTAGCCGTATGTGGTTTCGCAACCGTCCCTCATAACTGCTTAAATACAAAAAACAATGGCCTGAAAGGATAAAATGAATTCAACAACTTGATCGGAAACTGTTGATGAAAGAGGAAAGGTCTCGCCACAGGTTTGGCAGTATTTCAGATATCTAAAACAAAAAAAAACTAATTAATTATCGCCCAGCCTTTCTAGTTAGTATTATTCAAATCAGCTAAGTTTTTGTACTGTTTCCATATGGGAACCCAAACTTGTTTTAGCTTTACTGCTTTTCTTTCCTGTTAACATTTTCCTTCATGGTTTGTTTCCAGAGGGTTTTTCCTGCGTCCCCACGAAGTTTGACTCAGCGCTGCTAGAAACTCCTAACAAAGTGGATGTGGTCCAGACCGTGTCGGCCTGCGAGCTGAAGGAAAGCTGCTACAGGGTCCCCCATGTGGAGTACTATTATGAAACAGTCCAGCATGCAGATGGACTCAAAGAAAAGAAGCTCAAGGTAAGTAAAAAAAAAAAAATTCCTTCACGCCATTAATTTCTTTGAATAGCATAGTATACTGCTCAAAAAAATAAAGGGAAAACTTAAACAACACAATATAACTCCAAGTAAATCAAACTTCTGTGAAATCAAACTGTCCATCTAGGATGTGTTATTTGAGTGTTCCCTTTATTTTTTTGAGCAGTGTATATTCAGCTGGTTCCTTTAAGATACTTGCTTCACACTCCTTTGTGATCGAGAGCTTAGGAAATGGGGCCCTAGCTGGGTGCCAGACAATAATGAAGTGCCTTTATGCACCAGCCTCAAAAGTGGAAGTGGGTATTTAGTCAGGCCAATTCGGAGGCTGGCACCGCACATCCGGGTGTGAAAAACCACACCCCGTGTTGCTCTCTGCAGACCCAAAGACAAAGAATTTAACATTACATTTAGTTGCGATTTGGATTTGGAAAAGAGACATTATATAGCAACAATTCAGAACAGAGACACTTTACAAAAAATATACACATTCCAACTGATCGTGGTTATCAAACAAAACAGTAATCTCAATCGATTATTTGAAGTGGTTTAAGAAGATTCTATCTAAGAACACCCAGCAGACTGCATTGTCTGCTGGGCTGTAATGTGTCTTGCGGACATTATAAACTTGCACAAAATGGTATCTCAATTAAATAAGAAATGCAATTAGAGTCACACATGAACAAGATAATTTCTTTATCATTAAAAAGATAATCATATACTTCCTGTCGTCTTCTTCTTTGTGTTTTCACGTGAATCGTTTCATGCGTAAAATGCTTTTTAATTGCAGTTTTGGTAAATAAACCAATTTTGAAAAACTTTTTTTTCTTTTGAAAAACAAGATGTTTTTTTTATTGACTTGTTTCCATTAAGCAAATTTATCTTTGAAATGTAAAATTGTGCAATAATATGGCCAATAAACTTTATTATAGAGTGCATATTTTTATTCTTTTTTAAATTATTACATGTATTTTAGCAAAACATAGAAATATACACATATTAGTTTTATTTTTTTATTTTAGAGAATCATTTGGTTGGGGTCTGATTTTAAACTCATGTTACATGAAAGATGCTGCATCAATTGAGATTGGTTTGTTGATTGATTTATACTTCCGAAGTTTATCTGACCAAACACTGATCTGCTCTCCTTCCTGGAAAACCAGGGTTGAAAACAAAAGTTATACATTAAAATCCAAATCAAAAAAAGAATTATTTTATTAAGTAAGCTACAAAAACAACTTCATTTAGCTAAAAGAGAAAGCAATACTTTATTAAGTTTTCTGTTTTCTTCAGTTTTCGTTTTGGTTTTCTGATGGTTCTCTGCACCAAATGTAAGACTGGAGCGAGCAAACACAAATGGCGGCTGCAGGTGTCTAATGAAAGCACCTTTTACTCTCCAAGCGGCAGCTGCTCCGTGACTCAAAGTGGGTCAATATTCGCAGCCAGCTGTGTGCTGACTTCTCCTCTCTCTCTGTCTCTGTGTTGCTAATTATCTGCAGGAAGTAGACGTGGGCAGATGTTCGGGAGGTTGCACAACAGGAAACCGATGCCTTCTCAGGTCAGTATGAACACACACACCTCCTCTGCCATCCCCCAGTTGTAACAACAGCCTGTAAATTTTGACACCTTCTGTAAGTGGGATGCATTTTGATTCTAACGCCAAATGCTCTTTTTAGCTCTCCAGTCTTATCAGATTACAGACATTAAACATTTCCCTGATGATTGAATCTTATTTAACATCTGCATAAGAGAAAATGCCATTTATTTGCAAAACGTGCTTAATTTTGCAAATATATGACGTAGTTTAAACATTGATTGTGATTTTTTTAAAAAGATACTCTGCACCTACATAAAGGAAAACATTAAAAAAACAATAACACTCTGGGACATTGATCCTTTAAAGTAATTTATATTATGATCACTTATGGGTTGCTGTTGCCGATGACTGTTACTGCACTGCAAAACACAAAGTCTTGCTCAGTGTTCTTAATCTTTAGACAAAGAAAATATTAGTATACTAGAAATAAGACAAAAACTAACCCACAAGTTACTTTCCAGCAAAATAGGGGAGCTTATTTATAGCAAATAATTTCTTAATATTGATGAAAAAGTACTAGTTGCACTGGCAGATTATTTCACTGAAAATGTGACAAGCACTTTTTCATCAATATTAAGGAATGATTTACTAAAAACAAGCTCCTATATCTTGCTGGGAAGTTACTTGTAAGTTAGTCTTGTCTTATTTCAAATGTACTGTTATATTTACACTAGAAACCATATTAAAAAAATACTTGCAGATTTTGCAAGTGAGGCTTTATTTCCACTTTGCATGTTCACTTTGATCTTTTCATTAATGTTTTTCTTTTTTTCTGCTGCTGCAGGAATTCATCTGATCTGGGAAACTGCCTGCTGTGGTCAGACAGACAGTCCAGTTCCTGCGTTCCTCGGGGATACGAGAGCCACAGCTTCATCAACCAGCATGAGCAGCTTCATACTTTCCTCTCCATCACGTCCTGCCGCTGCCAAAACTGAGCACAGCGCCCTCTGCTGGAAAAGCAGCTTCCACAGCCTCCAGTAACTTTTGGAGATTGACCAAACTCTTGTGAAAACTTTAAGGTTTTCTTGTTTTATATGTAATATATGTACATGTGATAATTTTGTAAATAAAATTAAGAAAACAAAATGATAACTTGTATGTGATTATTTGAATCTGGAATGTAAAACTTGCCTGGTCATGTTTTAGCTATTTCTTCTTTATTCTAAGGATTATATCACACAAAAGAGAAAAATGTGCTGCAGCTTCTTTAGTAGAGGCAGTATTTTTAACAACAACCAAAAAAGCAATTAGAGGATTAAGACCTTTTGCTCATATTTTTTTCAACAATGAAGACAATAAGAACATTCATGTGGTTGATGTGTTTGAAGGTTGAATATGTAGGAGTTGTTAATGTCTATGCATTTAATTTAAAGGAAACAAGTCTGATGTTTTAGCATCTAAACCACAACTGTTCAAGGCATAGTTCTTTTTCTGACTATATTTAAGGATTTTATAAAATACAGAGCTGAAATATTAGTGAAAGCCCAGCTGTGACCATCAGGTTTGATCAAAAACCAACAACTAAATCATTTTCACTAAACTAAATATTCAATTTATGGTTCCTAATAAATGTTTATTGTGTTACTGAGGAAAAACAAAGACTAAACTGTAAGCGTTTCTCTGGAAAAACACATGCAAACCATTACTTCCTCTTTTTGAAACAACACGTCTGTCACAGTTTTCTGCCTCTACCACAGTAAAAGGTTTTATGACTTGTCTGCAAGGTGTCATGCAGTGAACTAAACCTTTGATCTCTTAGATGTTGGTTACAGGGACAGAGGCAGTTTACCAACTATCTTTGATGGATTAAAATCTTAAGAGTTAAATTTAATCTAAACATGTTAAGAGCAAATCTCATTTTGTAGGTTGTATAGTCCTAGTCAGCAAATTAGAGTGTTATTTAAAAGTTCCTTTCAGTTCCTCAGTTCACTAAGTCGAATCACATTTTCTGCTTACAGCTTAAGAAAACATTTAAGAATAGAATATTACAGTATTTATTACCTGCTTAAAGGTTTTATTTTGAAAAGGTACTTTTAATGTGACTGTAACCCATTTTCTAGTCTATATGTCTGGGTAATTCTCTGAATTCGATACAAAAATACACCACAAAAAAAATGTGTTTTTGAACACTGCATCTGTTGAAGGACTCGTTGAACCTCCAAGAAAACATTTCCCCCACTTTATGCATGAAATCCCAAACATTGTAACGTATTTCTTTGTTACTTAGATTGCTTTAAATTCAACCCCATAACAAGACAACTTCATTCCTCTATCAGAATAACACCATAACATAACTAAACTAATTCTTCTAGTTCCTTTGAGATCACCTGACCGTTGATTAAAATAACTATTTGTAAGTATATCTTATTTGTTTCTGAATCCTATTAATTAGACTGATAAGTAGAATATGGCAACTTGAATTTAAATCAACTTAAATTATGAAATACACTTTAAAATAAACACTAAATAAGGTTTTGTGCCACGTTACGAGGTTGAACCCAGTGTAAAAGTTGACCAGGCAGTAATGGGGTTGAACACACCGTCTGGCTTAACAACAGTCCAACATTCAAACCCGTAACAAAACCACTGTTTTTATAATGAGGTTGAACTTTACCGTTGAAGATTTTGACTAAAAGTTGCATAAGTCCACATCAGCGAGGGTATGGAACAACATATGATGTGATGAAAATAAGAAATTAATAATTTTCAAAGACCATTCTTTACTTTTTCCAGAACAACATTAAATATCGTTTGTGTACGTAACAGTGTTGAAAGGTTGAGCTTGACGGTGACGATCTATGGATAAAAAATAATCAAATATAGGTAAGAAACTTTCCTAACACTTAAATCTCTACAGTATGAGCGGGAAAAGACTTAAGTGATATCACTTCCAGGGTACTGAGGAAATAGGACTGAACAAAACTGGACTGAACAAAACTGGAGGGACATGACAATAAAGTGCTATTTTATAAATAATTCATGTATTTTTCTCATATTTCTTTTATTTAGATTAAAGTAAAAACCTACTTTTTTATAACGGGACAAATAACTTGCAGCTACTGGCTATTTTTATTTGTTCTATATTCAGTGAAAAATTAACATTGGTCAGAGGGGACATGCTCATTTGGCTGACCTCTACGCTTCAACAACCCATAACATTTTTCAAAACGCAATTTTTAAAATATATTTGCATGTTATATTACAAATACACATGGATATTTTCATTTCTTGACTTTTCTCAAAAAATGTTGTTTGCATTATATAAAATTGCATAATATAAACATCTTTGAGATAAACCTGTGGAACACAAAATGCACCGTATTCAGAGAATGACCAATCTATCTATCTATCTATCTATCTATCTATCTATCTATCTATCTATCTATCTATCTATCTATCTATCTATCTATCTATCTATCTATCTATCTATCTATCTATCTATCTATCTATCTATCTATCTATCTATCTATCTATCTATCTATCTAGACTTATAATCTGCCCTTTTTGACTTTATAAACTGAAAAATTGCTTTTACAATTTGTAAACTGTATTTTCCATAATCTGACATTCATGTAGATTAATAATGTCGTGGATTGACCTCTCTAGGATATATAGTTTTTGCTCTCCATCACATCAAATGTGGCAAAGAAGTTGAAAAAAATCTATAAACGTAAACTTTTTCGGGGTTTTTACACAGCGAATAAAGGGTTTAAAAACTACAAACTGTGATAGAAAATATCACAAGCTAATTTTATTTTTGGTCTAATTCAGTTCTTTTTATTTCTCACTGAACCCCATCTAAAGCAGTGAATTAAATACCTTCCTAAAAATTTATTTTCACAGTATTTCATTAATGTAGGATAACTTTGTCCATCTGACCATTTCAAGCATTCAGTAGTCGGGAAATGCAGCGGAATATCCCTTTAATCCTGTCTTGAAACGAATCAGATACCAACTTCAGCCTGGTGATTGTCCAGCTGCAGCTCAGTGGGCAGTCACGTAAATATTTCCAAGTGTCACCAGTGACACCAGTGGCTTTATACAGGTAATTGGTTTCCACCTAAAACAATAAGGCTTGTGTTCTAACTTAATGGATTCAGTTAGGTGCAATCGGCCACCCACAGATTGCAAGTCTGCACCTACGGCTCACATCATGCTCAAACTTTAATTAGTTTGCATTTTCCTGAGGTCAAAAACATATTTTTTCATCGGCGACTGCAAGAATAAGCCCCCCGTTTTGCAAAAGCAGACTACAGTTTATTTTGGCCTTCATTGCGAAGGCAGTGGGCTCGAATAAAAATCAAACCCACTTGATTCGGGGTTCACACTTTGGTAGTACTGCCGTTGTTTGCATTGCTGATTGGTGATTTACATTTGAGGCCAAATAACATCTTTACTGCTGTTTGCCGAGGCTGCAGCTGGTAACTGGGCCGTCTGATATAAAAGCCTCAGAGTCTTCAGTCACTACAGCTCCAGGTTGCAAAACCTACTCAGGTTCCTACGATGTTCGTGCGTCTGCTCAGTTTTGCCACTCTGCTGTGCGTCACCACAGCGTGGCCTACACTCAGCGTCCGGGGGAATGACTTCCCCTCAGAGGGCGAGTCAGAGGAGGTCCGCTCTGCCGCCATCAAAAGGCTTCTGGAGGTTTTTGGGATGGAGGACCCTCCTGCTAGCCACGTTCACAAACAGCCTCCGCAGTACATGCTCGATCTGTACAACACGGTGGCCGACGTGGACGGCGTGACCAAGGATCCCTACCTGCTGGAGGGCAACACTGTGCGCAGCTTCTTTGACAAATGTAAGATGTTTTTAAATTATATGTGCAGACCAGGGGAGGTTAAATAGAAGGAGTTGTCTCTAATAGTGATTTACGCTTTGAATTGCAGTGCGCAGTGAACAGGTGGAGTTAAAGTTCAATTTGTCAACAGTGGCAAGGAGTGAGAAGGTCCTCACTGCAGAGCTGCATCTTTTCAAGCTGCGTCCTCAGGGATCCCTCACATCCAGCAGACATCACTTCTGCCAGGTATGTTCAGCCTTTTAAATAATAACCACATGCTGAATAGACTTACTTTTCCTGGTAAAGAAGCATCTGTAAAGATCAATTTTTAATTTTTGGCACAGATTTTCAATTGGATCTATGTCTGGACTTTGACTAGGTCAGGGGTGTCCAAACTTTTTTGTCAGGTGGGCCACAGTTGTCAGCTCAATAGTACTTACTGGTCAATATATATATAATTTCTAAAACTAAAATCTAAAAATTGTTGTGATATTTTTAACCTAAAACTAAACATGAACTATCTTAATTAAACTAGTTTAATTAAAATAGAAATCATAATAAGCAACAAGTCTGTTTTTTATTTAGAAGAAAATGCAGAGTGGTTTTTAAATGTGTCATATTACTTTAACTATCAGCTGATAAATACTAAATTTATAGTAAACAAGATTACAAGTTTGATATCTTATATTTCCGTAAAAGTGACAGCAGCCATCAACAGGAAGAGATTATTTTGTAGCATTTCTGTAAATAATATGGACATAGCATTTATTATTTTAAATATAAATATATATATATTTTTTATCATGCTAGCTTGGTACTCTTGGTTGGCCCTTGTGGTGTGGCGGCCCTAAGTACATTTTCTCTCCTCAGTTAATTTCTTATGGTGGCTACTTTAATTCTGTATTACTCAGGTCAGTGTTTATCAGCTGTTGGATATAAAACAAACTAACAGCACGCAGATGAAGAAGTTGCTGTCTTCTCGACTCGTTCCGGTCCACTCAGCTGGTTGGGAAGTATTCACAGTCACACAAGCTGTAAGTATCTCCCAATGCAGAAATAATCTGAGTCCCAGCAAAAGCCGTATTGTAAAAACCATGTTGTAACTGATGTCCTGAAGGTCCGCTCCTGGATGACAGATGAAGGCAGCAACCTGGGGCTCCATGTGGTGGTTAGGACTCTGGAAGGAAGCCCGACGGACTTGAAACTGATCCACTTTGCTTCAGGGCGCCACCACCACCAGAGCAAACAGCCCATGCTCGTGCTTTTTACCGACGACGGCCGCCGCTCTGCCGCACTCGGGAGCCCAAGTGAGATTTGCCTCAGTTTTAATGTCATTTATCAAATCAGAATACACCCAGTGACAGTAAAATATAATCCTGGATGTTTAGTGGTGGCCTAAACTGATAAAACTTAGATTTTCATTGAGAAAACTGAAGTAGCAATATGAAAACATTTTATTTGGTGGTATTTTAATCAAAATCTCTGAAAATAATTCGGCTGTTAGGCAGTTAAGACACTTAAATGTGTTAGTTTGAATATAAAAATATGTTTTAAACATTCCTACTATAAAAAATTAGCCATTCCTACTCAAAATAATTGTTTTACTTACTCAAATAAAGGAGCTCGATTCTAATTATTCTGTTGACAATAGAATAGTTTATTTTACCTGCTGAAAAACGACACAAGGTTCCTAGCAAGTTTGAGATTAGCATCAGCTGTCTTGCTCAGCTAGCTACAGGTTAAACGTTTTAAATCTATTTTAAGACATTGACTTATGAACTGTTTGCCTGAAAACCAAGGTTTACATATACTTTTCATTAGTATCAGCAGCCTTGGAATTAGCTAGCTTATAGGTTAAACTTTAGCATTAGTTCTGTGTTGCTAAAAACAGAACTAGCGACAAGTTTAAGCTAAAGTTTAAACATTTTAAATCCATTCTAATATGTTGACATGTAAACAGTTTCCCTGAAGACCACATTTTACTTATGGTTTTTATTTATGTGTTAACTTTGACTAGGCCGTTTTATATGACATTAATGTACTGGTTAGGGGTTTTGTGTTGGAAGGTGAACCTCTGGCTCCCAGTCTCAAGTCTTTCACAAGCTGTAACATGTTTTTATTGAGGCAGTCAATACTGTTTTATTATTAGTATTGACTGCCTCAGAATAAGTTAAGTTGTAGGTTCAACTTTAGCATTAGCTCTGTTGCTAAGCTAGCTAAAGCTTAAACATTGTAAATCTATTCTGAGATGCTCATATGTGATCTATTTCCCTGGAAACCACAGTGTAAACATGCTGCTCATTAGTAAGCCTCTAGCTGAGGAAGATTAGCTAGATGATAGGTTTACATTTAGCCCTGTTGCTAAAATTGCTAAAGTGAAAGGTTAAGCTTTTAAAATATATTATCGGATGTTGATATATAAACTGTTTCCCCAAAAGCCACAGTTTAAATTTGTTGCTCATTAGTAATGACTGACTCAAGTTTAAGAACTTAAACTAACTGGTAGGTTTAACTTTAGCCCTGTCCATTCTAGCTAACGCTGGATACACACTTAATTTTGACCACCAGTCAACAGTTTTAAAACTTCTTCTAAGTTGAGACATTCATTCATACAAACTGAGATCATCAGGGTAAACAGCAGGACGCTCAGGACACAGCCCTGTGGGAAGCCATTGTTTAAAGAAAGGACATTGGACCAGTTTGCATACCAAGTCCTGAGGGATGGTTGTATTGAATGCTGAGCTGAAGTCCAAAAACAGCATCCGTACGTTGGTGTTTCTTTTCTCCAGGTGTACCAGGCTCAGATGAAGAGCAGTGGCGATGGCATCCTCAGTCGAGCGGTTAGATTTGTATGCAAACTGGAAAGGGTCAAATGATGGAGGCAGTATAGAGATTATATGACCCCTAACCACTCTCTCAAAGTACTTCATGATGATAGATGTTAAAGCAATGAGTCGAAAGTCATTAAGACATGTGATTGGATTCTAGGGCACTGGAATACCTAGGATACCTTCCGAAATTCCTTTTTAAATTGTATTTGGTTCTTGGAAAGGTTTACTGTCACTATTTTACAAATATCTGATCCTGTTTGCTAATCTAAGGAACCATTTATTTCTCTTCCAGATCTCCACGAGGCTATTGCCACCTCCTTCCTCTCCCAAACACCAGCGTTAGTCAAATCCTCCCGCACTGCTCGCTCCCTAGATTACAGCGAGAAGGAACTCCGGTCCAACCCCTGCCAGCGCCTGCCTCTGTATGTAGACTTTGAGGAGATTGGCTGGTCGGGCTGGATCGTGTCTCCTCGTGGCTACAATGCTTATTACTGCAAAGGGTCCTGCTCCTTCCCTCTGGGTCAGAACATGAGTCCGACCAACCATGCCACCGTCCAGTCCATCATCAACGCCCTGAAGCTGATCCGAGGGATCGAGACGCCGTGCTGCGTGCCCGAAAAGCTGTTTTCCATCAACCTGCTGTACTTTGATGACGATGAGAATGTTGTGTTGAAGCAGTACAACGACATGGTGGCTGGAAGCTGTGGCTGTCACTGATGACATCAAGTCTCTGGTGCGCAGATTTAATTATAGCTTTCACCAATCTTGTTGTCCTTTCAGTGTCCACTCATGAGTAAATGTTCTGAGATCTACAAATAACACTGTAATATCTGTAAATAGACATATAAATTATAATATATATGACTCTGTTGGAAGAGATAATCACAAAAATGTATAAATATGAATATGTTATGTTTTTCTGTTTCTTATTTTTTTTATGAAGAATAAATAGGTTTTTTTTTTAAAATGGTATCACTTTAAGCTTACTTGAACTTTTCCACTTTAGGATCACTGATCAAGATGATTTCAGAACATTAAGATTTCAAATATATCCCCATCTACCTTTGGAATCTCCACACATAAAATCCAGCATAACTGCCTTCACTTATTGATCTGGAAATGGTTAGATGTTTAACATTGCTATTTTAATTTAACTGAGTTGTGTGTGAGTTCCTAATATATTAGGAAGCAATAGTAATATATTAGGTTAAAACAGCATTCATGACAAAGGGGATACCTAAGTATAGTTTTTTTTTATTCACTTGTATTTAGTTATTAGCCTAATTAATTGCTGCTGGGCTTGATTTGACTATCAGTAAGTGTCATTATGACAAAAAATGGGATATTTCCTACCAGCTACCTTCGTACTGAATAATGTGGTAGTTCCCGTCCGTCAGTTTCATTCAACTGGAGGTGAGGTGGGCTGCAATCCATGATCCATTTCTTGTATTATTCCAGACTTCTTTTTGGTTTTGTAAATGTAATAAATTGCTTTCTGTCCTCTACACGTTCTGGGTCACGGCTGTCGGAATTGCTTATCCCCACTGACAATTTGGACCGTCATTATCTATTATTTTCCTCAAAATTTCTCTGACTGCAGGATAGATACTATCAATATTGCCAGAGTACATATACTTGCAGCTGATTGGTCAGTCGCTGACAAGTGCCCTGGAATGACTGGGAGAGGACTGCTCTTGTACATTGAAGAAGCAGTCAAGAGATTCTGGTAAATTTGGAGGAGCTGCAGAGACCAGTTTCTCTGGTTTTACTTTTTATAGATATGTGTTTGAGTAAAATGAACATTATTCTTTTATTCTATCAACTACTGACAACATGTCTCCGAAATTCCAAGAAAAAATCTAGTATTGATTTGCAGAAAATGAGAAATGGTCAAAATAATGAAAAAAATGCAAAGAAAACAAGTTCATATTCATGTAGAAACAACAATTTAAATGTTTTAACTCAGGAAGAGTTCAGAAATCAATATTTGGTGGAACAACTACGAGGTTTTCAATGGGTTTCATTGCAGTGGGCTCTTCATTTTCTCCAGAGCTGCATATGAAATCTGTCCCACTTTATGTGGGACAGATAAAATTGCAGTAAAATACATAAAACTTTGAGGCTGCAATGCGACGAAACGTGAAGAGGTTCACGGTGAGTTTTGCAGCTGCAACAAAACATCAATCATGTTGTCGTCAGCCATCAAAGTTTCTTTCAGTGCTTTACAAAACCTTGTCTGTAAAGAACGTAACCTGATCAGCGAGCGAGGCGTTGGCCATAGAGTGGCACTAAAGGGGGTTGAAACCACCTGGCATGATGCTGGACAACAGCCCTCATTCATTATCAGAGGGGCTGCTATTCACAATGGAGCAAACGATGAAATGCTGCCATTATGGTGGCAAGCAAAGGGCCCGGCTGCGGCCCGACACCCGATCTCCTCTTTGGCTCTGGCCTCCTTTTGTCCCGGTATTTCATAACTGACTGGGCCACCCTAATAAAAACCATTCGCTCGGTGCTGGAGCCGCGATGGATCTGTGCTTTTGGAGCTTGGAAGCTCAGACATGGGGAATAAACAATCCATCTTCACAGCGCAGCAGCTCGACGCATATCAGGTCGGTATCAATCCCGTTTTCTGTACAAACTGGAGCATCAACTTGGATGTTTGTAACAAAATTTGTTCTTAATTTATTCTTTATTGGGAAAATAAGAACCAGCCAGGGCCACAGAATGTACCATGAGGGTGTTTATTGATTTGATTTACTGTTATCCACTGAAACCAATTTAACAAATAAACATATTGTCAAGGTACAAGGATGTAGTTACATTTTAAAAATAGTTTTAAATTCAGTCAAAAAATGTTGACAATAAAAAAATATATTTTATTTATTATTAATTAGAATAATGACAATAATAGTAATAATAATAATTGCTATTATTATATTTTTTGTACAACTTATTTTTAATATTTCTTCTTAAATGTTTCAGATGATCAAACTGATTTTAACAATAACTGGCATGATGTTTTATTCTTCTTCAAATAATCGTTCTAAATCAGCCACATTGGAGAGTTTTTGAGCATAAGCTGTGTGATGCATGACAGAGCAGACCAGCTATTTTGGTTTTGTTTTATCCTAAAATGATTATAATGACAAAAAGAATATATTCTGAGGAAGCAAAATTCATTGATCCTGAAACAGGAAAACATCCCCAGACTTTCACACTTTCTTAAATGCTGTGTTAGTTTTATAATTTTCCTATTTTTTGTCATCAATCCACAAATTTGGGGGATTTTTCCAAATCTCTTGGCTATCATCAAGATTTAGTTATTTTTTTTATTTTTTTTAGAAACTGATTTCTATGGTCAGCAGTCTCTCTAGACGCCTATTTTTCACCCGTCTCGCTTTTTTACTCTTGAATCATGACCTCTGACCTTAACTGAAACAACTTAATTTTTGATTTGGTGGCCACATTTGGGAAGGTTCATTGCTGTTCTCCCTCTAGTGATAATGTCTCTCAGTGTGGAAACACCAGAACTGGCTTTGTAACCCTTTCCAAAATGTTTCAGATCTTCCCCTTTCTCACATCTATTCAGGTAAAGGTGTGTCATTTTGCTTTTTGCACCATTTTAACCAGCTTCATGCTGCCAGACAAGTTCAGTTCAGGTGATTTTATGATTTTGCAGGGCGTGCAATATTGAGGGCTGATGTGATTCGTGAAACTGAGCCAAAAATGTGGTTTTGTCTCAATTTATTCACAATTTAAGAGATAAAGTTGGATAGCTTTTCTCTCCTAACAAATAAAATCACAATTTGAAATCTGCTGTATGTATTTACTCAGGTTCTGTTTTTTGATCTGAAATGTTTAAGTGGGACAAAAAAAAAAGTTATTTACTTTCTGCAAGTTCAATGTAATTTCTTGTATTTGCAGGACTGTACATATTTCACCAGAAAAGAAATTCTCAGGTGAGCATAAAATATATATACAGCACCATTGGCTTTTATTTATTTTTTTCTATTTATATATTTTTTTTAATTAACATTGATAAAAGTTAATCATTTACCCAAGTAATCCAATATTACACTAAGTAACATACTAGTTTCAGAAAAGCTCTTGAATGGGAGGAAAAAAAATCCCAGATTAAGAAATATTTTTGGAGTAACTGAGATGATTTCTCTAAAATTAATGAAGATTTTTCCTCCTGCATACTTCATTCATTATATATTTATTATGATGATCTGAAAGTTGGCAAACCTTTAATTAAAAATCTGTGACATCCTGGCTGTTAACATTACAATGTCATGAGAACATTTGCCATTCAAGGAAAACTCAGGAAATACTTACTACAAAATAACTACTTACCTAAATTTAAACAAAGCTGCAGTCAGGAGTACTTGAGACATTTAAAACAAACGTGGCTGTGATGAATAAGACCAGAAGAGATTAACTGTTTCAATGAGATTTTATACCACTGCATTAAATACAAATGCATTTAATGTGAAGGTTTTCTGTAAAAATCCCTTGTTTTCTACCGATTCCTTTACTGTAAATCTAAATTAAACCCCACTGATCTGACCCGTCATGCTGTGGGTCAGATTTCCTCTCAAATCAGATTCAGTTCAAGTTCGACTTTTTCATTTTCAAATGCTGAATGTTCTCAATGCTTTATGCTCGTTAAGAAGCCTTTTCTATTATTAGCAACCACTGTTTAACAATGTATGCCGTCTAATTTAAAAGATGATTTGTAATCCAACACTGAAAGTGAATGTTTTGGACCTTGCTAGACTGTTCTACCGCTATCGGGATTTGGCACCGCAGCTCGTTCCTCTTGACTACACCAACCACCCAGATGTGAAGTTACCATACGAGCTGATTGGCAGCATGCCGGAGCTGAAGGTAGACCCACTGGTCCGCAAAAAACCCCACAGACCCGCTCTCCCCCTCTGCTCCCCATTCATAATTAATGACCAACTAATCGACAGAATTCATTGAAAGGTTATATGTTACCCGACTCCTTTAAACTTGAAGAATGCTGCTGGGTCCCTGAGGGCTTACTTGTTAGAAATAGGTCAATTATATGCTCCTTTACGCAGAGGCAAGCAATGTAAACATATATTTACTGCTAACTGGCAGGCGTTGAGAAAAGGAGGGACCTGGACAACATTGAGGTTCAACTCTAGTCCAGATAAGGACATTTCCAACTTTTTAAAAAATTTAAATTAATCAATATCTCTGAGAAAAGCTTTAGTCTAAAGCTTGTAACCAGTGGTGCTTCTAGCAGAAGTGCAGAATTCTCCTTTTGTTCCCCTGCCCCCACGTTTACCCAGAAATACAAGCATCCCTCTAGGAAAAGACATTCTGTAAAAAACTGTAACTATTTATGTAAAATATGAGAGACAGTAGTAAACATAAAAATATTAATCTCTTCAATATTTGTCTTTAAAGCTGCAGTATTCAATATTTACTAAGATATTATATGATCACGTCTTCTGTATTCATTGAAAGAGTCAGAATTAGGATTGGAAGGAGTGTTGGGATTAGGATTGGAAGGTGGGTTGAGATTAAGGTTAGGAGGAGGGTTGGGGGTAGGGTTAGGGTTTCTGACTGTATGGTGTATTTATGGAGTTAGTCCTGGGAGCTCTGGGAGAAGGCATAGAATCTTGATTTTTTTTCACATATCTGTTTTATATTATTCTATCATAATACATGATGTATAAGTTACATACTGCAGCTTTAATTATTAATATATAAATCCAAGATATAGTGTTAGGTATTCCAAATATTTAACCACGTTAAATATTTGTTTTTTAAAGAGAGTGAAATTGTTCTTTCGTTTACAAGTTATGCAATTAAGCAAAAATAAAACTTGGTTGGAATCCATCCGATCGAATATTTATTCTCCTTTTGAGTGACAATTTGGCCCTCGGGTTATGCCACCCTGTGCAGACAGCCATTTTCTCCTTATAAAAATTTACCCAGAAGAAATAAGTTTGTGTATTAAAGTTTTGGCATTTTCCAGTTCGTCACTCCAGCAGTTTTGGTGGTCTTTGTGCTCAGGACAACCCATTTCGTCAAAGGATCGCTGAGGTTTTCTCTGAGGATGGAGAGGGAAACATGACGTTGGATGACTTCTTGGACATGTTCTCAGTGCTCAGTGAGATGGCGCCTCGTGACCTAAAGGCCTACTATGCCTTCAAAATATATGGTAAACCTTCACAGGGTGAACTTTATGTTCAAATATATGGTGTTTTCTCCTTTAACTTGTGGTAATTTGCATAACTAGAGCAGCATTAACATCAATGCATAAATAAATTACTGTGGTTTTTATTTACCCAATACAATACTCGATAGCAGTTGGGTTGATTGATCACATTATTCGAAAAATTTTTCTTTATGTGGGAGGGACATGAGACAGTAAATTGTGCTTTTTGACAAGGCCATCCCACCAACCAACAAGAAAGCAGCAAGTGGTTTCTGAATCGTAAGTCAAAAATAAAACACTGGTATGGCACATACAGCGGTGAAACCAACTGACCTAAAATGTCAGAGCTCAGCTGGGGTTGCTAGGTGACGGGCTGGGCGTAGCTGGAGTTGCTAGGTAACGGCAAAGTGCCTGTGGAATTTTTGAAATGGCTCATTCTCCAGAACCCAAAAGAGAGAGAAAAAAAATGGCTGTTTGTGTTTTTTTTTTTTTGTTGTTGTTTTTTTTTAAATAAACGCTTGCGCTACTTTTTAAGGCAATGGAGAGCCAAAGACATTGAAATGTGGTGATCACCATTAATACACAGAACTAAACATTAGATAAGATCTTTTATGTACTTTTGTTTTTCCAACAGATTTCAACAACGATGACTTCATTTGCAAGTTGGACCTGGAGAAGACGCTGAACAAGCTGACCCGTAACGAGCTAACGGAGGACGAGGTGAAGATGGTGTGCGAGAAAGTGATCGATGAGGCAGATCTGGACAACGACGGACGTCTGTCGCTTGAGGATTTCCAGCACATGATTAACAGAGCTCCAGATTTCCTCAGGTAAGTAAAGCCTGGTGGCCCACCAGGCTTATAATACACTGAAGATATTTGCATGAGAAACAAGACTGGAATTACTTGGTAAGATTTGTGTTTTTTTTTCTTGGACGGGCAAAGTTGTGTTGGTCGAAAACAATCCCAGTAAATGTGTCAACTGTCTGATTGTTACATGACAAAACATGAAAATTGCATCTAAAAATCCGGTTATATTTTGCTCCACAGCACCTTTCACATACGGATCTGAGGAAACCGGCGGCTAATTTATCGCTTGTAAAAGCCCAAATGGATGGACTGAAAATACTACAGAGCTTCACAAATCAATCTTCAGAAAACCACTCCTACATTTTGTTTTCATTAAATCTTAGATATTTTTACCTGAAATAAAACTGAACCCACACCGTGGAAGCCCAGCTAACCCATCAGGACAGGCATCACTAATTATGCCCATCAACCGTGGATTTGTTTTGTATCTAAAGGGGTTTTGGTTACACTGGATATAAAGGAACAGAATATTCCAGTGGCTCCCAGTGGGCCAGTAGACACGGAGGGAGCCATTTGTCCTGAAAGCAGCTCCGGCAACTCCTGGTCACCTCAGCCAATGAAAACACTGGAAGAAGTCAAACCATTTTTAGATCCTTTTTATTAAATCAAAAGTACACATATCTACAGTTGGTAGATACATTTCATATGGGTTTAGAAAGTACAGTACAGTTTATATAGATTTATTTTTCAATGTTCAATGATATTTATATATTTCCCCTCCCATCCCTCTAAACTTCTCCCTGTGAATTTCCCAACAGACAGAATGAAAACATGGCTGCTAAAAAATGTGTGTTTGCTTTCTTACAACATGTGATGGGATTTTAAGAAAAAGTAAAAGAAACAAAAACAAAAAAAAATCAATCTGTCAAAAATAATTGCTGCTAAAGTTTAGGTTAACATGCAGTTTTTAAATAAGCCTGACTTGTTTCTGGCTCAGTGAGCGACAAAAAACACATTAAATGTAACAAAGCAAATAAATTCTTCTGTAAGGGTTTATGATATACAAAGGTCCAAGATTCACAATGCATAGCTCAGCTATGAGATAGACGGTTAAGACAAATGGTCCTAGTAATCATGAGGTCCCAAATCTTTCTTTGATATTTAAAAAAAAACCAACAAAAAAAGAAGCTACAACCAAACCATAAAAATGCCTTTCTGAACGCTGTGGAGTTTCCAGAAAAACGACTAACATAAGAATGCCAACATGAGGTAAACAGGAGAAATGCATTTCAATTAACTCTGGCCTTTGTTTTTTCTGAATTTATGTAAATACTGAATCAAATTTGTGTTTGTGGTTTAGCTAAAAGGCTTACTGTTTTTACAGCGCCACCTAGCTATCAAACATCAAAACTAAATGTGGAAAACACCTGAAAAGAGCTTAATTTAAGCCTGCTTTGACGTGAGCAGAGCACAAACGTTCAAAGAACAAAGTGGCAGGCTTTAGCTTAAAACTCCTCTATTGTATGCCTACATACTGGATTTACATCAGTTTACAGAAATTACAAGGAAGCAAATGCTTCAAGGTGACAGATTTACAGTAGGAGGATGCTGGACCACTTGGTGCTGTTAGATTTTGGTATCACAGACGCAGTTCAACACTGAGTTGTTATAAAACAAAGCTATCACTTGGCACGAACAAACACACGACGTAATGGTAAAGTGCTGGGAGAGCTCAAAGGGAGACTACAGTTCATGACCAGAGGCGTTATTTGAGCTTGAATGTTATCTAGAAACGGTTTTCCTGGTGACAGTTTGGCGTATTTTGTTCACCGTCTCTATGGTAACCATTAAAAACCAAGCCGCCAAATAAGCAACATAGGTGCCTGCATCTTAATCGGGAAGATATGAAAGTTTGTTGAGTTCATGCCAGATCCAATTTTCAAATTTAATTTTCTTCCTTTCTTTTCTAAAAAAATAGAAAATAAATTTTAATATTTGTAATTTTTACAAATACTGATTTTTGAAATAATATCAGTCATAAAAAGTTGACTGATTTTATTTCAATCGTCTCTCCTGTGAGTTATTCAACATAGTATTATGGGCAGGCTATGAAATTGTTTTGCTTAATTGCAAAAATATAGTCATAATATTGGCAGAATAAGACTCTATTTCACCAAAATTTAATATAGTTATCAAGATTTGACATGATCAGCTCAGTTTGTTTGACTCTTTCTTCAAAATAAACATTCCTTTGCACAGTTATTTCAAAGTCATGCTACTGATAATTTGATGAGGTGCTAAGAAATTTAGCATTTCCTTATTTGTAAAACTTGTACTAAAAGCTTCACAATTTGCTCAAAATTCCTCATTTTAGCTGTTAATTTTTGAGTAAGAGTTCTCAAAAAATTATATCAAATGTTACGACTTTATTCTGGTAATATTATTGTGACTCCATTGTCGTACTATGTTATTCATATGATATTATGATTTTATTCTCTGCCTGGCCCTAATACTTTGTCGTAGAGTTGACCTGAAATCAACATCAAAACAAACAGAAGCTGTAAAACACGTGTCAAACAAAATGGCGGGCTTGGGCAGATACAGATGACATCACTCTGAACTATGGAAACACAAGGACTGAAATGGTGTGGAAGAAAAAATATATATTTTCAAAAACCAAGAATTGGATTAAGTAATAAATAGATTAATCACCCAGCTCAACTCTACACTTTCGCTGGAACTGGGTTTCAATCGGACTGATTAGACTTTCCACAAATTTGGGGATTTTTTTTCAAAAAATACCCAATTTCCCAGACTTATTTGTCAGTTTAGCTCTCCATTTTTGTTCACTGTGAATTAGCAGCAGCCATTGCTACTGCAGTCATGTTTAAAATATGGAACAAGTGTTTGCATGGGCAACTAGCTGAATAGACAGCAGTTTTAGACCATGTGGTAGGGATTAAAGCTTCCCTTATTATCCACATCTGGAAAATACTAAAATATAATACAAGACTTTTTCCTGTGTGAAAAAGGAATACATTGAAAAGCATCTGATGCTCACTGTTAAGCACGGTGGAGAATGTGTGATGCTCTACATCCGTTTCAAAAACTTTGGGAAAATTGCTGAAAAACTAATGCAAATGTTCAACACATCTCCAGATATTTTTGTAGAATATAATGAGTTTTGATATCTCAGGACAAAGGAAACACAAACATCTGATTCCAAACAGGAAGTAAATATAGCATTAATATCTATCCATCTCCTAGAAAACCTAATGAATAAATACTCTATTTCTGTTATTTGTTTTTTAAAAACTAAGGGTATTTCTACAAATGTAAATACTTAATTGTTCCATGTATGTGCACAGCAATCCATCCTTCAACCAGCTACAGCTACCACTATGGAGAAACATAGGCAGATTTAACTTGTGGAGGTAAAAAGTAAATCTGGTTTCTAAATTTTGGGCCTCAGAATCAGTCTGTTCTGACTGATAACATTTTAGGGTTTAATCTTAAAGAGTTTCTGAAAATATTGGGTTTTGGGTAAACCTCAGGCCCACATGGCCGTGTGGCTTTCAAACACAGATGATAACGCAATCCAATCTGAAAAACCGAATGTTTATTTATCATATAAGAGTTTATTACTCTTGGCTTCTTCGGTTTTTTCCAAACATTTAACGATATATAAACAACAAACAATCTGACAAGCCCTGTAATAAGCCAATTTGAAATATGAAAGCTCACTGTTTTCGGTGTATAAATGCATCAACCAATAGCATATGCTTCAATACAATTAATTTTCAGTTTAACAAAACTCAAAGGGTTTGTGGCTAATGCTTTGATGGGGATAATCACATAATTCCTTCATTCCTTCAACAGCTATCCAGGAAACATTTTACCTTTTTATGCCTTCATAGGAAGAAATTAGCATAAAGAAAAGGTTCTTTCAACCAGGAAAAGCCTCATAGTCCATCTCTACTACTAATACAAGTTACCACTTTAAAGACACATTTACAAAAATATGCCACCTCTTTATTTTTTTAAGCTAAATTTGGACAGGAGGACTAAGAAAACAAAGGATGATATTTTACCTACACTCGAATGCTACTGCAAAAATAGTTTGGAGGCAGTGATCAGGACATTTTCAGTCTCTTCGGATGATTGTCAAGAACAACAAAAAGAACACATAAAAACAAAACTTTCTGAATAATTTCGAATGGACTTTATATGCCTTGATATGACTTCAGCCACTGATATGAAAAAAGTGCAATTCTGTTTCACTGAAGTTCAGAACCGTCAGTCTCTGCTCGGCAACATGTAACACAAACACCTAAAGAGTGCCATTAAAAAATACCACATTTGATTTCCAATTCAAAAATAATATAATGAGGCAAGTATCTTCTGTCGCTGGCTGTGCTACTGACTGAGAGAAATACAAGAAGCCCCCGATTTTGTAACAGAAAACACATCAGTGATGAGTCCTTTGTCAGTTAAAAACTCTTGAAAAGTAAAGACAAGTTTTCCTCTAATAATGGAAGCGACGCACCTCTGGAAGCCTTCAGAAAAGGAAGAGTGGAGGGGAAGTCCTCTGCTTACTGACAATAGTGGTTTTTGCAGACTGGGAGAACCGGGAGAGGCCATGGTTGGGTAGAATAAGCAAAAAAAAAAGAAGAAAAAAAGAAAGGAGGAAGTGCTGAGCGCAAGCACAGTCAAGTTGTGTCCGGCCGGCTTGTAGCCAGCATGGAAGGCTTCGGTTCTCAGAGCAAGCTGCAGCGGAAGAAACTGGTCTTTTTCTGTGGCTCAGAGATCTTGACTCCATGACTGCTGCCCTGAGGGGCGTTACCTTCCTGCAGCAAATCACAAAAACATCAATTAAAAAAAAAACTAGTTCAACAAGTAGTGCTGTCACAATAACAAATTTTGTTGGGCGATCAATTGTCCCAGAATTTATTGCGATAAATGATGAAAATTGTCTCAAAACAACATTAAGCAATAATGGTAATGGCACAGTAATGCAAGAACACATTCTCAAAGATTGATAAACTTTGAACATTCTATTCTATTGGACATTCTATTCTATTGAACAGCAGAAAAATGTTCAACTCTATTGAACAGTTTTAAAAGAACTCAATTGATTCCAACTGATGGAATCAATTGGAAATGATTCCAATTGATGGAATTGGAAGACATGCTAAATATCCAAAAATAAATAAACAACAGAAATGACAGATAAAATGAATTATGAAATGTCTGCAACCATTGAACCCGACTGAAGACTTTTGTCAACCAGTTTTTGATAAAAACAAGAGAAAAACGCTAAATCATGCAAATGGAAATTATTGGGTTTGTTTTCAGTTCACGCAAAAGTATCATTTCATGACTTTACAAACACAAACTTCAATGTTTTCTCCTTCCTAAATTAATGCAATGTATAATTTTCTGCCAAAAGTGATTTATTTTTTATTAAATAAGCTTTTCGAAGCAAATGATTCATGCCATTATTTTAGGAAGGTGACAATGTGTTTTATTGGGTTTTTCTGTGATACAGCAACCAACAACAGCACAGAATTGTAGGGTGAAAGGAAACTGTTTAAGGTTTTTAAAAACAGAAATCTGAAAAGTGTGGCATGCACATTTATTCACCCCTCACCAAAATTTGACCACTTTCAATCAAGACACAAAATGCTACAAGGAGGAAAACCAGGACTGCAAATAAAATGAAGACATGTGTTACATAATAACACATGTTGATGGGCATATGTTTGTCTTCCGCAGCACAGGGTAGACCATCAGAGTCAATCCTGGAGGAAAAACTTTTAGAGGCTGAAAAACGCTTGATATTGCAGCAGAGGTTCTTTCTTCAGTAGAAAAACAACCATAAACATAAAAGCTCCAACTAAATGGTTTAGACTGTGAAGTTTGTGATTGTAATTTGACAAAATATGAAAGGATATAAACACTAAAAAAAAAAAAACTTTTAAGGAATGAATGAGTGAAATGGCTTCTTACCATTTTTGAGTCCATCTTTGATTTGATGTCTCTGGCAAGAGTCAAAAATGCCTGTGAATCCAAACAAATGTTAAGGTAAGTAAATAATGCACTCGTTATTAGCCCAAAGTGTATGAAATGAAAAAGGGAAATTTCAGGACTTTTCCACTAAAGACTAGAAACATTAGAAAATATTCATAAGAGAAAATGAAGAAATATTAAATGAATGTAAAACAATAAAAAGTATTTAAATGTTGTACATGTTTTAACTAGTGCTTTTATCAGTATTGGGTCAACTTTAAATCATCCTTTTATTGACATTTTATGTCAAATAATAAGATTAAGGTTATATGTTGGTGCTGATCATCAGTCATCCGTGACATGACAATTTGACAACGTTTAACTCCAATCATTGATCAGAAGTGTCCCATTGCCTTCTATTAAAGCACTTTAGTTTAGCACAGTGCTTCTCAATTAAAGTCCTCAGGTCCCCCTGCTCTGCATGTTTTAGATGCGTCTCTATTTCAGAACAGCTGATCGCAATGATTGCATGACCTCTTCTGCAGTCATCAAGTACTGCAGAAGCCTGATAATCACCCACAGACCTAAAACATGCAAAGCAGGGGGGCCTGAGGACCGGAATTGAGAAACACTGATAGCGTCGTATACTTGTTTCATTACACATATTAAAAATGGAAAGGAATAAATAGAGCAACTTTGTTATAACACATTCAGCCTTCCTGTTATTCGTTGTAGTCTTGGTTTCTCTCACTTTCTCACAGCCTAAATGAACTCCAGACATGTAGAAAATCCAGTTTCCTTTCAAAGACCTTGCATCTCTGTGCTTTCTCTCACTTTAGTCTTAAATGTCTCACCATTAATATAAGTAGACAGCTTTTAGTCAAAAGTCATCACCAGCAGTAAATCCCCTAATTCTCTGATAGACTTCCTGTAGTATCTCTATGACTACCTGATATACAGATAACATTTTGCGTATTTCTGACACATTTGGAATTGTTCGTACGGTGAATCATAAAGACATGTAGCCAGATTGCTGACAAAGTAAACGAAACAAGTAAATATGTGAAAAGATTTTTAGATAATAGCAGTTTACATTTTCCACATTGATGTTGGCCTTTGCACTGGTCTCCATGAACTTGATCCCATACTCTAGTGCAAGCTGAAAGAAAAAATACATTTTCCCAAATTACACTTTGTTGAACTTGCTATCATATGTGTTACTATATTATTAATAAATAACCTTCCGTCTATATTTGACTGAGATTCTCACCTTCTCTCCCCTATCTTTGGAAACCTGCCTCTTGTCATTGATGTCGCATTTATTGCCAAGAACCATCTTCTCGACATCAGATGACGCATGCTACATTAACAGAGGAAAAGGAAACATTTTAAAATGGAACCACAAACGTCTCAGCGAGGATCAATTTGAAGCGGTACGTACTTCCTCTATGTTCCTTATCCAGTTCTTGATATTGTCAAATGATTTCTCATTTGTGATGTCATAGACAAGCATGATCCCCTGCAAAGAGCAGTATATGAAAAACGTTGCATTAAATACAGATGAAGAACCTTTTAATGCTTAAGAAACAGAAACTAGTAGCTACCCACCATTGCTCCTCTGTAGTAAGCTGTTGTGATTGTTCTGAAACGTTCCTGACCAGCTGTGTCCCTGCAGGAGCCAAATACATCAATTTAAATAATAAGAAGAAAGTTTCTATCTTCAGGAGCAGATTAAAAAGTTTTATTTTGTTTTAGCAACAGCAAGTCATAGACAACAGAGTTTTAGTTAAAAAAAAAAAAATCCACTACATGGTTGAACACATGAAATTTCCTCTCCCTGGTTTATTATAAATGTAAATAGGGTTTGATTGACCTGAATAATTCTCTAATGTTTTGTTTTTTCTATATTACAAGGTGATATTTATTTATTTTTTACTTGAGTTTACAAAAGTACAACGTACAGCAAACACAATATGAGCTGTGACTTGCAAAAGTATTCAAACCACTTAAACATTACACAACCAGAAGCTTCTGTATGTTATCACAACTGCCGGTGTTGCTCTGCTTGTATGATAACTGGAGCTTGAATGGCTTCATAAAAAAATTATCTGTATTTATGTTGAGATTAAATTATTCTCAGGTGGAGTCTATTCACAAATTTTGAAGGTAATAAGTTGCTAAGTGTTTTATTTAGGAGTAGCATGGTGAAGAAGACTAATAGAAAAAACACACAAAACCATGGAGATTTTTATTATTTAAAGAATTTTGAAACCATTTTTAATTTTCATTCAACTTCACCGTCAAACACTACTTACTGTTTTTTTTCCAATCACATAAAACATGATACAATACTTGTGCGTTGTCAGAACAAGTCTGAAATGTGTCCTGCATCACAGCACCGTTATTTACAGACATTCATATACAAACAGAATAAAGCGGTTTAGATTGTAAGATGATAGCATTCAACATTTGTTAATCTTCCATGTTTTGCTTCAAGATTTATTTGTGTGCAGAAGCATTTCTCAGGTGAACCTTATGAAACCGTGCAGCCTTTTATCTTCGACTTGATAGCAACAGTCTGGATTCCTGGTTGAGAGCATGGTCATGATCAGAAACAAAGCTTTTGCTAACTTCACATAATTACAGTAATTATGCTGCATGTTTCATGCAGCTTCTGGACTGGGCTGGCCTACAATCTTTGAGCAAGTTTTCATTTGCTGAAGCAGTTTAGATTCATCAGGAATATTCTGACTTATACTAAAATGTTTTGTAATATTACAAAACGCGTTACTTAACGCATTAAAGTTTTTTTTGTACTGTTGTAACCATTAAACAATTTCCCCTTCAGTTCCACCTTAAAAGGGGACATGCATTGTTGATGTTACCATTATAAAGTAACTTGCAATTAAGTTTTGGAACTCAATGTAATTTTCACAGGTGGTGGAGCAGGACTGTTTATAGCAGCTGCTGAAAGTAACTAAAAAAGTTATTTTTAATGTAACTTAGTTGCTTTCCAAATCAAGTAATCAGTAATCCAAGTTACTTTTTCAAGGAGTAATCAGTAATCCAATTAAAGTTACTTTTTCAAAGTAACTATGCCATCACTGAGTATAAAATAGAATAACTTTTTTACTTGCTCCACAGACCTCAGGTGTCAAAGAAAATAAATTCTTCATTTTATCTTTTAACAGATCAGTTCATTGCAATAGATGTCAAATTATGATTTCTAGCTTCCCAAAGAACAGAGCTTTATTTTTTTTTATTATGGATGATAATGGGAAATTTATGACAATCAGATGATTGTCTGAAAAATATTTCTTCAGTTTTTATTTATTTTTTGAGTATTTTCACCTGTCCATTAAACATCTTCATCAATACCCTTTTGGTGGAGCCTTGCCAGGTGTTAAGTAAATTAAGTAAAACTGTACAATAAGAGTATTTTTTAAGAGTAAACAAAACAGTCAAACTCACATTCTGGGGAGCTTCAACATTGGATATGACAGCAGATGAAAATCCCAACAAAATAAACAGAAGCTTGTATTTGGAAAAGTGATCAAATGTAGAAGGATTCAAGGGGCGTGAATACTTTTGTAGTGTAGCAAAAAACATTGCACCGGTTTTTTTAAGTGCTCTTACCATATCTGTAACTTTATCTTCTTGCCATCAAGCTCTATTGTCCTAATCTTGAAATCAATACCTGCAGGAAGATAAACGGAAACTAGCATTCCAATCATAACGACAACTTTTAAGATGCAATAACTCCCCACAAAAAAATTAAGCACCCACATAAAAGGAAATAGCGCTTATTTAAAAAAGCATTTAACGTGCAATGCATCAGGTTTTCCGGTGTCTTTCCAGAACATAGTCGGGTCTAACGGTTAACACTTGGGCTTACACATAATAAATGTAATATCAAATTAGTTCTAAATAAGATATGCATAAAATATTAACAGCTTTTCTATGCCGAGGTTTATTCGAGCGATCATGTCACCTAAAATCGGCACAAAAATGTACACTTACTAACAAAGACAATGTCTCATCCCCATATATAGCATTACAAGCATTCCAGCAAATAGACGTATCCGGAGAGCCATTCCCTCTACGTAGTGTAAACACACAGAACACGCTAAAATACCCCCCGCAAAACGCACCTATTGTTGAGATAAACGTTGAGTTGAAGGCGTCTTCTGAAAACCTGAAGAGGACACAGGTCTTCCCGACACCAGAGTCCCCGATTAGCAGTAATTTAAACAAATAGTCGTATGTTTTCGCCATACTTGATATTATTGCGGAAATCCCGCCCGGCGAAGATGCAAAGCACAAAAAAATGACACGACGCCCCCTGCTGGTCCGGAATTCACTTACAGGTGTTTTTAGCGCCAGTAGACGGGAAGTTACCCGGAAATGCGGGACGTGTTATTAGCCACGTGTTTTGTTTCAACAAAATTTGAAGTTTCATTTTATTCCTCTTACATAGATGCATACTTCCTACTAATTCACATAATTTACACAAAAAATAATCTAAATTAAATAAATATTTTGTGAAGCTGATAATTACAAAAGAAAATGCATTGATAAATTGATCGTTTTCACATTTTGTCATTTTTCATGATTATTGACATCCACATGCCTCGACTTCGACCTGAAGTCTTAGTCCTCAGCTGGTTATGGAGAATTTGTTTTAAATAAGGTCTCCATTCTGTTTTTATATCTTGAAGTTGTCTGAAATTATAACATTCATTAATATTTAGTTTCAATTCTTAAATTTCTCTACTGCAGCATTAATGCCTACAATTGAACAATTCTTTCTGAAGTAATTCACTTATGTATCTTTTCTTATATATATTTCTTTGCTGAATTAATAAAAGACAGTTGTGTCAGACTCTTAAGTTTATGTTATTTAGTATTTGGAGCTTAACAGAGGAAATCATTTGAATTGTGATTTCACTGTAATCTGCAGGACAGAGGATGCAGCTTCAGATCTGACCCCCGGGAGTCAGCACATACCTGCAAAGATGTTGTGTCTTGTTTGTTTTTGCACCACTTCATTTGACATGTGGAGTCTTGTCTTTGGAAATTTTTCCTTTTTACAGCATCGTTATTACTGCATGCACTTTAAAAATTGATATCGAAGTGATTATATTTAAATTATGGTGCTCCGTGTCACAGAGAACTTACACTAAATCAGTATTTAGAAAGTCATAAGATTCCTTTCTTCAACAATACTAAGTGAGATTGACTTTTGTGTAATCTGAGTCATTTAAAAAGTTCAAACTGCCAATGACGTGGTGTTTTTCCCATGATAAGATCAGAGTTTGCTGATTCTATGGATATGAAAATGTTTTGGAAAACAAATTCACTGATTTCATTCAGCAAAATGAAACTAAAGCATGTTTGCGCTTGCCCCTTTTCTACTAGTCTTTAAAAGTGAGTGCTGAAATTGCCTCCAGGAAACCAACTCTTCCACACCCAAATTGTTAATTTATTGCACAAGGCTCTTTCTTCAACAATTATCTTCTGCAATTATGACTGCTCCTATCCCTATAATATTTCACTATGTTGGAGCAAAAAGAGAAATATATTTGGCCACTCCTTTTTGCACATTCATCCATACTCGTGTGTCATCTCTTTTACTCTCTGCTCATTTTTATGTTGATTTTCACAAATGTTGTGGATTATTATCCCATAGAAAGAGCCAATGACAAGCCATTTTCAAGTTTCTAACATCTCTGGAGGAGTAACAACTCCTCAATGTTGTTACTCTGCAGCTTCATCCAACATACCTTAGAATGGGAATGTATTTTTCCCAAATATTCATCCTCTGTTAATGATAGAAACCCCAGTTAGCTAGACGATGGTTGCTATGGAGACGTAGTGAGCCGAAGTAGCTGACGTAGCAGGTGGAGCTAACGTTAAACTTTTGAGATTTAAACCCCATGTCAGAATTTCTGACTTTAGATACAATGGACACTAGTATTTCCTTGAGCGCCTCTCTAAAAACACGTAAACTGCCGATTTTAACAACATGGATTAATACGTACAGTTGAAACAGTTTTAGCTCTATCACACAAGTTAACGGCTACGGTCTTGCGGAATTAGCCAATCGCTATCAAGGAAAATAAAAGGCGCTCCTGGATTGGCTGTTTTGCACACGCCAGCCAATAGAATATCAAGTAGCATTACGCCTTCGTAACACTTCATTAGCTGCGCCATGAAATTAAACAGCTGCGCCAGAAAAACCCGTAAACACTTAACAGCAAATAGGCGGGCGTCCATTTTGTAAGCAAGTTTAGGTAAGTACTCATCATCTCTGACCCATATTTCTGCGATAGAGACGCATCCCCACATGATGCTTCTACCTCCACAGTGGGGATGATGTCATCCTGCTATATTCCTAGGAGGTTATGATGTGTTGTGTTCACTAATGGTCTCTCAAATATGGGCAATCTTAAGCCTCCTTAGCATAAAAGTCAATTTATATAATCACCAGAATAGCATGTGTGTTTCTCTTTCCCAGGTTGAAGAGTGCAAAATATATTTTTTATGTCTATAATCCAGGGAAAGTCCTGGGTTATAGACAATGATCAACTTAAAGAAGTAAAGTATGAATCAAATATGTTTCCAGTTGTATTTATTTCATATGAATTCTTATGGCTGCCAATAATATGGGGTATTTTTTCCACATCAAATAAATGTTCAAAAATTAAAGTTTTTTTTTTTCTTTTTTTTTTTACGTTTTACAGAGTGAGATTAATCAGCAGCAATAGAAAATTGATGTAATTTTACAATTTTCTTCAACATGGGCGCCAAAAAGAGCAGAAGGCTAATCAGAAGCTGCATGGAAACTGACATCACAGGCTTTATTTGTTGTCAGATTTTGGTCTAGAACACAATTTCCAGCACCAATACTGAGATCGTTTGGACCCAAAACCATTAATTAATAAAGTAAAAGAAACAAAGGAACCATAAATACATAAATTGGCTACATTTGTTAAAAAGTCACAGACAAGGAGACGTGGAATGACAAAGATGGATGGCATGTAGAAAATATTCTTTTACAAAAAAAAGGTGTTTTTGTTTTCCGTTGCTGTTCGTTCTTCTTGTTTTGTTTCTTTTTTGTTTGTTTGTTTGTTTTTGTTTTTACAAGCTGTTGAGCTCATGCAGTGTTTGGTCCAGAACCTGGTGCATTCCTAGGTTTTCCTCCTTTGCCTTCGACAGGTTCTCTGCAATAGAAAAGGTAGAGGCATGATGACATAAGCATCCTGGCTTTCAGGAACATAATTATGTTGTCTGGAAAATTGAAATTATGAGTGAAGAAGGGAGCAGGAGAAAAAAAATGCCTTTATTGTTTTTCAGTTTGACGCAAAATGTGAAAGGAGCAGACAGAGGAAAGAAAAAGTGCAAAACATGAGGAAACAACAGAAGCAAAGTGGCAGCTTCACAAGGTGTTCATATCATTGAGGGCATGATCCAGCTCCTCGCTGATAGCCTTGTATTTCAGTTTCTGAGTGTACAACTCATCTGCAAGTGGGAATGGCAGAGAAGAAAGCAGGGTGAGGGGGTTCAGAGCCGAATGCAGGCCAGGCGGAGAAAAAGGAGAGAAATGAAAGAGCAGATTAATTATTAACTAAAGATTTACAAGAGCGCTCAGTAAAGAAGGAAAGCAAAGAGTGGGAGAGAAACAAGGTGTACCTTCTAGGTCGTCTATGGTCTTTTCGAGCTTTGACACCGTCCTTTCTGCAAATTCTGCACGGGTTTCCGCCTTTTGAAAACAAAACCCAGCATAAAGATTAGTCATCCTCACACAGCCTGCAAATATACAGACACCTGAAAGAAAGACATGAATATACCTCTTTGAGTCTGTCATTCAGGATTTTAATCTCCTCTTCGTATTTGTCTTCTTTCTCAGAGTACTGCACAGAGAAGGACGAAATTAACTAGTTAGCTGCTAAAACGTAGCTGTGTTTGTTACAACATCAGTTTTGGTTTGCAAAAGCATTCATACTCATTCACTTTTTCAAATTTTATTGGGAGTTTGAGTGATATTTGTGGAATAAATAATATAAATTTTAGTAAATAATTACGTTTTATTGAGTAACTTTTTGGAAAAACTTTCGGGAGTACTTTTATTGCTCATACCTTTTACTTTTACTTGTGTAGCTTTATTTAGGCATGTAAACACAGTTAAGTCTCTATTCAGTAACTTAACTGAATAGAGAATTTGAACAATATTGTTTTAACCAAAAATTCACCAGACAAAACTTCAGTTTTTGTTAAAGTTTTATATTGAAAGAAATTGATTTGGAAAAAGTTTTCTTTTGCTTATTTGGTTATTTGTATGATGTAATTTTTAAATTGAAACACCAAAATTTCCACATAAGTTTATATTTTACTCTGTCTGACGATGTAATTTTTAAATATCAAATGATTGACATTTTGAACAATTACTCAGAAGCCTTCTTTCAGCAATTCGCCTTTTTTGAGTCTGTTGCTAAATTCGTTTGTTGTTAAATATGCTTATTTTCTAAAAGTGTTTAGCAGCAGCAGGTGTATGCTGTTACCTTATCAGACTGAGCCTCTAGAGACTTGAGGTTGTTGGTGACGTTTTTAAGCTCTTCCTCCAAATCACTACACTTTCTGCAGGAGCAGAGCAAAACATTTAGGTTAATTTATTTTGCAAAAGCACTTTAGCAACTACATGTGAACATTTTATACGTTCCACTTGAGCTTACAGTTCAGCAAGTTCTGCCCTCTCTTCTGCCCTCTCCAGGTCACCCTCGAGGATCACCAGTTTGCGAGCAACCTGTTATTAAAAAGAAAGAAGACAAGAAAAAGGCAGGAGGATAAATCAAATCTCATCTGCTTGTTAAAATTTCGGGGAAGAGCTAAGAGCTCATGTTTGAACACGCACCTCCTCATATTTGCGGTCAGCCTCCTCTGCGATGTGTTTGGCCTCTTTGAGCTGCAGCTCCTGGATCTCCATCTTCTCCTCATCTTTCATGGCTCTGTTCTCAATCACCTTCATGCCTCTGAAGGTGAGAAAGATTCAACATGTTAAAAGAGAGTCAGATCCTACTAAAGTGATACTTAGCACTGATTCAAATGTAAAGAAAACAATTCCCAATACACAGCTGAGACTAAAATCATCTATAGCCCAAGCAGATTTAAATTCCAAGGAATTTTTAATTCAACCAAAAAGAAAAAAATATGTTGAAAATGTATACCCTATCAAACTTAATAATATAGTAATCAGTACAGCTATCAGACATTTTATGTCTGAGCCACTTTTTGCAGGTTCCCACTATTATTTCAGCTTTTTGTGATGAACTTCATAACTATTTTTTTTGCTTAAAATTAAAAGACTATGTAAAATCTAAATCTGCCGGGGATTTGAATAACTTTGAATTTAATTGAAAGCCAGAGTTACTTATTGTAACTGTATCAGAAGTGTCTTTGTATTGAATATAATTGATGAAGATGTCAATGTTACTCAACAAAAAGTTAATGATGCGCTTACAGTTAGAATAAAAAAATACTGATTCTGGCTAAACCTTTATTAGAACAAAAATATTTCCTCTGTGTGCTATTTGTTTTAGTTCTTAATATTCTCTTGTCATAAAGGACAAAGTTGGTAAAGTAAATAGCAGGGATGACAATCAGCCACCAGCCTTGGCTTGTTTATTATTTTTTATTAGAAAGGATGTAATGTTTTGTCTTAACCTCTGATAACTAGTATTGGTTTAAATCTAAACCTGGTTCAAATATTTGTATGTTTACCTTAGAGGAGATGTTTGATTTATTTGTAAAAGATTTTTATGTATTTTATTAATGCCTCTAAAACTTTTTATTGCGTTTGATCAAGTTATAAAACCTTGAATCGTTCGGATTTGCTTATGAGTTTATAGAATAAAAGGGTGTAGCTGTGTGTCTGCACCTTTTATTGTGTATAAATGTGCTCTTTTGTTTGGACTAATTGAACAAACAAAATGAGTCAAAATTAAATGATTCTACGACAATTAATGCATGCTGACGAACTTGAGTTACCTTTTCTCCATATGGAATAAAAATAATTCTCATTGTCCCTCGGTCAGGGTATTAAGGTACAAAATGCAGGTGGAAGCATGTGTATTCACACAAAGATTCAAATTAAAATAAAACTGTACAGTAATGGCAAATTAACAGCATAAGAAAAACTACAGTTATTGTAAAAACACAAACTCAGATTAAAAGAAATGCACAATTGAATGGGGTCATTCAATTAAAAAATGTGCAAGTATATTTGTGCTTATAAAAAACTTACTATAGGAAATAATAAAAGTCTGCAAATAATAGTAGGCATGTAAACACTCATTTAGTTTGCTGGGAGCAGTGATATTCATAGAGTCTATTAGCTGCTGGGAAGAAGGATCTGTGAAACCTCTTGTGTGGTCTTTGGATGCAGCAGTTTGTCACTCAAGGTGGATTCACACCAGCAGCTGTTTAATCCACTTTAATTGGACTCTAGTGTTTTTGTCTAAAAAGTCTGATTCGTTTGGGGAGGTGTGAATGTGGACTAACTCTGACGCAGACTTTGGATCGCCTAAAACCTTGGTCTCAGTACGGTTGACGTGAACTCTGGGACTGTTCAAATGTATATGTGAATCCCAACCGTACCAGAGACAAGTACAAAAGCAGGAAGCGGACTATAGCACAAATACAACCAACACAAAAGTGCGTGTCCAAGGCTAGTGGGAGAAAGGGCTTGTGATCTTTCACTAGACACAAAAGAGAAATCCTCCAACCACATTATCTGACACTACTAAACTTTTGTCTACATTTTGTGAAAAGAAAGTTGCGCTCATGTCTTCTTCTGAGGTTTTCATGTTGTTTCCTTCAGTGGTTCATGGTGCAGCACCACCACAGGTGAGGAGGGGAACAGGTTTTTCAATTACTTTGATTTGTTTATCACATTGCGGTATGAAAGTGAACTGCACCATCTAAAAATTTGACAAATTTTAAAATTTTAGTCCTCAATCGAACCGAGTCTACTGGACTATCAGTTGTGAAAACACCCTTTACGTAGGAGCTCTCCAGCTTTGCAACAGTTTCATGCATGTGGTGGGATTCATTGTCTGTCAGTGATGTTATTTTAGACAGAGTTTGTCTCTCACCACCTGCATTGGGTCAAGGGGCATCCCAGGACAGAGCTGCCCTTCCGGTTGAGCTCAAACACTTCCTCTCAGCTTATCTGCAGTCAAACATTACTGAAGGTCTGCTCCCAAAATGGGTTAGAGTTTGACATTAATTAAGTTTGATTAACTTTAATATTGAGAAATATTGTGAAAATTACATTTTATTTTCATAAGTTTGTTTCTTTTCACATTTTGCTCTCTCACAACCTTCCTGCTAATAAAGACTTTTAAATAGTCCGAGATCTGAGTCGGTTGTCACCTTTCGCTCTCGTCCGCAGCCTTCTCGGCCTCCTCCAGCTTCAGCAGGGCCGTGGACAGCCTCTCCTGAGCTCGGTCCAGCTCCTCCTCCACCAGCTGGATGCGTCGGTTCAGAGAGGCCACTTCGCCCTCGGCCTGCAGCCACACAGAGACAGATTGACAGACAAAACTTAATGGTTTGAGGTCAGACAGGAAACACGATGCTGACAAACTGGAAGGATGTCTGGGATCAACATCCAGTGCAGGGTATTTACGATGCAGCTGCAATGACATGATAATGCACATTGATGGATTTGGTAATTGTTAGCGTCTTGTTAAACTGATTTATGTTTTTTGCAACAAAACATATTTTGGGCAGATTTAAGGAGCTAAACGGGCTATAAAAACATAAAATTAGTGAAAACCTGTTCCTTCAAAGCTGCAAAGTTCCTTTAAGTTTTAAGAACAAAATGATATATAGCACAAATATAGCACAAGATCCACTGTTTCCATGGAACTTTAAGAGGTTTTTACTTTTTTATCAAAATACTCAATTTTAGAAATTCATAAGATCTGAATCCCATTAAATTAAGTTATTTTCCACAAAACATTAGGGCTTTGATTTTCACTCAGAAGCACATTTTGGTGTTTTGCAATAAACTCGAGGCTGTTTTTGACTTAAGCGATCAAACTTCACATTCCAGAGTGTAAAACTGAAGACATCCACAAGTCAATATTGAGTCATTCTCTTAGTGTCAATTTGCGTTAGCAGGAATTTGATCACAAAAGGCCAACATCCACATGTAAAAAGCTCAGGCTGGGTTTTAGAATATGTACAGAAATGTTACAGTTTATCTGAATTTCCCTCTAATGCCACATTTTGCACTGGAAAAGTGACACTCAGCTTTCTTTGTGCTGATAAGATTTCAGGCACAAAGACGTCTCCATTCCAGCAAATACAAGCTTGACTGTGGTCTGTCTTGACTTGCACCAAGGTGTGAGAGGCCTGAACTCCTCCGCTTTAAGATTACATCACATGCATTCAGCAGAAATCCAAAATGAGGAACAAACTAGGACATGATTAGGCTGGCTACCAGTATCAAAGCATACCAAGGTTTTAAAAGTTACAGTTTCAAAGCTGTTTTCTTCATGTTGTTCCTGTCAGTGATGGTCTTGGGGCCATGTAGCTGTCTGCCCAGGGTGCCATGATGCTAGAGAAGTTTTCTTTTGCCTAACTGTGTGTCTAGTAAAGGGTGTGGAGGAGTTTGATCATCCCTAGTTTAAAATACAAAATAGTAACAGATATAATTGCGTCACGTATGCTGGTTGATCTACTTTTTCCTTCTCTTACAAGATACATATGAACCAGACAAACCATATTATTGTCATGGCATTAGTGTTTTTAACTAATGGTTATTGTACCTTGACAATCTCATAATGTCTCGTAATGTTCCAAGTTAGCTGCTCTATTTTTTTTATAATGAATTCTCTCCGTTCTGCTTTTCTTATGAGCAATCAGTTTCACCTTTAGCAGCTGTAACAAGCTGTGGACTTTGCCGCCTGAGCAGACACTTTAAAAAAGAAGTGATGACGCTGGCAAACAGAGAGACAATTTAACCCTAACAAATCTGAAATGCTTCAGCTGGTTCTGCTGCTTCTTTACAGGCTGTTTCCTATCCGCCTGATATTCCAGATAACCGTGTCTGTCCCCTCTTTCCTGTGCAAAGGCTAAAGAGGAGGAAGGATTACAAGCTTGTCATTTCCAGAGAGGCTTTGTGTCAAATGGTATTTAGTCAAAAAAAGATTCAAAGGAAATGAGGGGAACAAAAGACTTGTTCCCCTCGTCTTTTACTCCGATATAAGCCGGAATAAAACTTTTGCCTGATGCCTTTAACCACTCTTTATATATCACGTTACTAAATACAACATTTTCCATATATTGTAAAGATATTTTACAACAGTACTACTTGAGATTGGACATTTTCCAATATATCATAAAACACAAAATGCAAATTAAACATTTTTTTGTTAATTATATTGCAGGATCAAAGAAAAAATGTCCAATCTCCAGGAGAAAGATGGTTGTTTCTTCCCAATCCAACTTCAAAATCCAACATGGCTGCTGTACTAAACAATGCTGCACAATTTGTAGCGTTTGAACATGTTGAATTGTATTACAAAAAGTTATGATGGTGCGTTCACTTTGTATTATAAAGTCAGACTTTCTAGATCTTTAATATAATTTTAATCAAAAGTTGGATTTCTAAATGGGAATCCCTCGTTTCTGCTGAACAGTAAGGCTTTATTTTATGGTCCGGCAAAATTATTGTCCTCTGGATGTAGATTTGTTTGGACCACTTTTCTAATGGAAACAGACAAAATGGCTTACCAAACCACACCAACCGGTGCCATGCTACTCAGCAGAACCGTGGCACTAGCTTCCTCCATGTTTAGCATCCAATATGGCTGCTGTGTATTTTAAACATGAATAAATTTGCAGTTATAAACTTTTAATTGCATGTCTATCATACTTCTTTTACACACTGTTGCATGTAAAATCCCTGTTTGTCCTTTAGTTTAACATATTGAAGGGAATATGTATGTTGCTGTACTTGCGTTGTGTTTTCCTAATGCAGGTTTTCTGAGTTCTTCTGTGTTTTTTGGTGCAACAAGAACACTCCCTCAAGTTGAAATTCCAACCTGAAAAGTTAGAAGTCTCCAAGCAAACCTGACTTCAGCAACTAAAATAGCTACAGAGCTTAAAGGAAGTCATGAAAGTTGTTAGTATAAACTATTTAATGTTTTCTATTATTATTATTAAGCTTATGGCACACTGTATTTGTGAAAACATTCTCATAATTTAGGAATATACACAATCAATGTCTTGCTTCACAAACGCTACTCACTGCAATAATTTGCTATTCTGACTGGTCTTACCAACTTGCAACTGGATTGAGCTAGACTGATGGTGAAGTCATTCCCAGCTGTCACTGAAGAGACAAATCAAACATGCCATCAGTAACTGAGAACAAAATAAATCCTACTCATAACCAGAACATGGTTAAATTTATCTTATTCCACCATCCAGTTACTTTAGAGATTAATGAACCCAGCAGAAATAGTCTGTGGCACTTCTCAGTTCACTGTGGACTGCTCCAGTTTCTTTTGGAAATATTCTCCACTGCATTTTCAATTTGAGTGATATTTGCTTGAACCAATGATGAATGTGCTTGAACTACTTATGAAACTTTAGGGTTGGAATGAGATTTTTCTACATTAAAATGCTAAACTATTATTACAGACCCTGGTTATAAAGGTAAGTGCTTTAGGCTTGACACCTTTTATGTTTAAGACCTAGATATTAAAGGATGTAGTTTTGAGCTGCTGCCCTGTTGTTTTAACACAGCTGACTATTAAAAGACATTCTTGAGTTTAGTTTGTTACTGTGAAAAAATATTTTGTGTAGCGTTGGATTGCATTTGAGTATTTAAATGAACGTTGTAGGCAAATTGTCATAAAACGCTCAAATCTAATGTATAATTGAAGTTGATTGAGCATAATCTGATAGAATGAGTTGCTGTTTGGCTACAAACAGGGAAGAAAAGGATACATGGTTGATACAAAACACTCCATAGTTGGTCAGTGAACCGGCCCAGTTGGTACCTGAGAAGTTGGGGATGTACAAAAAAAACAAAAACGAACCGATACAGGTATAAAAAGGCGAAAGTGGAAAATGACCAGTGTACCTTTACTGGTTTTAAATTGTTGTTTGGTTTGCGTCAAAGTACTTTGTGTATTTTGTAAGCTTTGTGAGAATACTACATCAAGCTAACTGTTAGCTGCTAACAAGGCTAGTTAGTATCTGCTATTTTCTGTGGATACTAGACTGCAGGACAATTTCAAAGACTATTTAATCATCTCTAAAATCTGAAAAATAATTACAAGATGGCTACATACTCTTTAAAACATGGCTTTTGATTTTCAAAGCCTTTTCTTCAATTGCTAAAATGACAAAAGGAGGGCTTTCATTGATCAAAATACAGCTAAAAAGTCATCACATTCCTTCAAAACCCAATATTAGACAATTATCTCAAAAATTGGATATATAGTTACATTCCATTAGCTCTACAATCATAACTAATTTGTTTCCTGCTAATGCTGTAAATAGCTGAAAACTCAACTTTCCTCTGTAAAGACAGCACAACACAACAAATATGCTGGTCAATGGGCCAATTTTCCTTTTATCTCTGCAGATCACATTCTGGAATATTTTTTCCTAAATGACATTAATGATGACTAAGAATACTGTCAATACATTATCTAACAACATGTACTTTGATGCACTGTTCTGAGTCTATTAATAAGTCAGATAGGATATATGATATGATACATAAATGATATGTTGTAATTTATTTACAGTTTCAAACCTATTGTCTCTACCGGACAACCTGCAGCATATTTTCTTCATTACAGTCCTTAAAATTAAAGCTGGTCAAAATTGAAATCAAGCAGACCTCCAGGACAATTAAAAATCGGTATCGGTCGGAAAACGCCGATCGGTGATCAGCCACACCGGGGAAGCGTTTCAGCGTGTTTCCGTGGATCTGGGGCGGGTGGGAAGTTAGGTAACACAGCCTTACAAAGAAAGTTTCTGCATAGAAAGTCACCGACTAAAGACTATAATCTGAAGTCAAGCACTACAAAACAGAGTGAAAAGGAAACAAATGTGCATCTGGACAGCTTATTTTAGGATACTTTATGTGTTTTGAGTATCATTGCCGCTTCTGTCTGACGGAGTATAATTAGTTACTTCTTTGAGAAAATGTATTTGACAGAACTTTAAGTTTAAATAACCAGACAATGCGGCTTAATCTGGTAAAAATGATAAATTATCTCACTTTTTCGCGCAGTTCCCGTTCTGTGTCCAACTCCCTTTGTACTGCGAGTGCGCGATCTTCTGCCTCATCAACTTGCTGCTGCAGAGCCTGGATTTTCTTCTTCACCATCTCCATGACTGCGATTATTTGCTGTGATCTCAAACTCCAAAAAGAGCTTTATTTTTAAAAAAAGAGGGGCTAAAAGATAGATGGCAAAGCGAAGTTTTCAGCTTTTTTCTCGGGCAGGAAGTCAGGGACGATGGGATGGGTGAGAAAAAAAATGGGCCGGGAGTTTTCAGGAAATTTATGACGAGATCCTCCAATCCCGGCGAAGCAGCCTGTCTGGGATGACATCAGAGCTTTCAGGAGGGGAAGGGACTGAGCTTTTTCCTCACCAAAAAAAAAAGGAGTGGAAGTTTGGCTTTTCTATTATGGACTTATATGGCAAACAAGGTGCATTTTCCTGCTCAGATCACAGGAAGAGTGAGATAAGAATGAGCAGGCCTGATTTAAGGTGTGGCTGAACGTGGTTGCCTCATGGTGAAACTGGCTGAAGTAAAAAGCGAGAACAATACCTGAGGACTTTATTGAAATCAAAAAATTTCCGACAGAAAGTGTAGGAGGGAGGGCATAGGGAAGGGTGGGGCTGCGATAATCCCATTCAACTGGGGTTGTTGACCTGTGCCTTGGAATGTAAATTGATTTGTTTGCAGACATGACCCGCAGCCATGTTGGTGGGGGCGGCAAGACATTCCTGCAGCGTCCTTCCGCAATGGAGGAGCAGAACTGCCCAAATCAACTACAGATCTTATACAACGCTGAAATATACTAAGATGTAACTATGTAGAAAATTATGGAAGAGGATAAGACTGGGGTACATATGAACCTCCTGATAGAGAAGATGAGGGAAAAAGGAGATCAAGAAAAGGTCCAAGTTCTTGTAGGATCTGAAGTTCAGGATGGAGAAAGATAGATGGCAAAGCGAAGGAAAAATAGAGAAAATAATTCTGACTTTAACCTCAGAATTTTGAGAAAAAAAAATCAGAATTCTGACTTTTTTTTCAGTGGCCCGGATCCTCTTCCATAGAAAACACAATATTCAGGGAACTAATAAAAAGTAGAGTTCATGTTTCTATTATTATGCTTAACTTTTAATAGAAATGTAATTTTAATTCATCAACTTTTTGATGCAATGCACAGAAGAAGTATCAACAAAAAAAGACAAAAATATCCCAAACCAGAACAGTTTTCATTAAATGATGATTCAGTTAATTAAATCCAAACCAACCTGGCCTGATGTGAAAATATAAAATTCATTTATTAGCTCATAAATTGAATATGATTTCACTAGTCACTCAGAAACAGAACCTGCCTGACAGGTTCTGTTTCTACTTCATGTTCGTCTAACATAAAGTAGACGAAAATATCTCAAAGTTCAACACATTATCCACTGAGTCGTAGAAATTTCCATCTAAAACCAAATTTCCTATCTAAAACCTACAAATAAAAGCTACTAGTGCCATTCAGACTTTAAAAAGGCAAAATTAAGCACAACTATCAGTACAGAAAAAGATACTGAGCCGTTTCTAAAGCTTTGGGACTCCATGGAACAATAAAGAAAGTTTCCAGGAATGAACAGCCTTTCAAAATTATTACTCTAAGAGAGCACAGAGAAATAACCCAGAGCCCTGCAGGTCTCACTTCCCTCAGTTAAGATCTTAATTCAGAAATAAGAAAGAAAACTGGAATCCATAGAAGAGCACTAATGTGAAAACACTGAATAGTTTAGTTGGAGAGTAACTACATTTACTTGGTAAAAATGTACCCCTAGGAGTATTTTAATTATGTTGCACTTTTTACTTGTACTTGAGTAACTTTATTATGAAGTATTGCTATTCTTACTTGAGGGAAATTTCTGGATACTCATTGTGTAACTTCTCTGAATGAAGGACAAACTTCAATTCACCAGACAAACACCTGCAGTTTTAGTTTCAGAAGTTCCAAAGTGAAAGAAACTGATTTGGAAAACTTTTATTTTTCCCTGATTTTGTAATTATGTTATTTATATGAATTATTTCCATTTTGATGCTTAAAATACTAAAATCTAGAAAAGCTAAATCAATGTTTTTAGAGTGGCTTAGTTGCAGTCTGAGCTTCAAACTGCTTGAGATTCTGCAGCATGACCTTAATCGGGTCGTTAAAGCGTGTTTGGCTGAATTAAAACTATCCTGCATAAAAGTGTGGGCCAAAATTCCTCCATAGTGATGTAAAACACTGACTGCCAGATACTGCAACTCCTGCTTGCAGCAGCTGCTGCCAGTGGTGACACAACCGGTTAATAGATTTTGTTGGCAACTATTTGTTCACATTGCGCCAGATGGACTAGGACGTTTTTTCTTTTTTTACTTGAAGAAAATTAATAAGTATTTCACATCTATTTATAGCAGGACTTCTTGCTATATTTGTCTATTACTAAACGTTAGTTTGATCATCTAGAAACCTAAGTGTCACATTTACTTTTTTCACACTTTTTCACAAGTTTTGCCTTCATTCCTAATAATTAAAATGTTTACTTCAGTTCCCTCTTTGATTGGGACAACTGCAGAAAATTTGGCTGTAATTATTGGGTAGCTAACCAAAACAAAAGGTCGTCACTGTACCTTATTAATTTTATCTGTAGTTTAAATTTTATTTTCTGTTTTGTTTCTTTTTTCCTCATAATTTCTCCCTCGATTTTAAGAACATTGTTTATTTTAATCTTCATTTTGCCCTTTTTTGTTCATTCATTGTCCATAGATTCTAATTAAAGAATCTAACCACTTATAGCTGAACTCCAGTTCTATTAAAGACACCAGTAAATTATAACATTTATAGAATAAAAAGTGTCACATAATATTTCTCCCTATGTGTTTTTAATTATTAAATTTTCCTGGCTCTTTTCTTGTCATTAGTATGATATAAAATGGCTCATAGTCATAAAATAACTTGGTGGTTTTGTGTGTTTTATTATGTAAAACACTTTGAAATGCCTTGTTGCTGAAATGTGCTATACAAATAAAAATTGATTTGATTTTTATTTTATTTAAGAAAATAAATAAATATCCTGAGTGGAAAGGTTAAGAATTCCCCATTGACAGATCAGATTTTTGTGTTGTGACCTATTAGATGTTCTGACCATAAAGTCATTTGAAGAGGCTGATAGTAGTTATGTACAGAGAAACAGTTGCTTTGCAACACTTACTGAGTGCTGGCAAATGAATATTAGTGATCAAATAGATTCATCTTGTCTTTTTGTAGAAAAATGGATGCCCACATGTCATGTTTTGGTATAATCTGTTGGCATAGCAGTTATGTTTTTAGTTTTTCACTGAGTTTTGATTCAGTAAAAATCAAAGCTCACTTTCCCTCTCTGAGAGTTTTCATGCTTCAGATCCCAGTAAAACTATTAACAGAATGCATCTGATGCCATCTGCCTGATCTTGATTATTTTTGACCTTTGAGACCTTATCTCACTTCCCTTTTGATAGTTAGAAGCTGCTGTTATTCTTTAATTTCCAAGTTGGAAACATTAGGCTATAACTAGAAATATCCCAACAATATTATTATTAAATATGTGGATTTTGGATCATGTGCAGTCTTGGAAAATACATCCAGGTTGATGGGGGCTTATTGTGATTGTCCTCATATTTATTCTTCTGCAAATCAAAAGTTAGTTCAGTATTTTCTCTTTAAAAAGGCAGACTAAGCTGATTTCGCTACAGTTTTTGTTTTTTTTACTCTTCTGTTTTTCTTGATTGAACTCCAATTTCTTATACATGACAACGAATAGAAGAGAAAACACTGTTGCTCTTTAAAATCCGGCCTCCATTAAGCGGTGCGCAGTGTAAGGCTGGACCCAGCTTTAAATCCCACCCCTAAAAAGCCAAAGCATTGATTTCATTAGACGCTGCAGTATGGGGTTCTCTGTTTGCTTAAGCTGCATTCCTGACATTCCTGCTCGGCTACAGGCCGGCCAAGTTTTGTCTGTGCTTGAGAAACGGCTCATTTAGCGGCCGCGACGAGCTACGAGTAACTTCTCAGAAATGTCTGCGTTCGGAGATACGTTTTTGCAATTTGATGATTACTCAACATGTAAGATTACAGTGTCACAAAATAAAAAGTTTCAGATTGTAGTAGTCATTTTTTGGCAATAATTTACCATAATTCTTCTTTCTTTCTTTTTTGACCTCATTACTTGTAGTTTGTAACTGAATGTCATTAGTTAAAAGTATTATTTGCTTTGTCACTTTAACAAAATAATCTCTCTGGGTTTTCAGAAAGACAAGAACTTCTGTCTCTTCTGCTCCTTTGTTTTCAGGCAATCAATGACTGCTGTTTAGTTAAGTCCATCTGTGAGAGTGGATGTCGATACTGTACAGGGAGGAAACCCAGACGCTGGGGTGGTAGTGTTCTGTGATTAATGTGTTTCAGATGGTGAGCGGCGCTGTGGTTGACTCACATCTGCAGCCTTCTTCTCAGACAGTTCCAGCTTCTCCTGAGCGTCCTTCAGCGCCTCGGAGAACTTGTCCAGCTCGTCCTCTGTTCCTTTCAGCTTCTTCTGCAGGGCGAGCAGCTCGTCCTCCAGCTGAGGTACAAGAAATGTTTTATAAAGTTACTGAGAAAATTAGACTGAAATAAATGTGGCACAACCACAACAGTTTTTATTTTTTTGGGTGGTTTTTGACCATGTACTGGTAGTAATCATGTATTACAACGACACACATTTGTTTATTTTATTGAAATTTCATGTGACAGAATGAACCAACACAAAGTAGCACATAACTGAAAACTATTGTGACTTAAATGATTTAAATCTGAAAAGTGTGGCTTGCTTTTTTTCATATTTACTCTGATTCCTGAATGAAATCATGTGCAGCCAATTGAAAAGTTGAGGACATATAAGCTGTAGATGGATGGAAATAGAGGTGGGCGACATAGACTTAAAATTTTGACACCGTATAATTAATAATAAAAGTGACAATAAAAACTGTTACTTCTTTTATAGGTAAAGATTTAGCTGTAACTGAATGGCACAGCGGCACAAACACAAATACTGCTCTTGAAAAACATTTCCATCTGAAGTAAGGTTCTTCAGGACTCCACTTATTTATTTATATGACAAAATTGTAATCATATTTTCACTTTTTCTGACATTTATTGATGCTCTCATGGAACAGTTTTGAGAGCAACTCTCTCAAAACTCTGAGTTTTGAGAGAGTTAACATAATGCTGTTTTTTATATAACATCATTAATTCAAATGTTTGAAGACAACAACAAATCAAAATTCTTATTATGACAAGAAGTTTTTAAACCATAAATAATGAAATTTAAATAATATGATTTGATAAATACCCACCCAAAGATGGAATTGCAAGGAGAAATCCCTGAAGATTTAGCCTCCAGCAGAATAATGACCCTAAACATGCATCCAGAGCTACACTAAATGTGTTTCCATTAATGTTTCTTATGCGCATTTTGAAGTTATCACATGAGAAAAGGCTGAAACAGCTAAATGTGAAATAGCTTATTAAATAAGAAGGTTTTGGCTTTTTTTTTTTTTTTTTGGAAAAGAGCTAATGCACTAAAAGTGGTAATGGAAACATATTTGCCAAATAAGTTAACCTCAATTAAATTACATTTAGAGAAGAATTTCACCTGCCAATTTCAATAAAAACACATTCCTGGAAACGTTTCTCCATTTTTCTGAGAAGTGTGGTCCATCTCCGACCTCTTCTTCCTGTTTATTACAGCCATCCATAAAGTCAACAACGCTTTGTGTAACCTGATTGGTTTGCTCAAAACCAGAAGATGGAAACATGTCTATTTCATTCTCTTAAGATATTTTTTGTAACATTTTAAAAGTTTGCTCCAAATAAATGACAATTGGATTGAAACCAAACTAATGGAATGGTTTAGATTGGAGCATGTTCAGGGTTGAATGGCCAAGAATATGTTGCAAATCTTGAAAAGTGCTTTTTAAAGATACCACACAACTCTTTATATAGGTTCGCCTGACTATTGGGAGGTGAATGCAAATGTATGCCACATTTTATAAAAAAGTGTTGTGCAAAACAATTTTCAATCTACTTCACAATTTGAATCAGCTTTTCCACATAAAATCCTGGGAAAACACATTGAAGTGGTTGAAGGTCAAATATTTTTTGAGTTGCACTATGAACTTTGGTTGTAATTTTATTCTTGATGCTTACAGCAGAACCCTCTGAACAAACATCCAGTTGGATCTGAACATGCAACTCCAGCCCATCATTAGGATGCATCCCCTAATAAAACAAACAAAGAATGCCTGCAAACTTTCATGTGGCATTCTCATCCAGCTGCAGTTCATATATTGCATGAGTAAAAATCAAAGCGATTCCACTGCTGCTGCTGCTGATTTACCCTGTTGTCAACAGTTCTTCATCATGTCTCTGGATTATAAGCAGAAACTGGGGCATTTCCATTGAAAACACCCAGAGCCCCTGAAATTTTCCAAATTCCTCTGTAATTTGGGTGACCCGCTCCTCTAATTACTGCCGGAGACAGAGCCTGATCCTCTGTGTGGTGGATGTTGACATTGCATGTTGGACTCTGTATATTTTCAGCGCTTTCCGTCAGCCAGACGGCACCCTGGTGTTCGACTTGTCCTGCCATGAATAGCAAAGAAAGTGTCTCTTTGCTCCGCTCGTGTCCCGGCTGTGTTAACCAAACCCAACAGCTCTGTGTGATCTTCTTGGATTTCATGCTGACTGCTCACTAATGTCTAAGATATGATGAGGGTCCATATGTGCAGTGCCAGTGATAACTGTCACGCCTGGAGCTAGCCCAGGGTATGAAGAGGGGAAGTAGCCTCCAGAGGGATGGAGGGATTCTTTCCACTTGCTTTAATGCCTCGCGAACCTCTTCTCTGCAGCATTCCTCCCCTTGAACCACAGAGACAACACTGTCTCCAACTGTGCAATAATTGCCTCTATTTAGAAACCTCAAATGCCCCATTACATGTCCAGATTCTGCTTTGTTTATGTCAAGCGGGATAAGAGCACTGTCATTAGGTTAGAGGCTTAGAAACAGCGAGTTCTCCAAGGCTCGTGTGCTGCAGCACCAAATAAGGATATATGGGATCTGTGATGTTTTCTCTTCTGACTTCGGTTCAGATAAGGGTGCTGAAATGAAGTTTGATGAAAAAGGAGAACGAACTCACTGCTGAAGAGGATCATTTCCAGCAACACATTTAGCTGCACATTAGATTCAAGATGGATCCCATTTGCATTTGCACATTCAACATGCCAAAAGGAGATCAGTATCAGCTACTCGCTGTGGAAAAAACCTTATTATTATTATTATTATTATTATTATTATTATTATTATTATTATTTACTTTCAGATCTTTATAGTATTTCTCTCAAACTTTGTTGTTTCATAACCTAAAGAAAATAAGTCATATTTTGATTTTTAAATTAAGCTTTAATTTGTTAGTAGAACTTAAAATTCAAATAAATCAACAATTTTTTTAAAATCTATTTTATCAGCACAAAAATCTCAAAATGTTACTAAGTAGAGTGCTAAGATCTTAGTAAATTTTAAAACTAACTTACAAATAACATTTCAGGAGTTTGTCTGAAGTAAATAATTCCTTAATATTAATAAAGAATGAGTTGGTGGCAGGTTGTTTTATCTACGACGAGGGAGAATGTCTTTTTATATGTGAATTAAAACCACACTTCCTAGATTTCAACAAGTTCAAAATACCATAAATTTCTACAAAACCCATGATTATTAAATTTTTTTTCCAGTTTTTCATTATCTAAAATATTGAAAACACTCTATTTTCATTCTGTTTTTTATTATTTAGAGATTTGAGACAAAATGAAATAATCTTTATATTCTGGTTCATAAATAAAGGAGATCACCACCTCACCTGCTTGGATTTATCTTCCGCCTCCTTCTTGTCGGACTCGGCCTGCTCTGCCCTGTCGATGGCGTTCTCCTTGTCCAACTTCAGCATCTGCATCTTCTTCTTGATGGCCTCCATGTTGGCTGTCGGCTCTCTGTGTCCTGCAGGGCTCAGAAAAAGGGAAACTTATTACTGTTTTCTCCTGCAGAGGAAGATGCCTCACAGGAACTCGTGCAAGGTTGACAGCAGAGCTCAGCTTGCAGATGGAGAGGAGAGAGACGGGGGGGGGATGCAAAGCGAGAGTCGGTAGAGCTCTGTGTGATTTAAACTTGACTGGAAGTTTGGAGGCAGCCCCAGTCCCCAGTGACGGCCCTTTCCCACCCGTTCATCCCTTCTGCCACTCCCCGACTTGACTCCTGCAGAATTTACTGTGCACCCGCCACCCCCACTCACTCCCTAATCTAAACTTTACACTCTCAAGAAGTCTTTGGAGGAAAAAAAGATGAAGTAAATGTTCAGTCAATGCCCTTGTTTGGAGAGGAGCAACAGATAAGAAATGAGCTAATGCGCATCAAGAAAGTTATTCTCATTAATATTGAACTGCTTTCTTTCCTCTCTCCCTTTCTCTTTAGAGCATCTATATGCCTATGCTCCAACTCAGGAATGTTCAAATTGATGTTAATACCAGAGTTGGTTAGAAAACGACATAGTTTTCATTCTACTGTTGAATGAAAAAGAGCTGGATGGAAAATGAGCCAGCCAAAGAAAATCTGGGGGCGAACGCAGTCTGAATGTGAGCAGACACTGTTACAGCCGGGCTGCAGAGACACAAACCATTGATTCTCTGCAATTATGATTCTGCCAATTACCAGCAGGATGACAGGCTTTTATTTCGATTTATGTTCCGTGATTTCAAATGCAGAAAACATGGAAAGTTTAGCACGCTTGCACAGAGTCTGACATTTAAAGGTGTTATGTTTTTAACCTAAACTCATGGCCTTTTCTGCAGATTAATGTGAGAGCAGAAGTGAAACTGGGAAGATAAAAGAAAAGTAAAAACTATATTATCTTACAAAGTATTCACACCTCTTGAGCTGGTTTTTTATATGACACATTATAAACACAAACCTCCACTTATTGGGAATCAGAGGCGGTCCTAGCCTGTTTGGAAACCTGTCTGCTCCAGCTGAATATAAAAATTACAAGGAAACAAAGCCAAGGAACAATTTCAAATCATATTTGAAGGGAGATTCTGACATCTCTCATTAGCCTGGCCCTTTTTATTCCTCAAGAGGAGTTGGTCTTGACTCTGGATTGATGCAGGAGATGTTCAAATTAAGGTGCTTCAACATCTAAATCAGGGTTTGCCTTTCACGTAAAACCCACCTTTCAATTATTAAATAATTAACAAAACCCCATTTAAATAAATCTTTCAACTATTCATTTAGTTCTCACTCAGTGATAATAAGCCCCACTGTGAACCTGGAAGAATAAGCCAGTATAGACAACAGGAGGATGGTTAGATGATTCATTAAGGAATTATACTGTGGTTCTTTTAGACCACATTTGTCAAACTCAAGGCCTGGGGGGCCAAATGTGGCCCGCCGTAGCTTTTCATGTGGCCTCCTAGACTCCGAATTACAACAATAAGTCCTTCCAGTTTTTTACAAATCTGCAAAATTCACACAAAATCAAACCACATTTTTTTCTGATTTTACTACAAATTTTCTCAAAATTGGTCAAAAACATTGAGTTTAAGAGACTGCTGCCTCAGCCTTACTCGACGTCAAGTTGTAGTCTATAATTGATACGGTGAGTAATAAAAAGTCACATTTAACATCATACATGAGCACAAATGTAAAAATTCCTGACAAAATTTTCTAAGTTGGCACCACAAAATGTGCAATTTTGATTGCAAAAAAACACTAAAGCACTCACAAAGTCCTGAAGGAACAGCTATTTATTTATATTTTAATAATTTAATTGGTTTTATTAATGTATTGTGGCACAACCGGCCCTTTAAGAGCATTCAGATTTTTGATATGGCCCAAAATGAAAATGAGTTTGACACCCCTGTTTCAGACCTTCATAGCCATCAAATGAAAGATTATATGAAATGTTTTATTGGCAAAAGAAAGAAATTGTTTCCACTTTTTCTGATAGGAGATGTGATCACTCTCATACGATGAGTTTGATGGCCTTTAAAAGTTAAAACACACGTGCCAGCATCTTGGTGTTCCAAATACATCAGAAAATTATATGCGCTGCAGCAAATACTTTTTTCAGTCTTTTACATTAATGCATAAAGCGTCTTGCAGTGTAACCAGAAGGGAAGAGCACAGAGAGAGAACTACAGACAGAGTGAATCAGAAGAGGAGTGAAAGAAATCAGAACCCTCCCACAGGAAATCATTGCTGAGCCCTTCTTCTCCTTCTACGGTAAAAACTCCCCCAAACGCCACAGCATCGCCTTGGGACCTGACTTACACTCCTGCGAAGTACAAATCACAAAGCATCGAGGATGTTGGAACAGAGTCCCTCTATGAAGAGCACACGCTGCTACAGTTTGTTTTCAATGGCAGCAACATCCGCACATCCAGTACTGCTCACATGGACAGTTGAACTCAGTCCATGTCATGAGACAGATCATGCTCGACTAATTTTCACAGGGTGCTGTGGCAAACCCCATATGTGTGACTAAGCCAGAGTAACACCTGTGTGATATCACAAGACTAGCATATTTGTCAATCAAAGTTAGCATGCCAACTTTTTTCAGCTCTGTATGAACACATCCATGAAGAATCTACTAGCAGACAAATGATGTGTAATGTTAGCTATGAATAATTTCTCGTGTTTTATTTGCCACCGCAGTAGTGACTCTAGTCGTTTTTAGATAAGTAATACTATAATAAGATGCTCACTGTTATATTTTGAGATTCATTAGCTTGTTTTTGAGTTTCAGAAATCCTTTTCAACCTGCTTCTCATAATGTCAGAACTTGCTGCTAAGCTGCAACTTTAGCTTTGCACTTTAAAAGTGAATCCTGGAAGATAAACTGCTTTGGGTTCCACAGATGCTTGAACCCAAAGCTGTTTATCTGCTTAATAAAATGAGCCAAAATTGCAAGTTTTACGCATTTATTTTAATCAAGTTCAACTTTAATGAAATTCATATGAGTATTTTTTACATGGTGGGTTCATATAGCGCCTTGCAAAAAGTCTTGATAAACTTCTGCACATTTTATCAACCACAAAGATTGAACATTTCTTTGGAGTTTATGTGATAAAGTAACACAAAAAGTAGCATATAATTGGTTTCAATATTTCCTATGTACAAAAATTTGAAGTGTTGCATGTTTTTACCTGTTACCCCAGTCACTATGATACCACTAAATAATGAAAACCTAAAAGAATTAATCAGTAAACACAGTCCAGCTCTGTTTACTTTCATCTCAGTTCACTTTCCTGTGAAGGTTTTGGATGTTTGTAAGAGAACATTAGAGAAGAAAGAAATTTAAAGGACTAGTTTAAAGCAGAGTTAGGTAAATAATAATAATAATAATAATAATAATAATAATAATAATAATAATAATAATAATAATAATAATAATAATAATAATAATAATAATAATGATAATAATAATAGAATACCTTTGAAAAATAATGTATTTGTTTAACTATTATACACCATAGGAATTTATGGGAATGGGAAATTAATTTTAAGCAGCATTATGGTGCTATCTTGTGGTAATCATTATGTGATTCAAGTAGCAATCCGGGGATTTTTTAACTACAATTTTGAGCTTTTAGGGCTCCACTGAAGGGATCTAGTAAACAAAAATGAAAGCAAAAATCACAAAAAAACAAAAATCAATGTGTTATTGCTCTCTCAAAATTCACTAAATGTTTTATTGTTATATTTACTATTATGTTTTCACAATTTTTGTTTTATTAGTCATGTGAAAAAATATAAAGAAATTATTGGTAAAAAAAAATTGCACAGATATTTCTTGTGGTGACATCCAATTATGATCATAGGAGGAAAAAAAGATGTTTATGTATTAGTCACAAGCAACAAGAAAAAAACTGATTTCAGTTTTAACAGTAAAACTGAGGAATAATTTTTAAATGATTCAAACATGTTTGTTAGTCCATTTTAAAAATTATATTGAGAACATTTTATTTATAATTTAGAAACTTACTGAACTAATTCAGGAGCCGCTTGTACGTTTGGTGATTGTTCTTCTTGTTCTATAGGGGGCGCTCGCTAGCAAGCTGTACTGCGGATGTCCAAAAAACGGGAAGGATCGTCTTCTTCTCAGTATTATGAATGAAAAGACAGATTTTTAAATGTTTTATGTAAACGAGTAATATCATTTATCGATCAGTAAAGGTCATATAACGAGCTGAACTGAGCTCGTGTAAAACAGGTTCAGGATGTCGGCCAGTGCGGTGTACGTGTTGGACTTAAAAGGCAAGGTAAGGTGTAACCGAGCACTGTTGCTAAGCTAACTAGCCTAGCTAGCAGGCTACATTTTCCGTTGACAGATTATAATGTGGCTCATACCAGAGGTTACAGATGTCAGTGTGTGCCCCTTTTCGGCCTTAATGTGTTTTAGCCCTAATTAAAATGGCCAAATTTCTAAATTATGATTATGAAGTAATTCGGTTATGACGAAAAACAGTTTTAATTCTGTCTGACAATGAATCAGGTGACCAGCTGTTAGCCGCAGTGATGATACGACACAGATGTTTCTTTTCTGTGTCCAGCGGTTCAGATGAAACTTTAGGGAAATATGTATACATAATTTTTTCCACACATGTTCCGCTTCTTTTTTTTTTTTTTAAAGTGATGTTGGACATCTAACATAGAGAACACTCTATATACTGGCGAAACCTTATGTTTTTTGCACAACAGTGGCTAAATGGAAAAATAAAGCTTACTCTACACAAGAAGAATATTCTCCTCTGATAAAACATATTATGCATGAATATGCTTTCACGTTTTTTTGGAAGAGGCTTCTGATTTAACCTGAAACAACCTCACTAACTTAGTTGTGCAGAGATGGAAAAAATTGGTCCAATGTTAATATTGCTGTTATGGCCGATATGTACAGATCTTACTCATGTATATAAACCTACACTTTTAACACCATTAAAAAAAAACTACGTCACAACTGATATTGTTTCTCTGCTTCAATGAAACACCTCATCACTATTTGACCAACCTCCTTTTTTTTTTGCTCATAAAACACAAATGTCAACAGGATGGAAATAAAAGAAAAACATTGATTCATTAGAGAAGCACCGGTCAATAAGCCGAGGTTTAAAATGTATCTGTATCTGCAAAGATAGTTATAAACCTCCTAGTTGCAGCAACAAAAGAGCAGACTAAATGTAGATGAAAATGTACAAAGCAAAGCTCAGTATGCAGATAATTTTACTCAATTCTCATCAGTGTGGTAGTCATAGACTGAATTCTTCATCTGATGGTTTTTTTCAGGTCCTGGTGTGCCGTAATTACCGAGGAGATGTGGACATGTCTGAGATCGAGCACTTCATGACCCTCCTGATGGACAAAGAGGAGGAGGGGACACTCTCTCCCATCCTGGCTCACGGTGGTGTCCGTTTCATGTGGATCAAACACAATAACCTTTACTGTATCCTAAAGAATAATTTACTGCTCTGTTTGTGTTCAAACCTTCAGATTTAAATATTTGATTTTGCACAAGGACATTGTTGACACTGATTGTGTTTTATGGGTTTTATTGAGTCTTTAACTTGCTTGTCGTCAGTGGTTGCCACGTCCAAGAAAAATGCCAGCGTTTCTCTGGTTTTCTCCTTCTTGTACAAAATTATCCAGGTATGAGAAAAGCTCTGCTGGGTTTGGTGTATAGCAGCATTTTCATACAAATTTCACTATTAAGGTAAATGTTTTACAGCGTCATAAGGCTACGTTTCTGTTTTTCAGGTGTTTTCAGAGTATTTCAAAGAGTTGGAGGAAGAGAGCATTAGAGATAACTTTGTCATCATATATGAGCTGATGGATGAGCTGATGGACTTTGGTTATCCCCAGACCACTGACAGCAAGATTCTGCAAGAGTAAGTTTTAATTTCTTTGATTCCTCCTAAAGCAGGTAACTAGTGATTCATTGATTAAAAGTAGAGCTATTGAATTAGTCAGTATGCAGATAAATCATTGCTCAAGAGGCCCCCCACAAAGATTTTTTTATTTGTCATTATCCATTTTTGCACATTTGCTAATACTGAGTCCTGACCTGATGATACATTTAAGTTAAATTCAGCAGCATTCAGGTTCTATGTACCACAAATCTGGAACAAACTTCTGGAAGATTGTAAAACAGCTGAAAGTTCCTTTAAATCTAGACTAAAAATTAACCCGTCTAGAGTTGCTTTTGTACCATAATAAATGAAACACTGGCCAACATTTTGATGTGTAATGATGGATGGCACTTGGCAAAATAAAATGTTTAAATTGTTAACTTTGTGTTTTATGACTGTATTTTGTAATTTTATGTGTGTCTTCACATCCCACAAATTTGCCTGGTTGAATTTTGCAAAAACTAAAAAACATTGAAAGGTGAAAGAGTTTTATTTTTAAGCAAACAAAAATGATCTGGCCATCTTGATGGCTTCTAATGTTCTCTATGTGGCGCGGTTGCAGGAGCTTCATGATGCTCTGGGAAGGATTTTAATCTAATTAAACAACAGATTCTGGCTTCAGGTTGTATGGGAGTCTCAAATTGTGGATGACTATATGGCGATGCTGCAGCAGGCATCTCTTTCACTGAGGGACTTCCTCTATGCAGTGATGACTAGGTCTTTCAACAGGCCAGTGCTGCATTTCATAACGCTCATTGTGCAAAACAAAGGATTGCTGCAAACTCAGCGACACCAAGCAGGTGCCTGTGTGTCGCTACATGTTCATCCAGGGGGAGTGAAGTCAGCAACTTGATACAATCCTCTTTGTCTTAATAGATGTACTTGACTTGAAATCTGTTTGATTTGATTTAATTGATTCTCATGTTTTGTTTTTGTGTTGTGAATAGGAGGTAAATAAATGAATTAAATTGAAGTTCTTCCAGGAGAACAACATCCCTCTTCTCGACCATTTTACATCTTCTAATCTAAATAGATTTGTAAAACCTTTTAGGTTTCTGGATCAGTTTCTGAAAATTGATGTCCTTTATGAGGCCATCTTCACAACAAAGGGAAGAGACCTCAAAATCTTCCGGGAAACATTTCCAGTCACTTTGGCTACTCAATAAAGAGGAGTCGTTTCAGTTCTGTTTTGTTGTTTGTTTTACCTTCATGTTTGAACAGCCGGCGTTTAAATGTCGTTTAAAATAAATTGCCTGCTGTGTTTGTTTTATCTCTTGCTTCTGTTTTTTAATTTTGCTTAACTCACCTCTAATTAAGAGGTGAGTTAAGCAAAATTAAAAAACTCTCCAGCTGTGCAAAAGGTGGATGTCAACAAATTAAACATAGCAAAAAATAATAGATGTAAAAGAGTTAAACAGCATGAGGAACTAATTAAATGCATTTTGTTTCATGATTGCTCAGAGTGTAGTGCGTAAAATAATTTCGAACTTATAAAATGTTTCTGTTTTGGGTGATTTTTTTATTATTATTTATGAGAAACACAAATATTACAATTTATGTAATATCTGAATGCATTTTAGGCTTTCCTTCTTTCACAAAAAAGTTTAATGCAAATTTAAAAAACCTAAAACCATGAAGGATGTGCAATCAATAAAACCTAAGACAAAGCTGTGTTTAACTAACCGAAACTAAAATAAACTAGAAATAAATTACTTTAAAATATAAATGCGTCATTAATACTTCTTAATGCGTCATTAACTCCACCTATAAGTTAAACTTCTTCTATTCTTGTTTTTAACAATGTTAAATATCAACACTTGACTGTTTTTACCAAACATGATTAAAATGTCTTTAAAAAAATCCTGGTTATAAACTTAATTTGATTCAGTCTTTTTTTGTGAATCAGTGCCACATAAAACCTAAAATGTGTTTCTTTTAAATAGGCTAATTTGTTTGTACATATTCAGAAATATAAATATGCGGCTATAAATATGTGCTCTGTTTTTAGACAGTAAATACAGACGAGTAAGCAGTTTGTCCAAATGTGCAGATTGGCCTCTAGATGTCACTAAAATCACACTGATATCTTTACCTTTACTATCTGCATCATGATGAGATAGCAAACTTTAGACTAACAGGATTGTGAATGAAGCATGTATGTAGCAAACTAACTCTAGATTTCCCACCTCTGTTCAGGCTGAGTACAGTAATAAGTCACACAGTCCTCTTTAAAAGCCAGAGGAGTCTTTGTTCTCCTTTGACTGCTGGGAACATGGCAACACAGAAAGCTAATTTCCTTTTTCCAGTTTGTGTTGACATTGTTTTTCTATCCTCTCAGATATATAACCCAAGAGGGACACAAGCTAGACACCGGCGCACCGCGACCCCCAGCCACTGTTACTAACGCTGTCTCCTGGAGATCAGAGGGCATCAAGTACAGGAAGAACGAAGTCTTCCTGGACGTCATTGAGTCAGTCAACCTCCTGGTAGGAACTCCCTGTTTAAAAGGCCAGAGTTGCTTAAGAAACTTCAGTAACACTGATTGTGTATTTCCTCATGTGCATCACAACACTGAATGTCAGCCGAGTTGATCTTGTGTTTTTATGATTTAATGAAGTGAACAACACTTTCTATAATTTATTTTTCTTTGTGACTCATTGTAGTTTTAAATCTCCTTATTTTCAGGTTAGTGCCAATGGGAATGTTTTGCGTAGTGAGATTGTTGGTTCCATTAAGATGCGTGTTTTCCTGTCTGGAATGCCTGAGCTGCGGCTGGGTCTGAATGACAAGGTTCTGTTTGAAAACACCGGACGTAAGTTATTTACTGCAGCATCTCAATAAATGAAAATCTCATCAAAATGTACTTTTATTTCCCTAATTCAGGTCTAAAAGGCACTGAATCATATGTTGTAATTGTTTTATTTCTCTTTAACTTTGATGGTGATTTAGAACTAATGCAAAAACCAAAGTTCTGCTTCAATGCATGAGAAACAGAAATAAACTTTTTGATTGCAACTTATCAAGATGCATCCATACAAATTATACAAATCTGCTTTCAGTTAATCTCAGATAAGCATTTTTCTGGCTACTGTGAAGTACCATAAAAGTTTCAAAATACAGTTTGATGTCGATATAATTGTTCTTGATCAATATTCTTTTATCAAGGAGGGAAGAGTAAATCGGTAGAGCTGGAGGACGTCAAGTTTCACCAGTGTGTCCGTCTTTCTCGCTTTGAGAATGACCGCACCATCTCCTTCATTCCTCCAGATGGAGAGTTTGAGCTCATGTCTTACCGCTTGAACACTCATGTAAGTTATGCCTCAAAAGTGTTTTTTTTTTTTTTTTGTATGAAATTTTACCAAGTCAAGCAAGAAAGCATTATCTCCAGATTTTTCAGGATTTTGTTTGCTGACCACTGGTCTGATTTTTAATTTATTTTTTGTAACACCAGACGTTTTGATTGTAGGCCATTTAGATATTTTATTTCTGACTTTTTCATTACTTATGTAAAAGTGTCACTAGGGACAGTACTGAAACCATCATTGTGGAGATATACATGTTTTCTAGATAAGTATATGAAGGCATATTGCAGGAAGTTTTCCTTCTATTAAAAGTTTATTGTGTTGAGAATCTGTAGTGCAACTCCTCGGAAAAAAATCACTGCACAGGAAACTCAGAGATTTCTTGAATGTCGCAACTCAAGGGATTTCTCGGAAAAAGAGATGACAAAAGCAAATTAAAACTCACCCCTGCTTGCCCTTTAATTTGATTGCATGTGATTCAGACTTTTATGTTACAAAAAGTGTTTCTTATATGTTAACTACTTAATGTGGTATTCTCATTCTATTTTCTCACGTTTGTTTGAATAATCTTCATTTTCCTGAATAGAAGCACCAGAGAGAATCAGAAATATTTAATTTCTGTTTATAAATCGAACACGGACTATAACTTGATATCAACCAAGGCTGAGGCAGTTGTCACTTAAGCCCAATGTTTTTGGCCATTTTTGAGAGCACTTTGCTGTAAAAATTTGAAAAAAATGTGGGAATCTGTTGATTTTGTGTGAATTTTGCAGGTTTGTGAAAACCTGGAGAGATTTATTGATGTATTTTGGAGACCCAGAGGGTCACATGAAAAGCAACTTGAGTTTGACACGTGTGCTGTAACGGTTAATTTCTGACTATTTTCCAGTGTAATTCATGGTGTAGTAATGGGAAACATACACTAGATGGCGACCGTGACTCTATTTAAACTATCAAGCCCTTGAAAAAAAGCTCTGAAACCATCTGTTTATAAATATTTAATCCTGATTACATCGTCTGGCAGGTGAAGCCCCTGATCTGGATCGAGTCTGTCATTGAGAAGCACTCTCACAGCCGGATCGAGTACATGATAAAGGTACAATGCTTTCTCAGCACATGGATTAACTGCTGTCATCCACACTGCTGCTGCACCCTGGTCTCATGGTTCCTGTAAAAACACAAACAATAACAAGAAAAGGTTTGGTTTTAAAGGCCAGTCTAAAGTGTGTTCACGTGCATTGTGAACTATACTGACTCATGAATCTTGTAAAGAATGAAACTCTTGACTGTATAATTCTTATGTCAATCTACATTTAAGTCCCAGCTCAGGCAACGCGTTGTTTTAAACTTACCCTGCCTGTTCTTCCTCTCTCAGGCAAAGAGCCAGTTCAAGAGGCGCTCCACGGCCAACAACGTGGAGATTCACATTCCTGTGCCAACGGACGCTGACTCACCCAAGTTCAAGACCACAGTGGGCAGCGTGAAGTGGGTGCCGGAGAACAGCGAGATCGTCTGGTCAATCAAGTCTTTCCCTGTGAGCACAAAACGTGACTTCGTAGTTTCATAGTGACGGTTTACAAACAAATAAAGGCTGTTTTTGTTAAATTCAGCTGCTAATCCAGCTTTTGTTATGTAATATCCTTGTTTTTTTCATGTGTTTATTTGTAGCTCTGCTGTTATTGACAACAAATATGTGTTAGTATTATTCAGTGATAAGTAACATTAGAAATAATCCAGTTATAATCGCGCATCATTACGTTGTGCTAAAAAGCATGTCGCACCCTGTGGCAGGGAGGAAAGGAGTACTTGATGCGAGCGCACTTCGGGTTGCCGAGTGTTGAGGCCGAGGACAAAGAGGGGAAACCACCAATCAGTGTCAAGTTTGAAATCCCATACTTCACCACCTCAGGGATCCAGGTAAGCTTAGCACACATGTGACCCCTGTCAAGCAGTAATCCACAAACATTTCTTTTAAACCCGAGTAGAAAAGTTGAAAACATTCTCTAAATCTGCTCAGTCAACTGTACAGAGTTTGTTGTTCATGTTGTTGCTGATTCAGACAGTGCTGATCCGGCAGCGTCATTCTAGTTTTAGACCAGAGGGGGCAGCGCAGGAGCACTTTTAAACCGCCTCTGTGCTAAAGTAAACTTGTAGAGAAGTTAAGTGCTCATCAACTTGAACTTGGCCCTCTGGTTTGATCATAATGACAGCACTATAAACCGTCATTTCTAGAACCAGGTTGGTAGATTAATAGGATTTTGATTGTAATTTCCATGCAACAGCAAGAAGTTAATGTTTATATTTCAGGTTTCCCCTCATGCTGACCACAGACTGACACACGTGTTGCGTTTACTGTATGATTACAGTTGTCCTGTGATTATACGTGTGGCACCACAACACCAAATTACGCTTTCCCATGTCCTGGTCAGGGGAGGAAACGATACTTGGCGTCATTTGAGAATATTATATCGTATGTGAACCTCTGGATAATTACATTCCCAGTTTTATGTTAGTCGGATGTATTTCTTTTAGTCTGGAATGCTTCATGCCTTATCACAGGTTTTAAAACTTTTCATTATTGTTGTTTACAACTGTTCTCCCAGTCTAGTAAATCACATAATTTCATACATGAACAGAATAAAAGCTAAAAATTGTAATTTATAAATTGGAACAATTTCCTAAAAGGCAGTTAAATAAGTAGCAGTAGCATAATCTATACTGAAATCTGACAATACAACAAAACTAAATCACATTATTGAGATATTGTATAAGTTTATTAATCCCCCATGGAGAAAATGATAGTTGACATAGCAGCCTAAGAAATAACAAAATACATTTTTTTTTTTTTTTTACTAGCTCCACACCTGTTACAACCTCTTACAACTCGTTTTCTTCACGATGATCAGCTTAACAGGAAACTTTTACTTAATAATGTTTGACTTCCTGCTTCCCTGATGTTTTAGCATGAGATGGCCACTCTTCAAAATAGGAAGGACAACAGTAGATGCCATTACTGTTGGCATCTGCTGAAGCCGATTTGTGTTAATCTTTAAAACTTATCTAAACTTACCCACATCTACAGTCAGAACAGTAACTAATTTAAAATAAATTCTGTAACTGTGACAAGCAAGTTTAGACACAGACTTGAGTTTATCTCGCCAGCTCACACAGCATAGAGGATCTGTACAGTCAGTAATATTAAAAAATGCACTTTGTCTGCTGGTAAATGTTTAATCCTGTTTGTTAAAAGCAGATATGAATGAACTGAAAGCACTCTGACTCCAGATCAGCTGCTTGTATTTCAGTAACCAACCAACTCTGGTTATTTTGGTTTGAGGGCTGAGTGCTCCAGTAACAAAGCAAGCATTCACATTATATGTAAACATTCAGTTTCTAAACTCGCCTCAATAACAAGCTACTACATATTTTTGGCAATGGGTTCTAGAATAAACCTGCAGTTAATACCTTGAGGCTTGATGTTGGACCTTCATCATGCTCACAGAGTCGCGTTTATGCCCCAACTTTAAGTGCTGTTTTCTGTATGAATCATTAAATGAGCCAAAAGGTCACATTTTCCAGCTTCCCCACATTTCCCATCTTCCTCAGTAAAATGTTATTAAGTTGCTTGGTTATTATGCAGCCCACTCGGAAACAAGATGCTCAATCCAAAGATAATTGCTATGCATGATAAGTTATAATGTGAATTGTTGTGATTTTTTATAGTTAGCTGAATGAGCTGCAATGATTTACCGATAATTCTCTATTCGTCTTGTAAATACTTGCATGAACAGAGCGACCATAAAGGCGGGTTTTCACTTGTTTTGCCTTAATTCTGCAGTAAATGAACTAAATCCTTTCAAGTCTTTATTAAATTAAAAATAATGCAGAACACAATAAGATGCTTACGTTGTAAAAGCAAATCGTTTTTCTCAATTTGATCCAAAAAGCTTAAGAATGCAAAGTCATACATTGCAATGGCCAGTGCGATCTCTGCTCTGATGAACTTCTGACTTGCTCATCTGCACTGTTGTGGTGGATTCTCTTTTGTGGTTTTCTACAAACCTTGATGACTTGTATTCAAACACATAAGGGTTTCCTGTTCGCTTCAATCTGGACACACCCTACAAGTGTTATTGCCGCAGCTTTGAGAACAAGGCAACCTTTAACTGAAAGTTGGTTTGAATTTTCTCAGATCAACAGTTTTTTTTCCCCCAGTGTTTACTACATGAGCGTCTTCCTGACCTTAAAGTTACCTGAAGAAACAAACAAATAAAGAGTGGAAAAAGTCATACATTTTCCGTTCTCATCTACAGGTAGAAAATTGGTTTGGCTATGAATTTTTTTTTTTTTTTAACAGCTGGAAAATAAAAAGACCATCTTGCTTCTGCAAACTATCGAACTTCCTGAAAGGAAGTCACCTGTAAAGGTCGGTTTGAGTATGCCACACAACACCCAAACGATTTTTTTCTAACGTGTTTCAACCACCAACTCCCTCTCTCTTTTTGTTTTTTTTAAAATAACCCTTCAATTTCTTTAAATTTTGTCACATTAAAATGCACAAACTTCAGTGCATTTTAATGCAGTTTAATGTGATAAACACAAATTCCAGAATATCGTGTCTTTTAAGGTGGCAGCATTTGAAGTAGCTATTCTTCAAATGTTTTCTACATTAGTATCTCAAATGCTCAAATCAAGGTTTCCCCCAGAAAACCTGCTGCGCTCGGGCAGTCATTCATCCAGCAGTCCGTCATGTTTTGAGTTAGAAAATGTTTAAAGTTGACAGGAAATTTGAAAATATCATTTGACAATTATGTGTTATTGAAAGATTGTAAGATTAATATTTGAACACCAACTACAAAGTCTTAACAAATGCAAACATGTTAAAAAATTTAATAAATAAGCAACGCTTAGCCTGGTGGGGGCACAAGTAAAGCCTGGTGGCCCGCCAGACTTATAAAACACTGAGGGAAACCCTGCTCAAATAATACCTGAACTATGACCCCAAAGAGGCTTCATGAATGAAGAGCAAGTTCAAATAGTCTCTTCAGATCCCTGACTAAAAAAGTATTTCTAACGACATGGCCAGAAAGAGACTTAAAAGAGGAGCAGCAAAAGCAAATGGGGTGGATTAGCACAGCTTGCCAACAACTGATAACGTCATCCAGGACATGTTAGTGTAGAATATTGTCTCTGCTGCTTGGATATTTAACTTTTAGTATGTGATAGCAGTCAAACAGTCTTCAGTCAGAGGTCTCTTTCAATTCACTGCAAGACAGCAACTTTTCGAAGATGTTTTGATAGGAGTTGTGAAAGTATTGCTTTTTTATTACTAAATTGAATTGAAATGGGTGCTTACTTAAGAAGCCAAGTAAAAAAAAAAATAAATGCTTTTCAAAAACACGACCAAATATTTGTATCAAGTTCCTCTTTTCTAAATAGGAGCTCTATTCTTTTCACACAAGAGACTGAAATATTTGCACAGTCTCTGCAGCACAGCTCAAGCTGAATCTGATTTGATCAAGAATTTTAAGGTCTGAACTTTGACTGGGCCATTCTAACACAAACATGCATGGATGTAAACCACTTAGTTACATGTTTGCATGATATGTCCTGTTTAACAAAAGCGAAAAAAATAAATTAGTCAGATTTGGTGTGAAAAAATAGGAGATTTTATTTTGAAACCATGTCATCCAGCTCATAAAAGAGCTATGTCCTTTTCTTTCCACTTCAGTCATAACATAAACTAATAAAACACATCAAAGGTTGTGATTGAATCATAATATGTGAAAAATGTCAAGAAGTATTATTTCCTAAATGATCTGAGATTTTTTCCCGTTGAATTTGTTTGTTGAGATAAGAGACGTAAATAAGCAGCTTTATCCTTCACAGTCCCACTGCGGCTCTGCTTTTTGCAACCAAAATCAATTTTTTTTCCCATGCCAGAACCAATGGCTCAAACAACCTACCAAGATCCCAGTTCCCATCAGACTCCTGTGAGAAGCGTGCAACCTTCCCCTTATTACAGGGCAAATGCAGACTGGGTCGCAGGCTCTAATGCAACCAAGTGACACCGCTCTCTACGTGTGAGAAGAGGCCGTGAAGTTTAATTAGACGCATGTAAATATCAAAGCATGAGAAAGTTTCTCTTAACTCCACCACTAAGTGTAGGGGAGCGCACATGTGAAGCATGTATGATGCAAGCAGCTCCACCTTATACGTTTAACTGGAAAACCATGTAACCCCACACGTTGGTCTGGTGGAAATAAGAGCGTGTTTTTGAATGTAGGTGAGAGAACTCAAACAAGTTGGCAGATGTGTTTTTTTTTTCCTTCTCTCTTTCCTTTCTGGCCATGCCATCTACAAGCAGCCTGATAAATCCAGACCACACATGCAGTCTGTACTTACCAAACGATATACTACAAACATCCTCCTGTTCCCTTCTCATCTTACGAAGCCATAATGATATTTTACGGAGGTTTTGCTGACTGCGTGCCCACGGCCAGGCCGGGACGAGCGTTTGGCTGCGGGATGCGAGGAAGAACTGCTGCGCCGGCAGACTCGGCAATCCCGCGTCTGTGTGTTTTGTCGTCATGTCTTCGGTGACCACGGCGCTCGCTCTGACCTCACAGAGAGCAGAGGAAGGTAATAACAAGGCGGCCGGTGCCGTGGCCTTCCCAGGGTTCTGATTCACAAATTCCTGCGCCGTCTGTCCCAGTTTCAGCTGGGAACAGCCAAGACGACGGGGAGGTTATCACATCAGATTGCAACATTCTACTTTCTTTAACTTTTTTCTCCTGCTGTGAATGTTAAGTGTGAGAAGATTTTGACAGCAGGAGCTCATTGAAGCATGAAAGCATGGGTATGGGCGTTGTAGGCATGCTTTGCATAAACACACTCAAAGATCATTAAAGCGTTTCATTGAGTCAACTAAAGCAATACTTCACTAAAACTACAGAATCTTTAAATTTCCTTTACGGTTTTATTTCCCCATCTGATGGGGAAAAAACGTTCTGCAATCCAGTTCGATAGCGCTAAGACTGCACGGGTATTTTTAGCATTTATTCTCGACATTCAGCTCTGTGGTAACACCAGGCAGCTGAAATATCGGTTATCTTGTGAAAGTTGTAACTTATTTGTGCTGATGTGCATTTTTTTCCTCACAGGCATCACACAAAAAAACTACAGTTATGTAAATTAACATAGTGTGTCCCTTGAAAGCTGCTTCCTCCTTTTTGTGTGACTCACACTACTTCTTCATCATCAACAACACGACTCCTTCTACAACCTGCTGTTCTGCACAAGCTTAGAGGTGCAGACAGTGTTTGATGTGAGACACTTGCAGTTTCAGGTGGAATAATCTCAGATTAGCATCAGTTTGACTCGACCAATGGAAATTTAACAAATATTTTGAAAAACTTTCATCATGTTATTTTATACCACAACATTCAATGTGCTTCATTGGGATTTTATATGCAAAGTTGTGCATGATTGCAAATTGAAAATAAATTAAATGTGGATTTCTCAAATTCTGAAAAGTGTGGTATGTTATTTGTTCACCTCTCTTTACTAAATAGCATTCAGTAATCAAATTGTGGTTAATTTCTGATGCGGCCCACAAAAAGGGAACTCCGGTTCGCCTAAAAACTCCAATAAAATCTGATGCGGTTTGAATTCAGATGTGAACACTAAGCGGACCAGAGACCGCTCCAAAAGCAGAAAGCGGACTGCACCGGAAGGCATTCTGGGTAAATGCAACCAAAGCAAATGAGAGAGTCTACTGCTAGCAGGTGAAAAGATTAGTGGTCTTTTACCTAAAAGAAGAGAGAAATTATGCAATCACTAACTTCTCTATTTTTGCAAACACTTTGCATAGGCGTGTGAGAGCAGGACGTTTTGGTGTCGTTTATGTCAGTGGTTCCTGGTGTAGCGCCACCACAGGCAAGGAGAGGAACAGGTTTTTCAGTGGGAAAGCAAACTGCACCAGCTGAAAATGTAACAAATGTTGCAAGTTTAGTCCCCTATAAAACTGAATCTACTGGACTATCAGGTTTTGAAACACCCAAAGACATAGTTTCAGTAGTAAAGAGGATCCATCTGTGTGTAATTTATTCCCAGCATTAATTAGTGTATTGGTTATTTAAATTGGTTATCTATTTTTGGTTGATAAAATAGATAACCGTTTTAAATCTTGAAAATATCTTCCAGTTCCAGTTTTAAAATTTGTTGGTCTTTGAGAGGGTGAACTTGCAGTAACATGCCATTAACAAAACATTGCTAGGAAATGGTCTCAAAACAACAATATTATCATTTATGGGACAATTTATCATCCAACAAAATATGTTATCATGACAGGCCCATTCCTGGATGCTGAATTCATATGCAGGCCACACTTTTCCTCTTTTTGCTTATATTTATAACGAAAATAGGGAAGCTTGCTTTTCTTTTCATTTTACTGTCTGTTGTTGGCCTAACACATTCTATTCAAGTCAAGTCAAAGTGCATCATATATATGATAAAATAATAAATAAAATTTTATTGGATTTGAAATATAAAAAGATATTGTCAGTAAAATACCAAGAAAATGACAAGACGAATAAAAGCCAAGACATACTCAATTTCAGTTGCAGCAATTTCTCCAAAATTATTGCACTACATTGAGTATTGGAGCACAACAGGTAGGAAAACTTCACAAGACATTAAAGTTGATATCAAGTCTAACAGGCGGCGTCTAAAAAATGTAGCTATATTTTAGTTTGGTTGGCCAGTAACCAAACCAGGAGATCAGCAGCTCTGACTCAAACAAGAAAAAAAAGTTATAAACGTGTCTGAAATGTTGCTTTCAGCTGCTCTAGTTTGACTTTTTCTTCAGATATATATTTTTTTCTCCCTGTGGTCCTGCAGGTGCGTTACCTGAAGATCATAGAGAAGAGCGGCTACCAGGCGCTGCCGTGGGTGCGCTATATCACCCAGAACGGAGGTAGGTCATGGGTTTATCTGCAACTGTGCAAAGTGCCCATATGTGCAGGTATTAGGCAACTGTTGCCCAACACTGTGCAATGTGGTGGGAACTAACCTTGCAGAGAAGCAGTTCTATGAAAAGGGGATACAGAGCAGAACATGAGGCAATGTGGCAACGCCCTGCCAAATGTGAGAAAGTGAGCTTTATTTTATTGAGCTTCCCCCTGCTCATCATCATGAGATTACCAGAGTTGCACATGTTGGGCTTGTGGCTAATATCGCCCCTAATTGCCAAACATCCTCCTCTCATTTCCTTCGTATTTCATCCAATCCGGGGTGGAAAGCATCAGCTGCTGATTTTCTCTCGGATTCCCTACTTTTCATTTGCACATTTGATTAAGTCTTGTCAATTTCCTCCACAGATTACCAGCTCCGGACCCAGTAGGCACGTGGGCAGGTGGAAGTCAAGACAGAGTGGAGTCAAGGCGCTAATGCGCTGAGGAAGGCAGGTGGCAGTCAGGAGAGAAGAGGACTGTCAGTATTTACTTTAGTTGTATAGCTCTCAATTCGTTAAACCTCTATCCATTCACGATCAATGCAATTATTAGAAGGAGGCTTGGGTTAGGCAAGCTTTAGAAACGTGATTATGTTACGGTTGATTGGATCCAGAAATGATGTAGATCCACTTACAGGCCGCAGAGCTACAATCTGTCGCAGTGGGTCAGACAGTTTAAAATGTTACAATTCCCATGTAAAGTTACTGTAATCACTTGCACAGCGGCCACTCAGTTACAGTTTGTGTTCTTTCAGTTACAGTATGTGTTGATGAAGCTGCTTTGTTCTGCCACAATTCCTTGTCATTTTGTTCATTATTTGTATATATTTGTTACATGTTAATGAACTCAGTGTTACTAGTTACATAACTGTAAATTTAAAGCATTTTGTATTATGACCTGCATGGGATGCCATAGATACATGCCAAAACATCGCCTTCACATGTCTTATTTTTGTTCGTACACTTTGACTCCACAGATTTATTTCAGCTTTGCAAAAGATGTTAAAAACGTTGCGTATCGGCTGCACAGGAAGCACCGTGACACCTGCTTTCCTTTTTTCTGTCTGTAACCACGCTGTTTTTGGTCATTAAATGTATATTTAGAGAAAACTGTTCCATCATCTGCTCGCGTCATTTCTTGTGTAACATCACTGGAGTGGATGGTTTAATGGAGGGAAAAACTCTGTTTAGAAAAACAGAGAAGCGGGGGCACCATGGATGGTTTCTTTCCATCTCATCCAAGTGGAAAAAAACCACCCAACACCCAACAGTGCAACTTTTAATACTCAGAGCCGCGTAATATTGTTAGCACGTAAGTGCGATTCCTCCGTAAACACACAGGAAAACTGGAAAGGATGTGAGTCAAGCTGCGGGCAACGGTCGGAGACGTGTTGGAGTGAGAAACGCAGGACGGATGAGCACAGAATAGTTATTATTTGCAACGGGAGAACGTGAGGTCATTGCTTTAAGTTTGTCCTGCATGAGGATGCAGATATTCTTTAATAAACATGAGTCAGAATGAGCTGGTGCTGAAGATTGTGTGTCTGTCACGGAGATTTAACTACAATAAACTACCTTAATCTTCATAAATGAGTATTATGATCTAAAAATGTATAGTTTTCTAAATGCTTTAGTGATATTTACCTCATAAACTTAGATTTTTGCATATCAATCAGGATTACGCTTCAGGTAATTAACACGTTGAATATTAGAAAAATCTGTATTACATTTATTAATAATCTGATATCCATTTATTAATAATTTATTAAAAACTGAAGATATTAGGCAAACTGTACCTAAGTTTTTGAAGAATTAATGTTTAAATTGTCATCTAAGCCTGGATTGTTCTAATATTTCTATTATATATATGAAACTAGAAATCGTTCCAGATTACATGGGGAAAGTGTTCTTTTGGAAACAAACTGGAATTTTGAGTGACATTCAACACTAGGAAAATCAAACAATTGTTCTCCATGGAGACAAAAAGTCGCAACATTTGTTACATTTTCAGCTGGTGCGGTTCGCTTTCACACTGCACTGTGCAAAACTTGTTCCCCTCCTTGCCTGTGGAGGCACTACACCAGGAACCACTGAAGCAAGCGACACAAAAAGCTTTGACAAAAACACGAGCAATGTAAACAAAAATAGAGTAGCATCGGATTATTGCTGTTGTAGGATTTTGTCTTGGGCAAAACACCACGATCCATTTCTTCTGCTAGTGCTGGACTCTCACGTTTGTTTTGGTTGTATATACCCAGAATGCCCTGCGCTATTGTTAACTTGCTGCTTTCGCAGCGTGCACACGTGCATTCAAACCAATCCAGAGTTCATTTCACCTGAGCAGAGATTAGATTTGAAGACAGGATTGCAGATACCTAACAGAGGATAGATTCACATGTTGCTCTGTCATCCCCGTCAAAAAACTCTTATTCTCATGCAACCATAGCAGAAGTGAAAGATATGATCTCGGTACATTGGGAACATGATTCTATCAAATCAGAATGTTTTATTTATCTTTCTTTTTCTTTTTTTTTTTTTAACTCACGCAGCTGGTTTACCAAGTCTGGAAGAAAGCTTTCTAAAGCAATAACTTTCATTGTTCTAGAAATCAAGATAAAGGTTAACTTGAAAACATCAAAAATATGTACGGTGTGTAGGATGGCTTGTTATCTAAAACTATAATTGTCTGTTCCCATTTTAGCCATGGTTGGGTATGAAAAAGAAGAATTTTCTTCTTGAAATTTGACTAATTTCAAGAAGAAATTAGTCAAATTCCTTCTTGACTAATGTTCTTCCTGTAAGTGAGGAAAAAGTAGAAACTCCCTTTCAGCCAGCTGACGAACAGTTCACAGCAACCGGTGTTGTCTTATACAGAAAACTTTGGCAAACAATTCATTATGTGGGAATGTGTTTGTGGCTTTTATAATAAGGCTATAACATGAAGATCTGAAGCAGGACGTTAGACATATTTTGGCAAACAATTGAAGATCTGATATGGAAGACGTTTTCTCCAATTCGAGGTTTTGTTTGTGTTTTCGTCTGGTTCACAGCCTTAATCTTCACATCTGACCCTGTGTGGGTGTCATGTTTTGTTTTTTTCTCCTGCCTGGGAGCGCTGATGTGACTGACAGGTATGACTGGTGAACAACTCCTACTCAGACCGGATTAGGTTTATCTCGTCTGAATCAGGCCTTCAAATGGTCTCTAGGAAAGACAACTTGAGAAAAACCTCTTAGAAAATACTTACCTGGCACGACTGGATGCCAACTTACATAATCATTTAAGCATCTCTAACCGCTGGTCAACGTGTGCTCCCTCCCACTAACTGAGGAGTGTTTCTGTGAAACTTGGCAAAGGATGTGACTACATACTATTTGGCACATGATGAGCAGGACACATTCACAGAGAAAATTCAACCTGTGGAAACCCGACATACCTCGTGTTTCACGATTCCTAACAGACATGTTGGTCGCAGATAAACACAAATGTATGCTTAAATATTAAAGAAAACACATACATTCTTTGAGTTAAAGCGTTTTTACAACATGTTGCTTGTTTATTTCAAAATGTGCTGAGCATAATGTTTTTTGTTTTTTTTTACCTCTATTTGTGTCTCACCTGCTTCTGCAAACAGTCCAACACCCGGCCGTTTTTTAAAGCTTTGTGTTTTAACGCTTAAAAAAACATTAACTTGGCAGCAAGTTAATGTTTTTTTAGTGTATGGAAAATGAGCCACTTCAAAAACCTCCTGATTGTTGAGTCACACTAAGTCAGATGGGCACTGCTACATCATCGAGCAACCCCAGCTGACCTCAGCTGTCACCTAGCAACTCAAGCAGCATTCCAGCACATTTGGTCCGATGGTACAGTGGCTGCTGGAAGAGATGAGTGTTTTGTTGTCGACTTTCCATTTAGAAACCACTTGCAGCACTTCTGCTTATCAAAGATGAACGGTTGTGTAATTGCGCTTCTGTTTCCAGTAATCTCAATCTTTACACTCACATGTGAATGTAAACTTTATGTGGGGATGTATGAGGGGCAAATTTGTACCATTCTTGAATTAACTTCAGTGTTAAGTGACTTCTAGCTATTTACTTAAAATATTGCATTTTTAATTTCTTCTTATTAGTTTCCATTGGTACAATTAATTATACCAATCAAAACAAATACAATTGTTTTGATTGGTACTTTTGATTTGACTATTGGCCCAAGTAGCAAAAAGTTTGGACACCACTGGTATACAGGATCAATAACAGGGACGCCAATAATTATCACTATTATTATTGTGATAATAATTGATCTATTTGCTTTTTAAATCAATGATTAAGGCTTTCCATGCAGTACCGATAGAGGGAAAGTAGCTGTTCAACTGTAAAATGTATTTTCAGCCATGACTTGCTGATAAATAGAGTAAATGAACCTTGTCCTGCTTACAGTATGACTGCACAGTCAGATGAGCAGCATAAACGCTTCACCGTTTCCCTCTTTACTAACTATTATTCGGTTGTCATGCCAACGCAGCACTATTGATATGCATTTTATAGCGAATTCCTCGCAATGGAAAATAACTATAGTTACTCAACAGCCAAGGAACAACAGATAGACGTCTGATAGTGTGGCAGTGTCAACTTCAAACACAGGTGTGCCACGAGGAACCCCGTTGTTTATCCACAACCGGAAACCCGTCTCCTAGCAACCGGAGGGAATCCTCTCGTGTCATATCAGGACTCTGATCTGCGCGTGACGTCAAAACCAGGTCGTTCCTCTCTCTGGCATGCAAAGTGTCCCTGTAATCCTTGCGTGAAACGTCAATCCCTCCGCTTGTGAAACACAAAGAGAAGCCAGTGAGTCACTCTGAGAAAGGATCTGTAGTAAAGGTATTTCACTGAAGGTGATGGTGGGGGAGCGTCCGCCCACGTAAACCTGAAATAGTTGCTACACTGGTTGGAAAGCCTCAGCACTGTAGCTCGGTGTGTGGTCCAGCCAGCAGGCCTCCAGTACAGGAAAATTTCCATCCTCCTGTGTAGACTTTAGAACAATATTAGTCTAAAGAGCATATAGCTGAGCGTTTCAGTCTTTGAAAGCCTGCAGCACAAATCACCCGGCCCACTACGTGACACCCAGCCTGGTGGTTGCGCTCACATTAGGTCAGTTACTCACACTGTCACTGGGTCAAAGTGCACATCAGGGTAAGCATTTTGGCACCACGGCTGTATTTACTTCCTTCTGCAGATCTTATTTAACAAGTGTTTTCGGTGCGTCCTTCGCCTTGGAAACTGACTCATCAACTCTGGAGTCCAAAGTCTGAAAGATCAGCAAACTACAGCCGAGCACGTACCAACCCTTCTCATTTCGGAGTCCCACACCGTGTTATTACGGAGGAGTAATGATTACCGAGCTGCGTGTGTGACCCCCCAAGAGCCTCCATCATATATCAGTGGGGTCAGCGGGGAAATTAAAGGGATATAAAAGAAAAAGCTTTGACATGTCTTTTATTTTACCCTCTTTGAAACACTGCTTTTTGTCTCCTCGGCCATCGAGACAAGAGAAGAAACATACACTCCTCTGTCATATCCAGTCCCGATAAAATGCTTTTACAGCATCCGCCACAAAAAATAAATCAAAATAAAATCTTTTACTAACACTACTTAATCTCACGTTAAAAAATAGAAAAATCCTTCCTTTAATTATTTATGGGGAAAAAAATTAAGAGATATTTTCTTTACACAACCACTGGCGCCATAAATATTGGCACTCCAGCGACTCCTGTTAAACAAATGCGCCTGAAACTTAAGAAAATACTTTCAGTTGATCAGAGTGTCAGGTAACTTTAATTAGTAATCCATCACTTTCTGTTTCCTTACAGCATATTTACAATGTCAAATAAAGGCCAATTTCTCTCAGAGGAGGGAGGACCAGTCAAAGATTTCTCTATTTATGTCTTACCTTCCTAAAATAACAGGATAAGTTTATTTTGACAAGTGATTGTGGCAAAAAATAAATAAAATCACAACCTCTTTCTTTCCAAATTAGGCAAAAAAACTAAATCACTTTAAAAAAGTGTATGTAGTATGTAAGAGATTGAATTTTATTGCAATTTTTTGGTAGTACTATAGTGAAAAATTAGTGACAAAAACTACTTAATTATAATTTTTTGGTAAATATGACTGTGACTGCATATGATCACAAACACAAACAACAGGCTTCTTCGGTGTCATTTATTTACTGATATTTATTGATGATTTCATGGAACAAACATATTTCCAAACATACTTGTACAACTATTTTTTTCAATTTACAACCAAAAAACTGAAATTAATCAAATTCTTATCATGATAAAAATAAATTCACAGTGAGTGATAAACGATAGAAGTAAAAACACATTTTCTCTCTTCGGCTTTTAACCCAGAGAGTGAGCTATCTGTGTCTTTTTGTGAATGTTTTTCTTAAGAGTTATTTTTGCGCAGCGAAGTTGTATTTAGGAATAAAGTCGTATGGTATAAATACCATGCCGTAGATGTGTGATATCCATACTGTAACTGCAGAAGACCCTGCTGATAATTTCCCAGCTGTAATCGATCCGTTTAATTGAGAGAGGCGTCGATCAGCGGTGTTGTAAAACCACTCCACTTGGCTTGCCTTAAATTCCTCATAACTCATGTCAGCAGCGAGGAGTTGTAACAGTCAGACCTTGCTTTATTTAACCCTGCATGTGAAGAAAGGTTGAGTCCTGCTGTCACGTTCATATTTCATCCTGTCCTGCTTTGCCGCTCTTATTAACCGCAGCTCCAGATATTTCTCATATGTTTAGAAGCTGAAATTTTAGACCTCTAAATAAAAGTCTGACTTCATTACGCACTCTTTTTTTTATTATTCCTGGTATTCCTGGGAAACGACTTGGAAGCCATTGAGGGAGTCAAGGGAATACCAGCAGTAACAATTTACTGTCAGCTCAGCTTTTGTTTAGTCAGTCGCTAAATGTGTCCTCCTTCAAACTCAGCGTTAGACACAAGCGGTTTCTACATGCGTTTAGACTCTATAGTCATATATTTGTCTTCCTGAAGGCTTCAGTGCCAGGACTTGTCCCACACACAGCTGAGGGATTATGTGAAAATAACACATCTATAATAATGGCACATCCAACCTTACTCGGGTATGAATAATGTTCTCACAACTGTCTTGTTATAGCACCGGAAACCTTGAAAAGTAAACAAAACCCTCCTCAACAAATATAGATGTGTCCGGTTTGAGTGAAAAGGAAGCTGCGTCTTAGGAGAACCTTTAAAAAAAGTAAAGAGATGCCCTACGTATAAATAGCACGGTGCGTAATTTATGTTTTATTACAGCGGAGAAAAGGCTTTCATTCTTTTCTGTCGCTGAATGAGACCATCAAAATAAATGTGGCTTGAGGCTGCGTGGTAATCGAGAGGTCTTTTCTTCTAGCACAATAGAGGTTAAAGCTTTTTGTCTGTCGCGTCTGAGAAATGCAGGACACCTGGCTCTCTCACAGAGGTTCAAAGACACGTGAGAACTTTCTGTCTCAATACATAAATAAATAACACTGCTGCATATTTGTTAGCCTTTTAATTTTATTTCCTGTCTGGTCGGAACTTTTAATTAGGAGTCCATGACTTCCTGTTTTCCTGGAATAAAGAGATGACTTTAGAGAAACACTATAACGTTTATTAAGACATTTTTGTTGAAGCTGTCACTATGTTGTAACAGTTTAATATGAGACAGATAACATGCAAACAAAAAAATCCAGCTCCTCTGTTTTCCCAGAAACAACCAATGAGAGCCTGGAGGAGGGTCTTAGCGCTGTCAATCACCCTCCGACTGATTTCCATTAAATAAGAAACAATTAAAATCACAGTTGAATAAGTTTGTTATAAATCATTTAAAAAAAATGCTGCACTATCATCCTCCCACTACATCCTGTCATCTCCTTTCTCTTTTCCAAAGCAGTAGGAGGAGGATGACGTAGTAGCATCTGAATGTTGATTATGTAACTCGAATGATGCAAAAAAAAAAAAAAAAAAGCTTCCATGCAGTTTTGTGAAATATACTAAGTTCAATACATCCAAAAAACCATGTCGTCCTAGCCCAAAAATGTTTTTTTTTTTTGAAAATTGCCTTCTTTCAATGAAGCAAAGTTATTTTCGCATTTCCAATTTTCTCAATTATATGGTCAATGGAAATAATAATAATAATAAGACGTCAACGTCTCTTTTGATATATTTCATGTAACTGTTTACATTAGTTGCCACCATGACTTTTAATAACGTACCGCGTACAGTTTTAATTGTACTTCTTATTAAATGGAATTGTGTTTTGTCGACTTTGGCAGAATATCAAAAACGTTTTGCCCACCTTTCTAACGGAAAAGCTGCTTCTGTTGATCAAGTCTTCAGTCAAAGAAATTGTTTAAACCTTTAGAAAAGCTGGAATGGTGACAAATTTGAACAAAAACCTGCATATTTCAGAAAATAAATATGAAAATAGTCTCTCCCAACCCACTGTTAAGCGTCTGTTTTGTCAGAGTTGACCTTCTAAGACAGGAATCGCAGTTTCTATTGCTCATGTCAACAATCAGAGAAATTGTTTTACACCTTTAAAATAGCTGGAATGGTGACAAATTTGAACAAAAAACTGCATATTTCAAAGGATTAATATAAAAATAATCATTCCCAGCCCACTGTGAGGGTCGATGCTGCTATGAAAATTCATTTTCAGCTAAGTTTGGTTGCAGTATATCTAAAATCAGAACAACAAATAGAAAGTATTACTCTAAATACCCTCCAATTAAATGAGAGAAATCCAACCCAGGACCCTTGGCTCTTAAATTGAAAGTTCATTAACTTCTTGTTCTTGTTTGCTATTTGAATGCAGAGAGGCAAGTGCACAGCAGAAGCAAAAACACCTTGCACTCTGATGATGCCTGCAGATGTTCAGCAGCACCACTGGACAAACCTCTTCTCGCCGTCCTTCAAACTGCTATTTTAACATGTCTGCCAGACCCACATCTGGATATTATCTGGACACTAACAGCTGTAATGAACCCTGACACACTCATCAGAAAGCCCCTTATTCACCCTGAGTGTCCACCAGAACGCCTCTTGGTTTCCCTCCTTGCTACTGAAAATATTTGTGTTTCGCCTCCTCTGGACATTCGATAGGACTTGGACACCGTCCGACATACTTTCTGCTGTCTTAATGGTGGCCCTTTGCACCAAATGGTATTTTAGCACAAGTGCATGGCAACAGCAAAACAAAGAGGCACAAGATGAATTCCTCGGCCGACCACTTTTTGAATTACTGATCATGTAAAAACCCGCTGTGGCTCCCAGATTGCAAACATCAGTTCTTGGAGCCTGCATGCAAACCAACCCTCTAAATAGGGTTGTCTATTTCTGTTCGGCTGCGGGGGAAAACATGTGTTTGACATCAGTGTCACTCGCAAGTCGTTTTGCAACGGGGCTTCGTCCCCCTCCTCCTCGCTTTTACTCCACTCAGATTAGCGGTCGACTATAGCCGTATTCAACGAACGCCGCTAATTATCATCCAATCAATGAACTCATGTTTGACGACAGGCCTGCCTGCTGAGGTTAAAGGGTATTTGGATCAAACGTTTTGTCTCGTTCTGAATGTGTCTGGGCTTCTGTTTATACTGGCTCTTTGCAAAGGGATCTGGAAAGACAGAAGCAAAGTAAACACGCAGACAAAGCATCCCGCACCACAACAAACTCCTCAGTACTATCAAGGAATGAACATCAAAGGGAACAATTGAAAGTGAATTTACATCATGGTGTCACCCTGAAACCTGACGCATGGCGACGATTTGGGTTGGGAGAAAAAATAAGAAACAAAAGCAGCTTCATCATTTCAAAGCAGCCACTGCAGAGGAGCTCACATATGCCAATGATCAGGAACAAAACAATCAGTCAGTAGATCACAGGTGTAGGTTTGGAGGATCTCATACGATATACCACAGCAGCTCAAACAAAACATTTACTGAAGGAATGACATTCAGATTTAGGAAAAGGATGTAGGAAAGATTGGCTGTAGATTTCATACAAGTCGCTCATTTAGAGCTAAAATCAGGCGTTTTCTGTAAAATCAGCTAATTTCCACAGAAAGGGGCGGGGATGGACCACTGTCAGACTCAGACCTCATTTGGAAATGGGACCACTGCATTCCGAAAGTGAAGGGGGCACTATTTCCTGTATTAGCCGCAGTCTCCTGTTTTTATTTACTTTTGAAATCTGTGATATACCTTAATTTCTTTTAGGAAGGATTTTCACTCTGAGTATGGAGAAGGTGTGACATGTCTGTACTCCAGAAGAGTACAGACATGAAAACAGTAAAACCTGTAGCAATGATAGGAATAGTTCCTTAAAGTAGATATTGTGCCTACATTTTAAAGCATAAGTTAAAGCATCATTTTGTTTATCAAAAAGCATAAAAAGTTAAAAAATCATCAGTTACTACAGTGTACACTCTAACAACTGACAACAGTTCGAGAATTTCACCACAGGATTATATTGTAAACCTGAAAATGATCAAAAATCTGCATCAGAGTTAAATCGCAGCAGTGGGAAAACCGTAAGAGATATCAGAAAGCCGAGACATCTGAACATAGTTTAAAGTCTTGTGACTTGTTTAAAAGTTGAATGGAGTTTCTAGGTTGAAGTAGGCAGAAGTAGTAAGATGTGAAAAAAGCAGAAGATTTTAGCAGAACTATGTGGAATTTTGTAGAATTTCAATGTATTTCAATGGGGGGGGGGGGGGGGTGAAATTTCCACAAAAACAAAGTAGTGAAGTTTAGCAAAAGACAAAAAGGCAGAACATTTTGATATATGAATTTGCACAATTAGTTGAAGTTAATAGAAGTCGTTAACTACCGAAAAATGTGAGCAGGATCTTACTGATTATCTCACTGATTATCTTCCATAACACCATATTTTTCCATAGCGAGGTTCTTCTCAAAATGAAGTTCCATCAGATTTAACGGTTGTAGGATTTCTCTTTTGGAGTTTGTAAAAAAAAAAAAAAAAAGCCAGCCATTTCTGTCACTAGCGCTAAACAAAACAACCCTGCGACACACCACTTCCTGCTTTTTAAGCGACCTCTGGTTGGTCCATTGTTGGTCAGACCAAACGAAACAAACCAAACTTTCTAGGCAAATGAATTAGCATTTGTTTAAAATGGATTAAACAAGGCTGGTGTGAATACATTTTGACATCCATCCATCTTGTTGCAGGATCGCTGGTGCTTTTTTTCAGGGGTCATTAGGTGAGAGTCCATATCCGAAGGAGGCCGGGATTTGAACCCACAGCCTTCTTGTTGCAAGGTAAGACTGCAGCCGACTTACATATAAAGTACAATAAAGCACAAGAAAATAATTTGACTAGCATTAGGAAGCTAATTTGGTCAGCTGATGTTTACTGTTAGCTTATCAACTTGATTGTTTTGCTTCTTATGATGTCATCAACCCAGTACAAACCAGAATAAGATGTTTTTCTTGCTGCAGTGGAACAAGTTATGTTTTTTACAGTGTTTATTTGTTTCTGGAAAGTCAAATTGGTTAATATCTGATGAGAGAAGTCTAGGTGGAGGCGCCTTCACTTCTGTCAGGCTGGAGCTTTTTCCTTGAACGGATTTGTATTGTAAAAACAACGTTCCCTTAAACAAAGTGTAGAATCTGATTGTGAATGATGAGAGTACGTTGAAACAAATGCCTCTGGTGATACTTAAATGAGGCTGCAAGGTTCTCAGGAAGGATGAAAAAAGCAAAACAAAGCTGACTGGATATTTTTGCTTTAGATTAAAATTATAAATGACTTATTGGTGACAGAAAATTTATATTCTCAATGTATTTCCTTGTTTTATTAAGCATAACATTTAGCCATTAACAGGCCTCAGATTATTAATTTATAAAACTAATCTAAAAAGGGGTCAATATTTTTGATTATTCAATTATTAAGCATTGAAATATGTGCTTGTGTTATTGTGTACGGTCTTTGTCACACATTTTATGTCCACAATCTTATTGTTTTCAGTCAAATAATCTGACCTGACAGGAACCAGTTCTGTGTATCTTAAGGTATTTTGGATTCAACAGTCTATCAAAAGATAATTTGACAGGCAAATCTTGATAATACGTTTCCCAGAATTTACGTCTAAGCCGTTTTTCTGTTTGCTGACGGAAGCATCATGCTGCCACCACCATGTTTTAGTGTGGAGATGTGTTCAGAGTTTTTTCTCACATTTGGTTTCACCCGAAAAGCTCATTTTCATCCACATTTTCAGATTTTTTTTTTTACTTTTTCACAGGTGTGAAAGAATATTCTTTCTGACTGATTGAACAGTGAGATATACAAAGCTTGACATATTTCTTCATGACTGAACTTAATATTACTTCCTCCTCGACCCGTCTGCTTTGTTCATGATGCTGTTGATCCACTAACATCACCTGACAAACCTCTGAGGCCTTCAGAGAATAAACGACACACAAATTGAATTTATTAACTAATTATTTGACTTTATTTACTTGCATCTTTGTGATCTATCACCAAAAATATAAGTTTTGTGGATGCAACATTGGAAATGTTATGAATACTACCAGATGATTGAGTTTTAAAGTGGACTGGACTGTAAAATTGACTTGTATGTGGTTGTTTTTATGATTATCTATTTCCAAGACACTTAGCTTTTCATAAAGATAAATATGTAACATAAAAGTAAATATATACAGCAATAAAAATGTCATGATATTTTAATATGGATCACATAAAAGTTGCCCAGGGGGGCAGAAATACAGACATTGAAGAAACATTACAATTTTTATCCCTTTAACAAATGTTTTAATGTGTGTGTATAGACTAGCATGGAGGGTTTGTGAGGAACTGCACTGCGTTTTTTTCTGCCTCAGAGCCTCGTTTTCCTATTAATAGGTTGGGGAAGTGAAAGGAGAAGGGGCTCGTCCATTCATGCAAAGGCCGCCACTCTGTCTAGCTCTATTTAGCACAAAACATGATTGACTTGCAGCCATTCTAATTATTACTTGAAATAAATGCTGCTTCTGGGGTTCTGACTAACACCAAGAAGATACAGCACATCACCCCAGTTTTAAAGTCCTTGCAACCTAAAATACAGCTTTTTCCAGAAAACTGCAAATCAGCCGAAACACTGAGTTCACTGTGTGGATTTGCTTTTAACTCCTAATAACTGGAAGATTGATCAACATATTTGATGTGTATTTACTTGATGATTTTAACATTATTCATGGTTTCATAATTGGTGACTATATTCTGTTTTTATGATGTAAAGCACTTTGAATTGTATCGTTTCTGACAGGTGCTATGCAAATAAACTTGACTCAAACACTTTAAATCTGCTGAAAATGTTTAACTTTTACCTTGGTTTATGAAGCTTTTAGCAACTAAGCAGTCTTAGCTGTTTCTTTTTATTATATTGTTTTTTTGACATTAACATGATATCAAAACAATTTTATGCAGATTTTGTGATGGGAGTGTTGGTTCTGTATGTCAAGTCTACAGTCAGAGAAATTGCTTAAACCTTTAAAACAGCTAAAGGTGACAATTTTTTTAAAACAAAACCTGAATATTTTAAAAGATAAAAATTAAAATAATAACTCCCAGCCCATTATTAACCATCTGTTTTGTAAGTTGACCTTCGTAAGATAGGAAATATCTCCATAAACTGAAATATTTCTTGACGTCTCTGATGTCTGGTGAGTGCTAGTTAGGGGTGCACCGTTTATTGGAGTCAATTTCTTTAATTTTGGGATACCTGCATAAATCCGATCTTATCAGTCTCAGCAAAGGTTTAAAGATCAACCAGTGGCCTCTTCTGCTCTCAGGTGAGAGAGGTTTGACTGACAGATCGGCCCACCAGGTCACGTCTCCATGTTTACAGTTAACAATCGTTACTCCACTGTCTCCAACTCAGAAACTTTGTTTCTATATTTAGCAACATTACAGACAAAAAATAATGGTGTCAGCCACAGTCGGAATTGGCAGGTTAAGCTTTTTTAATTGGCCAAAAACCGGCAATCGGTGCAGCCCTAGTGTGCTGTGAGTTTTTATGACTTATTGCATTAACAAACTTATTCATGTGTGATTTTAGTTTTGTTTAACATTAGCAGAATATAGACAAAGATTTGCACACATTAGTAATGGAAACGCTTTTTAAAGAAGATTCAAATCCCTGCTTAGAAAGTGCACAGCAACCATGAACGAATGCCGCCTTTTAAAATAAACAATATCCAGCTGTGAGGGCAGGTGAAGCATGCGACCAGTATCCTCATGAACCAAACCAGTAACTTTTTCCCAGTACCAGAGACGTTGTGTATTTACCCAATCAGCAATGAGAGGCCTGTGTGACACCAGCACTCTCCCTCTGTAATTTCCGTCCCCATTTTCCACCAAGACCACTCAACCTCCACAGCCATATGGTTTGCTGCCATAACCATTTGCAGCTGAGCGAAAACAAACCATCAGGACGCGTCCCAGGGGAACGGGGGGCTTGCAGACGCACTCGCCACCGCTCGTCCTCGGCTTTGTGCTGGTTATGATAACCTACCGTGACTCATCCTATCTGCAGATGATTTTCCTCATGTAAGTTGCAAAGGCGGGGAGTCTGGTCAGGGGATACAATATCATTCAGTTAAAATTCAAGGGTGAGGCAAAAATAGCACATCAACCACATGAAGAAGCCGGGACCAGAAATAGCTTGTTTGATGGGTATATGTTTCAGTGGTGCAATGATGGGGTCTCTCCACAGAGCTCTAAAAGAACCCACCCCCCGTCTCGTATATGATTTTGGGTCGGGTGGTTGCACACGTGGTTGGTTCACTGTGTGCCTCTGCATACGACACAGACGTTTTAAAACAAAAATCAAACAGCCCACAATCTTAAAACGCCAACATCTTGAAACGTGAATCACACATATCTGCATTCCCCAAAGTAAACACACATGTCAAGAATGGCACTTATTGGTAATCTTAGACATAATTAATGAGATTAACTGAAGCTCTGACTTCAGTTGTTCTGCAAACACGGATTGCCTGATGTAGTAAGCGTTGTATATTAGAAGGTGCGGCCGTCGTCTCCTGCCTCCCACGTTTCAAATGTGCAGACAGTCAGACACAACCTTCACCCACCTCAGAGCAATTAGAGATTACTGTCTATAATTATTCTTACTTATTTATGGCCTAAAACGTATTGTAACAGCTGCTGTTTCTCAACGGGAGGAGAAAAAAATCCCCACAAACACCTTCATGAATGAGTCACTCTTCTTTTGTTTTTTCTCCAATTACTCCCATGCTCCACTTTGTCTTTTTAAACTGACTTTTTCACACATATTAGAGGCTTTTGTTATAAGCTTTTTACAATTTAGCAACTTTTTCTCATCAGTGATTGAGCAAGTTCACCCCTCCACCAAAGCGATAATTCGGTTTCCTGATGATGAAATGTGCTTTAATTTAAAACGTTATGAAATTCTGCTGAAATTTCCTGTTTGGATTCATCGTTACTCCGTTTTCAAAATTGAAAACTGCTACTTGTGTGCCGCTGGTCTTTCAAGCGAGTTTATCTGAAGCGGACAGAAACCAGTGAGGCTCAACTGCAAAGCAAAACCAAAAGTTCAATAAAAAGCCAACACACAGTCGGCTGCCAACGACAGAATCTGTTTCAGAATAACACGGCCATCTGTTGTAGGACAAGTGACCACAGAACGGCCTGATATTTCGTAAACACATAACTCACCGCCTGCTTAATTTCTTTAAATAACAGCAATTTTGTGTGTAGCTCACAAGAGGTGCACAGAATGATTTTGTTCCTCAATAATCTTGCTTTACTTCTACAAACTAAGAAAATAAAACATTGTTAACCTCATATTAGTTGCTCCTTCTTTTGCACATTTTCAAGTACCTTTAATTCACTTTGGTGTCCATTATGAAAGTACAGATGATGATGCAATTCTTTTATGCAGAATTTGGACCGTTTGAAGCTAAAGCCATACCACTTTAAAAGTTTTGGGTAGAATGTATTTACGATGTTTTTTTCATTTTAAATTTAAATTTAAGAGATCACTTAAAATGATTTTACCTCCTATAGGTTTATGTTTGAGTAAAGTGAACTGTGTTCTTTAATTATGTGAGCTACTGACAACATGCCTCCGAAATTCCAAGCAAAAATGTATTTATTTGCAGAAAAAGAGAAATGGTCAAAATGAGGAAAAAGATGCAGTGCTTTCAGACATTAAATAATGCACATAAAACAAGTTCATGTTCATTTAGAAACAATAATATTAATGCTTTAACTCTGGAAAAGTTCAGAAATCAACATTTGGTGGAAGAACCAGGAGGTTTTCAATGGGGTTCAGTGCAGTGGTGTGTCTATTTTGTACATTTTTGTCTTAATTATTGCTCTGATTTTGTTGTTATTTCAGTAAATTGCCTTTTCTTGAGTCTGAATACTCTAGTTAGTGAATAATCCGTCATAACTAGTTCCACTGGCTGATTATTTTACTTATAACATGGGAAAAATATCTTGTAAGTGAACTTTGTTCTTTTTCATTCAACAAGCTCCTATATTTTACTGAAAAGTTACTTAAAAAGTTAGTTTTGCTTTCTTTCAAGTGTGCGAAGATATTTTCAATAGAAACTGGACGAAAAATACTTTATAATACTTTGTGTTTTCGCTCCGTCTGTTTCAGTCGTTGCTCCGGTTGCAGTGATTCAATGGCAGCCTTACGTCTATCAGGGCAAGTGCAGCTACAAAGTAGCTCACCGCCATTATTGTGTGAATGAATGGGTGAATAACTAGATGCAGTGTAAAGCACTTTGGAGTCCTCAGACTTGATTAAAATGTAGGCCATTTACCATTTTTACCATTTGAGGAAGATACGTCTTTCTGTAAATGATTTGCTTAATTGAATTTCTTGAAAACGTGGATTATGTAAGTGAATGTATGTGGTTTGGTTTTGAAATTTATCCTGTCTTAACTTGTACTCATACCATGTTTGAAAACAAACGTGGTGTAAAAACCATGTTTGCTTTTCAGACATGGTTCTTATACCATGCTTGAAAAACTTGCTTGTATTTTAAAGCAAGAAACCAAATTTCTTAAAGATGAAAATGTGACCTTTCCAGCAAGGTTAATTGGCTTCTGACGCGTGTCTGAAAAACTTCACACCAAAGCTGAGGTTGTAGCTCTGTGATCAGCTATCTCATTATCTACGTAGAGGGGTAATTTACTCTCATGCCCACAGGAGATCATAAGGCAGCCATGCAATAAATTACAGGTCAGAATCTCAGACTGCAGCTCCATGTGTGCTAACAGGAAGCATTTGCTAAATAATGTTTCCCTGTTTGCGTTTCTGTCGTGGGGAAATTTTTTTTCTCCGCATCTCCTGTTGTGTTTGTCACTGACACAATAGGATGCACTTCCTTGAAACAAAATGTTCAATTCACTGCCAGCAGAGAAAACATAATGAACCTTTCACCATTGCAGTGCTGGCAAAAATAATGTTTTGAAACACACACAAAAAAAACCAAGACTGATAAGTTGTGGCTGGAGGTTGGCTGGTCGCCACGGCTCAACCACACGAAACACACAGTTAAGTCACAGGACAGCAACTCTTCCTTCAACTTGCAGGAAATCTTACTTAGTTTCATCACACTGCACAACTTCTGTACATTAAAACCAGAAAACCCATTTTGCTGGACATGATATGAGCTGTAATTGGTTTTATATACATATAGAAATGGTGTTATTTTCAAAGAAACTCTAGAAATGATTTAAATATAACCTCAAGTGCAGAAAAACAGAGGATGATTTATTAGGTAGTAGAACCAGCTTTGACTTTGTCAGTCTGTCGCAACGGTACAGAGGAAGTTTTTTGACCCACTTTTTGTGCCAACAATGCTTCAGTACACTGGGGTCAAGACTTTAACTAGGCCATTCCAGCATCCTGATTATTTCTTTTTCAGCAGTTTGGTTAACTATTTGCTGCTAGGTTTGAGATTATGAACCTTTAATGCTACAGAGACGGCATTGCGTTTGACTGTAGGATAACTTGGTGCACAAAGGAGTTTATGGCTGAATGGCTTCAAAGCAGACTGTGCTTCACAGCTACTGATATAATGTTTAGTCTAACCCGAAGATGTGCAGCTGAATTAATGACCGAATTGCCTCCTTTGAACGTCATCAAGTTCTGCAGAAGCCTCATTAAGTTAACGTTCACACAGCAGGTGAATGCGACTCAAATCCTTTGTTTTTTTTGCCCATATCTGACTTTTTGTGATTTTTCCACCACCCAAAAATCTGATCTGCGACACTTCCAAATATGAAACAAATTCAGATTTGCATCTGCAGTCTTGAACGGTCATGCTGCATTTCATTCGACTTTTATGTCGTAATTCTGCACCAGAAGAAGCCAGACCCGTTAAATCCGGACATAAACAATGGCTGAAAATTATAATTATGAAATTAAGAAAGAAGTGAAGCACATCCCACCACTTATATCTCTGAATACACAATCAGACAGACGTCTGTACAGAAAATTCAGTCCATGATCCCCAAAACTCCACTCCTGTTAGTTCTGCTTTCTTATTCGATTCTTTCGTCTTGTTGTGATCTTGTGACGAAGCTGTCGCCTCTCGTTGCTGAATAAACTTGAAAATTGATTCATAAACGTGACGTCAACCCTCTTCTTTTTCGTGTGCTGGTTGCTTTGGGGTTATAAATTGTTCACACAGTCGGGTTTAATTAATAGCATGAACAATCACGCAAACATAAATAATCAGATTTCAGTATCAACACCTGCTGTGTAAATGTAGCCAAAGAGACAATCGCTGAATTGGTGTTTCAGGGGTTTGCAACGTTGCAGCGATGCATCCAAAAGCTGTTAACTGGTTTAGGTCAAAGCTTATTTGTGTGTCAATGCGGCCCAGTCAAAGTCCAGACCTAAATTCAACTGAGTAGCTGAATCTCTGTTCAATTTTAGCTGTTTTGCAAAGAATAATTGACCGAAATTTTGGATTTTTAAATGAAAAAAACTGCAGTAATTTTAATTCGTAGAAGGTTTTGCATCCTTTTCCTTCTAGCTTACAGTTATATGCAGCTTTGTTTATCTGTAACATAAGATCCCAGTGAGAACGAACAAGTTTGAAATGGTGCGAATATCTTCCACTCGTTTTAATAACTTTTACTTGTCTGACATTCAGGTAATTGTTTGTAGATTTAAGAACATCCGTCTTTCTTTCTCCTCCAGCCGCAAAATACCTGAGATATCTCTGCAGCTCTCTTCTGCACACCCAACAGGACAGGGGAGGTGAGGTGAGCAGCAACAAGAGGCAGCATCCCTCAGGGCGAAGGCTTTGATCCTCCACTGCAGATGTAATCATTGATGGTACCTCAATGCCCCCCTCAACCCTTAAAAGGACCTTTAAAGCCCCCTCCCTGAATTCAAGCTGCACTAATCTCAGCCATCTTTATCTCCACACTTCAAAAAAAAAAGGGACCAAAGGACTGAAAAGAGCTGTTTATGTCTCAAAGTTCAACTAAATTTCTTGACCTGAATCCTAATGAGGAGTTTCACTACATGGGGGATGAAGCAGCTCTGCTCTGTTTGCACATGCTTTAAGCCTGGGGTGTACACACCTTTCATCAAAATTGACAAGTTAAAAGTAACATAAATACATAAAAATAATGATAATTAAGCTATTGAAGTTGTTGGGGTTATTTTTTTTTTTACATATTAAGACAAATTTCATTTAGTTTTCAAATTCGTTTGGGTTTGAACAAATTTATTCTCTTATAAGAAAAAAATTTGAGTCACTTCCTTTCAAAACACTTTCTAATTAAATCAAAGCTGATTCAGCACCACAAAGTCAGCCTTTCAGTAAAAGTATCTACACAGATAATGTGACCTTTATTTAACAAAGTATTTCTCACTGAGATTAAAAACCTCGTTTTCTAAAGAGACTTGAGCAAAACTGGCATCAACACTGACAATTACAAATCAAAGCTACAAAAAATGGTTATAAAAAGACAAATACTTTGTGTTGTATTTCAGTCAGTGAAGTTTATTTGTATAATACATTTCAGCTACAAGGCATTTAAAGTGCTTTTCATTATAAAAACACAAAAATACAAACTAATTGAAGATTTACATTTTATCAAGTACACCTGAAAATGCTGACTAATGTTTCATTTCTTATGTTTCAAAAGCAAATTTAACAGGTGGGTTTTTAGGCTGGATTTAAAGGTACTCAGTGTTTCAGCTGTTTTTTCATGCAGTTTTCTGGAAGTTTGTTCCAGATTTGTGGCTCATAAAAGCTGAACGCTGCTTCTCCATGTCTGGTTCTGTTTAGCCCCTTTAGGCTGAAGTTTAAAAACTCTGCCTGGATATTTTTGCTTATTTTAATTGTACTCAGTTCTTTAAGTGTCCCGTGAGTAAATATACTTGCTCATTTATCCATTATAACTGGAGCTTTATAGTTATTTTCACAGTTTACCCCTCAGATTAATTTCACTCCTTGCTACAGCGGTAATGAAATTACCGTAATAACTCGAGATTGGCTGGAAAGCGCAACATCTCACATTTCAGAAATAGTTGGACTTTTCTAGATAAGGCAAAGTGTGGCGGAATTACGGTACCCTGATTAAAAACAAAGGATTTGCACCTGTGGTGGGCGGGTCAAATTTGTATCATGTTTTAATTACAGTTTATGGCTGCAAAAAATCACTCTGAGGGCCACAAATGGTCCCCGGGGCCGCATTTTGAGCACCCCTGCCTTCTTGTGAGGGGAGGGCGAGCCAGAGTTCCCTGTTTGTGTCCAGCTAGTAGCTTTTAAACAGATGCTGGGTCGGCTCACTGTGGGCCAAACCAGCCTCACTTCTGGTGTTGACCCATGTGGTCGTTCTATTTAGCTTCATGCAGACCCCATTAAACTCACCCGACTGACTCAGGCCAAATATATCAAGCAATTTAAGTTTATGTGGACTTGATTCTCGTGAGTCACATTTAGTCTTTTTTTTTTTTTTTCTTCGTGGCCTGCACAGGTTGGTTGGAAGAAATCCTGCAGATGTATTTTGAGGATGATTTAAAACTCAGGAGTTTAAGTTGCTCCGCTCCCTCTGGAGATGTGTTTAAGTGTTTGAGTGTTATTGTTAGACACTTGTATGGGAAAAGACTCCTTCTCTCTGCCATACAATGACAGAAGCTGAGCAAGGCTTGTGAATTAGTAGTAGGCGGGTGAAAGAGGAAGAAATTACTCTAATGTGTTGATTGTACTTTGTCTAATTTGGTAAAACACCCCCATAAACTCATCTCCCATCCTTCCTAATAATCTACTTCCCTCCTACATGAACAACAGCAAGAAAATTCCCATTTCCCTCCGCGGATGGTTTAACTTCAATGGTTTTGCGATTGCTTACATGTTGAAAACGTCCTCTCCAATTTTATAGGAAGAAGGAAAAATAATAACAGCAACATTCCTGAGGGGCTGTAATTTTCTTCCGGCGGGTAAAAGTTGTCCATTATGGTCAGGGTCAAGGAACACATGCTACCCAATCATCAGGGCTGCGTGGTCGGCCACATCAGAACCGCCCGTCACGACCAGTGGAAAGGCCCCGTCTCTTAGCACAATGCAGCAGCCAGAGGCCCCGGCTCCTCCGTGCGCTCGCCCCCCCTAACCGCGCCGCGCTCTAAATAAAGCTCACATATCCCATTGAAATTACAGCGCTCATACCCACCCTTCCCTGCAATTTGCATGATTTGCACGCTGATGGATGATTCAGAGCACGCAGAGAAAGTTTCCTTTCTCTTTGTTCCGAACAGGTTGGAGGACTTCATCGGTTCCCCACACACATTCTTAGGACGCTCTCTGGAGCACATGGCAGAACAATGCTCAAGTAGTGTTATTTTTTCTTTTTTTAAGGTTTCATTCATTTTGCGATAAGATCTGGTGATGCAGTGCTTCCTCGCTGCGACGCTTCACTGAATGATAATAGTCACTCTACCAAGTAATTCATCTGCTCAGGCTAGACGTTAGGCAAGATAACATCTGGTTTAGTATCCTGCCAACTAAAATAAGCAATTAATCCTTTCAATAAAGTGCTTTAGATCGATGTCTCAAACTTCAGTGTATTTTTTTATGACAGAACAAACTAAAATAAAGCATAATATAGTTTCTACAGACTAAGGCATTTTAACATAATGATGGTATAAAATAAAAAACTTATAGATGAAACCTTTGTCTTGTTTCTGGCGCACAGATAATTTTAATGCAAACTACTTCAATGGACGACAAAGTCGCTTCTCTTGGTCCTCTGAAAGTTAATTTAAACAATCTGATGAGATGCTGGAAAAGGTGATTGTTGTGTTCAACTCGTGCAAAGATGAGTTGGCTGATCACCAAAGCTATTCAAACGTGAAATAGCATCTTAATGCAAAAAATGTTGCAGGAAACACAGACATCCCTAATGCTACTTAACATAGAAATATTTTTTCAAAGAATTTCCCTAAGCCATCAGAACTTCCTGAAACACTTGACATCACTTCTGATCAATCTGATGGTTGAATAACCGAAACGAGACATTAAAGCAATAAATATGTTTGCTGTTGAGTTCATATGTCTTAATTCAATAACTTTAACTTTTCCATTTCAATGCGACAGAATTATTAGTTACTGACTCGATTAAAAATGTTCATGGAGTGCCACCGCTATCTGAATTATATTCCTCTGTGTGCGTTGACGCCACACGACACTTGAGTTTGAATTTTAATACTGAAATAAAATACATTTTAGGTGATGCTTTATTATTTTATCAATCTTATCATGGTGACGTCTGAAGCTAAAACTCGATCCTACTAAGATGAGCATCTAAAGGAGGTATTTTTAGAAGCAGCAGAAATTTTCCTCATTAAAAAGTGGCAGTTCAGGAATATTTAATTCCTCCAAAGATGAAAGTTTTTCTAAACACAGGACGCCCCGGCTGCTTTCACCTTGGAACAAAATGTCAATCAGAGGGAAAAGATTTCACTCATTGTTGGTTCTTTGCTATGCATGAGTACGGCTCTTTCATCTGAAGTATGAGTGTGTTTGTCTACAGCAAAGCGTCATTTGGCTGCAGAAACTTTACAGTCGGAGGTGGAATTTTACAGGTGTGGGAACAAATGTCTATTCACGGCACAATAACCCGTCTTCATACCTACTGTGTCAAACTTTCAACGTTGTTGTTGGACTCCGAGTTATTCTTCATAACAGCCCCCGAGGTGTTGAAAGGGGCGCACCATTAGGCTCTCTGAAGTGCTGCGGTGCAATGAAAGACATTACAGACAAGCAAATACACACACACCTCTCCTGGGAATGCTGAGAAAAACAGACGCTGCTGTGCTGCATCCCAGGTTTGCAGGCCTGAAACCTGAAGACACAAGAGACTTCTGGCTTCTTGGTGCTTCAGTTATCACATTATCACATCTGATTGTATTGCGCTTTATTTTCTTAAGGCCTGTTCTTTCTATTTGATGTAGTAAAAACCGACAGCTTGTTGAAGTTGTTGGTTAGGTGTCTGATGTTGAGCTCAGGTCTCCATGGACACCTAATCTGTTGTCCTAAACGCTTTTTATCGCTGACATTTTCTTGAAAAATGATCTGGGAATGCCTGTAAGTTACAATTCCAGTGTCAGAACTAATGAGACAGGAAAGGTGAAGGACAGGCGCCTACGGCGGATAGAAATCCCAGGTTTAGGATTAGAGAAAATCATTATATCTCTGCCAACTGACATAAATTGCACAGTTCAAAGCAACATCTGAGGCTTCAAACCTTTTCCTTTGATTCTTCTGGATCCTATCTGTGTTATTTCAGTCCCGTGCAACCAGCTAATTTAGCTAGAACAGGTCCTACACACAAACTCGTAAAAATACGAGAATAAAGTTGGTAGTATTATGACAACAAAGACCAAATAGTGCTTTATTCTCATAATATTATGACTTTTGTTTTATTTATTTATTCCTTATTTGACCTGCATACTCTTGTCGTAGCATTTGATGAGTTCTCAAATTTAAATATTTAACATCGTTCTTCATCAGTCACTTGAGGATTTTGTGATTGTTTTACAATCAAAACTTCTGATTTTGTGGTGCTAATTTTTCAATATTTGTAAGATATTTGCAGTATTTCTGCTTATGTAAGGGAGGAAATGTGACTTTTTGTTACTCGCCATAATAATTACAGACTATAACTTGACTCCAAGTAAGGCTATAGGTGGGAGTTAGCATCACTTAGACACAATGGTTTTGACCATTTTTGCAGAAAATTTGTAACAAACTCATAATTATATGTTGGCATAGAAAAGCGCAAGAATATACTGATTTTACGTAAATTTCCAAAATTGTGGAGTCGCAAAAAAACTGGAGGGACTGATTGAGGTAATTTGGCAGTAAGCAGATAAAAACTGCTTGATAAAATAACATTTAAGCACACAATTGTTTTCTTGAAGGTTATATTGATACTTCTGGAGTCTAGAGGGACACATAGACTAATTTAAATTATGTTCCCAGTTGTTTGAAGCAGGACTTGAGTTTGAGTTTCCTTCCCTCACAGATGCATGTCATGAATTTCTCCATTGTAGACCCTCACCTTTAAACCTGCTGATTTCTCCTCTGAGGCAGCAACAAATCGGGCGATTTCACGTGACAGTGAGCAGAAACACGTCTGTCGGCTTCGACTCCGGGGCGGAGACAGGCAGCACCTGTGAGCTGCTTACACATGCCGAACGCACGGCCTGGAAACTGAGCTGTCACGATAGCATGCCCGGCATGACACGACAATGAGGATTAAAAGGCTGAGGATTGTGTGAGAAAATGTCTGTGAGATTCCTGAAGATAAAGTCAAGATGCTGTACTTTACTTGTATTCAGTTACATTCTCAGAAGATTCGGTCCTAAAAAACGCTGCTGTCCAGCCTTCTGATAATGAGATGCAAAAACACAAAATCTTACTAAATATTTTTGATAGATTCTTGTGAAAACTAAATTCCAAGTATCATTTCAGCACAATTTAGAAGCTTGTTTTCAACCAATAATTCATTGATATTGATGAAAACGTACTGGTTATAACAGAAATATATATTTCCCCATATTAATGTCAATATTTCATAAATATTAAAGCTGTAATGTATCCTACCTGTTTACTTTTATGTGTTGTATCTGTTTCTGTTTCTTGGCCTGGACTCCATTTAATCTCAATTTTTGTTTTTTTTTTAATCCTGGTAAAATAAAGGTTAAAAAAGTATGTAACTGTTATAGGAAATATGCTTTTTACATATTTGTTAAAGCTGCCTCCATGTCATGACATGTTATGAGACAGATAACGAAAAGATTTACCAGGAGGAGGGTCTTAATGCTGTCAATTATGCTTGTGTACCCACTGCTAAATATGCTAATGGAGGACAAACAACTAATCATTACAGAAAAACTGTTAATCTGCCAAAATTGGTGGACATGCTAACTCGACTTAGCATTCATGATAGGGAGGAGCTGCATCATAGCAGAAAGGAAAGAAGGCATTTTTGTAGCTTTTTGTAGTTAGCACTGGAAGAACAGGGAAAAGACAGAGAACCTTTTTTTTTTTTTCACAGCTTATCTGTGTCATGCAATACTGTTACGACAAATATGTAAAAAAAAAAAAAAAATTATAAATGTTACATACTGCAGCGTCAAAGTAATTATTTACTTTAAACAAGTTATTACAAACAAAAATGTTTATCTTAAATGTAAAATGTATTTATTTTTATGCAGTTTTGCATAATTACTGCTCAGAATATATTTATATTTACATATTTTTTCTTTTTACAGCAAACAACCTCTTTTTAAAATCTGTATTCTCCAGTAAACAATTAATCTGCTCTTGTGACAGATTGAATTTATAGACTTGTGACAATTTACAACATTTTTCCTTGTTCTTTCTTACATGCGAACCAAAACCAGATCCCATCGGGTTTGCACAGGGCTTGACTCTTTGAACACAACAAGACTTGTGTGCTGTTTTTTTTTTTTTTTGGTGGTGCTCTCCTTTTAAGTCATGATGTTCCACTGGGATTTTTGTTTTACCGCTGCTACCACATGGCAACACTTGATTAACGAATGACTAATCATTGACATTGTCACGTTCGACAGATTTTTGACATTTCAGAAATTCTAATAAGCTAATAAAATAAGCTGTTCTTTCCAGCCCAAAGTGTTCAAAAGCAGCCCAGTTGGGCGGAAACTTGCCCAATCTGGAAACACTGAATCCAAAATGATTCATACCTCTGGCAGACATGTGGTAAAAGTAATATTTTAATGTACCCTTTTAAAACCTGAGGTAGCTAGCTTGTGCTCATAAGGGCTAACGTTATCTTTAGTAAACAATGGAGTTATTAGCACAACAATAATGCTACTATAAACCGTCTTCCTGTTTTATAATGTGGAAGAAGTTCAGCTAAACATGAACAAATGGGTCACAATTTCTCATTTAGCATCTGGTTAAAATTCCCCAACTTCTTGTCCCAACAGCTTTACACCAACATTTAACTTGTTTTAAAGTGTTGGTGTGTGTTTCAAACAAACTACGAAGAGTTGGCGTGTTTATCACGGTTAAGATAAACAGCCTACTGCTGAAGAGGCGGACAACACAGCTAAATTACTCGCTAACATCAGCTTGTCAGGCTCCCTAATGAAAAATGGCACTTACCCTGTCTGAGTGTCCCACACACACCTGTACGTCACGTTTACAGTTCAAGGCCGGCTTTGTTCAGCACTGATGTGGTTCGGTCATTTGCTCAGGTGTGTTGACGCCGCCACAATGGTTACGCTATCGCACAGTAAGCGCTTTTGAATAGGAATTTGTTCATTGTCACATAAGATGGAGAGCCGAGGGGGTGCTGGCATTTGAAAAGGCCATATTTGTGGGCCTCCTCTCTGCGAGTGTTTACCTTCAAGGACAAATGAAGCCATTGAGTCCAAGTGAGCTGTGAATGAGCTCCTTCTGCACACAGGCTTTTTGAATGCACATCAAAACAACCTCAGCAAACCCAGGGACGCATTCCTCAGGCGTTTAATGCGAGGGCAAATAGGCAACCACTTCAATAAAATGCCTCTCGAATGGAATTGCATAAGTCAGAAAGGCAGGCTGTGGACAGTCTGGGGTGAAACCCGGGGAATGGGACCGGTTGGAGTTTTACCTGAGGTTTTTAAGGGCCTTTTTGTGCAAGCTGGATTTATCGTGCTGACATTTTTACAGCGGATACACATGCAGCTACTATGTACAGGTACAGGAATTTGATAGAAACTATGCCAAAGGCCGACATTTCACAAGACGTTGATCATCGCCGCCTCAAAGCTGAATCCATCCCTCAGATCGGTCAGAAGCATATGGAGGGAGAAAAAGAAAACAGGTCTATTTTTGCAGTTGAGGTTGAGAAGACAATAACATGTTGAGCTCTGCAAAGGCCATCGTATTTTAATTACATTGTAGCGAAGCTCCCCCGCCCCATCTGCCTCCCGTTTCCGCAACCCCTTCCCTCCACAAACACACACAAGAAGCATTACATTACATGCTAACATCTCCACTCCCCGCGCCGTGTAATTATACAATCTGCAGAAAACATTTTATTTTTAGGGTCAGTAAATGTTTGACTTCGGCTTGTGCGTACAAGGGTGAGGGAACAGGCAGGGGTATTTCACTATAAATTTTTAACAACTCCAGATTCATTGTCCAGTTTGGGGTTTTTTTATGAGCTGTAGGCGTTTTTCGTGTGTTGAAAGCGTTTCCAGCTCCAAGATTACTAAAGGAGAAAAAAGAGAAAAAGATCCAGTGCTTACTTTTCTCTGCATAGCAGGTGTAATTAGAGCTACTTGGACATTTTATGGTGGATTTTAATTTCGTTTATTCTGCTGGAATTTCCCTGCAGGGATTAATAAGTCTCGCTAATTCTGATTACTTAGGGATTAAAGAGATAGTCTACTATTGTACTCATACTTTAAGTGACATAATGAGGAGTTTGCACAAAGTGAAGTAATGCAGATCTCGGATTACTGCGGTAAAAGCAGAGAGCAAGTTAGGCAATAATGAAATTACTTTTTTAAAGCTGACCTCCACTGCTGAACAAAAGAAAAAAAACAAATAGTTTAGAAGATAGGTTTTTTACGTTTTGTTATGTTACAGCCGCAAACTTTAATAAAGTTCAGTGAAAGTGAAAGAGAAATGATTCTCCCGTTTTATAAAAGCCAAAAAGTGAGACAAACATCCACATTTAGCCCTTGTTACTCTTTTATTCGTAAATAAAATTCAGTCCCACCATTTTCCTTCAGCAGTAACGGTACGCTTCTGAAACTGAAATTTCTTTCTATTTTTAACTGTTATTTCCAATGGCTTTCATCACAGTGTGAGTCCTTTATGACTGTTTAGTTTTTATGTTTTTATTTATCTGGTTATTTCACATGACTGTAAAGTTTTGTTTACATGTACTTTGTGGTGGCTAAATCCATGGCCACACTTCTATGTCTGTAACTCTTTTTAAAAACATTTATTAGTTGATTTGGATACATTTGTTCTATTTGTTAGCGTGCACATTTAGTTAAATATGTATTTATATCAACTTAAAGTTAATTTTGTTTAAGATTAATTCTTTGTCTTACTGTCGGTACTGACTTGCCTTGGAGTTGCCAGACAAAAGCTGGGGGCCAGAGCTCAGCAGGCTTAAATGCTGATTGGACTGAACCACTAGTTCCTGCCTGCAGGGGGAATTTGCAATTTCTTTATTTAGATAATTTTTGTATTTAAGTAAATATTAGTATTTAAAGTTTAATATTTTTGATTTTCATTTTTGGGTCTTTAGTGTAGCCAAACTTAGCTGTACTGTTATTTGTTTTTGTGTTATTTGTAATTGTATTCTGTTTAGTTACCCCTATTGTGTCTTAATTGGTCTGGTCAGCCAGTATATAAACCCCTGTTTGTCATTTCTTTGTTAGGTCAGTCATGTTTGTTTCTGCAGCCAGTTTGTTTACATTTTTTGCCTGAGTTCAGTTTTGTTTCCTTGACCTCTTTTATTAACTCAGTTCATCTTTTGTCATTTATAATCTTTGGGTTAAAATAATAATAATTAATAAAACAACTATTTTTCTAATATATCCTGTGACTCCTCCTGTTTTTAACTCAGTCCATCACATACTTTATAAGTAAACTGGATTTGCACATAAACCACATTTCTGTTTAAGGGTGTAGCTAGGATGGAGAATCTCAGGATGGCCTAATCAAAGTCCAGAACAACAGATTAGTGACAAAGATTTAAAGAATGGATGCTCATAGAAACAACCTGTTGAATCTGACTGAACTTCAGCTATTTGGAAAAGAGAAATGGGCAAAAATCTAAGTTTCTAGATCTAAAAAACTGATAGAAAAATAACTCTGAAGCTTATAAAAGTGGATAGTTTCATATTAATGACTCTGCAATCGCTTTTATTGATGTATTACATAACATCAATAAAACCCAACAAAACAACTGAAGCTGCAGGTTTTAATGTGGTAAATTATGAAAATAACTTCAGATGACATAATATATAATAACTTGGCAGGTTTATTTGGGAGAATTAATTTGTAGGAGGAGTTTTACTGCTTTTTACTGCAACATGAGTGAAATTATTTTGAGGTATTTCTCCTCTTACCTCTGCTAACAGGCATAAAACTAAAAAAAAAACAACCATTTTTTTAAACAAATTTCTGTTTCTTATGAGCTGTTGTCTCTCATTTTATTTGGAGAAAAGGGAGTTTCAAAAAGGGGAACTTAATGAGTCTTGTTAAATGAACCTTTAAACCTTTGGGACTGGTCGACAAGCCTTGACATTATAATGTTTAATAACTAACGTGCAAAGAGAACTTAAATATTAGTCACAGCTGATTAATCTCTGTGTGAGTAACAAACATATTTTGAGCATGAGTCAAAAAGCAAAAATATCTTGGCTGTCCCTCCTTGAAACAGGACGTATTCCTGAGAAAAAGAAGAAACAAATACTCAATAAATTAAAAGTTGAATTATTCTTTCCTTTTTACCAAAGTGAAACAAAAAGCAGCATCTTCTTGTGGCAAAGAACGTTACTTAGTGAGTTACTTTTGAATCCAAGTTCCAGCAAATTCAACCTGTTATTTAAATCAGTAAATCTACAAATAATAATCTGTTTTGTGTTTTTACTCATAGAAGTGCCTCTATTTTGTTTAATTGTTTATATTCCTCAAAAGTTTGAGGTTTTTCTCTGACATAATGACATTATGTCATTATGTCATTATGACATTAATGTATGTCATTAATGACATGTATGTCATTATGTCAGAAACTCAGGATTTTAGTCACTACTTCATTGTTTTAAAAAAAAAAAAATAATTAAAATATTTTTTTAATTAAATTGTTTTATTTAATTAAATTTTAAAACATAAAATTTTTAAATTTTAAACATCAAATTTTAAAATGTAATTCAATGTAATTCAAAATTTTAAAATAAGTTTAAAAAAATTTTACATTTTAAATTTTAGAATAAATTTTACATTTTTAAAAATGTTGTTCTATATTTAAAAATTTTGAATAAATTCTAAAAATATATTTCATAATTTACTCTAAAATTCATTCTAAATGGATATTTAGAATACAATTTAAAATGTATTAGTTTAGTATTTATTCTGAAATAAATTCTAGAATTCACTTCAGAATTCAAAATAAATTCTAAGATTTATTTCAATCTCAGAGTGATTGAAATTTTAATCAAAAATAAGACAGATTCTTGTTTGGTTTTTGTTGCTCTTTTTGGCCTAGTTGGGTTTCTAAATAGCTCAGCTTTCTGTCCATCCAGATCAACTGACAAGATATCTTTTCTGCAAATATAACAAGACTGCACACGGTTCATGCTCTTACTTATTACTCATCATCGGCTCATCAGAGAGGCATTTTGTATGATTGAAAACAAAGTATATTGAGGGATAATTGCTGGTGCTGTTATACGCCATGACTTGCCTCTCTACTGATGGCAACAGCAGCAGCATAAGTCATTGTTCTGGGTACGACCAGCCAGTTCCAGTAATGGGTAATTAACACGTTTTATCTGCAGGCCTTGTCCCAGAGAGCGCACACGTAGGCTTTCGTCCTCCAGGCAGGGCGATCGCCCGAAGCAAACTGTTTGCAGAGGTTGCGGCCTTATCTTAGTTTTTGTGTAAATAAAACATTTGCAGCATAAGTTATTGAATCTGGTGATGTGCCAGATTTTAATCTAATCTACAGCAAATATGCCAGAGAGTTTTACAACTCAGAACGGATCTGTGGTTCGGCCTGCCGGGTTTATCTTATCTAACTGTGTGTACAGGTTTCTGTTACTGATTCTTTTAGCTCGTACTCGGTGTGTATTTGCAGAAAATCAAGATAAATGTTATGACAGATATTTTTCCCAGGAAAAATGAGAAGCTATTTGTGTTAAAGAGTTTATATTCAGAGTAGAAAATGGAAAAAGTCAAGAGTTTGGTGCTGAATTTTCCCCTGATGAGATTTGGAGGTGGAAGGTTTTTTACAGATTAGTTTCTCTTTGTTCAAAATCATTTGACTCCGGTTTATTGTAGGCACAAAGAAAACAGACGCAAATGGCATGAAGGATTTTCAAAAGTGCAAAGCATTCTGAATATTACAAACATGCAAACAACTTTCTCAAATACTTATTGCCTCTCTTCCTCCTTGGCCCAAGAGTCTGAAACCAGAAAAGTTACAGAACATTTTCTAAAGTTTCCAGTGAGCTTCTTGATGTGGTTTTAACAACTTGAGGGTGTAGGAGTTGTTTATTCTTGTAAAACATGTAAAATCGCCATTTGTTAACACTCTTCTCATTATGAAATAACTGAGCAACATGCAAAACACTTACCACAATGCAGAAATAATTTCCACAGTCGTCTATATGTTTGCAACCTTTTTTTAATCAGGCGTGTCTCATTGAGATTAAAAATCTCCTTTTCAAGAGAGACCTGGGCAAAACCGGCAGCAACACATTGACAATAACAAATCAAAACAACTGGAGTTCTCTTCATGACTGGTGCATCATTTTAGAAACCTAAAAACTGAGGCATGCATTTGTATTCGGACCTCTTTACTCAGACAGACCTAAATACAATCCAGTGCAACCAAGTGCCTTCTGAATTCACAGTATTTGTACATACATGTGGAACAAGACTTTTTAACTTATAATATGGAAAAAAAGGTCATTGTTTCTGGCAGGTTGTTTCACTTAAAACTCATACTATTTCATCTGTATTAAGAAATTATTGTCTTAAAACAGATTCAAACATCTTGTTAAAAAGTTACTCATAGGTTAGTTTCATTTTATTTCATGTGTACCAAGATATTTGCACTAGAAGCTAAACCACAAACACTTGGTAAGATTTTGCATTTTTGCAGTGTATCTCATAATTCTGCACTGCTTTGTTTTGGTCTGTCACTTAAAATCCAAATAAAATTTTCTAACAAAGTTTACAGTTGCTAGCCAACCTATTTGGCTAGTAACCAATCAATGGTTGGCTAGTCAGTTTGTTGCTAGCCATGGGAGCTAGCCACTAGAGCTAGCCATTGGAGCGAGCAACCCAAGCTGAACTCCTGTATATTTGCTCAGCTGTTTTTTCTCCTGGATGTTCTGTACAATGGCTGCTGGAAAATACAAGTGTTTTGTTGTTGACTTACCACATAGGAATCACCTGCTGCTTTCTTCTTGGTCGTGCGTGAGCCTCTTTTTTGCTTTTCAAAGCAAAAGAAGAGTATAATTGTATGAATATTTTTGTGAGGCAATGTTTTTGTATTGTAGTTTATTTTTTGCTGTTTGCATATTCTGCATAAAGCTGTAATTTCTTCCATCATAGTGGGGTTTTGTTGCAATGCTTCAGTTCGTAAAGGTTATTTAAAGCTCCCAAACATTTATTGAATGTTTGAAATCTTACCTTAACAACTTAATGTTTACACTAACCATATCTTTATTTGACCAAGAAAATATGGAGAAGTTACATAAAAAGCATAAAATTTTCTCACAGACTCTTCCAACCTCAGAGGATATGAAACCCAGTGAATAAACCCCATATTTGTGAGTAATGTTCCAGCAAGAGGTAGAGCAGAGCTATTTGTGTAGATTATGTGGTTGGGTTTTCTCAGAACGTGTATAATGGCCAGACATCTGCAAGCCGGACCCGTCTGTCTGAGCGGACATTGTTCCAAAAGTCTTGTGGTTTGTTCAGATGCAGCTTTTCAATCTTTAGTGTCACTGCCATGTTTCTTTTTTGGAGAGAAGAGACTTTCTTACTTGTTCAGCCTTTTTCTAATTCTGCTGCCAGTGACATCTAAAACGATGACAGAGGTCTGCGGAGGCTCGGATTCGGCGCTTTTTGTCTGACACGATGGCCTAACCTCTTCTGTGTGCATCCAAACCTTAAGAGATTGGCAGCTGTCTCTGATGTTTTTTTCACAGAGAATATTATTTTTCTGCAAAAGCTCTTAAAGTTGGACAAAAGGCAAACCTGGCAACCCCTCCTGCTTCACCTTTTGATCTATAACTCAACCAATTTTGCATAATTACTAAGACTTGGCAGCTACCGACTTATTAATTGAGTCAGAATGTTATTAGTTTTTACTCAAATGTTTCCTCATTCTGGTTTATTTTTGTTGAAAACATCACAGACTGTAAAAAGGATCTGCCAAAGCTTTTGGTTTTTAAATACTTATTCCCAACTATGCTGTCTCCACCTTGAATATTATGACACATCCTTACTTACTTGTTTCACTGACTTTTTTATTTTCTGTTGGAAACTTTGATTTCAAAGGGAACCTATTATGTAAAATTCACATTTTGAATGTTTTTGTACATCCATTTGTGTCTCAACTGCTTTTAAAAATGGCCCAGTTGCTTAAAAAACCAAACACTAAGCCATTTCTTGGCCATAAGTTAATGGTTTTTGTTATCTGGAAATTGAGTCAATAACCTCCCGATTATTGAATCGTATTTGACAGCCACTGCACCGTTACCTAGCAACCCCAGCCAAACTCAGCGCTGTTACCTAGCAACCCAAGCCACATTCCAGGACATTTTGTCAGCTGTTTTTTTCTGCTGTACAATGGCTGCTGGAAAAATCAAGTGTTTTGCTGCCGACTCACTACGTATTTAGAAACTACCTGCTCCTTTCTTCTTGGTTGTGCGGAGGCTGTTCTTGTGCTTCTCAAAGCAAGAGAAGATCATAATCTGTTTGTAGCCATTTTCTCATGTGAGTGTAGGTGTTGAGTTGGAGGCGTGGCCAGCAGCAGCTTATTTGGGTTTAAAGTGACAAGACGCCCTAAAGCATCTCAATCTGAAAGGAGCTCAAAACAGAACTGACCAGACTTAAATCTCAATACTTACGAATGATTTTGTGCACAAAATGTAATAAACATGTTGTCTATAGCCCATAAACCTATCCTAACTTATTCAAGGAAGTGTCATAAAAACCTGTGACAATTATATTTCAGATCTCTTACTCACGGTGTGTTTCCCTAAAGGTTTGACCTTTAAAATGGCCATAATAAATGACGTTTTCATTTCAGAATATTCTCCTACCTGAGCTGTGGATCGCTACAACTCATCCAGAGTTAGCCTGGGCTTCTTGGTTGTTTTTTGGCAGCAATATCATGCTGTCTAAATCTTCAAATGTACTAAATCATCATTATTTTGTTTATTATTATTTAGTTTCAAAGCTGGAATATTTTTTTTAACTTATCCCTGTTTTAAATGTTTTCATATCTTCCTGCCTGATGTATCTGCTTTGTTCTTTGGTCTTCATGATGCACTTTCTTTTCTAATATTCTCTGAGATTAAATTATACATAGAATGCCTGTTTTTATTAATTAGGAGACCTAATAAAATACATCGACGTTTGTGGTTGTAACATGAGAATATATAAAACGTTTGGAGTTGTGAATACTTTAGAAAGCCATAGTTTGTCAATTAATTTTGTTCACATGTGGAAATTATTATTGCCATTATTTATCACACATTTTAACACCAGCTGTTTGTTAATCTGGATTAAATTAGTCTGCTACTTACATTACTTTGTCATAAGACTTTTCTGATTTTGTTGTGACACTGGGATAAATTTTATTATAATTTTTTTTTTAATTTACAACCAACTATCCACTTAAAGTTATTAATAATACAAATAATACCACGTGGTTAACACAGTAAAAGTACAACTGTGTAACTATGCAACTAAAATGTTGCTTTAGGTAAACCGACTGGCTGAGTCAGACGAAAACCTCAGAAAATGAGCACAAGTACATGAATATATATTAAAAAAATTCAGTCATAAAACCTCTGAGAAGTATTTTTCTTTTTAAGAAATACATTCGACACAACTTATCTAATTTTAGTTTTCATTACAAACGATCTGCATCTTGAAAGCTGACACATTCTGAGTCTTCAGAGGTCATAGTTCAAAGGTGACATGCTCTGGAATGACCTGCCTGAGGATCTCCACCTGGACATTTCATCTGCCTTCTTACTCAAGTAACTTTTGTAACTCCAACAAACTCAGTATTTGCTCTGCGTGATGCATTTTCTTCTTTGTACAGTAAATGAAGCAAACCAATACGACTGATTCACAGCACATGACAGGAGGCAGCTGCTGGATGAGTAAGTCTGCTCTTCCAAATTTAAGTTTGACAAAATGTTAATCGGCAGGAGATAATAAATCACACATGAGCCACAAAATCAATTATATCAGTCATAAAAGGAAGAGGTGAGTGTCAGTGGACTGCTTTCAGAACAAAATACATATCAATAAGTTAAATAACTTCAAAGTGTCTTTAAACACTTATCACTTAAATGTGATCACTTAAATATGATTGTGAAAGTATAGTTAATCTAAAGTTATGTGAAAGGAAAAAGTGAGGCTGAAAAAGGTTCACAAACAGAATTTAACACATTTCTGGATTTAAAACAGGTGTTTACTGGTGTGACATTATACTTTTCTGGGATATTGAATTTTACCCAAAATGAAAGAGCAGCATTACTTCAACCTATTTTTCCTCAAGTAAAAGTAAAAAAAGTAACCATCCAATAAATTACTCAAGTAAGAGTGAAACGTATTTGGTAAAAATGGTACTCAAGTAGCTAATCATTTAATATTTAAAAATTACATAACCAGACAGATCAAAAGGAGATAATAAATCATCTCCTTTTGAGATGATAATTTAATTTATGTGGAAATGTTGTTACTTTAATGACCAAAATAAAAATAATTCATTTAAATAACATAGTACCAAATAAAAAATAAAGAAAATAAATATTTTTTCCAGATCAATTTCTCTTAATACAAAATGTATGAAACTTTAACAATAACTCCAGTTGTGTCTGTGAATTTTTGGTTAAAACTTGTTTGTTCTTCATTTAATAAAGTTACTCAGAGGACAGAGAATCCAGAAATTTTACTTTAGTAAGAATAGTGATACTTTGTATTAAAATTACTGAAGTAAAATAAAAAGTACAGCTTAGTAAAAAAACTCCTAAAAGTATCTTTTTTCCAAGAAGTTACTCAAGTAAATGCAACTGAAATCGGACTTTAGGTTATCATTCACTGTCAGACATAAAAATCTAATTATCTGTGCAAAAATCTCACTGTGTGGAATTTGAATTGCTAAAATAAGTGAAAAAAATAATAATTGCAAAGTACTCGCTACATCGACTTTAATAAAATAAAGAAATTTTCCCCAACAATTAAAATGTTCTTTTGTGAGTGTTGAAGCTCAGGCGCTTCATTACTGGCGTTTACTGTGTTTAAAGTTGATCAGAGAAGGAGGTGGGTGTTCAACTCCAGATGCTATCAGATGATGGAGCATTTACCTCCATTGGTGTTTTCAGTAATTAAAGAGTGTGACTTCACCAAAAAGCTGTGGCCACTAATCACTTCAACGACTGCCTTTCATGGTCTCGTGGATGTCTCCTTTAGCTTAAAACCCCCCAGAAAAGTCACACTTTATCTCAGAATCACGACTGAAACCGTCATCTGTTTATGAAACTTCCTTTTGGATTATTTCTCTGCTGCTAATTACAAGACGTGTTCAAGGCCCCCCTCACGCATGTCCGACAGCATCTTTGAAATACGACGCCGCTACGCGAGATCCGCAGCCCGCGGGAACGCGTTGCCTGCAGGAAACCCGCCGAGAAATCCTGGGTCGTATTAAGCAGGGCGGCTTATCTTCAGCACATCTCCAGGGCTGCTTAAAAAAATTGTAGGTTGTCACAAAAAAAGAGAGAGATGATGAGCTGATGAGCTGCAGGAACATGGGGGCTCAGGTTAAAGGGTTACAGCTCACGTCAGACATTTTTCTTCTTCCATTTGCTTTGATGGAGAAAAAAAAACAAAACATTGAGGTTATTCTTAAACTATCTTTTATTTTATTGAATATAAGAATTTATTCTTAAGGGAGATTTATCATGCAAAACTCACCTTTTGTACGTGTTTGTACTTTGATTTGGGTTCCAACTGCTTCTAAAAATAACTGAAACTCTTAAAAAAAAAACACGCAGCCATTTTTCTTGATACATTAATTTCTGGTGTCTAGAAAATGAGCCATTTCTAAAACCTCTGTAATGTAACAAATCAGCGGGCACTGCTTTCACCTAGCAACCCCAGCAGAGAGCCGCCCATCACCCAGCAGAGAGCCGGGACAATTTCTTCAAAAAAAATGTCCCGGATCTTTTTTTGAAGAAAAAATATAAGTTTATGTTTTTTGATATCTGGAAAATGAGCCTTTTCAAAAACCTCGCGATTATTGAGTCACGTTTGACAGCCACTGCATGGTTACCGAGCAAGCCCGGCCAAGCTCAGCCTTGTCACCTAGCAACCTAAGCTGAGTTCCGGCACATTTTTTTTTCTACTCTAAGTGCTCTGCAATGGTTGCTGGAAAAAACAAGTGTTTAGATGTTGACTTACCATTTAGAAATGGTTTTAGTAACTGAAAACACTTTTATTTTCCCAGGCTTTTGTGCTATGATTATAGTGTTTTTGATGCTTGTTTTATTCTTTGCATAATTTAAGGTTGGTTTTTATTGTACAATGCTTTGTGATTTTATGTCTGTGAAAAACGCTTTATAAACTTTAACTTTATTTACTGACTTACTGCTTTATGTGCTACACATTGGCTGAGAGAGACAAGTGTTTTTGTTGTTGACTTGCTGCAGTAGTAGCAAGACATACAATTAGAGATTATATAACATTTACAGTGATACCAGAAGTGTCTTAAGCAATTTGCAGACACATTTGCTGAGTCTTGAAAACAAAAGTTAGTTGAGAAATTGTAAGGTTCTTAGCGAAAAATAAAAATACTTCAAATTATCATCAGTCAGAAACGATAGGGAATCCATCTGAAGTCCAATATGACTTCAGCAAGAAGCTTTTCCTGTTGGTTGTTCAGGAGGCTCTACTTTTGCTTTTCAAAGATGTGATTTAGAACCGCACATTCTTAAAGGAGTTCAAAATAAGAAGAACTGAGAAGACTAAACTCTTAAGAATGATTTTGTGCAAAAAATGGAGTCAACGTGTTTCAACCAGTTCAAGAAAGCATAATAGGTCATTTTTAATTAATTGTCTCTCTCAGAACAATAGTTTGTCTTGTTAAAGTAGACTAGGATAATATCCTGGACTCCTTTTTTATTGTCACTGCAGACTAGAAATGTAATACCTACACAAAGCTGGTCATAGAGACACCAAGAATACGTTGAAATACAACCTGTGACTTGATGGGGACAGCTTGATCTGGGACAGCAATGATTTTTATATGCTTAGCAAATTTATGGCCACAGACGTCATCTCGCCTGGGTGTTCGATTTGGCCGGGTGGTGGGAGATTAAAGGCTCTTCCGATTTGCTTCCTGTCCCTCTGAAGAAGCACCCGTGTCCCCCCTCTAATTTTCCTCCTCCTGCCATTTGCTTTGTGCACACACTGAAACTGAAGGCTTTGAAGTGGCAAAGCTCCCTCTCTTGCACATGATGGAGACGTGTGTGTGTGTGTGTGTGTGTGTGTGTGGGTGTGTGTGTGTGTGTGTGCTCTGGGTTTGTACCCGCCGATGCGCCATTGCTGCAGTGATAATACAAAATATTAAGAGCTCAACAAAAGGAAGGTTTCCTGCCGTCCTCATTCCCATGTAACACAATGCAAGGGCACAATGGAGTTGGGCTCAGTCTCCATTATTATCCGCAAAGATTCACTGTGAGCTGCAGAAATATGAGACTCGATCAGCAGAGGCAACCTCGGGTTTATCTGTGTGACCGTCAGTATAAGGTTGCTGCTATATACCCTCTCTTCTTTTTAAATACATCTAATCTGCGTGTTGACCTGACCCCCACCAGGAAACAAACAAGTTTTAAAAGTTACAGTGCGCAGAGTTAATAGGTAAGGTGGCTTTAAGGAATTTCATCCAAACTGTCCAGATCTGAAATCTTTAGAAATTAAAGGAGAGACTTTGGCTTTCCAAGGAAACGTAACACGAGATCGAAACTCTGTGTTATAAAACTTGATATAGATTTATTCAAATTTTATCACAATAGTTTAACATTAAGTGATGGTAAAAATATTATTACTCAGGGTTTTCCCGAGGCACTAGTGTAGTTCTTCAGCTGCCCGCCATGTTTTTGAGGTAAAACATGTTCATAGTCGACAGGAAATTTAAAAATATCACTTGATAGTAATGCATTATTGGCAGAATGGAAGATTAATACCTAAGAATCAACTATAAAGTCTTTAAAAAAGGCAATCATTTAAAAAAAATTAAAATAAAGTAACAAGGCTAAGGCTGATGGGGGCACAAGTAAAGCCTGGTGGCCCACCAGGCTTATAATACGCAGAGGGAAACCCTGATTGCTTATTTTTAGACAACAGCAATCACAGCACCACAGACACAAATACTCTTGAACATTTAAAATGTTCTTCAGGACAACAGTCACATAAAAAACTGTGATTTGTAACAAACTGCACATAGTAACTCTATTTAATTATTCTTTCAATTTATTGACATTTGTTGATGCTTTAATGGAAAAAACTGGTGAAGATAACAAAAATAAAATCTGCAATACTGTCAGTTTTTTTTATTTTATCTAGATGAGCTTATCTAAGATAAATCTACAAATCAGAATATTTATGATGAGTAAAGTTTCTCGATAAACAAAACTATAAAATGGCCGCCCAGCTTGCGGCTTTCTAGAAGAGCTAGAATGAGCTTCAGTAAACAAGATAAAAGGCTAACGAGATTACAGAAAGTTGTTTATTTTTTGTTTTTGAGCTTTTAACTAATTTATAAATGTTGGCAGCTCTTTGAAAGACTTTGACTCAAGGAAGAAACTTACAGTTTAGAAAATATGCAACTTTTACAGTTAGAAATGCTAACTATGCTAACCGTGCTAATCACTAATAAAACAAGCTGTCACCATTATATGTTTTTGACTTTCACTAATAACTAAACATGTTTATTATACATCTATATGACATATTTTTTACTGCATAAAGAGTTTATTTATAAATTAAATACAGAAAGATTTGTCAAGTTGTTGCCAAATATCTTTCTTCCTGAATGTTGCAGGATTTTAAGAGGCTTTTACAAAAAATTACACGGTCAAAAGGAGCAACTATAATTACATTTGATAATCTTTGCACTCCCTCCTCATATCCTGTAGTTTAGATTTAGCTGCTCTGCAGTTAACAAGGACGTAAAAAAAACATGTAATTATCAGTCTTGCAAGTTCAATTAGAGCTGAGGATATGGGCAAAAATGCTGCAGTAAAGCTGACAGTTTATCTTATACTACATAATAATTTAAAACAGCAATAAATTGCAGAGTAAAACCTTTCCAGATTGGAAATAATGGCAGATATTCACATTTAGGTTGGATCAGGTCCCTAAAAAGTGATTGCAGCATCTCTAGTATATACTGTATGTTGCATTTCTTCAGTTAGATTAGTTTTTTTCAGAACCATGTTTTTTCTTAGAAGAGACATTCATGAGACAAAACAGCACTGAGATTAGTATCTGTAATCGCCTTTAAAGTTTACTCATTAACATTAACGCAGAGCATCACTTTAAAGTTCTCCAGAAATAGAAACAAACAAAATTAGCATCACAGTTGTTCTCCTCTTCACTTGTGTAAAGCGTGATGAGAGAGAACGCTTAGCCGGTTTGTTGGTTCACTGAATAACCTTAAAATGTGGCCTGATCTGATAGCGGCCTGGTCTTTGATTAGGAAAGCGGGAAAGAATTCAAAACAGAGGCCGACGCTGACTGGAAGTTTTAACTGTCGCATCCTGCAGAAGTTAAAGTGGCGTCCAAACTTAGATTAAACAGATTCTTTGTTTTCCTCTCACAGCAATGGTCTGAGCAGCCGAAAGGTTAGAAATACAAGATCTGAAATTCTGGGAGTCCTGGGAGACAAATTGATGGCTTTGTGTGTCTTTATTTTTTTTCTTTCAAAGTAGTTTCTTGTTACTTGGAACATTTTAAAAAATGTCATTGCACAGTTATACAGAAAGTCTTACATTTGTGTCTTTATGCCAAGAACACACATATATGTGGAAAAGGAATGAAAATGAAACAGGATGATGTAATCAACCCTTAAATCAACAAACATCGTCTGAAGTTCTCCTGGTTACAAGACAAGGCAACACAAAGCAGCTTGGACATACAAGACGAGACAAGGTTTTGAACAGACATCAACCCAAAAAGTACTGCGATCTTCAAGATGTCTTGGTTTTAGCCAAGTGCAGCAAAACTAGCTGGTACAGGAACTACGTATTCCTGTCTTTATATTTGTGACATACTTGGATGCTGAAATCAGAATTAGTGAGCTCCAACTTTCCAAAGCTTAACTCCAGTTCAGGCGACACATTTAGAGCTTTTCTGACTGGGAACTTGGAAAATCCAACATCCGTGTACGAAGAAAATATGCCATACTCCTCAAGAACACGGATTTTTGTTATTTTCCTCAAATTGGCAGTGACACAGCTCAGGTCAGGACAATTTGTCCGTCACCAGAACTGAAGTACAAAGAGAGAGAAATATTGAGATATTGAATAAATCAGAAAAACTCTTGAGATTGATTGGAGTCACAGAAACACATTTCCATTGAGCAGAGAACAAGGATTAGAGAAAGATTGATATAAACCATTAATGTCAAGTTGGGTACGAAATGTTCCCATGGTGGACATGAAGCATCATTGACTGATGGAAAAGACCAATACTGACAGTAGAAAATGGTCAAGGAGTGAAATAACCAGCTTTATCAGAGATTAAAACAAAAGGATGTAAACAATCTGACTTTTCTGGAGTTTTTATGAATCTGTTGGTCGAAGAAGCAACATTTCTCTCACATTCCTCTGGTTGAGTTTTTGTTTTTGTTGTATTTTTGGTATCCTGGTAGGGTGACCCCATTTGAAGGTGTCAATGAGACCTCACAGGAGCTGCTGGGAGCCCGACGGCCACACAGCCGAGCTTCAGCATTCAGTGAGGACGGTCGTCCAACAGCCTCCACACAAAGCAAGACTCCCGTCACAATGCAGGGGTCCCATTAAAGATGGGGGACTAATGCAGCGGGAGTCCCGGAGAGCGGTGCAGACGTCTGGGCTGGGGATTTAAGCAGAGGCCTCAGGGCATCATACCTGCCGCAGGTAATCTGAAACGGCGTGGGAGGAGGAGGGTGAAGATGGCTGAGGTGTTGAGTGAATTAAAGTAAAATCTGAGTCTATTTCTCTCAAATACCCCAATGTTGAAATTATATCATCCCAGAAGTTGCAAAATGCAAATGTATAAGTTCAGGCCGACACAAAATAAGGCACAGATGGATGACAGGAGTTCATTAGCTGCAGAAAGCTTAACAGGCCCCTAATACTATTTAAAATGACTGTAATTAATGTCTTGTTGAAAAGTGAATAGACTCAGACAGCAAGTCTCATTCATGTTTTGTCTCTGCTGACAGACATCTAAGTTCTTCAGTTCATTCAAAGGCAATGAGAGCAAACGTAAAGTAATTAAGATTTGTTTACAAAAGCCAAGAAAAGACTGCGTTTTCTGATGAATTATTATGATTATTTTCCACTTATAATGGACAAAAGAAGTAAAAATGGGTGTGTAAAGTTGCATCCAGCTCTCAGGAGTAGAAGTTGTTTAGTTCATGAAAACAAGGCTGGACAAGATTTGGGTGAACTAAGATGTTTACACAAATTATAAACTGTGTCTTCAAGAATCAGTAATCCGTCTACAATCATTAAGTCCAGGTTTGAATAGTCTGTATGTTTAAGTTTTTATTCTTTATTGGTAAAGAGATCCTGATTTAAACGGTTTTCTCTTCACATTTCTTTGCCTGAGCTTGAGCTGGTGTTTAACATCCAGAAAAACTAAATATGTTTCCCGCTTGTTGGGTTTAAATTAGATTAGAGTTAATTATTGACTTGGTATTTGGTTCAGTCATAACATTATTGTCCAATGAAAGCTTAAATCAAAGATGGGGGATTTTATTGTTTATGTTTTTTTGTTTCTCAGATTTAAACAAATTAATATACGGTCTCTAAATAAATCTGGTGCTGAAAAACAGATTCACCATTGCAAAACAAATGTCCGATCTGGTCAATAAAACGTTGCTTTTGTCGCTCTGAAGAAAAACTGATGTTTTACTTGTCTGTTTTAACATCCTCCCAGTGTTAAAACAGACACTGGAAGGATTTACAAGTGGCTGTTTTGAGGTTAGATAGATAACCCCAACTTGATTTAACACATCTTTAAGTAATCTTTAATTTTTATAAATGTTTTGGAGTGTCCCACTAAAAGTACCGGCTCAAATCTGATGGAGAATCTGTGGAGGGAGCTAAAGATTAGGGTCATGACAAGGAGGCCTTCCAACCTCAAAGACCTGGAGTTCATCACTGAGGATAAATCCTCAAACTCAGAGTTCGACTGCTTTGGGCATTAAATCATTTTTGATGTAAAACAAAAACCAAACAGCCATAATACATATATTTTAAATTTATCTTCCCTTTGTGTCATTTTATTGTGCATATTTTTCTCTCAGAAACAAACCTTTACTATTAAGTTATAGACTTCCTTTTGGGCCTGATGGAGGAGAAAAATTTTCCCCCTGCTGATTTTAATGTCATCTTCAAAAAAGATAAAACTTTTCTCAAAGCTTTGTTTGAAACTTTTCAAAGTTTTGAAGATATTCTTTGTTTTTTTTCTCACATTTTCTGCTCAGTTCTAGTACCACAGCTCTACTCCAGTTCATATTTCTGGCTATAAATTGTGCAAACCCTCTGCATGTCAAGGACATCATCATCATCCACCATCTTGTTTGCCTTTTTTTAAAATTTATTTCAACAAAAACTATTCAACTACCATCAGAATCACACTGTAAGGCTTGAAATAGCACATATTTTTGTACTGCATTTTCATAGAGATGTGATCTGGGTTTTAAAATCTTCATAATGAGGCCAAAAGAACCAAGTGAAACCGTTCCAGCTCAAATTGAGAATTTGAGGAGGAAATGTGAGCACATGTGCAGTGGAAGTGGGTAAAAGTCTCTTTATCAGGTGTGCGTGTATGTTTGCGTGTGCGCGTATTGTCTGCAGAAATATTTACCACCTCAGACCAAATGAGAGCACTGATGTGGATTTAAAAGCTAACATTAGGGGATAAAATAAAGAGCTTGTGGTTTCAGGGAGCCAGCAGGAAAAAAAAAAAAAAACAGGCTTGGACAAACAGGTTGAGGAAGAAAATGGGTCCTTTGTTGAGCTCTGTGATGCTTCTCACTCTGCTCAAACAAAAAGGAGGTGTCGCAGGTGATTAGGAAAGCAAATGTCAAGTTCTTTCACCTGGCTATCAGCACTTTTCAGCACAATCCTGCACAGGTGCATGGTATGTGTGTGTGCCTAAGAGACTGTGTCGAAGCTAGAACCAGAGCGGAGCTTTAGATGCCGTTCCTCTGGATCCTCCTTTCTCAAAATCCTCGGTTTTGGTCCAAGCATTCCCATCAGAAATGTTTAACTGTCAAGAGATTATGAAAAAGAAGTTGAGCAAATTGCTTCTTGCAGCAAAGCCAACAAATAACTGAACTGGCCCAGTTTCCTCCACAAACAAGTTGAGTTGCAGGTTACATGAAACAGAGCTTAAAAATAACATCACAGTTTGTGGACTGAAAGGAATTTCGTGTGGTTTTCTGACTGTGAGAAAATCCGACATGCCGAGTGGCTTTACCTGCAGGACTTGATGCTCCTCATGAATAGTAAATAATTACAAAGCAGCAGAAAGGTGCAGTACAGACTGTGCTTTGTTAAACGTGCAGACAAAATGTAGCCAGCACTCATAATTTTCTCACTATGTCAATAGAAGTGCACATTTCAGCTTTTATGACGCGCTCCTTGAAATGCTTGTGATGTTTCAGCCAATGTTTTACAGCAAAGATGCACTCAGGAAGAAACACTTGTGGATTTTATTTACTGTTTTATTACCTTAAGATGTACACAATGGAGGTATTGCTAAAAACTCTTACATTTTTACATTTATTTTTCTGTATTTTGTGAACCTTTATACCAACATGTGTATGGATGTTATTATTAGAAAGTTACTGCTTCCTAAACAGGTCGCAACATAAAATCATGTGCAAAAAACCCCCCAAAACAAATCATGCTCTATTTCTGATTTTAAGTCGAACTAATAAGCATAAAACTGCATGGTGAGGCATGGCCATCTTGTTCCTGCAGCTGACCAACAATTATAAATCACAAAACCACAGATGTCACGGTCCAATTCTGAAATAAAAACCCAGATTCTGCTTCAGATGTTTGTTTTTTTTTTACAAGCTGTTGAATGTGGGGAACAAAGCCCAGCAATAAAAAAATAAAACCTCAGTGTTTATACTGAGACACAATCTCAATCTGAGTGACTGCAGACGTAATAATGGTCTGCATCAGCTGTGATTTAGATATGCTCTTATAATCAACATTACTTTAGATTTCTGAGCTTTAGATCACCCAAATTGTTCTAAACCACATCAAAAGCTGCTTCAAAAGCAACTTTTAGCGAGAATATAAGACATATCATCAACATAAAACTGAAACGGGACATTTTTATCTAAACTGCTAATATAGATTATAACAAGAAAAGGATAGAACCTATGACCAGCTACTTATTTTTCTGAAACCTTTCCTAATCAGAACCACCTCAGGTTTTACAATTTTCTTCCTACACTATGTTAAATTTGAGTTTACTATCAGTGTTCAAAAGTACCACCTGTCACATAAACACTTCCTTTTTGTTAAAAAAGGAAGTCATCCCTCTCTCTACGGATTTATGGATTTTATTTTAAGACCCGAACATAAATAACACTTTTTAGATTTCGATTTGTAAATAATAGAGTTAAAATATCATGTGTCATGTCCCTTCCGCTTCTCAGTTTTCCACGGCCTTGAGTTATTCTATCACATAAAATCCACACAAAATGCATTTAATTTTTACGGCTGCAACGTGACAAAGCGTGGATACTTTTCACCAGGCTCCGTTCCAGCATACAAGAACTTTACACAGATTGTACTGCTTCTGCTTCAAAAGTCGCAGTGACATGAACATATCGCTGTTCCCAAAAAACCCGTATGGGTGTGGTTAAAGATGAGACATGAAGAAACAAGCAAACACACATATGGAATGTAGTAATAGTTTTATAAGCCTGTTTAACACAAAACACACCTACGCAAACTGTGTGCAGTTACAAAGACAAGCCCCAGCTGATTGATTGTTATTGCTGAAATATGTCTCAGATGGAAATGTTCTTGTCTTACAGCCGACAGGAGTTAAAACTGAGACCGGGGGGAGAGAGGGTCGACCGAAACCCTCTAACAATAATGAATCAGCTTCAGTTTATCAGCAGAAATAAAGATAAGTTCCAAATTAAAAAAAAATACTGATTGCTGCAAAGCTAATTTCTACCCCCAAAGGTTTGCAAACAGCTCTGACATCCTTTGAACTGAACGATAACAAAGATTTTATCAGCTGCAAGAGCGAAGAAAAGTTTGCTCATTTATCCGAAAAGCACGACAGCAAAAGAAAAAAAGGGTTAATCAATGATAGTGTGGTATGTTTTTGCTCCAATCTCTTGGTTTGGTAAAACTCTTTTCCAGGTCCTTTTTTTCCTCACATTAAAGTCGTTTGAGATTTTACCTGGAAACATCCAGCACTGAGGGAAAGAGCCTCACCTTTCTGAGAATCTGGAGACGCATGTGTTTGCTGAAACTTTGTTAGCACAAAAGGAGCTCCAGCAATTCAAAGAAACCGGCGCAAACAAGCTAAATAGTTACTGGAGACATTTTCATTGCTGTCAAAAAGAAGCAATTAAAAAAGTCGAATAAAAACGTCATTCAATGTATTTTGCTCGCAAGTTTCAACAGAAGATGTTATAATTCTAGATAAAAAGTAAGGGTACAGGAGTTCAAAATGTTTTCACAATTAAAAATTTTTCAAAGTGTGGCATGCATTTATATGCAAAACCCCTGTATTCTGGTGCCCCGAAAGAAAATCCAGAGTAACAAAGTCTCTTCAGAAGTCATCTAATTAGTTAATAGAGCCCTCTACAGTTTTCTGGCTTTGAATCCAGAGCTCAATTCAGAGACAAATAAGTCTGGCCTTTCTGCAAAATCTTCAGGAACTCCAAGCCTGTAAATAGATTCACTAATCAAATGACAACAAAACTTAAATTTTTGCACAATTTGAAAGTTCCTTTCATTCTCTCCATCCAATCTGGCTGAATTTGAGCTTTTTTCAGAAGAAAATTGGGCAAACTTTCCACTAGAGTTGCAAAAACTGCTCAATTTTGTTGCTTCCATCAATGACTTCCTCAGAAGAGGAAAATGTTTTTTTCCCTTGAAGACAGTTCACTCTGTTTCTTGAGAATCTTTGGTAGCTGTTCCTCTTTTCATGCCTCGCTCTGCTGGATCGGTGCATCGCGTCACCTCTGAAGTCGAGCCTGGGGCGCAGTTTGAACCCCGTGCTAACCACAGGTGAGTGGGGAATCCTCCCGTTTATCACCTGGGCGATGAGGAGCTGCTGAGTGAGGCCAGAGTAAACCGGGATTAACCTTTCCCACTTTTCTGCTTGACCAGCAACTCACTCAGCTCCTCTTGTTTTCACTTCTTTTGTCCTGATGAGTGTCCAAAACATTTCAATAATTTAAAGAGCTTTTCTGCTGAGAGGTCAGCCCGTTCACTCGCTCCGGTCCAGGTGAAACAGGAGACCCAGGAGGCTCTCCAGGGATTCATTCCTGGGATGCCAAGCTTTTGGGTTCATTTTATGTTTTTGGGGAAAATCCTACCAGAAACTGGCTCCACACATTCAGTCATGGATTTAATTATGAGTTTTTTTACAACCCTAATGTTGTGCAAAAACATTTGGTTGCTTGGACAGTAGAGGAAACTGTAAAGTTGGAAACAAATCATTTTTTTTGCTTTAAAACGAGTAAATTCTCACATTACAGATGCCTCAAATTACAATGGTTTGTAAAAGTTAATGTACTTTTGGAAATCAATTCAAAAAAGTGAAATTTTATGTTTGAACAAATTTGCTACATAAAAATGTTATGTTCTACTTATTATTAAAACCTAAAATGAAGCTTAATAATCCTCAGCAACGAAACCAAATCAAGGTCTGTTTAAAAGGCAAAGAAAATCCTAACAAATAAAAAGAAAAACCTGAAGTTTTTGATTTTTTTATTTGTTTCTCTGAAAATCTTCCCTTCAAAATGTTTTTTGTTAAAGTTGTCCATTGACACATTGCCACATTTGCACCACTGAAGAACTTATAAAACCAATACAAAAGTCTTGCATTTTAATGAAACGTTAGGTGGAAGGAAAAATGTCACAGGAAAGGGTGAAACTGGCAAATGGGATGGCCTTAACTTTCAGAGAATTTGGAAGCCCAAAAGGGGTTCACAAGACAAGAACTGCAGCTGGAATCACAACATCAGGTGTCACCACAGACAGACACTCGTCGCATACATGACAAGCTGCATTCGTCTATCAAGTCATTAAAATAACAAATCCCGACCGAGTATTTTGTTAATATTCTGTATTATTCTAATATTATTCTGTAATTATTCTGCAATATTCTAATATTAAGAAGGTCAACATTTCTGTAATAGGACAGGCCTATGGGATGTAGAATGTAAATGAAAATGGCTGCAAACAGATACACATGTATACAATTATAATTCTGCATCTGTTTCCACAACAGATGTAGAACTGTACACTCTACTTTGAAAAGCAGAAGTAGAGCCTCCTGCACAGCCAACAAGAATGCAGCAAGTGTTTTCTGAAGATATGGTCAACATCAAAACTCTTGTCTTTTACAACAACGATTGCTGAGCGCATACCGAGGTAAAACCAGCTGACCAACCATGTTGGAGCTCAGCTTGGGTTGCTTGGTGAACAGCTGGGCTCGGCTGAGGTTGCTAGGTAACGGCGCAGTGCCTTTCAACTGTGACTTAATGCTATGGAGCTTTTTGAAACAGCTCATTTTCCAGACACCCAAGTTCATGAACTCATTGGCAAAAACAAGCAGGGTGTTTTTAGAAGAAGTGGAAATCCAAATGAAAGTATAAAAATGTTCAAAAAGTGAATTCTGCATAACACATTCACTTTAAAACTCTTTCTATTGGTCTGATGTAATTGAAATAAACTGATTATTTGGTTCATCAAAATTCACTGAAATAATTTTACTGTATAATAGATACATTGCTTCCCTGTCAGTTATTGAGATGCAAATGTACGAGTCGTTTTGATACATTTTAGCTTTTATTAAGAAAACTACCTCTGAAAAATGTTCTTATTTAAACTTCCACATCATGATTTAATCAATGAGTCACTCTGGAAGAACTTTAGTTATTAGTATATTATTAATCATATGTCAGTTGCTTAATTGTTCAGATAACAGCTGAATACCTTATCATGTCCAGGCAGCTGCACATTGAGATTGTTACATTATTCACACCGTAATTAACTGCACAATTAGCAAACAAAATGGGTGCCAAAGGTCTTCTCCTAACGCCCCTGAACTTGGCGTTGGGACACTGTGAAGCTCCCTGAAGCCTCCATGACCTCCCAGGCAGGGTTTTCTCCTTGACAACAGCTCCAGCATGTTTTCACTGTGGATCCTGCGCTCATAAAAGACACTAATTAGAGGGCATCCTTCAGCTGAGTGCAGTTATCAGTCAGTCATTTTTCGTTTATGGCCCTTTTTATCCAGCTTCTATAAAACTCTGCTGAAGTGGTGTATATCTGGCTTAAGGAGCCGGAGGAGGAGATAAGACTCGTATCATGTCTCCGTATCAGCAATGAGGTTAACTCTGCCTCCACAGGGTTGCAACCCTTGGCCAGACACAGAGTCAAGGCTCTGACAGCCACCCACGCTTTTCCAAGACTTTAGCTGTGTGTGCACTAACGCTGGAGTCGTTATGTTGACAAAGCTGCTGCTTTTCTTGGAGGCATTGTATCCACGCATATTAAGGTTTCTTCTTTCTTTTTCAAAAGTCTTTGAGTGATGTGCAAGAAGCTGACATGAACCGATCAGAAAAACTGATGCATGCACATGCAAACAATGTGGATTCAAATACCTCTCTGTTAAGTTCAAGTCAAACAGATACTGTACTTAAGGCATGAGAAAAGAGCTGCAGTCCAAATCCCATCCAGCCGAGCTGCGGTGAGTCAGAGCTACTCGGGCAAACATTGTTGTCTGGTGTGACTCATTACCACCCTGGCACATGCACAGCCAGAACACGTGGACGAGTGCAACGGGCAGGCCGAGGCAAAGAGCTGCAGCCATTAACACCTGGATTAATCCCCTGATCCGTCTCACACCAAGCATCCTGCACAATTAACCAACAAGTGCAAAAACGTGAGCCTCCCTGGCAACCCTCAGGTTGTGGTTCCATATGATTTTTTAAAATTTACTTTAATTTTATTTATTTACTGTTCATTTGTGTTATTTTATTTTTTACATTTTAATTTAATTGAAAATAATTTTAATTAATTCAATACTTTTTTTACTTTCTTATGTTTTTTTTATTTTTAACATATTTGTTCATTTAATCCAATTGATTTATTTTATTTCATTTATTTAGTTTAATTAAAAATTATTTAAATTGATTTAATATGTTTTTAAATATGACTGTAGTGTAAGGCACTTTTGGGTACTTTGGGCTAAATAAAGCATTATAGAACAGCTCATTTATTTATTTTTACTTCATAGCACATTTATTCATTTAATTTAACTTTATTTTCATTGTATTTTCTGTTAATTTACTACATCTTTAAAATTTAATTTAATCAAAAATATTTTTAATTAATTAGATAATTTTTTGGCTTTAATCAGTATATGAATGTGTATATTAATGGGTGAATGAGACACTTATATGGACTAAATACGCTATACAAATATAGGCCATTTTTTATTTTAATTCAATTTTATTTTGTTAAATAATGGTTGCACAGTGGCACAGTTGGTAGCACTGTTGCCTTGCAGCAAGAAGGTCCTGGGTTCGATTCCTGGCCCGGGGTCTTTCAGCATGTTCTCCCTGTGTGTGCATGGGTTCTCATCCATTATCTTCCATTTATCTGGTAGTTCAAAAACATGACTGTCAGGTTAATTGGTCTCTCTAAATTCTCCCTAGGTGTGAGTGTGTGTCTGCGTGATGGTTTCTGTGTTGTGCTGTGACAGACTGGTGACATGTTCAGGTGAACGTTAGCTGGAGATTGGCACGTAACACCTCCCGAGCCCACAAGGGACAAGGGTGTTAGAAGATGAAGGGATAATTAAGTAATTTCAATTTAACTGTCAATACTGATTGTGAATGTGTGCACAAATAGGTGGATGCATCTGGATCCTTTGGACTGAATAAAGTGCTAAACAATCAGAGCACATTTAATAATTGATTTAGTTTTATCCTTGCAGGGTTGCAGTAGATTGTGTTCCTACCTATGGAGACTTGCTCACATGGCCAAACACTGTGGTTAAGAGGCCTTTGTAAACAGCAGCCAGTCTGCAGTGAGTCATTGCATCAGCATGCATACTTGTCTTTTGGCACTCAACGGTTCCCATCGCATTTCTGAAGTCTGTGTCCGTGCCAATCATGCCCGTCCCACTTATAGTTCGAACATCAGGTTCAAAAAGAAGTATGTGCTGCAATTAATTTCCAGTACAGAGAGCTTTGATGGCGTCTGGAAACAACCCTTGTTCTCTCTGTTTTACTTGCAGTTCCAAGTTCTCAAAAGTAAACACACTCAGACACACACCTGTCTATCGGGCCGTTATGGCAGCTTTGCATATCCTGTCTCTGCATTTGAACAGGACTTAAAGTTTAATCTGTCTCAGAGGACACGGCTAATATGACCTTCGTAATAAAACAAACCAGTCTGATGTTTTCTTTGTTACGCTGTGATGTTTAATCACAGATTGTTTTCCAGGAACTGTGATGTATAATTTATGCAAGCCAAAGCATTTGTTGGGGTTACTGTTGGAGTTTTATTTGGTCACCAACAACCCACAGAGTAAACACTTGGCGAGTTTGTTCTCACAGTGACATGGATGGAACTCGGTGACCAACCGGTAATTGACTTTGGAACATTCAGTACTCCTGGTCGAACCTCTTTGTTGTGCCTCATGTGCTCGTAAAACTGTTAATTTAATTTAAGGAATGCAGATATTCCTGATGATGCCTTCAGGCTCATAAAAAGAAATTACGTGACAAAATAAGGTCAATCCGGACGTCAGTGCGTCTGTACAGAGAAACGCGTAACAGCGTTCGGTTCGTTCAGACACAAGTTCCTATAACCAAGTCTGTGTTCAGGCTGTCCTGTAATCTTCTTGAAATGGCTTTAACCAATAGTTGTAAAGGTCTTGAAAAGACTTAAACAGACTAAACTCAAGGGATGAACAAATGCTGAGAGCAGAGAAGAGAACTTTGCAAGTCCCAGCAGAAGTGACTCAGAGATCTGATCAGAATGTTTTCTGGGTCGGAGAACCCGGCACTGACTGAGAACTCTCTGAATGGACTACATTTCCCATCTGGACTCAAAACTTGTTGGAGTTCCCTAGAAGGACATTGGCCTCCTTTCTGGGTCTTTTACCTACTGGATGCTGGACTGTGTAAACTGATTGGTGTTTGCAGGGTGGTTTTATTATTTCTGGGTATTTCTGTATTCTGAGAACGTCTGGGTTCTCAAAAAACATCTGAAATTTGAAACCAGTTCAAATGCCAAAAGAAAATGGAGGCAGCTTCATGCTCAGAAGACATGAATAAAGTTGGTCTCACCACTTTCTTCACATTAAACAAAATTGGTGTCAAACGTTTGCACAGAAAACATTTTAAATTGTGCTGCTATCATTTTACAGATATTAAAAAATGTTAAGAGGTCATAAAAGGTCATCAAAGATATTATTAAATGTTTCCATGGGTCATCAAAGGTCAATCAGCCAGTCCACATTTACAAAATCAATGTAAATGTGGACATTGATTTTAGTATCAAGCAACTATGCAACATTTGCAGAAAAAATGTTTTGTTTATGCTTTCAATATTTAAAAAAAGTTTCCACAGGTCACTATAGATCAACTTTCTATGCTACTAATTATAAATAATAAAATCAAACAAATTTTTATAAATTAATTGTAATTGTTTTTGCAGCTGCAATACTTGCAGCACAGATGATTGACAACAAATTTGCTTAATCTTGTAATTGTGGACTGGTTGGTTGACCTTTGATAACCCCTGAAAATATTTAGGGATATCTTTAAAAAGATTGCGGCACAAACAAAACCTTTTTGCTGCACAAACATTTGACACCAATTGTGTTTAATTTGAAGATGGCAGGGGGAATCTTTCTACACTCAGGTGTAGCTGGTCATGCTAATCCTGAAAGAAAATCTGCTAGCAGCTTCAAAAGACTTGAAACAGGGGTGAAGGTTCACCTTCAAGCAGGACTTTTGACCCCAAACACACAGTTTTTTTTAGACTCAACAATTATGCAGACCTATGTGTTGGTCTATCACATAAAACCACAATAAAATACATAGAAGTTCATGGTTGCAAGGTGTTTAAATGGCATACTTTTGCAAAACATCTTTAACAAGCCATTAAAATGAAGATTTATCTTCCCCTTAATTTGATAAACATGTGTGGTCAAAGTGTGAATCATAACTTAACCTCCATCAGCACGAGGCCTCACGGCTGGCACACATTTCAATCCAGATCCCACAGTTTGTTACTCATTACTCAAGTCATAACGTTGTGCTGCCCCTTTTGATTGCTTAATTGTTTCCAATGTCTGTTTGACAGCTGTGCATAGTGAGGGAGAGATGGAGCAAAAACTCATAGTTTACACTCCAAAAACCGCCTCTTGCAGATGTTTTTAGTGACGCAAGAACACAGCCCAGATTCAGACCGCAGGCAATTCAGATACAATATGCTTTATTGTCCCCATAGGGAACATTTCAGACTTAAACTGTTGAGCACATAAATACCTTCCACGTTACATCAAAAAATAATGTCATAATAAATTGCACATACGTAATTCCCATTGTCCATGCAGATTTTTGCATGGCCGTTACATGTAACAGAGACTGTACTGACCCAACTGTAAAACACTGTGATACTATTACGTAGCTCCTTCGGACTAACAGATGTTTTGCTAAGGAAAGATGTTTAGGACGGAGTATGTACAGTGTTTTCTTTTAGCAAGTAACCAGATCCCATTTCTATATGCCTGTGTTGCTGTGGAAATGGACAAACAGTCCTGATGACGAAGTTTTCCAGCTGTTTTTTGTCATTTCGTGCTTCACACGTTGCCAGTTCCAGCACGCATCGTTCTCAGACTTGCTGTCAATCTGGATTTGAATTCGTCATAATGTGTAACTTTCTGACTTGACTTGGCAGTGTGCACAACAAGCCATTTCAAGCTGCTCTTAGGGACAAAAACATTCCCCATTTCTTGGCTTACTTGCATCTTGAGTGTTATTGAAGAGGTCCATCCATTATCTTCCATTTATCTGAGATCATCCCTGTCTACGGCTACACTCTTGAGCTCATACTGGGGGATTTCCCAGACCAGAAGGGAATAAATCAGTTCAAATGTATAATAAAAAGGCACTGCTTCTCATTCAACATGTGCTAATCTCTTTTCTTAGCGCATATATTTTTTTCTTTTCAGCTAAATCTCAGTTCATCAGTTTTCATGTTGAATTAGATGTTGAAATATTGAAAGACATAACAGGGTCTAATTTTCTAATCTGCAGCAATACAGTATTGCTAACAGACTTAAATGTGTCCATTTGATGGGGAAATATGTATTTCAGTCATTAGAGGATTGAAACTTGACATTGACCTGCCTTTTAAGACTTCAGAAAGGATTTGAACTTGCTGATCAAAGGGCTGAGATTTGACTTGATCTGTCCAATAAAGACTTGAAACCTGAAAGCACCAGTAGAAGCTTGTGGACTTGGAACAGGGCTTGGACCTGTCCCTCAAACACGCAAGATTTGTCTTCTTTAAGCTTCTCCAAGACTCCAGACTTGACTCTGACTTGTAAAAAATGACTTGAGGAATTGGGTTTAAAGACTTTACATTTGATTTGGACTTGGATCCCAAAGATATAGGATTTGCTGTCACCTTAATTCTCAAGGACTTGGGGCTTGTATTGGAACGTATTACTAAAAGACTTGAGCTGGACTTGCCACTCAAGTGTTTGAGAGTTGACTTTGTTGGTCGTTCAAAGACTTGAAACTTCATTTGGCTCTCGGGCACTGAAACATGACTTGGATCAACCCATCAAAGACATGAGACATGACTTGAATATTCTGCTCTAAGACTTCACTTGAACTTGTAAAAAATTATTTGAGGCTTTACAATGAGTTGGGGGGAAAGACCTGAGACTTGATTTGGACTTGCCTCCCAAAGACCTAAGATTTATATTAGAGAGTCTCCCAAGTTTTGGGACTTGGAGAGAAACTTAAGTTGGCTTGGACTGTCCATCCAAAAAATGGTAATGTTAGTCCGCCGTGGACTAACATTATCTAAAGACTCAATAATTGTCTTGGCTTTACTGCTGCACTTGAGATTTGACTTGGACTTGGGAAAAATGACTAGAGTCTTGACAAGGAATTAGAGGGAAAAGAATTGAGACTTTGATTGGGCTTGCTGCTCAAAGCTTTAAGACTTGACTTTGTTGGTCGTTCAAAGACTTGAAACTTAATTTAATGGCATTTGAAACATGACTTGGACCGATCCATCAAAGACTTGAAACATGACTAGGATGTGCTGCTCCAAGACTTGATACTTGACATGATTTTGGGGGAAAGAATTGAAACTTAAATAATAGAAATTGATTCCCAAAGACACAAGATCTGGTTTGGACTTAGGTTGGAGTTAGTGAGGTATAACTTGTCTTGAAAAGAAGCTAGTTTTATTTTATTGTTACAGTTTGGATTTTATTTTTAATAACAGCAGCAAAAATATTTAATTTATCTTGACAGTAGAAAATATATTTAGGGACCCAGTTAGCTTCTCCTAAAATCCGTGGTCAGAAACTGGCTGCAAAATCTCTGATTGGTGCATCTCTGTTAACAACTTTGGCAGAAAAGTACTGAAAAGCAGCAAGAAAAAGTTTTGAAAATACATGTTGCGCTTTTATTTTCCATAAAATTTGTAGCTTTTTCTTTCACTCTTATTTTAACAAAGGTCACATTTTAACTCCTAGTATATGGAAAGTTGGGGAAATTTCGTGTAACGTTTAAAAAGCAAATGGAGGAAACAAGTTTGACAAGTACCTGATATCAAGTTGCAGTGAGAGTACACAGACCCAGCAGCTTCGGGAAGAGTAGAGCCAAGGTGCTCTCACCACAGCTGCTTCATGTCGAAGTCACTGTGGACATAAAATATCTGGAGCATAGAGCCAAGAAACTCTTGCAGTTTACTTAAGAAATTTATGAGACTGATAAAGGGAAAGCCTGTTTGCCTGCAGATGTTTTTTACAGAGCATGGAACTGGAACAAACATCTGCAAGTTACATTTGCAGTGTGAATAGCTTTTTACAAGTGGCATTTTCCTCTTCCAGTATGTTTTCCATCTGTTGGTAAACTCGCTACAAAAAAAGAGGCAATCCTGCTTCAACTTCAAAGTCTCTACTGTGAAGGAAATTTAAATGAAGACGATGTTCTCAGGGTCATCTTGCAGCCACAACACTGGGCACCACAGCGCTGGTCTACAGGAGAATAAAAGGAGATGCTTTCCTCCTTCTTTTATTCTTCAGGGTTGAGTAAATTTGAGCGCCAGTCCTGAGTGGGATCAAAGTGCTCATTAAAGAAGCCCACAACCCTGAGAAATGGCAGACCAAATAGCAGGCCATCGTGACGGGCAAGAACTAAATCTGGAACAAGGGCACGCATTCATTTCCAAGGAATGGAATGGGTGTCTGAGGCAACTGCCACTGAGCAACAACACATTTTAAGTAGTTCAACTTTAATGCTGAGGAAACATTTCTATAGATAGAGAGACTTAACAAAATTCACATTTTACACGTATTCATATCTCCGTCTGGATCTCAACTGCTTCTAAAATCAGTCCGAGCGCCAAAAAACTACAAACCCAGACACTTTTTGCAATAAGTTAATGTTTGTTGATGACTGGAAAATGATACGTTTAAAAAAAAATACTAATTGTAACGTCACAAATGACCGTCACCTAGTAACACCAGCGAAGCCCCAGCCAGTTACCTAGCAACCCAAGCTGAGTTCCGACATTTGGTTGGCTGGTTTTACCGCTGCGTACGCCGTACAATGGCTGTCGACTTACTCTGTTCCTCTACTTCTGCTTTTCAAAGTTGTATGGTTGTATAATTGTGCATCTGTTGGCAGCCATTTTCACGTGGGAATGTAAATGTTGAGTTTACGTTCACATACCAAGCCTTATTAACTCCTTTCCTGTCCCTTATTTATTATCAGTCATCCACATTGTCTCGTCCTGTTCGTTCCCCAGAAACACAGGTCCTAACATCCGTCTCCATGGCGATGCAGAAGGAACCGACGTTTGTTTTGTTTTTTTGAATGTGGATAGCAGCTTATTTGGATTTTAAATGACAAGAGCCCCTAAAACATCTCAAAATAGACATGACTGATCAGACTAAAATCTTAAAATGCAAGAATGATTTTGTGCAAAGGATAAAATGAAAAAGTTTTGTATTCTTTAAGTGTAACCCTAAGTGAAGACGGTTTATGGTTACAATATATTTAGTGCTTGAATTGTTAAAATAGGCAGTTAAGTGTTTTTAGAGTTCTTTTTTTTAGATATTTGTGAACAGTTGCTATGTTCACCCATTACAAAACCTCTCAGGTAAAATGTAAAGGCAGTTGGCTGCACTGTGTTATATTTAGGAGCTATTATAGCAAGGTGCACTCCATATCTTTACACTCCAGTATTTTAAGACTTCTACTTATTAAAAAAAAAGAAAAAAGTGAAAACCATGTTTGCTTCTCCTTCCTTTTCACAGTCCAGTTCTACTTTCTGTTGGTCTAAAATCCACCCACATTGAAGTTTATTTCAAAAAGTGAAACAACAAAAAGAAAAAAACAAATGTGTGAACATTTTTGCAGTAAATTGAGGGTTACATCTAACTTTCATTCCCCAGAGGTGTTATAGTTTTTGCTCATGTAACGGTTTCCACCGTTTCGGTCAGAAACGGTAACTGCTGAAAGTTGCTGCACATCAAGCATGATTCACAGTTAGGCACTGATTAATGAGCTCCCATTTTTTTCTTTATCGTCTGTTAGAGGCTGCTATCAGAATGAAAGCTGACTGTTGCTTAACAGACAAAAAAACCCACCTTTGATGTGGCCTCGGCGTGAAAGCAGAAAAAGAATCAGCAGAGCACAATTACATGTCACCACTCACAGCCGTCTTAAAGGCTCAGTCAAAGAAAACGCTAACATTTGGACAATAGGTTTTCCAGTGGCGGGCGTATATCAAAATGACCTCGTTTAAACAGAGGGAGGGAAACAATGTGAAATCATCCGTTGATTCAAATTTCTATTTGAGTCTTTGTGATTATGGCTCTCTCCCACTATTGCTCTGTAATTACAGGCCTGCTCTGCCTCAGCAGTGGGGTTCACATTACAAGTGCGGTTATTGACATCTGGGTGAGAGCGAGTGAGAATGTGCGAGGGTGAGAGTACCTGACAGGCGGCGGACGGAGACCGTGTAGTTTGAGCGTGCCTGTGGTTGACCTGTCACCTGTCCACCAAGAAGGCCTAATTATAACAAATAATGACTATGTGGGAGGGTGGCTTACGAGCTGTGCTGACGGCAGCACATATTTTTAAGGGATTGCAGCAAAATCAATGACTTTATGCAAATTGAGATAACTTTCTACCAGGCATCAACTGATCAATCTGCATTGATTTAGTTATTTTTTTAATTACAACTAGCATGGAAATGACACTGTACCTGATTTAATGACGACAGGATTGATTTAACTTCAAATTGGATGCAGCATCATTGGAAATGAATTGGACCGAATTGTTTAGTAAAGTTTTTTTGAACAGTTGCGGTCCTCAAATATATGGACGAGAACATGGTTCTGCCAAAGTCAGCCAATTAAAATTAAACATTTGTAGTTGCGTTAGATCAGAGTCTGTAATTCCTTAGTCGTAACTAATCTCATTTTAATCAGAAACCATACAAGCAACATTTCAGTTCAAAATCCATTCATGCTGCTAAATAAGTGAATAGACATATGAGATCAATAACAAAGATTTCTTCAGCTGAACAGAAACAAAACTGAAGTTATTATGCTTGAACATAAAGAGGAACAATCTAGAGTCAATACACAGCTTCAGCTATTACAACTAAAAACCAGAGACCAGGTCTGAAATCTGGGTGTAGTGATGGACTCAGACCCGACATTGATTTCCTTCAAATCCAAACTAAAAACTCATCTGTTTAAAGTAGCTTTTGAAACATAATCAATGAAACATTACACAATATGTTGATAGGTATGATGGCACTTGGCAAAATGTAAAGTTTTTGTTGTTATTTTTATGATTTAAAGCACTTCGAACTGCCTTATTGCTAAAATATACCATACAAATGCAATGTTATATTTCAGGTAATTGGTTTTGGTGCAAAGTTTAATGCTTAAGAAAATTGATTTAGAAAAATGCTTAATTTGCATCATTTTGTTGTAATTTAATTATTTTCATTGTGGTCCATTGGTTGCCAAAATTTCCACATAACTTCATACTTTCTGATGTTGTGATCAGGTATTGAGAACTCGAGTTGCCTTTTTAACAAATACATGTTTAATCTTACTTGAGTAATTTCTTGGATTGTTGCTTTTACTATTCACGTTGGAGTAGTGCTGAATTTTTGGACGCTCTGCCTACTCTGATTGTAACATCTGTAATTTTGTCAAAACTACAATAATAGCACAGATGAAAGCATCACATAAGTGGCAAATGGAGGTTTTATCGATGAAATGTTTGTTTTCAATCGGTTTGAACCAGGTACTGTAGAAAACAACCATCTTCACAGTTGAGGTTTTGCCTAAATTGAAACTATTTCCTCCTCTCTTGACGCTATTTCCTCCTCTCCTGATGTTAGTTTTTTTTTTTTTTTTTGCACGAGAGAAGCCAAGAGCTATAAAGGATTAGGTTAAATCCTGTCTTCAAGCTGAAACAGATGACTGTTTTGGGTTATTACGGATTCCCACTCAGTCTATCCATCCATCTGTCCATCCATGTTTGAACTGAGAAACTTTGCGTCCTCTGTGAAGTCATCCGTCACAAAGTGGACATGGCTGAGCTGCGGCTCCTTTAAGCTCAGGAGACATCAGCGGCAGTCACACTTCTGAACTGTAGATAGATATTCCCAGGTGAGGCTTGGACAGGCCGAACCCCCAAATGATGAATTAGGCTTTTCCCCTCTTCTGAATCCACACAGGCCTCTGTGTATTTTGTCACATGAAAACACAGTGTTGCCTCTTGTGCCCTCAGCTCAAGTATGTAAAAACAGAGGAAATGGCTGAAAGAAAAGGTGTCATTTTTCTTCATCTAAAAGCGTGGAAGTGTGTGTGTCTGCGCCTCCGAGAGAGAGGAGGGGAAAGTAAGAGTGCCTGCATGCGTGAGAAGCACACGGTGGGGAAAGTGGGAGCGCAAAGGGAGAAAGAGAAACTGGCCTCTAATTCGCTGATCTCAGCTGATTACATTTTCCCGTCCAGACGGTAGACATTCCTTCAACCTGCGGCCATAACCATCGGGCCCCTCGGTTTCAACTCGGCAGCAGAATACCAGCAGAGCTGAACAAGCCCGGGTCTATAGCAGCCACTCGAGCAGGTGGGCGTCAGGGGTGACATTAGTCACCGAAGCCCCTTCAGAGACAGACAGAAAAGCTCAACAAATGTGAGAGGATTTAATCGTTAAGCACATCAGATTTTCTCATAAACATCAAAAAGACCAAGGAGTGGTGGTGGGGGGACAGCAGAAAGCTCCCTTGTGGTCTCTGTTTGTTTAGATGTCCGTGAAAATATAACATTTGCGCCTCAAAGAGTTAAACATCAGATCTGTTTGCTTCTGTAATTGCAGTCTTGGAATGTGATCCGACTGAGGTGATGAGAGTGCAGCCGTCGATCCCTCCAGGCTGGGATGGGACCAGCTCTTCAAACACTCTGGGACTTTCTGGAAATGTACCAGATTACCAGGAAAAGTGAAAGGACCAACATGAAAAGCATTGTGGTGTCACTTGATCCAAATTAAAGGTAGCGAGATTACACAAAAAAACACAAAAAAGGTTCTGAGCTTGGAAGAGACTGCATTGTTTTGGAGCTGTAGCTGCCATGACCTACATCCAGATGTAGACTACCCAAAAATCAAGTAAGAGTAGCATTACTTCAACACATTTTTACTCAAGTAAAAGTAAAAAAGTGGCCATCCAAGCAAGAGTAGAAAAGTATTTTGTAAAAAGGCGACAAGTACTGAATAATCATGAAATCAATCATCTGATATTTAAGAAAACATCATCAGATGGACCAAAATATAAAGTTATGTGGAAATGTCGGTATTTTCAAGACCAAAAATGAAATAGTACATGTATATAACAAAATCAGGCAAAAGATTCTGATGGATATTTTGTTAAAAGAAGTTTGTTCTTCATTCTTCGTTCACAGTTTGTAGAGTATGCAGGAAAGTTACTCAGGTTAGAGTATCTATAGTATGTAATATTATTACCCAAGTAAAAGTAAAAAATTACAGTGTAGTAAAACTCTACCCAACTCTGCCTACTCCAATAAGACGTTAACTAAAAAATATCCAGCTGGGATGGTTGGCTTGAAGCAACTCCACTCCTCTTAAACAAATTAAGGATTTGGAGTGGCCTAGTCAAAGTCTGGATTTGAAATGTTGAAGCATCATCTTAAATCGGCTGTTCATGTTTGAACCCCTGTGATGTGGCTGAACTGAGACAATTCTGCAAAGAAAAATGGGTGAAATTTCTTTCACAGAGGAAAAAACTTATCACCCCGTAATGTCTTATTGCCCTGGACAAGGACAGACGGACGCAAGGAAAGAAAGAATAACAGAGAAAAGGAAGGTAGGAAGAAAAGACAGGAGGGAAGGATATAAGCAATGAAGGACAAAGGACAAAAGGAAAAGAAGGAAGGATGTAAGAAAGACAAGAAGGACAGAGTTGAAGATAAAAGGAAGGTAAAAAACAGAAGAAATGATTTGAGGAAGTATGCAGTGAAGGAAAGAGGGAACTAGATAGGACTCCTGAAACTTAAATGATAATCCAAAACATTTAAAAGTAGCTAAAAAGCAAAACAGTACTCTTCTGACTGATATATTTGTACAGTGAGATGTTTTAAAATGTTTTACTTCTCTGCAAGTTAGGGATTTAGCTGAAGCATGTAGACGAACTCAAACTGAACAGCAGCACTTTATTTACAGACTATCTGGTCCTCCATGTTGGATTTACACACCCTAAGCCTAAAAGATGAAATAAATTAAACATTTCAGATTCAAAGTTTTGTACTTTTATGCAAACTCTATTTCATCTTTTTTTTTTTTTTTTAAATCTCTTCTTTTTTTCAGCTTAATTAAACAAGAAATATGTCACATTAAAGACCTTAAAAGATTTATTGACATCATGAAACTTCTGAGGTCCATTGTGTAATAGTTTATGTTTTTCCTTTACTGTGTAAAAGTATTCAAGTTAAAGGTTAAACTTTTCCAAATATGCTTTGTGATTTTTTTTAAAGATTATTTTAGAGGCTTTTTGCAACCTTAACAAATGCAGTGTAGGTGGAAAAAAAAAGTGTGGGAAAAAAAAGGTGCACATTTAAAAGGAAACTTCAACAAGTTCGGTTGTGGTTTTTTAAAGTGTCATTTCGCTTTGACAAGAAATTTGTAGCTGTGAGATGATTGTGAAGAAGGGAAAGAGAGCACAGATAAAGACGACATCAAGTCACTCCATGTACCTCATAATTGTACTTTTACACAATCCACTAAATGTCCTCCACCGCTGCCGTGCAGCTGCAAACACACACTCAGTCAAAACACACACCTAACCTCAACAACAGTGTCACATTTTCCGCCATGAGGGCCACAAAGGTCGGAGAAACACTGTTAGCCCTTCGGCCTCCTTCCCCCATCGTTCTCTGCTGCTTGCCAGGCCGTACATTTACTATCAACAGGAAACATCTTTCACAGCAAAGGAAGTGTTACTCTCTAATTGGCCTGATGTGATTCAGTGACCTGGCCGCTCTCAGCCAATGGGACGGTCGTTATTTTAAGAGGCGGTATAAAAAGGGAAGAGAGCCCTTCCAGAAAGCTTAGACGGCACAAAGTTCTCACACGGTGTGCACCCGGCTCAACTTCTGCAAACTTAAGGCCGTACATAGATGTATTACTAAGCACATCTGGTTTCATTGTTGTTTCATGGATCCCATAACACATCATGAAACCACAGTCTAAGCAAAAGGAGATGGGGGGAAACCCAGAGCGCAGAAAAAAAACTGCCCTGGTTATGATCCTTCTGAGTTTGTGCGTTTCGAGCAAATTTTTCTGAGCTGTGTATCCATAAACGTTGAATATATAGAAATATAAATCATGCAGGCGTCTGAAACAGAAAGGAAATTCCCTCTGAGAAAGATTTACAGTGATTTTTTTTCTCTCACAAACAGAGCGGTTACTGTACCTCCTCAGCTCCCACTTATGTCATTTTTACTCCGCACATTCCTAAAGATGATTGTTCTTTCTCGCTTCTCTGTCTTTTGTGTGTCTGCATGTGTGTGACTGCATGAGGCATGAGAGCAGAGCCAAAAATATCATAACACAGAGGGTGACATTAGGGAGCGCGGCCTGGAGACGGGGGCGCTGTGACGGAGTTCCCTGATTAGCACGTTACCTCGCGGAGACAAAGGACCTCTGAATCACAGGAAACGAGAACAATCAAAGAGACGGAGCACATTCCAAGAAAAGCAGCGGGCCGCAGAAACACAACACGATCCGGGAACGTTGCTCCTTCTCAACATCTGATTCCTCCGCTCTCAAAAAGCCAGGAGAGGTATTAGGAGAAAGACACTCCAAGGACTGAGAAAATGGCTGAAATCTCAAATTGTTCCGGATATTTCTCCGCTGATTCTTGGAAAATCAAAGGGGCGGACGTGTCGGCGCTGTATTTGGATAACAACTGACTGTAATTATAACTTCCATACATTTCCCCTGACCGGTATTTTTTTTTACACTCAAAAGTGTGGGGTCCCCTTCCCCTCAAAATACTCCAGCAGGCCCACACAGGTTCTCCCTGATCTATTTGCTCTCGGTCTGGACTTAGGGAAATAAATAACTCTTTACCCTCTCTCCAAAATGGCAGCTCTGTTTCCGCAGCTCTGGTTTGCTGGATTAGAACAATTCCCCACCAGCCCATAATTTGTGGGATTTTCATAACAAGACACACCCTGCCATACATTTCCATTATAACCCACCACTGTCCCCCCGTGATGAGGATATTTTAGGACGAAAACGGTTCCTGAAGCTCTCGGTGGTCGGCCCTAGCTATCTTTGGTGATCAGTTAGGTGCTGAATGCTCCTCAATTGTTCAGTAGCAGATAACAGCAGGGTTTGGATGTAAAAAAAAAAACCTCAATGTGGCTGCACAAATTCTAGGTCAAGGGGAGATGAAGGGAGACTATTTTGAGCATAATGTGCTGTTTATCTCTGCGTGTAAAACCAGTGGAGAACCTCTTCCCCCACAAGTCAGGCCCATTTCTCCAGCTTGTGGCCTGTGTGGCTACCTATGTGATGCATATGCTAGATTATCTGTTTGCTCTGTTCTTGGCTTGGCCTTCTGTCAGATATTTGAAAAACTGGGTGAAACCGAGATAAATTTACATACAGGGTCTTGATGGAGCATTTCAATCTCTACTGGGTATTTCCTCAAGATTAGAAACATACGGCGATGTGTTTTTTTTTTATTCTTTCACATTGTGTCTGAGTACAACCACAAAGTAGAGCATAGAATGGCATGAATGGAAGTAATGCATAGTTTAAATTTTTCTTCCTTGATCAGGTGAGGATAGGTCTATGGACTAAACAAAATATGTTTATTACATTAACTGTTCGATACCAATCATAGACTTTAGCTGTTTTACTGCATCTTGTCGCTTTAAATCCAAATAAGCTGCTGCTGGCCACATCCCCTAACTCAACATTTACACTCATATGTAAAAATGGCTGCAAAAAGATGCACAATTAAACCACCATACAGCTTTGAAAAGCAGATGTAGAGACTCCTGCACAACCAACAAGAACGCAGCAAGTAGTTTCTGAATGGTAAGTCAACAACAAAACACTTGTCTTTCCAGCAGCCATTGTACAGGGGTAAACCCAGCTGACCAAATATGCTGGGGCTCAGCTTGGGTTGCTAGGTACCAGTCGAATGTGACTTAATTGGCAGGTTTTTGAAATGACTCATTTTCCATACACCAAAAAGCATTAGCTTAAAACCTGACTGGGCTGTTTTTAGTAGCAGTAGAGACAAGAAAATAATTAAAATGTGAATTTTGTATAATAGGTCCCCTTGAAACCTAAAACAATTGTATGTTTATATCTATCCATTTTCTCTGATACACCTCAGTAAAAAGCAGTGCAACTGGTTATCTTCAATGTTAAAAGTGCAAACCAAATCTGTGGACAAATGAAGGAGAAATGGCAAGAAGATATCAACAATATCATCTGATTAGCTCCTCTAATCAGATTAAACCAGAGTTAAACTGTCTACAAGTAAATTGTTGTGTGGCATAAAACCAACACTATCTGAACATGCTGCCCCTATGAAATAAGGTGGTGGCAGCATCATGTTTTTTGTTTAGCAGTGAGAGTGAAAACGGTCAAAGTATGACAGAGTTCTGGAAAAAAAAGCAAATCTGACAACAAATCTGACTTGTTAAGATTGGTCCAGTCAAAGTCCAGGTCAAAATCCAGTCCAAAATTGGGGGACAGACTGGAAAATACACGATCACACAGACTCTCAATGAAGTCTTAAAACTGTTTTGCAAACATTTCAGTCTCAAAATGTACAAAACAGCTCAATTTCAATACAAATGTCACACTTTATAGATTTTTATTGTAAAAAAAAAAAATGCAAATTATGTTTCCGTTTCCTTCCACTTATCAATTATTGTTTTGGCCATCGCATAAAATCTCAATAAAACCCACTGGAGCTTGTGTTTGTAACGTGACAACGAGTAAAAATGCTTTTTAGGCGCCACATTTTGTAAATCATTCATCAAATCTTCAGGTGTAGCAGCTGTAAATCTAATGTGCCTGTCGGTTAATCTCAGTAAAGGCATAAATCAGCCTAAGAATCTGTGAAAACATATTTATGCTCAGCACTCCTCTGGGCTCTCTTGGAGACACAAGTTATGTACACAACTGGAATACATGTGTTCCTGTTAATCTCTGATTTGAAAGACAACATTGGACATGGGCCGCAGCACAGGCAGGAATGCGGTATCTCTGCTGCGAGCCTGTGTGAGGTCCATCGGAGACTAAAAAGAGACAGATTCAGAGACCAAGTAGCGAAATAAAACAAAGCTCTCACATGGTACTGTTTAAGCAGAGCAGGAAGGTTACAGGTTGACCTCAGAATGGTGAAAATACATCAGTTTCTATGTAATATTTATACTTTTTAAAATCTGTTTCTGCTCCTGTACAGAAGAAGATGCACTTATATATGCACATGTTTGTGTACATGAATGTTTTTCACCTCTCTTGCAAAACATTTACCTACAACCTTTGTTGTTTGCAGCTCAGAAAGGTGCACCTCCACACCGAGCAGAGAGGAACTGTGATTGTTCATTGCAAACATGCAAGCCACCTCAGCTTGCGTTAACCCACAACACACAAACGCTGCAGCTCACACACGCGAAACACACTTCAGGAAACTATGGCCAAACTGTGAGAAGATTCACTGTTCGAAAAACAGGAAGTGGTTACCAGCTGCATTAAACCAGAGTACACCTCAGTGATACTCATTCTGACACCCTCTTGGCAACTTGCGATATCTGACTGTTTTAAAACGCTAGAGCAGAACCGAGAAGAAAAATCCTCCACTACCTGCTTAGTTTTTATTTTTTACTTTTTTTTTTTTTTTTTTTACATTATTTACATGAAGAATAAATGCTTATTTAGGTGGGTGCATTCTTTTGAGATAATTGTTATGCTGGAATGCAATTTCCCAGAGTTAAACTCGAAGGACTACACATTTATGCATGGCCTTTGTTGGAAAGCATCTCTATATCTTTAAAGAAAGAATGTCCGAATTGCTCAAAAAGCCAACCAGGTAGATTAGTAGAGGATTTTCTCCCTGCGAGATTGCTCCGCCTGGGGTGAAACACGGCAGCTGCATCTCAGAATGTCACACACGCATTTTTGGATCAAGTGTGTTTATCCTCTCAGGTTGAAGTACACAACCAACGGAGAAGTGTCTAGGCACGCTGACAGCTTGGGGCTCTTAATGGCAAGAGGAACAAGAGGGGAAATTAATTGAGCTGGCGGTCGTTACCTGAGCGGCTAGTCAAAGGCCGAAGCGGGCGGCTCGACTTGTGTCCAGAACGGGTTCTGACAGTTCAGCTGAAATGCAAACAAGATGGGCTCGATAAGCGCTCAAGGAAGAGCTCAGGTGAGTTTTAGGTGGTCAGTCAAGGTTGAGAGGGTGGGGACCTCAGGCTTTTAAGAGGTCATGGACTCAGCCACTTTGACCTTTGAACCTTAAAGAAGCCTCAGAGAAGTAAGTGGTCTCCAACTCAGGTTTCCCCCCACTTTGTCCCAGCACACGTTGTTGCTAAGTGGCGACTGTTTGTGTGTGTTTTACTCACTATTCACTGTGACAGAATAGGATGATCACATATTTTGAGAAAAGTTGGCTGATGAATAAGGAACTTTGTCATAAAGTAAGAAGCGTTTATGTCAACGGTCCCTCCTTGCGGTAATTTTTTCCACTGATCAGACGTGACATACTGAATGAAACATGATGATGCTAGAAATGGACAGTGTTATAATGAATGGATAAGATCAGAAATAAGGCCCTGCAGAGGATAGTAAAGGGATCTTTAAGTTTCCCTAACCTCTTTCTTTCCAGAATGAGCTGCAGGAACAGAGCTAAACTTTGTCAGAGACTCTTCACTTCCTCTCCAGGAACATTTTGAATGGCTGCCATCAGGAAAACAGTAGAGGCAGAGCCACTGGACTGCTGCACAGCTTCCTGCCTCCAGCTGTTAACATGCTGTTAAGATTACACTCTTTAAATTTGACTATTGTGTCTGCTATGTCTTCAACTCCATTGTTGTCATGGCATAACCTTGAAGTTACGAAGACATTTCATTCTTGTTCTGTAACATCTGTTGATCAAGTATTTTAATCAATAACTTAGTTATTGATTCCCTTTTGGGATCAATAACTAAGTTTTGTATTTGAATTTAGCAGCAGTTAGTTTTCAACTGCCATTCACTAACCGACCCATCATCCCCTGGGTTACCGTTACTATAGCAACTCTGAAGATTCCAAATGCATAAGTGTAACAAGAAACATGTCTACTGCACTGGGATTTTATCTAATAAAATAATACAAATTAGCACACAGTTGCTAATCAGAAGGAGACAGACCAATGTATTTCAATTTAGTAGGAGAATATCTGATAGAGGATTAGATGTAAACTGTATCATTTCAGTATCTAGATCTTTTGCTCCACTTTGGTTTGTCACAAAGAACTTTCTACTCTATATTTTCCTTGTTCACTACATGGCTAATAAGATTTACAAGTGCTTTCTTTCACCATTTACAGTTCTTTTATGCTTTTTATTAAGATCCACTGAAGAAAACGACACAACAAAACCTCTGAAGAATACATAACCTCAACTTCCTTATTCACAAAATGGAAACACAAATGGAATAGAATCAGATTTTAGCGATTGTAGGATTTCTATTTTGTCTTCGGTAAAAGATTTAGATTAGACTCACTTGTTTGATTAGGTTGTAGGTTAGAGTCCTCTTCTTGGTTTTGGAGCTGTGTCTGGTCCATTTGGCATTCACATACGCATTCAGATTGTACCAGAGTTTACGTCAACCAAACCCAGATGTATATTTTGAGGCAAGCCAGAGTTTGATTACATGTTCACACCTCCATAAACAAACCAAACCTTCTTGGAAAACAAATATCCTAATATGCTAAAATTCTTAAAACTTTGTTTCATTTTGTCTCATTTCACAATTACACAGGACTTTGTGTTGGTAAATCCCATAAGTCCCAAATAAAACACATTCCAGTTTGTGGCTGTAGGTTGAAAAAAATCCATCTATTTAATGTTTTTCTATAATACAATGTTGTAGATGGCAGGAAAACACTGTCAGCTTATGTTTTATGGTCGTGTACAATGAAATAACACCAAATTTGAGGTAAACTTCTGTCCTCAACTATGATAAGAAGCGGCCAGTCAGTTTTTCACCGCCACAAAAAGCAAATAAATTGGAGTGTGATCACTGGTGGGCCCCTCTCAGGAAGTGAGAGAAAAGGCACAGATCATACAAGAGATACGGGTTATTAAAGGGTTGCAGGGGGGAGGAGGGAGGCTTGAAGGTAACCAGTGGGGTAAGACCCTGGAGCTTTTACAGTCATGTAATTATGCTCCAGTTGAAGTGTTAAATAGGTCAGTAACCTGCGGCTTAGTGAAGTCAGGTGGGGAGAATAAATCAATTAGGCATTCACCCCTCAGTGATCATTTTTGACTCACTTCTTTCTTTTGGGGGAATTTGTAAAGCTATCGTTGAGTTCATATTTGTAACCATGTGGGTTCTTTCAGTTCTGTAAAAGCAGTAAAACACAACCAATATTTAAAATAGATGAAAATTATCCAACTGTAAACGACTTTGCAACTTTTGAAATCAGGCTCCATCGATGGATTGCACTCAGCCACAAAAGAAACTGCTGAAGGTTGAGAGGAAACCAACATGTGGTCGACAAACCACTCTCCCCGTTGAGGTAGCACACTTCACAAATCATGAACTGAATGTTTTGCAATTGTGCGGACTCAATTTTTAGCGTTTTGGATCCACCTGGTTAGCTGACAAACCACACTGCAATTACCAATTCCTGTCATCTGGCTAAGAGTGAAAGAGGGACACATCAAAATATGAATTCTGCGCGTGCCATAACGGCGGTACACACCGGATCTCGTTTTTTTTTTGACAACCACAGGTTCTTATCACCTCTGTTCTCCTCAACCAAACCCAAAATCTAAATTACTCAGTTGTAGATCCACCCTCTGCTGCTAAACACTCCCTTTAACAGATTTAACTGTAATCAAGATACAGTGATTTGGCTGTGCTCACAATTCAATTAATTATCTGTTATTTTAATTCACTCCACATAAGGTAATTTAATGGTAGTAGGACAATCTGCTTTAACAAGTCCTTTGCTTTACACTTTGACTGAGGGTTGATGCTACTTATAGAAAGTTAACTGCAGAAAACACCTGCATGATCTTGAATTTAGATCATCAAGCAGAAATTGCTTTACTAGTTCAAATTTCAGATTCTGCAATCAAAGTCAAAGCTGCTTTAAGAGCTTTTTCGGTTTACACAAACATTTTCCATAAATGATTTAATAAATCCACCATGACTTTGCTTGATGCCAATTATTTGATTTACTCATGTCTTAAATTCCTCAAACGGTATTTGTGATCATATTGCTTTCAGATCATTTTAGGTACAGTTTCTATCTTTCAAATTTAGAGAACTGCATGAGACAAAACAAGACACTACAGCTCAAAGTAGAAGTACAGACTTAGAGTTTTCCGAACTTTAAGTTTCTAGTATGAGTCAAGACAGAGTTTTGTTTGATTAATATTGCTAAGCTTGAAACAAGACTCTGAATTCATGCTTTAATATCGCTTGTTTTTCCAGACCTTGTCTAGTTCTCAGTTAGGAGTTATTTAAGTTTAACCAGAGATCAATCTTTCCTCAGGTAATGTCATCAAACAAGGCCTCAAGGGAGGAGATGAACCGGCTGTAGTTTGACCTTCTGTCCCTGTAAAGGCTTTTCTTTATACAGCTGCTGAACCATCTATTTTTCTTGCTTGCCAAACTATTGTACACCAAGAAGCATTGAACATTTTCCCCAGGAAATACATTGCTAAAAGGGCTATTCATGTTGGTAGATGTTGCATGAATCCCTACATACAAAAAAATCAACACCAAATTAATCAAGAAATAGGTATGGAGCCCATGATGAAAAGAAAATGCAAAACGTAGATATTAGTTATTCATATTGATTTGGTCCCAATTGAGGGCCTATAAAAATGTTTCTCTTGACCAAGGTATCAGAATAACCAAATAATGCACTAGCCACAATTCAAACTTGTTGCACACGTCTCCACTGATGAAGAAAAAACAGTGCTAAAGCTTGTTTAAAGTTTGTAGAATTTGGTGACATCAAGATAAATTATGATCTAATATGAAATAGTTTGTGAAAAGGATGTGGTTGTTTTTCAACACGTGTCACAATCAGACTTGATTTAATGAAAAGTGAAATGTACTGGGAAGGTCTTTATAACATAAAATGAAAGTGGTCTCAAACACACAGCAATGGAAAATCTCACTTGGTTTTAGAGAAAGAAAACGTCTAAAGAATAATCCAGTTACTCATCGAACTGGTCGTCTATTTGAGCATCTACAAGAAGAAGCAAAAAGTAGAGTATTTGAAAGATTTCAGTCATTTTTGTGAAGAAATTGGTTTAAAACAAACCTGACATCTTGAATGACAACGTTAATGCCCCCAGATTTGGAGTTGCGATTGCAGCTTCTAAATGCTTCTAAATGCTTTGATGCTTTGAAACTGAAAAGGCAAGCTTTGTTTTCCCAGTGGGGTTGATGCCACCCCACACCACAACAATACCAAAAGCCAAAATCACCAAACACTCTTTTGGTGTGGGCTAAAACTCAGTAAAAGGTTTACTGCCAAGTATTGTCACGTCTAAAAAGGAGAAAAGATGCAACCAAAGAAAAAAGTCCCTATTTTTAGTATATATTTTTAGAATTTCCTGTCATTTCAAGGATTGACAGGATAATTTAATTTCTTCTTCTATCAGGATTAGTTGCTCATACAAAGACATGACATAGACAATGGATGGAAAAAACAAAGACATATTGTCTGCTGTACACTATGTTGAATAAAACTGTATTTTGCTTTTGAATTGCTTATAGAATCAGCAAATGGCTTTGAACCAAGAAATACAGCAACATTTTCACACTGGACTACAATCCCTCCCAAGCGATGACAAACTTCAGTTCCAGTATAAAATGATTTCACATTTTGTGCATCAATAATTTCAGAATCCCCTGTTGATGAGTAACATGTGAACCGCTGTTGTATTTTAAAATGCAATCTTCGAAATGCTCCATAACACAACCGTAAACATGATCTAATATATAAAATGATACAGCTGGGTCAGAGCCACCAATAGTTTTCCACTCAGCGGCATCTGACCTTTTGACCTACGTGACGCTTTAGCTGATAAAATGTCACCGCCTCCCCCAGGATTCCATACATGATGATGGATGCTGACAAGACAGTTTCAGGCTTTTTGTCACCAAACACTTAGTCATACTTCTTTTACCTCATATTCATCCTGCTGCTCCTTAGCATTTGGCTGAAATTGCATCACACTTTTAAAACTTTAACTCCACTTTACCTGTTCTCCGTCTGACAACCTACAATGCACATTCATACAAGCAGGACCAATACCCAGGCTCTGAAAGAGAGTGTTGCTTTGAAAACAGCCGAGCGCGCAGCAGGAATGGTAACCAGGTGTAAGGAAGGAAATACCTGGGATCATTCCTTGCTCCAGGAATGTTTTTATTAGCCTTTTTACAAATGTCGCCATTTTGAGGTGTGTACACCATAAAGTGCACTGCAGACTGGATCACTCAATCAAGTGGAGCGTGGCTTCAATGGAGAACCTGTGTTGAAGCTGGGGTTATGTTATTTGAACAGCTGGCACAGTTTAGTTCGGCATTTTCAAATGTGAAAAGCTCTGGGGCCGTGGTACCACATGATGGGGGGAAAAAATACGCAGACTCCCTCAGTTTTCAGCAGGAAAGGCTTTATACAGAATGATCCTGAGCAAATAGGTTAGGATCTAACAGATGAGTGAACCTGCTGACACTGGATGAGCTGGAAATGAGTGCAAACAGAACAAAAAGGATTTGTACCAATGCTGAAGTATTTGCACAAAAGAAGATTTGGATTCTGAAGTTACTTTTTAAAGTACCAGTTTACAGAATAATAAAGTAACTATGTTGCCTTCAGATATAAAATGCCAAATTAATACGATTTTAAAGGAATTTGACTTTGTAGTTTAACGTCTTGAAATTGGGCTTCTGTCTCTTTAAAAACTCCTGCTCTTTCTCAAACTCTGCTTTTAGGAAGTCATCACATCGCTCCTTTACTTAACAACATTTTTGCCAGTGTTGCTCATATAATGAGCTCAGCAGATGCGCAGCTCCACCAGTTGCTAACTGCTTCTGGCTAGTCTGAAGGAGCTAAGAGGGGGAGTTGTGGGTGAGGGGTTATTTGTAAGGCAGAAGTTCATTAGCTTGGAAACTGCAACTTTGAGGAAGAGCTGCATTTCGAAGGTGGTGCTATGTCCAACAAGATGTTTTGCGCACCTCACTGGTTGCCATGGAGATTAAAGGATTTCTCAAATATACATAAAAATAAAAATAAAAATCACGGCAAAACTCCAGGTATATTTCTGATGAGTGAATAACATCATAACATCAAGCGCCAAAAAGTTGATTTTACATAGTTCTGCCCTTTAAAATGGTAATTAGTGGGAAGATCAATTCCCTTCACCACGGTTGTACTACGATACATCATAATTGGGATAATCTCACCCCCAACTTATCCACGTTCCGGTCATAAGTTGGAAAAGCTGAAATCTATTGAGCATCATCAGGTCACGGGGAGAAGAAATCCAGGAAAGAAACTCAGGCCTCGATCACTCCCAGCGACATTCACTACATCACCCAATCCCAAGGAAGCTAGCGAGTTCTGGTTGTGCCTCTTTGTCCTGTAGAAGGTGCCCTGAAAACTCTTCAAAGAGCAGAACTCAGGATGATACCAGAACCACCTCAGCCGCATAAGAAGAACACTCATTTCAGTTGCATTTATACAAGAAGTTGCTCATAATTGTAGTCAATTACAAACTAATATTAGCAAGACATGTTAATAACAGCATACGTTGGGAACTACTCAAAGCCTGTAGCAACATTTCACCTACTTAGATTAGACAGTAAAAGTGTGAGTGACCTTATTAAGACAGTTTTTAAGGACTGCAAACATTTTATTTTTTCAGGTATCACTATGTCTACATAACTTGAGTTTTCTGGTTGTGGGAGCTTCTACATTTCTAACTCAGTACATGACTTCATCCAATAATAGAGATGATCTCTCTGACTTTAATTTTGGAAAGTATAATTTTGAGTACACAAAGAATGCAGCACAAAAGCCTAACCTCGCTCGGAGCTAGTTTGTCTCAGTTTAGCTTAGCTTACTTTTATCAGATGTACAAATAAGCAGGGTAAGTTAGCTAGACTTGTGAGTACAAATACAGTGAAGGATAAGAAGCTACACTTGTCTACTAGCTAGCTTATTTTAATTTTGATTGTGTTAGATTATTCCCATTGTTTGGAATCTTAGCCCTCGTGAATAGCTAAAAGATGCGTGATCCTCTCTAAAAACAGGTTTAGCTGCTTTTTATTACAGTTTGCACACCAAATATATCTTAACATGCATTAATAGCCAATAAGTCAACATCTACGATCTTCCTTATCTCCACTCTTGAAGGTACAAATTATCAGCAGCTGTGTGTCTGCACAACAAAGTGGCGATTCTGTTTTCCCAGGAAGAAATTAAGTTTCAGAAGTTACCTCGGTGTTCGTAGTAACTGGCAATTTTGGGAAAATTTCTGCATTTCACAACAAAATGGTAACAATTAACTCTAATGCTTAGCAAGAGAGTGTTGTGTATTTTTATCCTGAATAACATGTTTTAGTGAACAATGAAAAGTGTGTCCAACACTTGTAACTTGTTATGCACATTAAACCTGGCAAGCACTTTGGATTTTCATGGATCCTAGCAGCAATCTGAAAATGTTCCAGTGGCCCAGTTCAAGGCTTTAAGAGCTCACCGTTTCTCATTTGTCAAACAAAAAGTTCCTTTCCTTGGCACTCGCCTGAACTTGTGTGTATGTGTGTGGTGTGATGAGTGGGACCACTGATTTCTGGTGTTAACAGCTAATAAATCAGGCCCCATCCCCTCAGTCCTCTACTGGCTCAATTATATCCACATGTAGCCGTTATTCCTGCCATGTTAGCTAGTGCGCTGCATATTTTTAAAAGGTGGGTTTCCATAACACTTGCTAAAAGCTATGCTGGTTGTTGAAACACATGTTTGGGTCCTGTGGAAGCCAGACTCTCGCTGTTTTAAAGCACAAAAGCTGTGGAACATAGCAGGAGCCAGAGCTGTTTTCAGAAGTAAAACCACCGGTATGTTTGTGGAGGCAGTTAAAAGGTTTATTATACAGAGAAAGTCCCTAACAAAAACTAGATAGAGAGAAGAGAGGCCCACAGTATTGGATGAAAGTTTTCTGCAACAGATATGACTCTACAGCTGAGGCACTAAAATCACAGATTTATAAAAGTAATTAATCCATTTTTGCAAAAGCTGCTCTGCTAATCCTGATAAATGGTAATTAACAAGAATTCAGACCCTGATCCATTAAAATATCATTGATTTCAGTAATTCAGTTCAAAAACACATTTCTAAGGTATTTAGTTCTGCTAATTTTGGCTCCAGTTAATAAAAATCCTCAAGTTCAGTTTCTTAAAAAAGTCACACGGGGCCAATAAAAGAAGATTTTTATTACAAAAAGGTTACGTTATAGTCTTGACACAAGAAGGGTAAGTCACAAAATGTCCTTGCTAATTATCTATTTACAGAACACTGTGTCCAAGAATTGAAACTGAAAGTTGAGTGGAAGGAAAACGGTTATAGAGGAAGGCACACATGCAAAAGAGACAGCAAGTCCTTAGCGTACAAAGATATATCCAGGATATGAGCACAGGCACATTCTTTGTTAAACAACTAAAGCACAATGACAGAAGCGCCTTGTTACCCAAACTACAAATAAAAAAAGATTGAACTCAACTGTTCTGCGGTCCAAAGTCATCTTCTTCATTTAGGTTTTTTGAAGTCTAGTGTGAAGTTTCCATAGTTTGTGATGAGTGGCGTGAATGAAGCCCACAGTCTGGGCTTTGTTAATGTCACCTCCATGTTATGTTGCATAAACGCAACAAATAATGCAAAAGGAACACCAACAAAGCATTGTGATCATATATTGTACATATGTACAGTTCTGGAATGAAATACGTCTTAATTGTCTTGTATTTATTTGGTTCATTTTTGAAGAATTGAACTGAATTGAAAAAAATGATCTTTTTAATTGAGTCAAAGCCACTGAACCCTTTATATAAGGGTTTGATTAAATGTAAAATGTTTGTGTTAATGTTGTAATAAAAGTTCATGGATTCTAATAAAACACATGAAACAAAGTACTGCTGTTTCCCAGAGCAGTAAACTAAGAGTTTCTGTACTAACTTTCTACAGTACGTGAAGAAAAAGAGCTGAACTGCTCCTAATTTAGGAATTAGATAGTTTCATAAAATCCATTATTGATGCTTATGTTTCTTAACTTTTGTGACATTTTTGTTTCTGTTAGGTACCTTTCCCAGGAATACGGTGCTGAAAGCTGCCAGCACGTAGCAGTGTGTATGTGCTTGACGGTCCCTGTGCTGCTTTTCTAACAAATAGTTGAGGGTTTCTGAAACTAGAGTAGGACTGGAGCCAGCTCTGTCATTCCTTTGGCGCGTGCCAACTTTTTACTAAACATTTCTACCCCCGTTTTTTTTTCCAGCAAGAGAGAGAAGGAGAGAGAGAGAGGAAAGAGAGTGGGGGAAGGTTGTGGTGGTTGGAGAGCCTCAATGCTATCATTCTTTGATTCTGTTTGAATCTGGCCGCATGTGAGCAGGAAAAGGAGCCGAACGTGCTTCCTGAATGTTTCAGGGGGGAAAGCGCTGTAATAAGCAAGGGGTGGGCGGTTAAAAATAACTGGGCTATATAAGCTCTGAGACCAGGGCAGGATCTCAGTCAGCTTCAAACTCCTACTGACTCTTGTTCAGTCAGGATGTCCAGCAGGACCGCCGCTGCCTCTCTCACGCTGTTTTTCCACATACGCCAGAGTGCATGAGGCTGAGGTGTCCGAAGTGATAAAGAGCTTGCCGAAATGACACAGACGTGAGGCATTCCAAGGTTCATTAAATTAAATTAAGCAGTTCAATGTTAGACTGACAACTTGAGGTTTCATCACGGAGAACATGAGTCCTTCTGCATGATGAAACATCACAACACTTTGGAGCAAGTACTTGGAGGAAAACACATTTTTCTTTTATCATTTAAAACCTTTACAGCATTGAGAAAAAGCAGGGTTCCCCTCTTATAAGCCTGACGGGCCACCAGGTTTAGTTTTTGTTTAATGATTGCCATTTTGACTGATTTTATAGTTGGTGTTTAGGTATTACTCTTCCAGTCTGCCAATAACTATAAAGTGATATCTTAAAATTTTCTGTCAACTATAACCATGTTTTACTTCAAAAACATGGCGGGCAGCTGAAGGACTGCCCTAGCGCCCCGAGCACTGGGCTTAGCAAGTTTTCTGGGGGAAACCCTGAAAAAGTATTCACCCCCTTACAGATGTTTTATCAAATGTATCAGATCGTCAAACCAACTTCTCTCATAAAAGTTAACTTGCATAAATACAAAAACAAAAAGTTTTTAAATGATGGTTTCATTCATTTCATTGACAAAAAGTAATCACCCCCTAGTCCTTGTTGTACCGCCACTGGCAGAAACAGCTGCATTCAATTAGTCTTTCAGTGGAATTTTGTTCCACTCCGGTGATTTTTTTAAAAATTCAGCCTCAATGGATGGTTTAAGGTCATGACACAACAAATGGAATTAAGTCCAGACTTTGACTAGGCCCTTCTAAACCCTTCACTGTACGTAAGCTAAGGTGGATTTCTGGTTTGCTTCATGTTAAATTGATGGGTGGACTTTAAGATTTTCTGGATTATTTTTTAATTCCTTTAAACAAATCAAAACCATATTTATTCTTTTTATCAGATTACTTTTATTCTATATAAAATTAGTTTGATCAACTGAAGTTAAGTGTTATAAAAGAAAAAAACAAAAAAAATCTGTAAATACTTTATGTGCTCTTATAAATCCGTCAGATTGACATTTCAGATTAATGTAATATATCTATTATTCTTTAGTCACTGTTGGATATAAATATCACACTTCTATTCTAATTCCTGGAAAGCCACGTTTGCGTTTTTGCTTTGTGTGTGCAGTTTTTAAAGTGAAACTTTAAAATATTTACGCCCAAAAACAGAAGTAGATTACCCTGGCATTCGTTTTTTAGATATTCACAGAAAAGTTTGTTTTAGGTCAACCGCATCAAAAAGATAAGAGGATTAGTTTGAAGGAAAAGGGAGACACAGGCTGTTTGTTCAGTATGCCAACTACTTGTCATTAACGCTTCAACTTGCTGATAAGTTGGTTAATGCTAATGATAAGGCAGCAGTAGCAACATGTTATAGTTGTGAAATAGTGCAGATTACCCAATGGTAAAAATGTTGTGCAAATGTCAGTTTAAGGGAAGGATTCTCTGAATTTTCTCTAGAAATGTTGCTCATCCTCATTGGAAGGTTCCGCTGCAGATGGGACTAAAAAACTAAACAAGCAGTCAGAGGGTCTGAATCCACACAATTACCAGGGTATTTGTCCTGTTTCTGACCTTTGACCTCCCTTTGAAGGTGCATCAGTTCTTTATGAAGTGCTTACAAATCCCTCTCTCTGTGCAACCTCCACTGAGAACATGTTTTAAATAAGGCTGCTGCGCTCAGAAAGGTGTCCCACCCATTCTACGTCTGAGGCCCTGACTGCTTAAATAAAATTATCTCACCGGGCATGCACATTAATTCACAGGAAGTGACGGCACAGGGCGAAATACAAACCTGGCTTGAAAAACGTCATTCAAATTACTGATAGCTCCCATTTGAGCTGCCAAGTTACTGGGTTTTTTCCCCATCTGAGCTATCCCTGAAGTCACACTATAAGTAATTTGGATTTTTTTTCTACACTATGATTTTTCAGATCGTCATACATTTTTTTGCATGCAATTCAATGCTAAAAAAAAAATCTGTCAATTTAATTTATTGATGGAAAAAATACTATTCAAACAACAATGTCTTGGTGTAAAAATGGTTAATAATGAATCTACCTTAATTATCAACATTTATAGGAATAATTTAACTACCTACATCCAGGTCCGACTGCTGCCAGACCTGAAGAAACATCTAAACTTGGGTGTAGTAATGTTTGTATGAGGTTCACCCGTTTGATTCATGGGCCTTGAACATCTGCAGACTAAGTAGGCGTTTCCAAAAGACACCTGATTGGACGAACAAAATCAGGCACAACACGATTGGACGAGCAAATCAGCGTAGGCGTTTCTACAGGGAACGAAATTAACGTATTCAATTCGATGTTTTCTTTTCGTTTAAATGTCGCTAGCTTACTTCTTTGGCGTCATATTGTCATTAATTTAATAGGAAAATACGCATTTGAAACAGAGAGCATCAGAATACTTACAAAGTAAGCACGTAGATAAAATAACGGTAAGCAAATTGTGTTAGCCGGTCCGACATTAGCCGCGTTTTAAACTTCCATCGCCTGTCTTAGTACAGAACATCCGGTTATATTTCAAAATAAGAGCATTGAGATGAATCCCACTGTTCACTGCTGCTAATGGTAGCTATTTTTCGGAGATGTTTATAAGTATTTAAGGCTAAATATTGATTAAGTTTTTAAAAAGAGCAAAATTTGTTTTGGTTTCTGAAATTATTTCAAACTGACATTAGTAGCTGAGAATCAATGATAAATAAATAAAAATTAAATTATTCAAAAAATAATGTTACTTAATGTTACCTTCAGCCAAAAATTTGTATCCATAACTTCTTATTTTTTTGTCCAACTTTTTAAAAGAGTCACCGCAAAAGAGTGATTTCTAGAAGGTTTCTGTAGGATTTCTGTAACTGGAACTAGCCAATCAGTGTTTGCAGTGTAGAAACACATATGCTTTAGAAACGCTCATTTTGAGTCTGCAGATAATCCCCTCTTCTTGAAAGGCTCAAAAAGAAAAAAAAAAGAAGGTGGTAGAGTGACTTAGTCAGTCTAAATCAAATTTCCCTGGCCCTGACTTTTAATAGGTTCTTCATGTCTGAAAACCTTAAATTGTGAATGAACTACAGCAACACTGTTGTGAGGAGGTATATATATATATATATATATATATATATATATATATATATATGTATAAGTTTGAGTCTTAAAGTCTAATTTTGATGTAATAAATTTACATTTTCCCTTAAAATATATTCATACCATACAGCTGCCACCGTGCTTGTGGTTGTACTTCAAACTTTTCTTGATAGCTTAGCTTTTAAACGTGCTCTAATTTTAAAAATATATATATATTACATTATGCGTCACATAGTCATTCCAGAGTGTAAATGCATCTTTCAAAGCCTGAAATTATTTTGACATCAACATCCCTGATGACTGTATAGAAACTTCTGATCAGTTTAAAATTCATTCAAGACGAATGTCAAAGTTATTCTATTGGTTTTACGTGACAAAGGAGCTGCTGACACACAGCAAACAAAAACTTCTGACATAACTTCAAAAAAAATCTAAGATATTGCTCAAGGATCTTTGAGGAAAGCAGATCTGGGTTGGTTAATAAAACAAGATGACAGCAAGAGTTCAGCAAGGAATTAAGTTCCCTAAATTCAAACTAGAGAGCTTTTTAAAGCACTCAAGGTAGTTGTGCAAAAGGGGAAGTGAGAGTGCTCACTCTCACTAGTAGCAAACAGAGGAGGGTTGTGGCAAAAACCGGGGTCAGACTTAGCGGTCAGGGGTTCGACCATCAGGCTGGCCAAATAAAAAAATGTTTCCTGTCAGGCCTTACTGGACTCCCTCTGTGTGACGCACTTTCCACTGAAAACTCAGTGCAGATCAAGCATCAGGATGTGGAAATCTCACAGCTGCGCTCACAGAGTTTACTGGCCATGTTGGACATGACAGGCTGATGATAGGTGATGTGTCCGTCACATGGATGTGAGCAACACGGACGAGCCCAGGTCAACAACGTATCATGCCTGCACGCCGTACCTGCAGCCGCAGCGGGAAGAGGAGGCACATCCATTCTGTTTCACTTTATAGACTGACTCTGTTTCACTTCCTCTAAAATAGGTTTTTATATCTTTATATAGAAACTTTTCAATAATTTCTGGAACAAACAAATAAAAGGCTTTGAAAGTCAAACATTTAAACAATTTTACAACGATCCAACTGCATTGAAGGTATTTGAACAATTAGATATTTCAATTTTAACAATACTCAGAAAATTAATACAGAAACATGTTTTTAAAAATGCTTTTGTTTATGAGGAATACACTTAACACTGAATAATATTTCGGTGTTTCATACCACATGTCCTTATTTAGAAAAAAAACTCATACTTGTTGTAAAACATGGAGGGAAAAGTGTTATGTTTGGGTTTTTATGCAGTGCTTGAGCAGACCAATGGTGTCCTATTTCAATAGATAGAAAACCATGTTTCTTTTTTTAATATAATTTAACAAAAATACGAAGTTAATCAACAAGAGATTTCAAGAGATGGATCAATCTGATTAATCATTGTTTAAAAATATAAATATTTAATTTCTATTATTATTCTTTCCACAGGATTTAAATATACATTTTAACATATCTTCTATAGTTATAATAATCAATTTTTAAAGAATTGAGGAATTTATTGAGGTTCATCTTTCAGTATTTATTCATTTTATGTGAATATTATTAACATTGAACTAGATATATAGATATATAGTACTCTTAAAAAAAACATTTCTAGAAATTAAGTGTGGGTGGAAGTTAGGGCTTGAAATGTTGAGAGTTTCCAGAGACAACAGACAAAAATAAGTCGTGCAGCAGCAGGCAATGACACGGTTTTCCTGCTGACCAAACAACTCTTCCATTCTTCTGCAGAACAGCAACAAGCGGACCAGCGAGTTGATTGTTGTGATGCAAATGTGGTACCCATCGACACTACGTTCCCCTTTAAAAGTCCGCCATTTACACTTGAAAGAAACGTTGCCCTAAATCATGTTTACATCACGAGAGGTTCCAAAAAAAAGCGCGACGGAAACCAATTCAGACGATCCTGGCGCCTGTTTGGACAAGCCCGCTGTGAGGGAACAAAAAGTCATCTTCCATTAATGATAATGAGCCGAGAGCAAGCCGGTGAATGAAACATTGCTAATGGCCGCTCTCCCTACACTATAAAAAGAGAATTATCACAGTATTAAAGGCAAGTCCTTAAAATGCTTTGTTAACCCTGGGGAACAGGTCTTACCTGAAACGTTTGAAAGAAGCTAAAAGTTGAACAACTAAAACGCAGTGAAATGAACAAAAATAAGAATTGTTTTGCGATTAAATGATGGAGGGTTTCTGAAATATTAATGGTCTACACTACAAAAAATACTCTCCTCAAGCAAGGTAAAAAATGACAATGGAACTAATATTTTGGTAACAATATTCAGGAATTAGTCATTTTAAAACAAGCTCTTGTCTTTCTAAAAAGTTTCTTGTAATTTAGTTTTGTCTCATTTCAAATATACTAAGATATTTTCACTTGAAACTGGATCAAAAATACTTTTGCCACATATAGTATTATATGATATAATTATTGCTAATGCAATCCAAACATGAAAAATAGAGTTAGCAAATGGTTCAATAAGCTCAGAGGTCATCTTCAGTATTGATATGGTCTAAAACTAGATAACTTTAATTAACTACCCAAGAAAAAGTATCTAAAATTGGAATTTTACAACTAAAATGTGTAAATATATATATATAGTTGATTATTTTTTATGGATTGCTAGCAAGTTTGACTTTACCTTTAGCACTGTGGCTAAACAAGTTGAAATTAGGCTAATTTAATTCTTGTACTCGTAGACTTAAAAGCAAGGCTATGAACTTTTGACAATGACTGTTAATCCAACCCAAACTTGAAAAACAAGGACAGCTAACAGCTAAATGAACGTCGGTTGAAGCCTAAACCGTTCTGAAGGATTTGTTAACATTATGAAGAAGCTAGCGTTAATTGTGGTTAACCCTACTTGCAGTCTTAAATGTATTACCCAAAAAAGCAGCTAATGTTGCTACCATTAAATGTTTAAAACAAACAGTTGATTAAAACGAAATTATTTTTAATCAGTTGCTAGCAAGCTGAACGTTAGCATTAGAGCTGGAGCTACAAACACAGTCGGCGTCACAATCATTTAACAATTGTTAAACTTCTTTTTTTGCACACTTATATGTTTCTTTATACAAACAAAATAATTTTCAGAACTAATACACATTTCCCTGTATTAAAAAAATGTCCCTAGTTGTTTTTGTGGTGTGTCATGATTGCATAAGTACAGAAAAGCCATTTTACTTCCAGATCTTTCCTGCATAACTTCAGATTAAATAAAACCTCATTAGTGTACACCTGTGTGTACACCTCATTCTAGTGGGGTAATGATTACACGAACGACTGACAGCTTATAAATGGAGCTGTTAGTGCGTCTCGTCCTGCGGCGGTTTCTGTCATCAAACCTGTTCTTCTGCGCATATTACGTAAGTACCTATGGTTGCTATACAGGCTGTGTGTTTATCCTGAAACACGTCTCTCTCTTTTTTTTTTCCTTTTTTTTTTTTTTACAAGGTGGGTTGGCCGCTTTCTGCGTCATCGTCTTCTTATAGGCCTCCTTCGCCGTGCCTGTCACACAGCACACTGAGCCCGGCAGCCCGCACTGCTTTATAAAGCGCTAAATTTACCAAACTTTACGTTGTTTCCTGAGCTCTCACAATTGGCCAGGCGATCTCCGCTCCGAGAGTTATAAGATCGGGGAGGACCTCCTACCACTTTTAAACTTGTGTTCATGTGTTTGGAGCGCAGCTGTGGAGAGAGGGGGACGCAGTGAAAGTACCTGAAACTCTGGCGCGGCTGCCGCTCCGCTTAACTTGAACCAAAATAATAAGTTTTAGTGTTATTTCACCCTAAACGATGGCCTTGTCAGGAGTGATGCTGCCCTCATTTTCGACGTTCTCGAACCAAAGAGAAAAAAGCTGGGAAAATGTAAGTTTTCACTCATCTTGCAGGATACTTTTTTTGCACGCTAAAGAAGCAAGAAATGCAAGATTTAACTTGTGCAAATGTATTTCTAATGTCTAATTCTTCTTTTATTTTCTCCCCGCAGAGGTGGAAAGGAGACATGGACAAACTCCCACCTAGTTGCTCCATGCTTGAACTGGTACAAACTCTGGACTGTCAGAGCAAAAAGGACGACGAGGATCTGAGCGATTTCTTGGATCTGGATTTTATTCTCTCCAACACGACCGGATCAGACAGCACGGTGGAATACGTTGGCACAGCTGATCCCAACATATACTCAACGACCGGGAACTCTGTGCCGCAGTATCCCGCCGAGGACCACCGCTCCCCGCCTCCTCCCTACGGCGCCAGCCTCATGACGGAGCTCCTCCGCTCCGATGGACCCGCCGGCTACGGCGTTACGCGCAACCCCGCCGTTCAGGGGAGATTTTTCGTCAACACGGCGCCGTTCCCCCGCCCGGACAACATCAAAATAGAGCCAGCCATGGACAGCTACGGCCCCGTTATGGGCATGGTCCCTCAGAGCTGCAGCAAGATCAAGCAAGAAGGCAATGTTTCGTGCATGATGTCCTTCGAGCAGCCCCGGGTGGCCATCTCCCCGCGGGCGGCCAGCAGCATGACCCCGCCGCTGAGCCCCGACGACCAGCAAGCCACGGACTGCCAGGCTCAGCTGTGCTTCCAGCAGAAATACCACACGGCGGCGTCCTTCCAGCACCACCCGCAGATGCAGATGCCCTACCACGCTCCGCACCCCGGCTTCGGGATGTACGACGAGGGTCTCAACTTACAGCCCGCGGGCGCGCAGAGGGTAATGCTCACGCCGCCCTCGTCCCCGCTGGAGTCCAACAAGCCCAAGAGAGGGAGGCGTACGTGGCCGCGGAAGCGCACGGCGACGCACACCTGCACGTTTGCCGGCTGCGGTAAAACCTACACCAAGAGTTCACACCTGAAGGCACATCTGCGAACCCACACTGGTACGTTTCATCTCCCTCTCCTCCTCAACATCATCTCTTTACAGCTTTTGTGCGAAATTACGCACGACGACCCGAACTTAAAACTCCTGCTAATAGTATTCCTCTTGTTTTTCTTCCACGCAGGTGAGAAGCCATACCACTGCAGCTGGGAAGGCTGCGGGTGGAAGTTCGCCCGCTCCGACGAGTTGACCCGTCATTTCCGTAAACACACCGGACACAGACCCTTCCAGTGCCACCTGTGCGAGCGCGCCTTCTCCAGGTCTGACCATTTGGCGCTTCACATGAAGAGACACATGTGAAGGAGCTCAGCAGAGGACTTTGGGGTGTTCACAAAGGGGGGATTGTATTATTTTGTATTGTGACTCAGCTGTATTTTTTATTTAAAATGCTCTCCATGTGGCCAAATTTTGTTTTTATATACATATAAAATATTGAATTAAAACATTTTAGTGTATGTTTTTTTTCTAATAATGTAGCTGGTACTACTTTGGTTGTATAAAGAAAGCTTTAGAAAAGCTTTGTTTGCTTAAGAGCAGGCAGACCAAGAAGGGGCTGGCCCTGTATATACTACTCTTCCTTGACAGAACTGGAACGCTGTGTTTGACACAAAAGTGCCTTTCTATGACTGTGCTACTGTAAAACTCTTTGTAACAGAACGACGTGGCCAAAAAATGTAAATGTTCTTGTTGACAGGGGTAAAATGCACATACAGTTGCCTAACAAGCGCAGAGACAATGTTTTATTTAAACTGCCTCATGTGTCTGAACTGCCTTTTTGACTTGTTTTAATCCTATTTGGAATTTCTTTTCTTCTTCTCTGTGTGAAACTCTTGGATCCAGCCCCTCTGTACACTATCAGGGCTTGACGTCCTGTGCATTATTTTTTACTTAAATTTATATAAATAAGTACATGGATTTTATACTGTAAAAAAAATGTGTATTTATTGTAAATATTAAAAAGAACAGATTTGAAAACATTTTTTTCTCTGACTGGTGAACTTAGTCATTTCAGGTACACCTTGCTCACTCGTTTTGATTAACCACATCCACCCACTCAATACGGTTTCACAACTGTGCTTGAAAATAGGCGCACCCAGCAGAGCTGCAGGTTGCCCTGTCACCCACATAAGTAAATACATGGCTCGCCATCGAAGATGCTGAGTTTTAAAACTTGAGGGCAACTCGATTTCCAGTGATGTTTTGCAGCTGCAAGACAGAGAAGGGTAGCCGCTTGTGGGCTTAGCCTATAAATACAAACACTCCATTTTCATAATTACAGAGTGAGGCCAGGAGCCGTCTGGACAGAGGGGCACAGCAAACCCTCATCAGGGAGCCCTTAGACTCCCTTTCAGATGGGTAGAAATTATAGTAGGACATCAAAGCGCCTTAATACTACAATTACACACAGTCGCTCTGCACTACAGTTTCAAAGTATCCAGGTCCAGGCTTCATATTATACATATGGTGTCAGTGAGCATTTGTATCTCCTGCATGAAGGCCTGCATTGAGAGCGCGTATCAAAGCCAGATGGCAGCTGAGAGAAGATAGGTGACTGCTTTCAGGAGCGACATTCAAAAGTTCTCCACCTAAAATTTAATGTAAGAAAAGCCCCAAAAACAGCATTTTAAACAAGTAAAATGTTTCCATCGACGTGTCAAAATATACAATTTTTTTTTTTTTTTTAAAAAGGGGAAGTGCCTACTAGGTTAAAAATATCTACAGTGAAAGATGCAAATGTATGACTCTCATTTCACTTTTTTAGTTCCAATTTTATTACATGAACTCTAAAATATAAATAAATATCTTAGAAAATCAATTTCTTCAGACCGTCTCACTGCAGTTTTACTGCTGTTTGACAAACATCTATAAAAACAGAGAAAAGTTGACACACTGGACACACGTCATGGGTGTGAATATCACGCTGAATTGAGGTTTTAATTTTATTTTAGAATATAAAACCACTAATGAGTTTTGAAAATAAGATCTGGGTGCAGAAGATTGCATTTATTGTGGATTCTCTCTGATCTAATCATAGGTATACATGCAGAGTTAATCCCCTAACTAATGTTTACTTAAATATTCCTTACTGTTTGCACAGTGCAGCTTTGCAGCAGGGAGGTTCTGGGTTTGATTCTTTCTGCATGTTTTCCAAGTTCTGTCTGGGTACTCTGGCTGCCTCCCACAATAATTTGCATGGTAGGTTAAAAGGTCAAAATTGTCTATAGCTATGAAAGTTTGCACATGGTTTATCTTATGTGTCTCTGGCTCATCCTGTACTCAGTCAGGTCTAAATGCAATTTAAAATTAGACATCCAAACATTCAAAACCCCCAGAAAAAAAAAAAAAAGACCTTTCCTTTCATCAGAATTGAATTAATTTGGATTTAAATCCTTATTGTGATCAGCAGATACAAAAGTTCCTTCACTGACAGACTACTGCATCCTTGGTGCACAAAGGAGAGTAACCACAGATCCGTACTGTATAACTATCACTGCTCCCAATAGTTTACATTCCTTCTGTAACTTGTACAGAATTTTTTTTTTTAAATAAATGCCATTGCTGCTTCCTATGCACAAATAGACATTCTACATTTTGAACGTAGAATATGTGTCCCAGTCAGTTGAACATTTCTTTGAATTTGCTACTCTAATTAGAGGTGCACCGATTACAGTTATCTGACCTATCATCTGCCAATTCTGATTTTTTTTTTGTTTGTTTAAAATGTTACCAAATATAGAAAAACAGTTGCTGAGTTGGCGACTGTTGTCAGCTGGAAAGGTGCACACATGACCCGGTCGACTGGCCTGACAGTCATCTTTGATTCATCTTTCATCTCTGATTTTACTCACTTCTGAGTTTTATTTATTCTCTGTGAATAAATGTGTGTGGCTCTTTGAGATTTGTTAATGAAAAGTGTGTTACAAATTAAATTCATTTTTATCAATATGTTGGAGTAGCCCTGTTAGTTTTGATTGACTTTTGTTCAAACTTTAATTGGTCGAGGTGTTGCATGTTTGGACCATTGTGCAGCTACAAGGATTTTTTTTTATTATTTCTAAACAACTGACAAGTAACCATGGCAACAATGTATTTATGCTGCTGTAAAAGCTCAAATTATATCCAAACTGTTGTCTCTCTGCTTGGCTTTCTAACCATACAGACAGAAACTTTATTAAAGAGGCACAGCAAAAGCAGATGGGGTGGATTAGCAGAGCTTGGCAGTAAATTGAGCTGTTAGCATTTCATTACGGTCTTACAGCAGCAGTCTTCAGTAAGAGGCCTAATCAGATTCACCGCGTTACTGATTGCAACTGCCACAGCAGCACCATCCACTTTCATGATATAAGAAATTAAGTATTTTTGAATTATTTTGTTGTTTCCAGGAATAAGTCAAGTTTATTAGGTTAAAAATCATTACAGTTTTCAGAAAAAAAAAATCAAAACAAGATAGCTGATTTTTATTAATTACATATATACTTTGCAATGTTACAGCTTACAGTGCTGATATGTAGATAATTAAGGCGTTGTCACATGCTGTACATGTCCTGTATGGAGCATACAGTACATTCATTATGTGCCAGATAGACCTGATTAGTGTTGGAGGGCGGGAATGCATTTGGAAATCTGTCTTCCACATACTAAAACATAAACATAAAAAAAAAAAACATCTAAAAATTGATTTTGTTTGTCAGAAAAGAGCAGTCTTTAGTGATGTCACTTATATCAGAGGACGTAAATGTAACAGCGACAGCATAAACAGAGTGGGTTTACACTTTTCTGTTTTAAAGAGGCTTTTAGTTGTATGGGAGTGCAAGTCTGTCACAACAAAGGATCAATCCGACAAACACTGAGAAACTGGGAATAACTGGGTCATAACTAGATGAATGATCATCACTGGCTTTGATTTTAATTCAACCTCCGCAGACATAAAGGCGTAAATAACTAAATGCATGTGTAACAACAGAAAAACGGATCACACCGAGTCCTTCAAGACAGCTTTGGAGTATCCAAAACTTGCACATTTAACTGTAATGTAATCATAAAGCATGGAGTGGGTAAAAATGTTTCTTTAACCATCTGGAGCTGGACAAGCTCAGGCCAGCAGTCAGGCTGACGTCTTCTGTTTGACTTTAAATATAACGTTTTCTGCCTCACTCATGGTTATGGAAAACAGACTTCAAATGCATTTTACTTCATACACCACACATTCTTTGATTTTATACAAAAACTGTAAAATATTCCTAATTCGACTCGTACAACCTGTTACACTAACACAAGAAGAGGCATATGGATGTCATAATATCAGAGAAAAGTCCTCCAGTGTTTATGTTGCAAAGCATTATGGTTAGTAGTTAGATAAAATGGCTGTGAATGGCTCCAGTCTGCAAGACTACAATGAGATAAATACATCCTCCCCCCCTCTGAGTGCCGTCTCAGACAACTCTGCAGAGATTACTGGACCCGCGCGCCAAGATGAAGATGATGACAGAGGTGGGAAGATGAGAGTAGGGGTAAAGTGTGTTGAGTCTGTGCTACAAGTGCCTTTTTAATGCTGGCAGAGCAGCTCCACCTCCTGTAATCAGCTGCTTAAGGTAAACAGACTAACAAGCACAAGGTGGGCGGTCATTGGGAGTAAAGAGAGTTTACGAAAAATGGCTGCTGCACAGAGACAGAGGAACAAATCCAGGTTGCTCCTTTGTGATCAGCTTTATTGTTTTTGAGCATTGGCCGTTTTTCCAAGGTTTAAGGTTTAAATGGGTAAGAAATAACAACATACAGCAGAAGCTGAAGATCTGGTCGGTAGTAATTAGTGATGCACCAAGAAGTTTATGGTGGTCGAATTGATTGGAAACTTGAAAATCCGACGCTTTTCTCATCAATGAACGCACCATAAGTAATCACTATCAGGTTGCGCTAACAATACATCAGTAAAAGACTCAAAATGTGTTTTTTTCTGTAATCAGTTTAGAGGGAGAATAGATGTAAAAATCTGAAAGGAAATTGTATTTTCTCAAACAGGCTGCAAGACGGCGAGAAAAAGCAAGTCTTTAATCACATTAACAGAGGGCTGAAAGGAGGACAGCCAAGTTATCTATTTTCACTATCAAAGCACAGCAAGGCAAAAAAATATTTCAAGCTGCAGTATGTAACTTTTATAAGAAATATTTTTTACATATTTGTTGAAACTGTCGACATGACGATATGTTAAGAGACAGATAATCTGTGAAAAGAATCCTCCACCTTGTTCCTGAGCTACTATTGCTGTCTGAAGAAATGCACAATGCCCGACCAAAAACAGTATTGGATCTTAGCACTGTTAATCATTCTCATGTACTCGTTGCTAAGTGCGGTAAACAACTTACCGTGACATAAGAACTGTGATCAGTTCTTAGTGGCTATCCTAACAAGCCTGAGCCTTTACAACAGGCTGTGCTAGCGGGAGAGAGTAAGAGGCAAGAGCAGCACCACAAGGAGGATGATTGACAGCGCTAAGACCTGCCTCTTGGTTCTGATTGGCTGTTTCTAATTATTACTGGGAAAACACAGAGTATTGGTCTTATATTGTACTATACTGAAAAAAACATTATTTTAATTAAAGTCGCATACTGCAGCTGTAAAGAGAAAAAAATATTTTCACATCTTTTCCTTTTAGAAAATATTTCAACCTGTGGATTTGAAAATGTTGACAGTCTTTTGTGACTGTCTGAAATAAGGTTCAACACGGAGACTGATGTTTTAGTAATTGTTAATAAAGTCAGTTTAAATAATGACACTTTTATACTCTCTGTATAAATAATCAACAACTTGTCATGGGAGAAAGAATAGACAACATTTTAAGCATTAAAGTTCTTAAAAAGAACTAAAAATCCGTACTGGCAGAGGGAAAAGTTTACAAAAATCAAAATTCTACTTGGTGCATCTCTAAAATTAATGACACTTGTCTTCAATTGCGCTCATAAATATTTGATCTTCACATTAATTTATACTGAGGGCTGCAGGTTCAGGAGGAGAATATTTGAGCAACTGTCTGGTAAAAGTTGTAACAGTACTGTTGTGGTAACTCAAGTGGGAATTCTACGTCACCATTGACCCAGAAAGCTTTATGCACATGAAGAGACGGTGGCTACTGTAGCACAGGATTTGAAATAATTATAGATAACTCTTAAAGGGTTTACCAAGCAAGCAGGTCAAAAAGTCAGCAGGCGGAGATGCAGTTCAGGAGCCTGTGAAACCTTCCTATTGTGGCGCTAAGCAAAGATGAAGTCTGGATTCTCCCCCATTTACAGCTGGCATTTGTACCTCCAACCGCTTTAAATTTAGAGTCATTTGAGAAACACGGAGCTGGGGTGACGGGCCTGTAAATGGACTGAAGGTGGACAGAGAGCCGAGCTGGAGGTCAGGCGTTGGAAAGGTCGGCCTTGCTGAGAGCGATGGCCAGCTCCAGATCCTGCTGCTCCTGCAACCGCAGCCGCCTCAGCCGCTCCTGCTCCTCCCGCTCGCTCTCCCGCTTGGCCCACTCCAGCTGCTGGTTCTCACTTCCAAACTGGAGTAGACAAACAAACATTAGATTTGGGAAACAAAAAAAGAGAAAAAAAAAAAACAGAAAAAGGAATGTGGTTGTGGCCTGAGGCTCAGATGTCAACACAGAAACAGACAAATCACTGGACAAAAGCAGACGTTTCTACACAGGCAGAAAGTCAAAAACGATGACGGACTTGTGTGAAACGATCAGCAGCAAATGGCGGCAAATTGATACAAAATAACGGTGAATATAAAACAAAGGGAGCAGATATAATTATGTAATGTTTGTGGGAGTACTAATAATCATAAAACTTTATCATTTTGTCACATTAGACCATAAATCAGCTCACATATGCCATTAAAGAATCTGAAAAGTGTGGCGTACATATTTAACACAAAGGCAGCAAAAGACTTTTGAGACTGGGGGCTTTAACTTCCAGCAGGACAACAATCCTAAACAACCAGCCAGAGTGGCTTAAACTAAAGCATACACATGTGTTAGTAATGGCCTAGTCAAAGTCCAGGCCTAAATTCATTTGAGAATCTGCAACACTCCGAGCTTAATCTTTTGTGCAAGGAAGAAATGAGCAAAAATGTCAGTCTGTAGATGTAAAAACCCCCAAATGATCTGCAGCAAAAGCTGATTCTACACGTTGACTCAGGGGCACTGAATAAATGCACGCCACACTTTTCAGATTTTTACTTTTGTAATAAAATTCTGCGTCACAGCTTTGCCTTTCACATTTAAAAAAATCAAACAAAATAAAGTAAATTTCAATTCAGTTCAAAAATACTTTATTGATCCCAAAGGGAAATTTAATAAAAATACATTTTGTGGTTATGATGTGACAAAATGTTTAAAAGTTAAAGGGTAATTAACACTCTGGCACAGCATTTTATTTTCCTCACAAAAAAAGCAAAAAGCGCAACTAGAAGCTAAAAGCAACACTTTTTAAAAGCAATGCTAAGCTAAAGCAAACAAAATGTAAAATCTCTAATTTTTTGTTTTGCTCTGTAGGACATTTATAGAAAATAATTGCTCTCATGATTCACTATATTCAAATTATGCGCTGCGGACGAGTTTCTCACATGCAAAGATTGATCACCACACCTTTTGTTCCTCTTTTTTTCAGTCTTACCTTCACAACTTCAGATCCTGGCAGAAAAACAAAACAAATCACATTGCAAAGCTCCACATAAAACCCCCCCCACAAATCCCTTTAACAACAATCATGCAGGCATGAATGAGAAAAATAAATTCACGTCACGTGAAAAGACACCAACAGCAGCCATGCATCATCTCTCCACTGGAGAGCATGCCCGGCCGTCATGAGGAAAGCAGAAGGGGAATATTTTATTGAGGCAAATCACCCTCTGACAGCAGATAAGCCTTCGTCTTGAACTTAATGACTTGGAAAATGCTCCTGAAGTGCAACCATGTCTGCTTGTCTGGTAGCGGTATGGATTATAAATCGCCGCTTCCTGCAGAACATGCAAGCCCGAAAACTAGGGATGCACCGATTTATCGGTGCCGATTTCCCTAATTTTGGGAAATCGGTGATAGGCCGATTTTTTACATGTGAAGCTGATCATAACCACTGGTTCTATCTACCTCGGAAAAAGCATTTAAGTCAACTGCCATCTTCTTCTGCAAAAAAAAAAAAACAAAAAAAAACATTGGTATTGACTAAATTCAGAATCCTCAGGTCAGGATTTTTAATAGGTCGGAAATCGATGATCGGCCAGAAAACTGCAATCGGTGCACCCCTACCGAAAACATACGACGAGACAGAGATGAAGCTCCAGAACGTTCTGAGTCAGTCATGCAAACATTTGGCTTCCTTGCACCCAAACTGTGGAAAAAGCTCTTGAATGTTGTTAGTCAACAGCCAGCAAACATGTTCGCTGTGAGTATTTGCTTTCCGGTGTAAAGGGACGAAACGCGGCCCAGCTGCATTAGACAACACCTCTGATACGTCAGCTCTGCAGCTCATGCAGACGACAATGCTTTGTCCATTAAATAAAAAAATTATTATAATAACTGAGAGTGGACTGAACTTACAGAGCCAAAATCTGCAAAACCCACAGGACAGTCTTTGGATTCTTTTCTTGACTGTGTCGCAATAAAAGAGTCTCTACTGATACCCTGCAGCAGCTCTGACGCGCTCGAACCGAGCAGATCCACTGGAGGAGATAAACATTTAGATGAATAAATACCTAAAATATTTTTCCATCTCATCAGAGCTCCCTTGGGAAAATAAGCTCACACGTTAAAGAAGAATGCGTGATCGTGGGCCGTCTGAATAATTCACAGGAAGCCTAAATTTTTGGGTCCGTGCCGTTCAGAATCGGCACCCTGGAGAAAGCGATGATGGTTCAAAAAAAGGTGCTAACCACATTTTTTGAGTAAAGCTCACTGGTGCATTGATGCTTCAATGTGCACGGTGCTGCTTTCTGGAACATATGATAGTAAAAAAACAGACACACCCTTTTCTACTGTAAACTGAAAACACATTTCCAATAATCACTTTTAACCGGTTCCCATCAGCGACCGCCGTCACAGCAAACCTAAAGGGCTTAAGCAAAATATGTAGGAAGACTAACCAAGTATTTGCCTAATTAAATCCCTATTACTAAACCAAACTTGTGTCGGGAGTTGTAAACAAATCTTGCAACACAAGTGCTGACAAACAGATAAATTGCAGCCTCTCACAGGACCAGGATTAGTTGTGCAACTGTTTCTGCGACGCAGATATTGAGCGCAACCCATAAATTTAGGGGTGGGCTTCTCACTTCCCTTTTACTTGAGAGGCATGCTGCGAGAACAAGCTCGCTGGCAAACTGTGGCAACTCATCTCAACACTATTCTGAGTGGTAAAGCAAAGGGGAACACCAGCTTTCTCAGGCTGCAGCTTCTGCTTAAAGAATAAGTGCAAGGTCACACCGGAAGGGCATGGCCTGGGAATGGGTTGTAGGTGTTGTGTGACTTCACATGCACTGAAAAAGCAAGATAAACACCAGGCTCTGGGTGCAGAAAGGAAATAGAACAAGTAACACTCGCCGTCATCCAACAGAGGAGAATTTGACTGAACTAGAATCGGTTATTATAGTATTATAGTAAAAACAATTTAACAACGTGTCCTATTAATATCAGCATGATGTGAACGGGTCATATTGAGGCTCACATCTGCTTTCACCTCTTACTATTCACATATCTCTGGCAGCAGCTTTCCTGTTGACAATATCAAGAAATTACTATCTTTGAAATCACATACCTTACTGAGGAAGCAGGTTTCTAGCATGTATTTAGGCCATAAAACGTTTATGAGCCCACAGAAAAAGAAAAGAAAAAAAAAAAAATTAATAACGCAAGTGGAGTACTTAAAATAGTTTGTTCTTTTTTTCATGAAACCCCTGGCAGTGATGGGTAAAAAGCAAACTCACCTTTAAATTTAGAAAACTTTAATCTGATGTTTAGTTACAGTGATGTAACTAAACCTTCTTAAAATTTATTTATACTTGATTTTCTCTTTACATTGCAGCTTGTAATGAGTAATTAAGGGCCTTTTGTCATCATGGGGCAGAAATACAAAACAGAATCCTAATTTCTTTATTTTAATTCACCCCTTTTTTAAATAATCAAGTTTCATCCAATCAATCTATATTTTTATGTCCTGTGATGCCTTCATGGTGTTTTTGACCAGCAAATAATTTGTGTAGATTCAAATGTTCTCACTAATTTCTACTTTTTTTATTCATTTATTTTCATGTTTTAATAATTCCTCCAGTTTTTTTTCCAGTTAGAAGAAGTTCAGTTAAAACTGTTTTGCAATTATTTCTACCATTTTCTTTGGTTTGAATGAAACACTTTGTGCTACATCTTTCCTGGTATGAAAATTGGTCTAAAAAGGAAGATTAATTAATTGACTGACACACAAAGATCAATATTTATCTTGCTAGTTCAGACAGTGAGGATGATGAAAAGAGAAAACCACAAACTAAAAATTAGAGAACTGCAGCAAAGAGCAGCATCTCATCTAAGTCTATTAGATTATAAATAAAAGCTAACTGGCTGTTTGGGAGTCATGAAAGGAAAAAAGAAAATCACTTCCTGCCCTACCATCACAAACATTAACATGTGGATTTTAATTAGAACGATGGACTTCAGAAGCCTTTTAGCAAATACTGCAGGTGAAACAAATAATGACTGAGTGGAAAAACATCTCTGGTCACAGTTAAGTACGGAGGAGGATCTGTGATGCAAGTTAAAAACAGCGTCTCAAATCTACGCTTTTCAGAATGCTTTATTGTTATTGTACAGAAACATAACAAAAAAAGCATTCTGAAAAGTACTGATTTGAGATGCTATTTTTAAATTGCTTAAGCTAGTAAGTAATCATCATAAGTGATGTGGAATGTGACTTCAGGGTTTTCATCGTCGGGGTGCCAAACCAGCCAATCTCAGGAAGGTTTTGAGTCGATCTCTGCAGCTTCGTCTTCAGGAGACGAACTGAACACCGCCACGACGCTGAAACGAGCACGACCCTCTGGTTTGACGCGCAAATCAAAAATATTCACCAAGATCCAAAACGTTTAGAACTTTATTAACTACACCACCCAAAAGAAAAAAAAAAAACCAAACAAGTTCGAATTCATGACAAAAAAAAAAAAATCATTGTAGTAATTATTGCTTTGGTTTGAGAGACTACTTATTAATAATCACATCAAGCCTGAAAACATAATATCATAACAGACTAAACATGTTTTTAACATAACCACTGCAGTTTATTGTCACGGCAACGGGCACACAAAGCCAACACGGAGAGACTAAAAAACAAATAAAAAATACGAGTCGTTCACCAGTTTGGTGTCATTTTCCTTTTGCTGTAATTTATGAAAGTTACGGCTTAATACATTTTAAAATCAACTGCAGAAAATAATGGCATATTTAAGACTTTTTAAAACAGTCTTAAATATGCCTAAAGTTAAGATTCTTCTTTTTTTTTTTAAGAATATCGGTTGTCCTTCAGCTCAACCCGAGCTGAATGACAATCTGCAATTAATCACGTGCTAAATTAAAATGAGCCTGAAGTTTTCCATTTGGATGATTGTTTCTCTCATGTCTTTCTTCCTACCACAGACTGCATGACAAAAGGCTTCAGCCTGGTCTCAATTAGCCTGTTTGAAGAAGTATAATTTTGTTTATAGAGTTTCCATTTTATGTGTTGTCTCAGTTGTTTTGTTTATTTATTTTGGATATTTAAAACGTCTTCCAGTTCTAGTGTTAAATGTTGTCAAAATTAAAGCTTGTTGAGAGGCTGTACTTGCATTGTATGCTGTTACTTAAAAATGTTTATATAAATAAATTCTGGGACAGTTTATCATCCAGGAAAAAATTTGTTATTGTGCTAAAAACACAAAATTGGGTTGTACAAAATATTAACCACATTGGTGCCAATAAATTTGGATATTTTGATGTCGTAAAATGTTACTGAAGAGCGTTAAATGCCACTTGTGAAGAGCACTAACCTCTTAATGTGTAAATAAACTGCAAATGTTAACACACACAAAGAGAGGAACTTAAAATGAGGGATTACCGTAGGGAGGTGCGGGCCGGTTAGGCACATTCTTCTTAGGAGGGTCAGGCTTCTGCTCATGTGAGGAATAATAAAAAAAGAGAACAGAAAGAAAAACAGTCAACAATTTTACAAAGTTATGAACACAGCAGATTTTTAAAGGCACCAGAGATTGGTCAAGGTGAAAGTAAAGGCTGAAAAGCACAAGATTCAGTGGAAAACTGCTTTATGGTGCAAGTGATTCATGAGTACAAGAGCTCACCTTTGACATGTGACTGAAGTCAGCAAATCCGCCGCCTTTGCCTCCGAACGAACTGCTTCCAAACGGGTCCGCTTTCCCAAACAAGTCTGCAACACAAGTTCATTTAAAGGCATCTGGATTATTTGGTTACAGAAACAAAGAGCCAGAAATCATAACAAAGTTAGGCCCTAAAAACCACACGTCAAATTTATCTCCAAATTTAGCTTATTCTAAAGAATTAGAGGCCGTTTTGTGCTATTTAGAGCAGAGAATGTGGCATGACCGTTTAATTTTCCATTAAATTTTCTGTGTAGACCTGTTGAAGTTGTGTTTTTTTTATTTATTGTTTGTTCAACCTGATCGACTAATTAAAGGCGTCAGTCCAGAACTGAGCTGGAGCTGTTTTGACGCCACTTAATTTAAAAGAAATAAAAATAAAAAAGCAACAAACTGCAGATGGTTGGAGCAAAAACAAAAACATTGTAACACAATACATTTGTTATGAGCCTAAACCACAGAAGGGCCCATTCACATGCGGCAGCGCAGCGTTTTCCTTTACACGATGCGGTGACTCGGCTCAGTTCTACAGTCGCCTCTGTGTTCCTCTGAAGAGCGTGAGCAGCACACAGAGAGCGTCGACCTGCAGCTGCCACCAGCAACTTTAAACAACTTCCTCAGCGAACGAGGCCTGGCACTTCAATGGCAGCAGATACGTAGGGAGGACAGAGGCAGCAGGAGCGCGTAAAGGAGTGGCAGTGTGTTCTCGGAGTGAAGGAGCAGCAGTCACAGAGTTTCTGTTTTGTTTGGCTCCTGCTGGCCTCCTGTTTTTCCAGGGTGAGGGGGGGAAGAGAGAGTATTTTCAGTCGGCCAGTAGTTAAATGCGTAGGTGCTCGGCTAAAAATAACCTGAGACCAGAGGAAAAACTGAAGCCACAAAGAGTAAAAATTATTTGCCCCCTTTTGCCCCACCGTCCAAAAATAAAACCTGAATCTAACACGTCACCCGGAGCGGCTAAGAACAAGTCTTTTGACACGACATCTCTCAGGTCCACAAGTCCGGTAATAGAGTCACTTTCTGGGAAAACTAAAGGAAAAATCTGCTTCTTTGAGCAAAGGGATAAATGTGTAGGACTTTTATCTGACGTCAGCAGCTTCTTTGCTTAGCGGATTGCAAAAAATACCTGAAGTTTTCCACATTAAAACAAACTTCAGTGTATTTTATAGACTTTTTATATAAAAGACCAACTCAGAGTAGTGAAGTCGAAGGAAAAAAATTTAATTGTAAATTTTACTAATAATTTATTGCCACGTCCTGCAGATTTTATAATAAACCACAGAATAAAATATTAAAAAGACATAAAAAATGCAAACAAATAAATTAATTGCTTTCTTAAATAAAAAAAGAGGGATGTTTATTGCCTAAATTGAAATAACAGAGCAATGCTTTATCATTTGTAGCAAAACAAAACAAAAAATGGTACTTCAAACAAAATAAATTTTTGCTTGGAGTCTAGACAAATTTTATTGAGCATGACTGAGGGCAAAAATTATTGCTCTCTGACTCGACCTGACAGGTTTGGCAGGAAGAGCATTAATAAGAGAATCAGACAAAACTCATTTAGTAACTGCAGGAAATGCAGAGATCTAAGCTCTGGTGGGAAAATTTTACGTTTAGTTGAAACTTTTCTTTGTGTTGTTGTTATTGTTATTTCACTCGTAGTGATGGTGCTACGAGCGAAATAACTTGTAGCACCAGTTACGAGTGGTTCCTGGGCACGTCAGGAACAACACAGGTGTGTCCACAGGTGACGCTGTGAATCTAAGTGTGCCTGGGTGACGAGGTGAGTTCATAGTTTTTACCACGTCCCACACCATGAAAGAAAGATTCCACCTTTGGTTACCTTTTGAATATCTGTCTTAATAGATATTAAGACATGTTTCCAGAGGTCATGAAAGGTAAACTAGCTCCCCTCCAAGCTTCTTCAAATCAGACAAAATTTATGTCAATCAACTCTATCATGTTTGTGCAGCAAAATATTTTGTTTGTGCTGCTTTGGCTTTGAAGACATTAATGACATTTTTAAGATTATTTTGACTGTAAAAGTAATGGGGCTGATTGAACTTTGAATTGTCATCAATATCTGCAAAGCCAATGCAGCACAAACAAAAATATCTTTTAAAATCAACAGGATGATTTATATCACAGCAGGTTCATGACCTGAGTGAAGTGGCCCCCACCTTCTTCAAATCATACAAAATTGTCGAACTCGACTTTGTTTGTGCAGCAAACATTTTTTGTTTGTGCTGCTTTGGCTTTGAAGATATTAATTAAAGTTTAAAGGTCAAAAGGTCAACCAGACCCCCCCTCCACTTTTATGAAGTCAAACAAAATTGGCGTCAAATGTTTGTGCTATATTGGTGCAGCAAAAATTTTTCGCTTGTGCTGCTATCATTTTAAAGATATACAGAAATGTTTCTAGAGGTCACAAAAGGTCAACCAGCTCCCCCCACCTTCTTCAAATCAGACAAAATGGGTGTCAATCAACTCGACTCAGTTTGTGCTGGTTTGTGCAGCAGACATTTTTGTTTGTGCAGTTTTGGCTTTGAAGATATTAATTAAGGTTTAAAGGTCAAAAGGTCAACCAGCCCCCCCCCCCACTTTCATAAAATCGAACAAAATAGGTGTCAAACGTTTGTACTGTTTGTGCAGCACAAAATTTTTCGTTTGTGCTGCCATCATTCCAAAGATATTAAGAAAAATATTTCTACAGGTAATCAAAGGTAATTTAGCCATGCAGACAGAGCCTGATAAAAACAACTCTGCACATTTAATTAGGCAATAAATATGCAGACAAAAAAATATCTGCACTCGCTGCCTACCTGAATCCTTTGTTTGAGAGCTATTTGATGCGAAGGGGTCGCCACTACCAAAGGCGCTTGGCTGAAAAACCAAAACATCACAAAAATAATGAAACAGAGAGAATTAAGAGGCTATTTAGTTTGCAGTTACCTCAAACATTCAAAATCAAGCTGCATGTAAAGGGAACTTTAATTAGCAATGAAAATAAAATTAAAAACAAAGAGTCGTACCTTAGCTGGTGGTGTGGGTTTTCTACTGAAAAGATCTCCAGAGCCAAACAAGTCCGTCTTGTTGGATCTCTTGAAAAAGTCGTCAGATGAGGTTCCCTTGAAGGGATCGTTTTCTTTGAAAGGATCTTCTCCAAATGGATCTGGTAAAAAAGGAATAAATCAATATAAATTCGCAATAAACAATAACAATTAACGTCTGAAAGAATGAAGACATATAATTAAATAACATGTAAATACATAACAGTATTTATTTACTGTTATAAATAAATAACAGTAAGACTGCTGTTCTGACCTTTCAAAAGGTCAGATTTGAAAGGGTCTTCTACTTGGAAGGGATCTGCAGGAAGCTCCTTTTTACTGCCGTTGTTGTTGAACATGGCTATCCTTGACTTGAAAGAGTCATCCTGACAAACAGAAACAAATTCATTCATTCATCAACAATGAAAGGAAAATTTTTTAAAAATGACAGAAATTAGTAGTGGTCTTTTGATAGGCCCAAAAGCCTCAATTTCTCCATGTATTTCACAAAATATCAAGAATTTAAAGGTGAATTTGGTTGACAGGAACAACTGAAAACTTAAATTAAGAAAACTGAAAAGGATCCATTAAATTTTATTTATATTTTTATTTAAGAAGGCCTGCCAAACTCAAATAGTTTGGTCTCATTATTGAAGATAAATCATCAAAATACCAGTGGAAACATTGTAGCGCTGCTGTAATGTCACTAAAAATGGTTACATTCATTATTAAGAAGAGAATAAGTAATTTTGTTCATGCCATTTTTATTTATATGTAAATGAAATATGTAAAAAATTGTACAACTGAAACTCCTTTTACTTGTATGGTTTTCAGGAAGAAATCTAAATATTATAATTTATATTTAAATAATATTTAATAAGCCTTGGTTTGTAAATAATTGTGACGGGGTTCTCTTATGACTTGGGCAACCAAACAAAAAAAAAAAAGACTGGCCAAGGCCGGTCATTTTTATCAAGTATTAAGAATTTAATCTGTTATATGAGATGTGTAATGCAAAGTTTCATTCAAAATATTTCAGACTGAGTGTCTTTTTGTGACGTTTTGCAGTTTTATTCAACAAAATGGCACATGGGGTGAAGAATAAATCTCGAAGTGTTTTTCCCAGCTTGTTTATTTCTGAGTGACTAAAAATATCAAACTGGGCGTTTGGGAATGGACTGAAGAAATTTCTGGGCTCTACTTAGTCTTTTATGGGAGGAGCGGGGAGAAATAATCTAATTTATTTACATTTCTTGGTTCCTTACCGAACTCCTGAATCCTCCGTTCTCCCTCTCAGTGAAACCTTCGCTCAAATCGGGCAGGTTGCTGAAGTTCCCCCTGCTGATCTCGCTCAAAGCGCTGTTGTACTGCTCAATAGTTTGGGTCAGTTCCTTCTGCGTGTCCTGGATCAGTGACAGCTTACTCCGAGCCTACAAACAAAACATTTCAGTTCAGAAAATAAAATTTCCCTTACTGATGTTATTAAGCTTCTAATTTTTACTCTTTTCTGCAAAATAAGTTCTCATGTATTGGGTTGCTACTTTCATTTAAAATTGAAGACGTGCATATTTGAAATGAGAGTTTGCATTTAGGGTTTTGTGTTTGCAGAACTACAACTTCTGACTCTTGAAAAAGGAATGTATGAAACCTTCAAACTAAAACTGAAGCCTTGGTTGGTGGTTAAACTGATAAGGGAAATAACTGTAACTACTGAGTTGTAACATTTCTACACTGACCACCAAATGCATTCAGGGGAAAGTGTGCTACTTTAAGAAAACGCATTAAACCTCAACCTGATCTCTAACTTTAATTGTCTTCAGCCGTTTGCCTGACCTGGTTGATCTCATCCTGCGTGGTTTGCAGCGACTTCACGATGCTGTCCAGCTGAACGCGGCCGGTCACCAGTCTCTGCTCCAGCTGGGCCTCCTCCTCCTGCAGCCGGCTCAGGTCAGCCTTGGTGCGGCTCAGCTCGTCCTCCTGGCTGCGGACGTTGGTCTCCTGAGAGTGGATCTGACTTTGCAAAGAAGAAATCTGCAAAGTGAACGCAAAACATGAAGATAAAGTTAATACATTTCCTTTTACTTTGTCTTGTGTTACAGAATAAAGCCTTCATTAAAACTAGTTCAACAACTTTGAGAACCCCATCCTGGATTATCTAAATTTATCACAAGGACAAATCTCAGACTCAATATTTTACAAATTGACAAAACTTTCAAGCAATGATGAATCTACAAATATAAAATTGTTGTGGCAAAAAGATTTGGGACCAAATATAGGAAGGGACTAGTGGGTAGGGATTTAGACATTGTAGATTACAGCCTCTAGGATGATTTTGAAACATTGGAAATCAATCCTATCCCCCGAAGATGAAAGAATGGACATATGGAGATTTCATCGTCTCAATCCATGCTGCATAATCTGGGGGACAAAGGACAAAAAGGACAGAAGAGGCAAACCCATGGGACATGGTTTGGACTAATAGAGGATGACATGCCTTAACGAGTATAGACTAAATTGTAAACCAGTGGCATATTGTCACTTTAATAATTTCAATACACTGAAATTAATGTAAATGACCCTTTACCGACCAGATAATGGGTGACACTTTATTTGAAGGTGTGTACATAAGACTGATGTAAACATGAATGACTCTTCATAAATGCTTATGTCTGTCGTCTTGAAGTATCATTCGGTAAATAATGACACTTTTAATGCAAAGTTGCACTAAAAGTTTATTAAAAGTGTCAATCTTGCATTGTTCAGTAAACAACTAAACTTTTAATGACAAATAACATTAAAAATTGCATTAAAAGTGTCATTATTTACCTAATGACTTCATGCCAACAGTCATTATCGTTCACATGACAGGTGTTATGTTTACACTTCATAAAGTGTGACCGGTTTATGTTTACATTTTTGTTTGTTCTGCTCATAAGTGAAAAATATTTACAGCATGTTTAAGGCATGTTTTAAAAAGTCCCGTCTCTGACCTGCTGAGTTTCTTCCTGGCATTTCTGCTTCAGTTCATTGAGCATTCCCTCCAGCTTCGAGCGCTGCTGGTCCATCTCATCCAGACGTCCCTGAGCGTCCTGCTTCTGGGACGTCAGGCTGTGCAGGCTGCTGCTCTCCCTGTCCAAATCGAGCTGAATGTCCTGAGTTTCACCAAAACACAGAGGTTACTGATGGACTTTTAATCAAAACCGTTATTGATCATTCACAGCGCCATGATGGACGTCGGAAATGAGGATCGAGAGTACTGAACTCAGTGACTGAAGTTGTTTTCCCAAGTTGTTTTTGCCGGTTTATTCATGATTTCTTCTTGTTGGAGTCGAGCTGATTTGCCTTTGAACGTATCACATCTGGTTGGGGCTCATAGACAACGGTATTTACTGATGTTTGAAAACAGTTAGCTTAGAAGCCGACCCCATACCTCCTCCTGCCTGATGTGTTGATCGAATTACCGTCTTTGCCTGAATTCACATCACGTGATTTATGTCATAAATAGCGTCTCCCCTTAAATTGGAGCAGCATTAAAAGCATACAGAAGAAGAGACGCTAACCAGTTTTTCTTCGTACATGCAAGGATACATGATAGTGGAGGATTGTTTCCATGATGACTGACGGTTAAACACAACTTCGCCATAATGCAATATTTTAAAGCATGCAAAAGTTAAATTAAAATATTCTAATTTACTGAGACAAACCTAGTTTCACCTTACCTGAACATCACTATTTTTCTGTCTTATGGTTTCCTCCGTTTGCATAATCTCTTGCTCCAGGAAAAATTTCTCTCTATCAATGACAAAAAAAGAAAAAAAAGAAAGGCAGGAGATTAACATCTGTAAATGTGTTGAAAGGTTTGTGTTTTTAACAAACTTGGAAAAGAGCAGTGATTTCTGGCATTCTATCTGAACAAGAACTACTCTTAACCATAAATTATGTTTTATAAAGCGATTTAAAGAAGCTGAAAACATCATCTTTGTTTTATTTAATTTCTTCAGCAAATTTAGTGGTGTTAAAGTGAAAAACATCTGATCGTCAGCATTTCTTAACTTCAATTTTCTCTCGTTTTTCCCTTCAGAGGAAGGGAATCAAAGAGATCCTGCTGCTACTCGGGGTGCAGGCGCTCACCTCTGCAGCTGAGCTATTTCCTGGCTGAGGTCATCCAGCTCTTTGTTGCCTGTGAGCTCAACTGACCCAACGGAGCTGGTGCTGTCCTGAGGGGAGAGACATCGAGACAGAGGTTTAAGAGAAGCAGGGGGAGACAAAAAAAAAGAAAGAAAAGAGCGGAGATGACAAGCTGGACAACACCAGGAGGGAGAACGCGTACTGGATGACACTGATGTGATTAAAGACATGAAGGAGTGATTCTGACACACATGATGGAGGATGAAAAGTGGGGCACAAAGTAAAACAAGGGACATGAGCAGAATAAAGGCGGAGAGAAAAGCTCCACGCTGGTATTTCTAAGAAAACAAAAGTCACAGGAAGGAAAGAGAAAGCGCTCTCTCAGCTTGGAGGGAGCGTGAGAGGCAGACAATACATGAATGGAGAGAAATGCATGCAGAGGATTTTATGGACTGATTGTATGCTTAAAACATAACAAAATTTCACATCACACTGTTCTGGAACGGAGAGCTGCAAAGTGGTGTAGTTGGTAACACTGTAGTAAAAAAAACAAAAAACGTTTGAATCCCAGCCTGGAGTGTGAGATTAGCTACTCATCCGACGGAAATCCTGACAGTTTCCATTGGCTTTAAAATTGCGCAAATTGGAATTAGGAAAATACATTTGGCAATTTTGAAAAAAAAAAAAAAAAAAAAAAAAAACTAATGTTTGAGATGATTTGCCGAACTGCAATGCATCAGATGCTTATTTGTAGCCATTAGCCTCCTCAAACAACACACTGCTGGCTCCACCAACATCGTCACACAGTTTAATCAAAAGTGGAGTTTGTCATTTGAAAGTGTTTAATCTATTTTACTTCTGTGAAATATCTAACTACAATTTTCCCAAAAACAGCCTCCAATGCCTGAATAAAAGATGCAGACGTTTCCTCTGATGGCTGCTCTGGATTAAACTAAGAGTTTAACCCCATCGAAAACCTCCTGGTTATTCCAACAAATAATGATTTCTGAACTCTTCCTGAGTTGAAACATTAATATTGTTGTTTCTAAATCAATATGATCTTGTTTCTTTGCATTATTTGAGATCTGACAGCACTGCATCTTTTTTGTTATATTAACCATTTCTCATTTTCTGCAAATAAAAACAAAGAAATATTTTTAAATAGAGTCTTAATTTTTTCCAGAGCTGTATTTCATGTAAGTGTTTACATCCAACACTGCCATTAGTTTTAATTACTTTTCATGTGAACAAGTTTTTTCACATGTGATTTTAATAGCATTTCTTGTTTAATAAAAACACTGCAATTGTGAAACTGTATTTTTTCCGACATTAGGAGAATATTAAAGATATTTTTTACACATTTCTGTAATGGAAACGCAGCTTTTGTTGCCCTGTGATGGACTGCCAACCTGTATGTGTCCAAGTCCAAGGTAGTAGCGACTAAGGCAGCTTTAGCCTTCCGAAACATTGTTCTGCACGCTGTACTGTTAAACACAAACAACTTACACACTTTGGTTTATAATTTACCAGAAAACTCAAAGAAGCCAGACTGAAAATTGAGGTTCTTTCCTAAAACTTTTCATTTACAAGTACCCAAATGAGAGGGAAACATCTTCTCTCAAATAGCACCTTTATAACAAGCATAGAAAAGTGAGTTTTAAAGCAGAACTCATTAATAAGTAGTAATTTTGGTTCAAAGATATTTTCCAGTTAATACTATCGACACACAGATCTATAGACCAATTACAGTAATGTTTTTGACCTGTGGGAGGAAGCAGAAAGAGCCTGGGCTGGGATTCAAACCCAAGACCTTCTTGCTGCAAAGCAACAACCACGTAACCCCCAAACACACAAAAAAATCTAAATATATTCTTTGCTTTTACAGCAATATAATCATTTCTTCTGTAAAATGTTAAACATCTATGTAGACAGAAATGGAAACGAGTCATGCTACTATTAAAAACAAACACACACACTCAAAACGAAAGGTACTACAAAGAAAGACTTGAAGATCTAAAGAAACCATCTGATCTAACAGGTGGCCTGACTCTGAAAGCACAGCTGGATGCTCCTTTTCTCACACGTGTGAAAGAGCAACAGCACCACCTAGTGGCGTTGTGCTGAAATACTCACTCTGCGCATACTAGCTGAGGAAACCAGGTCTGCTCTCACAGAAGGAAGAATCCCCATAAAGTTCTGACAGACAGGATAGAAAAGGACTCAGAGGTACAAGCATTATCAGACTGTTGGCACTGAAGGACTGGAGGGCAGCAAAGAAGAGCTCAGCATTTAAAATTACTTAAATTAAATGTACAAGTCCACCATGTTTCAACCACAAACTTCGATGTGTTTTGAGTTTTTATGTAAAACTCCAACACAAAGATCTGGATAATCATGTAGGGGGAAGAAAGTGAAACATGCTCAAGTCATTTTACAAATAAAATCTGGAAAGTGTGGCATGTATCTAGACTTTAAGCTTGTTGCAATAAGTGACAAGTTAATTAATTGCATGATAAATTAAAATGAGCTCAATAATTTCCATTATTATTAACATTTTGTTTACAGAGACATCAAAATACATTTTATTTTTCATTTTCGTTTTATTTGTTTGTTTTGGTTGTTGTGTTTTATTTCTATATCTTCCTCTTACGAAATTCACAAAAAGTTTCTTGGTGTTTGAGGGATAAATTAACATGTTGGATTTTTCTAAACTTTTCCATGTTAGCATGTTAGATTGTTTTTTTGGGGGGGACTCAAAAACAATATTATAATTACTGGGACAATTTATTGTCAGCTTCCAACACTTAGTTTTAATGTTGGAAGAGCAATTTTGATCTCTGTTGCATATTTTCAATTCTGGACTTTGACTGGGCCATTCTAACACAAAGATAAACTCTAAACTTCCTTCCTGGCTACATGAGTTCTGGCTACATGTTTTGTTTGTTTTTACCTGCTGCTGGAAGCTGAACTGTCGCCATAGTCTCAAATCTTTAGCAGTTTATCTTTAAGGAATTTCATGTTCTTAGTTCCATCCATCTTCAAAATCGTAAGATGGGATGAAAATCAAATGTAATATTTGTTATAGGTTTTCGCAACTGTTGACTCTGTTATGTCTTTATGATGTTTTTATGTTTTCACAATGTAAAGCACTTTGAACAGCAACATATTTCAGCCTTCTTGCTGCTGAAATATGCTATTCAAATAAACTCGATTGATTGTGACAGATACAACTAATCCGTACTGTTTACAGATTCTCTCACCTGAGAGGTGGAACTGTGCAGCTCTTAATGCTGTCCCATAATCCTACTTTCTACCATAATTCTGCTTTAAACTTCTCCACAAAGTGACCCCCGACCTTTCTGCTGCTCCTTGGTCTCCATGAAGCTGTTTGTTCTCTAATAAACGTTTGAGAAACTGGGATTAAACCCCACAAATCTGGACTCTACTAATTAGAAGTCACCTGATGTGGATTTTGAGATGCATAGTTATTTTTTTAATTTAGCAAAGCTTGCATAACTTCCTTTTCCCTTCACAATTATGCACCAGTTTGTGTTGGTCTATCACGAACAAACCCTACGAAATATATAGATGTTTGTGGTTGCTATGAGAGTAAATTTGAAAAGTTCAAGAGAAGTCCAAAGAATAGAATATGCAAGATGCCGTTGCAGTAGAGAAACTGATATTTAAAGGAATTAATTTGATTTTTAAAGCAGATTTGTAGAAGAAAGCATACTTGACATCATTTACAACCCAAAGAAAAGTTCCAAAGTCCAACAGATGGGCCTGATCAAAACTTAAACTAACAACTGATAAATACTTTAGATCTCTTAAATTGAAAAGATGCAGAGTGACTTAAAGAAGAGCTAAAGATGGAGTCTGGACTCACAAGGCCCATAGCTGATGCTGCCATCCTCTCTGACGGGGGGATCATGTCTGCAGTGAGAGTGGAAGGAGGGTCGATGCCTTTTGTCACCTTCTGCTGGATGAAATGCATGGCCAGAGCAAACTGCTCTGGGGTCAGTTTGCCTGTCTGTTTTGTGTCAGCGAGTCCCCTGTGGAAAACAAGACAGTTTTTCCTTTTAAAAGAGAAAAAATCAGCATTTCCTGAGAATTAATACAAACATCGCTCTCTAGTGAAGACTCTGCTTTAAGACGGTTCTTAAAATTCCAACATTGAAAGATACATCATATTCAGAAGGTAACAAAGATCATGAAGAAAAGTTCTGACAGTAAATTTAAGCATAGAGTTATGAGGTCAAAGACATGAGCCTCAACAAAAGCTGCTATCGCTTCTTAAGTCCTCTGTATCAAAATGTTAATTAACTGAATAGTTTTCCTGCAGAACAAATGTTTTATTTTAAACTTTCATAAGAAATTGAGATAGCAAGACTTAAATACCAACAGGATCATAAAAATTAAATCTATCTGCAAATATACTGAGAAAAAAAACAAGTAATGTTTAAACACTGTTCAGAGATACCAGTAAAAAGCCTAAAATACTTATTTTATACTGTAGGAAGAAAATCCTTTAATTTTGAACTCCTTAAAAAAATAAAGAAGTAAAATTCAGCTTGTAATTTTATCAAATTTAGAAATAATTGTCTTTAATTGATCAGGAGCAAAATTGTTGACAATGGTTACTTATTTAATGCAAATGAACCATTTTAAAATTATAGAATAGTGAGGACCATTTTCTTAGCCAAATGGTCTCATTTATTTTTGCCGAATTTTACTAAATAGATAAAAATAAATCAAAAGGTCGGATTTTTCTAAACTTCATCAGTGTGGTGTTATGCTTCAACAATGAAAGTTTATTTTATTTCTTTATTTTTATTTTTACTAGAAGCACCAATAATAATGTTGATGTGTTTAGATTTCTGGATATTCTGTTGCCTTAATATATCTAATAATATATTTCATGCACATTTTAAAAGAAGTTCAGAGTGTGGTTTGCTTTTCAAGCCACTATAAATGTCTGAAAGACCATTTGCATTGACCGTATCTCACCAGATTTGCGCCAGCATGGTCTGAGAGAGGTTGGACTGCATGAAGATCTCAATGATCTCAGTGCCTGTGATGAAGCCATCCCCATCAGTGTCAGTTTTCTTAAAAAGCTCTCTATATTTTTCTCTGTCGGCCACCGGTACGACCCAGTTCACTGCAGCCTGGAGGGAGCGAAAGACAACAAAAAACAAATAAAAACGAGCATTTGATCCCTGAGCATCCGCAGACTGCTCAGCGCCTTGTAAAAGTTTTGTGAGATAGATTTTTCACATTCTGTCGCATTACAGCTTCAAAAATGAACATGGTTTATTGGGATTTGACGTGACAGTAGAAAAAGCTGTCCAATCAGTTACGTTTAAAGCCTTTTGCTATTTTAATGGCAATCTAGTTCAAGTGTATTTTGTCCAAGTGTACATTTTAAAGTTTAATATCAGCTGCATCTACACTGAAAGAATTATAAACTATTCATGATTCAGCTTAAGAGTTACAATGGTAATGTTACCTTCAACAACATTTTGCTTGAAACAAATCTACAAAATTTGCAGATAAATCTACATTTACATGAATTCATGCCAAGTCCCAACTATTCTGATAATGCCACTTGCTTCCCTTTCAAGGGAACCTGTTTCTCAGAAAGTCATGGGTGAAAAAAAGTCCCTGCAGGAGAAACAAACTGTCCCACATACAATGCGCTCAACAATGTGGTAAAACAAGTCCTACTGTTGGTAACAGTGAAGTTAATACATGAAATAAGAGTCTCTTCAAAAGTCAAAGCACAGAAACTGTAGCATGTATTTAATGTGGAGCCTTTTCTTATTTTTGCAGAAACAGAGCAGAACTAACCAATGCAGCAAGCAGAGCATCTTTTATTTTCCAAAAATAAAAGATATGATGAATAATATTTCCAAATATTTAAAAACTTAAGAAGAAAAATTACAGTAAAGAGCATGTTAGTTATGACTTAAGACTTCAATTATTCTTATAAAGATTCAATATAAAGTTTTTCTAAAAATTATATAAAAAGGTAGGAGATATAATCCAAACTTTATATTTTAAGTCAGATTTCATAAGAAACAGTCAAATTCTGTCTGATGCATCAACTATGGGTGGACATTTATCATATCATTTATAGTGATACATTTCTTATAAGATTTTGATTTATCGTTGTCACAATAAAGTCCAATTAATGTTTAAAAAACACGATTGTAACTTTTGCTACTTTTTCCACTGTTCACTGTGAGTATCAATAAATGTCAACAAATGAAAATATCATTAAATGCAATTAATCTGTTCAGTTTAGTGATACAAATCACACTTCATTATGTGAATGTTGTCCTAAAGTAGTGTATTATAAATAGAAAGGTTTTTAAAAAATAGTGTTTGTTTGAGATGCTATAACTGCTATGTCAACCAGCCACAGCCAGACAGTTGCCTAATAAAGTAGTAATAAATAGTTATTACTGTTACTTTTATTATCACAAGATTAACACAAAATGTTGTGATTAAAACTTTAAGTCCACCCGTAGCTCTAACAATGATCACATTCATGGAGAAAGAAAATAGCAGTTTTATGTTGACGTACCGCTGGAGTGGATGGTGAGCCGGACTTAAAGGAGTGTTTTGGAGACAAGGTGACAGCGCTGGGGTTGAGGGCTGAAACGCCACCCAGAGAAGACGCGGCACTCCCCACAGGAGGAGTGACGCTCCTCAGAGAAGGAGAGCTCCGCAGAGCATCCTTCAGAACCGATCCAGATCCAAGGCCTGCCATGGCAGGCAAAACGGCCACGGCGCCGGGAAGAGCAGGCGCAGATTTTTTTCTTTTGGAAGGTGGGATAAGAGAAGGCGGAAGGCTGCTTGGGACAGGCTCCTTCTCCATGGTGCGATAAACCAGATGCAGGGCCTGGAACATGATAACCAACATGTATGTTACATTTCTCTTTAGGGAACTGTAAGTAATGAAAAGGATCTATGCATACCACGATGAATTCCTCTTTGTCCAAATGTCCATCTTTGTCCACATCACTAAGGTCCCAAATCTATAGTTAAACAATAATTGATTGATCAAGATCTGATTCCTTTGAAATGTTAAACAACTGCCCAGCGCTACTTAAAGAGTTTACATTACCTTTCCCAACACATCCAGAGGTAGCTTGGAGTTTATCAAAACAGGTCGGACTTTGTCACCGGAGAGGAGACCTTTCACAGGGGACAGACTTTCAAAAATCGCCTCAAATTTCCCTTTTTCATCAGGCTAGGAGAGAATAAAAACAATCAAATGACAAGCTTGTCCACTTATTCTTCTTGAGAATAGTCTTGTAAATTTGTTTTAGCTCACCCTAATTGCCCAGTCAGATGTTGATGATGCAGTTACTAACGGGCTTTCAGTGTCTCTCTAAAAAGACAAGATAGATATTATACCGCTGGATATTACTGCAATATGATGATGCAGTAATATCCAGGTGGGTAGGACCAAAAAAAACTGGAAGAACTTTATGATTGGGAGGTTACTGGTACTAAAAGTAAAAAAAAAAATCTCTATAAGTTGTTTTGGTCAAAGTTCCTACAATCCTTTTATAAGAAGGCAGAGAAAGTGACTGAATAATCAGAGTTTTCCCCAGTTGTATGGAGCAAACACAAAGTGATAACTCGCTTTTACACTGAATATTACATTTGTACCTTTCTTATGAAAAAAAGCTGTCTTTAAAATGCAGAAAAGTAAAAACATACAACACAGGAGTAGTTAAAGATTATGGCCACCATTATTATACTTTTACTAATAAGTTTATTTGTTACAATATAAGAAATTACATGATGCTATAGATTAAATATACTGCTCAAAAAATAAAGGGAACACTTAAACAACACAACATAACTCCAACTAAATCAAACTTCTGTGAAATCAAACTGTCCATCTAGGATGTGTTATTTGAGTGTTCCCTTTATTTTTTTGAGCAGTGTATATATATATATTGCAACTTCTATTATTTTTTTTTTTTAGTCTAGTGTATTTCTTGATCCGGGACCTTTGTACAAATTTTGTACCACAAACTATCAAGGTGGTATGGCAATAAAAAAAATCCTTGAATCCTACCTGAAAACGATATTATACCGTATAATATAATCTCGTATCATGCCTAATTACCTTTAGAGACTATAAAACCCACTAATTGTTTTCCCAAAAGATCGCAGAGGTAGTTTAATCTCATCAGATCAACAGCAGCTACAGATAAACTAATTTGAACACTTACAAATTTTGGCACAGCTACATTTTGGTTGAGGTTGTTAAGGCTGATGTCATTTCCACCCTGTGCTGATGCCACCAGTCTCATCGCAATGAAGAAACCCTACAAAAGAGGAACAAAGCAGAACAAATCTGGTGTTTTCTGCATACATCAGCATCCAACCAACAAAGTAGCTCTATGGAAAGCATGACCGAGTTACCCTCTTATCCAAATAGCCTTTTCTATCAGAATCTGCCAAATCCCATATCTGAAAAAGCGAAAATAATAATAAAAAAAAAGATTATTAGATTGGATTTACTGAATACATTTAAACGCAACATGTCAATCAGTTAAAGACCCACTTTTCCAAGTGTACTGTCTGATAACCCAGACGTTTTAAGAAACTGAGCTGCATCTCCTGCTGATATTCTGCCTGTGTTTGCAGGATCAAGCTGCACAAAAATCAAAACAATTAAATATTAGATTACTTACAACAGTTAGCTTAGGAGCCATGAAGAGTTGAACAAGAAAATGCCGGTAACAAAAATTCTTACCTGTCTGTAATAATTTTCATATGCTGCGTTTCCATTTGATAACTGGAAAAGAACGAAAAGAATGACAGGTAAAAATGTCAACTGTCAACACGCACTGGTGAAGTTAACTCAGAATGAAGCTTGGTGCTAAATAAGCAAAACATTTAACACGTAATTAATTAAGAACACATTTCTACAAGAAACCGGCTTTAATTTCTATCTAGGTACGTTTAATTTTCGCCGAAACGTACAATTAACCCATCACCACTCTACCTAGCTAACTATGTTTACTCAGTGGACAACGAAAACTCGCTAATTCGGTTTAACTGGCACGTACTTAATACGGCTTATGGCGTCGTGACGTGGAAATAGCACACTTAAAAAAACGTCACTGTTATTTGATAACCGCGGACATTAAAAATGTAAGACTTTCTTTATCTTGTTGGACGTTGTTACCTGACTGAGAGTCATGAGCGCCGCCATATTTCCTGGTGTGTGTCGTGAACGCGCGCCGCGCACACGCCCATAAGGGGCGCGAGCGGCTTTAGAACACCAGCTACTGAGGGAGATGTGTTTCCGGGAATGTGACGTCATCAAGAGAGCAGTGTTTTTTGTTTGTTTTGTCTGTGATTTTTTTTTAACGGTACCTGTATCTACCAGTGACACCAATATTAATTGTGGCTTTTAGTTTATGTTTATGTTACTTTGTTTTTTGTTTGTTTGTTTTGTTTATTTTTCTATTTATTCATGTCGTTTTTAACTTTTCGTTAACTTTTTAACTTTTATGCGTCACACTCTGTCGACTGCATCTTTTGTAATTTTGTTACGTTACGTAAACGTAACAATAACAAATAATTCTCTGACTGATTGACTTTATTTCTGTACTACTATTATGGTAATGGTTGTTTGAAGGATGTCTGTGAAAAAAATTACCTTGTTAAGAAAGAACAAAAATATGATGCTTATTAAGATGCAATCAAAATAAACATTGCAGTGTTTTTTTTTTTTTTGTTTAAATGAAAGTGCAGATTTAGGCCAAAGAATAAGGGGAGAAATGTGTGGTGGCACGTAAATTGTGTCAAAGAGCTTTAGCTATATTTTGACAAAAAGATTTCTCTTTGAAGATGTGACTAACAAACATAATGTGGGGGAAACGTGTTAGTATTTATGGTGTGGGCCATTGTGATAGGGGTTGTTCTCCACAATAAGAGAACAGGGGTTGTTCTCCACAATAAACATGTTGTAGTTCCCATTGGAAAAACAAGATTATTACACTGTTCTAAAACAAATTCAGTAAATTAAATAAAAAATATAGCTATTTAAAGCTAAAAGTGTGTAAAATTGAAAGCAAAAATGTCTGCAAAGGTAAATTTATTTGAAAATATGATGAAAAGCTGAGCTAAATTTTGTAGAGCTTGAAGGCGTTAAGTCTATAATGGGAACATTCAAAATCAAATCAATGTCGTTTTTGTCCGGTACCTGCCAAATTATATCAATCAGTCCCTCCAGTTTCTTGGGAATCATCGTAGAAATTCACTTAAAATAAACAACTCTATCAAAAAATGTCAAACAGCTACTTCGGCATTAAATGATGTAAGATTGTAGTCCATGATCCATACAGCGAGTAATAAAAAGTTGCATTTGCTGTCATAAATAAGCGCTAATATTTCCAGATTAGTACCACAAACACTGATTTTTATTGCAAAAAGTTACAAAAAGAACCACAAAATCCTGGAAGGACTGAAAAGTTGTTCAATAATATTTAATTAAGTATTGATATTTTAATAGTTTGTGAACAAGTTTTATCAATACATTCTGCACAAACGGCCCTTTAAGCACATTCATGAGCTTAATTTGGCCCCAAATGAAAATGAATTCGACATCCCTGGCTTAGATCAAAGAATATTCATATGATGGAATGGGCTAGTCAAAGTACAAACCTAAATTCAATTGAGAATCTGAGGCAAGGCTTTAACATTGCTGCTCTCTATCCAATATAAATAAATCTAAGCTACATTAAAACAAAAAAAAAAAAAAGACAACCATTAACACTATGTAGACATAAAAACCTGCTTCTCCAGTGTTGGATAAATATTACACATGAAAAAATGTCAAATACTCCACACTTTTAAATTATGCATTACTTTTTGATCTTTGACAAAAGAAAAAGTCCACTAAAACACATTGAAATGTGCAGTTTCAAAATGTCAAAGCATCTAAGGAGTTGTACTTAGGTACTACAGGAGTTAATGAATATTACTGAAATACAAAAACTGCTTTGCTAAAAGCCCGTTATGCAGTCAGTTTGCAGGATTTTATGTTATGTAGTTTGAATTTAGACACACCTTTACATAATGGAACCCCACATATATGAATAGTTTAGTGCTACAAAAGTTGAATCATTAGCAAGAAAACAAACTAAATTGGAAGTGGCTCATTTCAAAGCTGTGTCCTTGTGCAGCATAAATAAATATGAGGAGACAGAAAAAGTATTATTCTTTTAATAGAACCTTTGGCATCAATCACATTCTGTCCGGTAAAACTTGTGTGTGTGTGTGTGTGTGTGTTACCCTTGTGCGAGCAGCACCGGCACATAAGCATCTGTTTGTCCTGACTTTCAGGATTAAGCTGCACATCCCGTCACACAACAAATAAAAAAAAAAACCCCGCTGAGAGAAAAAAAAAAAAAAAAAAAAAGTACTCGCAGGACTTTTTAATATATATATAATTTCATTCACCTCTTAAGAACGAAGAGTAAAAGGTTACAGTCAGTGCCATAGAAACAACCACAAAAAATAAATTATTTTTTTCCTTAGGTTTGAATCTGATTTGTTTCATCTAAAAAAATAAAATAAAATAAAAAAAAAACATGTTGGTGACTTTTGAAGAACTTATATGGTAACCACCTGAGAACCCCGTCAGAAACTGAGATGGCTCGATCAAGAAAATCAAGAAAAACAGCAGATGTCAGTGCCGACCGAATGCGTCGCTAACAAAATGAGGAATGGAGTTTGTTGGTCAGAAACCACAGAATAATTTCAGCAGTTCAAGGGAATCATGAAAAAAAAAAAAAAAAAAAAAAAAAAGACACCAAGTCCCTAAACACCCACTCACACACCCCCTCTCCGTGTTTTCTACTTCAAACCCCGACATTGGGTTGTGTCCCGACCTCAGGGAAAAGGATGCACAGCAGCCACAACACCCCTGGAATGACGGGACAGTTTCTGGAGAAGGAGGGGTTAAAAAAAAAAATAGATAAATCTGTTTTAGCTACACCATCTCAAAGCTCATCTTTGGGCTTTGACTCGTCGTCTTCATTTTCTGTAAGAGTCTCCTCCTTTGCATCGTCATCCTCTTCTTCGTCCTCTTCCGCCTCCTCCTCATCGTCGTCGTCTTCATCGTCCTCAGTGGCTTGCTCTTTGTTCTTCTCCTCTTCCTCTTTTCTCTTCACCTCATCCTGCTCTTGCTTCATTTTCTTCTCTGGTTCCTGAGAAAAAGATTGCAACAATCAGACAATGCTTCTTGTTAGGTTAAAGGTCAAATACTTTTTTTTATTAGATTAGTAAGCAGTACAACAAAATTAATGGTTCAGCTCTGCTAAGGGTATTTATCAACAGTCAAAATGCAAGACTAGACAAAAGTTTAAATTTTTATTCCATTTTTTTTAAGATAAAGAATTTTATTTAATTATTTCTGGTTGGCCATTACATCTTCATTTAGTTTTAACATCCTTTCATTTTCACACATTATTTTGTCTTTAACTAACATATTACATTTTAGAAGTTTTGATTATTTAAGCATTTTCTTGCTTTTTCTCCCCCAACATTTCAATTCAGCTACCATATTTCTCAATTTTCATCATAATCATTACAAATACGGTAGTAGAATTATTTTTTCAATTGAATACTTCCCTAAAATTAGATTTTTCTGGTTTCATTTTCTTATATATACACTTGAACAGCATTTTTAGTTTTATTTTCAAGTACAAAAGATAATTTTACTTATTGTTTTATTTTAAATGTTACTGTTTTATTGGTTTTAAAAAAAAGTGAGGCAAATCTTTCTGCTTCAGGATTAATTTGTTAAAATTTATCCAGTCTAACTTTTATTTAATAAACTCTCACAATCTACCATCATACCTTCGTCACACCCCATGTCTCCTTCCCGATTTCTTCTGCTTCCTTCACGTCGTCGGTGATCACAAAGTTGTCAAAGATCGTACCAGATTTCACCTAAGAGGCAGTTACAAAATGTTACACTGTTCTTGGTATTTTGTTTCTGCAACAATAACTTGGCAATCGGTACTGCAACATAACTGATTCCTCACCTGCCAAAGGTCAAGACCAAGAACACCGATGTTGTCGAACTTGTAGATGGTGGAGTCGGGACTGTAGTCGGGATTGTCAATTTCAGGATGCACCCAGGCTCCCTTGTAGTTGGGGTTGTCGATCTGTTTGGGTTTCCACTCTCCCTGTAATACAGAAAAAAAAAAAACCAAAACCGTGTCAAACAGGAACATCAGCACAATATTCGATTAAAAAGAAACTAATCAGACTTTTGGTTTGTTAAGGTCTGAAACCGGTTCACATTTTTTGGAATCAATTGAAAATGAAGGAATTTATACTTTTAAACTTAAATGTGTTCCCACAAACCTGAAAGCTCTTTTGAAAAAAACCAAACAAAACAACAAAACCCAAACAATAAACAAGCATAGTTCTATATTTTATGGCCAATAAAGGGAAAACATATCCCGTCCAACATCTGGTCCATCTGTATTTCATCGTTTCTGTGTAAATGTGGCCTACTTTGTACTCTGGGTTGGGGATCATCGGTGGCTCCCATTCTCCATCCATGTCTTCATCCCAGTCTTCAGGCTTCTTAGCATCAGGATCAGGAATGTTTTCAGGTTTATCCCAGTCCTAAAAACAAAACCGTACAATCGAAAGTTTCAAGTAACAATTGAAGAACATTAAAAACAAGGTAAAGCAGAGGATTAGGTTCTCTCACCTCGGGTTTTGTGTCATCGGCATCGTCGATCTTGGGGCGGTCATCCCAGTCTTCTGGTTTCTTGGCTTCGGGATCCTTAATTTTCTTGGAAGGCAGGAAGTCCCAGTCTTCCTCCAGACTGCCAGATTCCACCTTCTCATTGTCAATCTTTACCTCGTAGGTCTGATCTGGGTTCAGGATCAGCGTGTACAGGTGGGTCAGCTCATCGTCCTGCAATGAAACAAGGAGGAAACGGTTGAGTTTAGCTCAGCCTTTAGTCATGACAGTAAACTGAATGACTAAAGGCTTCCCCTCGTTGCTGAATGGGTCGAAGCACATAACGGTGCCGTTATGTGTTACATATAACGGCACCATGGAAGGTAAATATTCAAAACAAAATGTTACCTTGCACTTAATCTCTTTCTTGATCAGGTGATTCTTGCCCTTATAGTTAAAGATGACGTGGACTTTCTTGGTGCTATAGCCACAGATGTCAGGGCCTAAATCAAACGAACATGGTTAACATAAAACACTTATGTTTTCTGTTAAGGGCAGTAATTCTTCATAGCTTACAGAACATAATTTATTTTTTACTATTTATTATATTTATATCTACCAGTTTACAGAATAAAAAAAGAAATAATTCCCATAATTTTGTTTTATTTCTGATTATTTTAGTTCCTGCTTGTTTTATTGCTGAAGTAGTTCTTATATCATACATTTTTCTTTCTCTACGTATTTTTGGAATTTAATCCATTATTAAGAAAGGTTATAACCACTAATATTTATGAATAATAATAGATTTTATTTATAATGTCCTTTACATCTTCAGATTTTAAAGGGCTTAAAAAAATGGCTATTAATTCTTCACTTTACTCCATTTTAATTACTGCCATTTTTATATGATATATATTCCTACTTTTATTGTTATTTTAATACATATATTTTTATTACCAAACATGATGTAGTATGAGGATTCCCCATGCATTTCGGTCTGCTCCAAGTCAGAGGGGAAGACCTTCACGTAGCCGCCACCACAGTCGATCTTCTGCTCATGCTTGACAGTAAACTGAATGACTAAAGGCTTCCCCTCGTTGCTGAACGGGTCGAAGCGGGCAGAGACGGCGTAGAAGCGGGCATCTTGGCTCGTCTGCAGACCTGAAGTGGGAAAAAAAAAAAAAACATTTGAGCAGTACAAAAAAAACCTGATTCGTATTAATTCTAGTTAAAAAGATGCTTCAATTGATGGATTGCTTCTGCATAACCTCTTTCAAAATGGCTTATTTGCTTTTGCATGTTTGTGTAAAGTTTCAGGCATTACAATTTATAATGTAAAGTAAATACACCCTGAATGTTCTAATCACTATCTAAACGTAAACCTGCTACCCTCCTACAGCAGCAAATATATTTAAATGAAATAATTTTTGCAAATCAATTGAACATTTATTCTAACCAAGAAAAAGCCTTCATTTATCAAAGATTGTATGCGAAGTTAAACCAGACGTTTCTTCTTTGAAGTCCTATACTTACGTTCAGCTTGGTGACATCATAAAGGCTTATTTTAAATGCTAATTTGTTTGACAATTGACATTTGAATGGGACGATAAGGACTAAATAATAAACTTCTTGGAGAACAAGGATATAAAAGACAACTTTCTCTTTCACTTTAAAAACAAAAAATGGAAGTCACGTTATGAGCTCTGAAGCATATGTGATTTATTGGTTAACATGAGCCCTTATTAACCAATAAACATCAGTTTGGGCTAAATAAATAATGTTAATTACCTTTGTCTTTCTCAGCATCTCCATAGAAGTTTCCAGCAGTCAGTTTCCACTCTCCATAGTCAGACTTGTGCTTGGAGTTCACCCAGCGACTTCTCCATTCATCTGTCCGAAGAAGAAGAAGCAATTTGACGGTTAATGACTTTCTAGAAATACGTCAAATTCAATCCCTGATTCGTAATTCTTGTATTTAATTGCACTGTAATTATAACCAGTTAGTTTCAGAACATGTGGGCGACGAAAAAAAAATCACATCTGTAAGATTTGCGAGCTAAAAAGGACATTTAGCTAACACAAATTACCACGAATCACATAACTAAAAACACATTTGTAACCTATAACTCCGAATGATAGATGTCACAACTGTGTCGTAAATTTAAAATAACCTGGGTCAGAGTGAGACTTACCACCGTCCAGAAACTCCTCCCGAAAATAAACCTTCGCGTGAGCGCAGTAGACTGCAAATATTACCACAACTAAACCTAAAAGCTTCATTTTGCTCTTTTCAGCTGCACGTCCCGCTACTCACAGAGGTACCTAAACAGCAAACAGCAAGTAGTTTGTGGGAGAAGGAAGAGAAGGGAATATTTTAGAGTGGCTACGGCGAACAGATGGCTGCCTCTGATTGGGCAGCGGGTTGGTGTGTCTGGACCAATCACGGTGGACCACGAAAACACAGGAACCAGTGTCGAATGAAGCTAGATCAGCTGACCGTTTCATTCTGTTGCCATATTGGTCATTATCCACTAGGGAGTGCTAAACGAGACCCCGTGTACCAGTCAGGGTTCATGTCATGTTTTGCATATTAGGTCAGGCACTTCCTACGTTTAACTTCCTACGTAAATGAAGTAAATTACTTTTTTTACTATTGTTCTTATTAGAATTAACTCTACCCTTTATCTCTCTGTCTGTCTTTCTAAAAGATTTCAGATTTTCCCGTTTAACACAGTTAATTATAGTAACTAAATAAATTAGCTTTTCGTTTCTTGCGGTTTGACTTAAATTCAGCTAAAGTATGTTTTAGTGTGCTAAATTAAGTCAATGTCAACAATGATACTTTTATGAAGGAACAAACCGTTTCATCCAAATTTGTATTAGTTTCTAGGACAAATTTAACAAATTTGCCACACACATGCACACGTTATCTTAACTTCTCTTATCTGTTTTTGTATAGTTTCTATTGTGCAATGAGGCCAATCTTATCTACTCTGCCACAGTAAACACCAGACTAATATTATATTCATATTCTATTGCTATATTAAAGATTACCCAGTGGAGGGCGTCATATTCATCAGCAAGATTACAATCTTTTATTGTCGTAGTGAAAATTATCCACAAGATGGTGCCAGTATCACCTACACAAAAAGTTTGGTTCATTCAGTAAATTCTTGGAGACATCAAATACTCTAACTTCACAATAATCCACTGTAGCTACTGGCAGTGTAGAAGATTTACAGTCTTTATGCCTGTAAAATCTCATCACTGTTGTTTATTACACATCATGACAGCAAAACCATATGCTGGTTTTAGCAAAGGAAAAATGTGAAAGAAATTGAGTCATCTTTTATCATTGAGATTGTGAATACAAAGCTCACTCTTCATTGGACAAGTGGTGATATATGACAACTAACAAAATCAATCAAAAAATCAGGCTTGGCAGATGATCAACAAGGTTCTAAGGCCTTAGAAATGAAGATATATTCTTCCTTGATATCACTAAACAGGCAAAAGCATTACCAAAAAGTTCTGGAAATTATTTTGACAATATATATAAAAAAGAAATATTGAACAACAATATTTAAGATTGGTGGGACAGAAATCCTAGAGGTTAACCACTTAAATCTTTCTGTGAAACCACTTCACAGGTTTTAAAGAGAAGAGTAAATTTACTGCAACTGATTCAGTTTGACTTCAGTGCAAGCCCCTAATTAAACTAAATGTCATAATTTTGTTGAAGAAAAAAAACATACAAAGAACAAAGAAGGAACTATGTTACACCAGCACATTCCCTTCGTGCTACAACACTTTCATACGTAACAAGATGGTAGAGTATGCATAAAAACTAAAGTTAGTGTGTTTGGAATAGCTTTCCAAACACTGGGGAGTACCACAAGGATCACTAATTGGATCACTGCTACTCAGTTTGTAGAAATTATAATAGATGGTTTGTGTGAGCCAGGTAAGTTAATCATAGATGCAACACAAATATTATTTAAATCACCATGTCTCATGCTGAAAGACGGTTGCAATTGATTGTAAAGTTACATGATATTTTACACTCCCAACCTTCAGTGTAAACAACCACTTCAGGTAAATATGTTGGAGATATTTACCTGAAGCCTGCAAAGTTAAGGTGCGGCTCAAGCAACATTCAAAGACCTACTATGTTAAAATACTGACAGTGTTTGTGAATAGACAGAAATATTGAGCAGTTCAATGCGATGTGTGATACTAAAACAAGGAACAGGAAGGTTAGATGCAGTAAACTTTCTAGTGTTAACACAACTCTATTTATGTTGAAGCTCTGTGTGTCATTGTATTTCTCCTTAACTGGGTGGACTAAAACAAAAACTAAACAAATAAGTCACAACTTTTTGTGGGTGTGGCTGCTTCCATACTGAAAGAATATTGTTGAAGTTTAGGAAGACTTTCGAATGACCTGAAGCTGTTTAGAAGTTTTTGTTTTAGCCTGACAACCTTTGAGATCAGTGCAATCTATTGAGTCTTACTCCCTCTGCAGTTTCTTTGCATGAACCACAGGATACAAAAAGAAATAAAATGGCCTTGTCTCTGTATTCAGTCAATGCAATTTTGTAATTTCTTATCTCACTATTTTTATCTCATAGGAAGGGATTTTTTTCTTCCTTCAGGCAACTCATTCCATTTTGATGCTGATGCTCTTGGAGGGTGGATTTTCTTCCAACGCCAGATTTGTTTCTGCAGGACTAGATGTCTGTAGTTCATGTCTGGAGAGATGCTGCACCACTCCGACACCAATGCAGTCACCAAGTACATTGGTGGCAGTCCTTAAACGATCCCTATCAACACAAAGACAGTAACATCTGAGAAGGTAGGAACGATTTTCCAGCTCATAGATTTTCTTGTGTTTTATCTCATGCTTTTGTAATTTATTGTGTAGATGTGCCTATTTTACCTAACACCCTGAAATTATACAAAGTGATGAACTTACAAAATCCAGTCAACCATGAGGAGCAGTGATATGTCTTCAGAGGGCAGTCCTGTTGAGGTCAACACAATCAGCATGGATACCATGCCAGCCTGTGGGATACCAGCTGAACCGGTGCTTACTGCTGTGACAACCAAACTGAACAAAGAGAAAATAATGCAGCGTAAGAGCAACTTTGAATAAGTCAACATCACTCTTAATTCACTCAGGATGTTAGTTTTCTTTATGGCAAGTCAGAAAAATTAAGGCAAAGCAACACTGACTTAAATAATTTACATTCATTTTGAAAGCCTTAGAAATTCTTAAATTGTTTAAATGATTAGCTTGTGTAGCATCACATAAGCACAAAAAGTATTCATTTAAAATATTCCGATAAGTTCTGCTTCTAACCCTGTTAAATATCTGATCTGGAAATGATCAGATATTTTATTTTAACAATACTATAGATGTGAAGTTTGTCAAAATTTGTTTATTCTTTGAATTTATTTTGTTTAGTCAATAAGTTGTTTTTCCTGACATATATTGGTGTTACTGACACCAACTGCCCAAACTGCTTTCGACAGCTGGTTTACAGTTTAGCACCAAGGGCAATTTGGCAGTTACTGGTGGTGCCAAACTACCAGGGGCAGTTAGTCACCTCCAGTAACTGACAGCGCCTCCCTCTTTCTCTGTTACTGTCGGTAATTGTGGTATGTATTAGTATCAGCTCTGTGTTTTCTTTACAAATATTATGTTATAACATGTATTTTTAGACAAATTTAATTGTATTTCATGAGTAATTTTGCTAGGTTTTCTGTAAGTTTTTAACTGTTATCATTGGTAATGTCCATTTGATCTATTTTATAAATGTTAACTCCTGCTAGCTGCTATTAACTGACATTAACTGCTCATTGGGAGCTATTGCTTTGTAATTTGTCTAGGGTTATTTATTATATTTTATTTAATGTATAGGGGCAGAAGCTGCTGGACTGATGTTAACCGACTTGATTTCTCCTTTTGCTCGAATAAATACAATGAACCTGAATGTGTCTGTCATGAAGTCAACCTGAGACGAACACAGAGGGGTTACAAATGACTATCTAAAACTTGAGGCGTAAATTATAGGGAGGTGATTATGGGAATGCAAAACAGGTGAGTTCTTATTTACAAAAGGCAGCTGTTTCAGGAAGCGGCGTGAATTTAGGAGATTGTCTAGTGAATGACACTAGATAAACAAGGGAATTAAACACAAGAAAACAGCTAAATTCCATAAACTAACTTTGCAATGAGGAATGGCAGAAAGTTGTTCTACAAAATATTAATTTAAGCAATCAACGCTTTTTAGATTCTTAGGGAAAATCTCTTTTCACCAATATACTACTCAGTTTACTTTCTGTTGATGTATGATTGCTTTTGCAAGGCATTGCAGGTAAACAAATTCCCTTCAAAGTACCTGAGGACAATAATTTGTCCAAAGTTGAAGTCCATGTCGTTGATGTGGGCTATGAATAAAGCTGCCACTGCTTCATAGAGAGCGGCACCGTCCATGTTCATAGTGGCACCTACAGGCAGCATGAAGCGTGTCACCTGTTTGTCCATCTTCAGATTTTCCTCCATACAACGAAGAGTAACAGGCAAGGTTGCAGAACTATTAAAAAGCGCATAAGATATAAAGTTATGCTTTGGAGTCATTCCTTTCTTATTGTTTGCAGTAATTATTTTTAACCTGGATGAAGTCCCAAAGGCCGTGCTGAGAGCCTGGAGGATTCCTTCACAAAACCTCAAGGGATTCTTCCTTGTGACAATAAGGTAGATGAGCGGCAGCGTGACGCAGCCGTGGATGATCAGCCCAGTGACCACAGTCAGAGTGTACATGGCAACATCACGACCTATTTCTGCTGCGTCCGTCATTTTAACAACCTGCCCAGCCAGCAGGAAGATGATTCCCACTGGAGAATACCTGTTATGAAGACAGGTGTAATTGAAATGGAGATGTAATTACTTTTTCAAACAGGAGATGGAGCCACAGATAAATTCTTAAAAAGTAAGCATATTTCCACCAAATCGTGAACTCATACAGGCTAAACACAGCAATTTTTTGAGTCAATTTAATGACAAGATACAAAGATAAGTCAAAATTAGGTAAAAGTTTAATAGTAACAAATAAATACTGGAACAGTTGAACTGGTTCATCAATAGTTTTCCCTTCTTACCAGACAGCTATGCTAACTAGATGCATAATGGCTTTATTCATGCAGTTGAATAAATCCCTCAGAGGTGTACCCTCTGACCCCATACTGCTCAGGATGAGGCCAAAAGCAATGGAGAACACCAGCAGACCCACAACATTGATGCCATCTGAGGTTCCCGCTGTTGGTGCTAAACAGCAGATAAAGTTACAATATGTATAATAACAAGGACAACAGCAGAATAAGAAGTGCATGGCAGGACAAAAATCATAACAATCACAGATTTTTAGCAAAAAGACTCACTGTTTGTTGATATATTTGTGGCTCCTGATGAATTATTGCTGGAATTAACTGTTAAATACTATTTAAAGAACATAGAATCAAAATATTAGTACTTTACAAATGTTTTACTGTGAAATAACAACAAAACAATTGCACTAGCTTACTTTTCTGAAACAAGCTTCCACCAGATTTGAGGGAAACATGTTTCTGTAAAATACGTAATCATAGAATCATTCTTTATTCAAAATATAAAGTGGCAAAAATGTATCTCCACGTGACTTTTGTGCAGACCTGATCAGATCCAGGAAAGCATCTACACTGTGCACAGCCTGGGTTTTAGTAGAAGATGACTCGGACGGGTGCCTGGATGATTTTCCCGGCTTGATGAAAACTGCGAGGAAAATGCCAGTGAACGCAGCAATAACAGTGGTTACCAAGTAGTAGGTGAAGGTCCGAAGCCCAATTTTTCCAAAATCTTTTCTGTCAACATTTGAGATGCCTGAAATTTAAAGTGGAAAAGTGGGTAAGACATTTTTGTCAGTCTTTATAGATCATCAAATTTTGATTCCAGATAAAAATGACCAGAGAAGATACAAAAAATATATCAGTTTTTATTGGGAAAATATCCCAATAATATTGGGAATAAATATTCCCAATATTCAATCCGTCAAGAAGATTGAGCCAACTGATTTATTTCAGCCAAATTGATGAATTTTAAAACTTTAGCTTGTTCAGATGTTTGCAGATGTTCAGGGTCACCAATGTGGAAGTCAGCAGAAAAAGACGAAAAATAATTTGAGTCTTTTTTTTATTCTCAATGTCTTCTAATCAAAACCAAAAAAGGATGTAGTACAACCGTTGGTGTCTTCTCACATCACCGTCTCCCCTTCACAATAAGAGCATACATTCGAGTGTGACATATATACATTGTATACGCCACAAGCTGCCTGTTAAAGTAGTAGACTATTAAAGTTTGGGTAACCTCTGGTGAAACTGAACTAATGACCTAACTGTTGATATTACAGGTAAGATGATTAATTCTCAAGAAAGAACTAATGTGGCTTTATTAGCCAAACTGTATAGCCAAGCTAAAAGCCAAAAAGTTGACCTGACCTGCAATTAGACTTGAAACGACAAGAGGAAGCACCATCATCCGCAGGATTCTCAGCAGCAGCTCTCCAGGAAAAGTTAAATATGTCATTTGTCTGTCAGACATGTCAGCGTATCGCAGAGCAAAGCCCAGTCCAATCCCTTAGAAACACAGACATATGTACAGTTTTCCAACAAAGAAAAAGTTTAAAGAAGCAAATGCAAGAGAAAATACAACATAAAACTGATGACTTCTTACCTACTGCAACAGCAGCCATTGTGAGAATGACAAAGGCATTCCTCTTGAGGAAAATCCGAATATTAAATTGATTCCTAATTAATCCTACTTCACTTAAGGGCTGAGAACATCTTCCGTTTTTCTCATTATCTTCGGGGTTATCAACCTCCACCAACTCTACCTGCGACATGTTCTCAGAGCTCGGAAGCGTTGATATCTACATGATTGCAGAAACATGGAGAAAATGAATGATGAACACTTTTGCCTGGTGCTTGAATGAATAAATCACTGTTCAAAAGTTAACACATAATGACTTTAAAACAAGATATCTACCTTTTCCTTCAACTGTTTCCACTAAAAAGGCTGGACAGTCTTACCAGCTCGAGTTTCAAAATCCTTGATAAAATAAAGCTCCTTTGGATTGAAGAAGTGATTCAACTTGACTTGTGCATCTATTGAGAAAAAAAAAGAAAGCTGTGGCCAGCTCTGGTGTTACGGTCTAAGAAAGTTTAGCTGCCACTGAGGTTATGAGTGAAAGATTTACATTTCAGAAGAACCGCCCTATTCCCCTTTCAGCACAAAAGCCACAAAAATGTCAGAGAAGAAAAAAATACTTGCATACTTTGCATTCTATTATGTTGTAAAGACTTGATACAAGATTATATTTTAACAGTGACAAGTTGAAAGTCCATTTCTCTTGTTTTTGGACATATTTCACAGAACAAGCTTTACTATAACAGAGGTCTGATTTGTACCGTATTTTGTGATCACATGGAGAGATTCATGCAGTTGAATAAATCCCTCAGAAGTTTCCCCTCTGCTATATTTTAAAGGAAAACATTTACCTTTAGGAGTATTTTTGCTGCACTGTACTGTCACTTGAATAATATTATCATGAAGTACAGCTACTCTTACTTGAGTAAAATACCTGATAATTGATTATTTAAGAAAAACATTGTATATTTTTGTTTTAATAATATTTTGTGTCTGTTGAGACATTTGGAGACAAAATGCAGATAAATTGTTACTGGAAGGACTTTACCCTGTTCTAACAAATATATACAATGCCTAATGCATTTACTGGATTGATAAGATTTATGTAGTAGAAAAAAGGTTTAGTAAAGTGTTTCTTCAGCTTAAGTAGTATTATTTAGAAGGAAAAAAAAACCTCACTTTTGTTAGTCACATTACCTATTGCTAGATGATTGATTTCAGATTCTTTGCTGTGACATGTTGTTCTATACTGAATAACATTTTTATTACTTGATGATATCACATATTTAAACTCATCAGAACCGTCTTACTTTTCTGAAACAAGCTTCCACCAGATTTTAGGGGATCGTGCTTCTGCAGGAAATGAATACAATGTGAGGGTGATTCTTTATCAAATATACAAAACAAAACAAAACAAAAATGTATCAGATGTCTTTTATTCATACCTGATGAGATCCAGGAAAGCATCCGCTCTCTGCAGAGCCTCTTTTCTGCCAGCAGAGGGCGCTGAGGTTTGATGAGAACTGCCAGGGAAATGCCAGTGAATGCACCCGTAACCGTGGTAACCGAGTAGCAGATGACGGTTCGCAGCCCAACTTTCCCCAAAGCCTTCCTGTCTACATTTGACATGCCTGAAATACAAAGAACCAGTTAGTTTTTACAGATTTTTACTGATGTTTGAAGCCTGAATGAACCCACAACAAACAAAGTGCAAAAATGAGTTAGATCATTTTTCCTAGCAACATTTTTATGGGTTTGTTTTTATTCTTTTCATAGCTTTAACTAGCCTCTTCTATACCCACATTAACTCAAGTTGGACTGTAGATCTCTACCCGCGATCAGAGTCAAAACAACAAGAGGAAGCACCATCATCTTCATCATTCTCAGCAGCAGCTCTCCAGGAAAAGTTTAATATTTTATTTCTCTCTCAGAGATGTTAATGTGTTGCAGGGCAAAACCCAGTCCAATCCCTTAGAAACACAGACAGAAATTCATTTGTAAGATTTTCCATAAAATTACCATTTCACTAGAAGAAATGCAAGTGACAAAGCCAAAATGGACCTTAAAAATATGAAGATTTCTACCTACTACACCAGCCGCTGTGAGAACGACAAAGGAATTCCTCTTGATAAAATTCAAAATATTAGCTTGGCGTCTAACCAAAACTACTTCACCTGAAGGCTCAGAATGAATTTGATTCGTCTGATTTTCTTCCACCTCATGTGTGAGGTGGATCTTAACAGAATCCACCTCAGACATATTCCCAGAGACAAACAAATGAGAAACTGCTAAAGTTTAACAAACTCTCTGTTCAGATCAAACATGATTTATTAAAAAAAAATAATAATAATAATTAAATTTCTCTAATGGGTGGTATTACCAGCTGAGGTTCAGACACCTCAATGAAAGAGTTTTATCTGCGTTTGTGGTGATAACGCAAAACCAGAAAGCAGAGACAGGCAAATTCAGCTTGATTTGGGTACTTACTGTAATAATGAAAGAGAACAAATAGATCTTTCTGCTAAGATACTGAGTGGCACATTTAATACATTTAATACATGTTAACGTCAGCACAGTTATGGATAAAAACTAGAAACATGTTATGGAAATCTTAGGTGAAAAACAGGTCAGAGTTCACAGAAAAGAGGTACGTTAGTGTAAATACACAAAATTAAAAGCTGCCGCTACATGTGGGTGAAGTTCCTGACTGTAAAACCAGTTTTTAAGAGCTTATTTAGACATGCAAACAAGGGAATATTGAAAATAAAAAGTTAATTTTTCTCATGAGAAAATGACTTAAAACAAGCTTTCCACTGTTTGAGTAGATTTGTGTAAAAAAAAAAAAAAAAAAAAAAAAAAAGAAAATCAGTCATTTGATAAAATATAATTTTTACACTATAAAAAAATGGTGTCAGTTTTATTAATCATCTTGACAGTTTGGATTGATTCCACAGGGCAGAATATCTTCAACAAATCCCCTATAATTAGGAGACCCTACGTCATACATGGTTAACATCTTGGGCCTTATTAGTTCTGTTAGTTACAGTTTTGTGCTCATTTCGACATGAGAAACATAGCTAACATGCAGAGCTCCTATCCTGCTCTGCTGCGTCTTGTTGACAAGGTAAATACTCTTCATTGTCTGAAGCCTGTCGATTATGAGCTAAGCTCTTTAGCGGTTTTACTTCAGCCACAAGTTATTGATACACTCTAATCATTATGGGCAAGGTTCAAATTGGGATGTTTGTACACCGAGGAACTCTATCAGATAAATTATTAATTTGAAAATATTAAATACATTTGTCAGATCTTTTTCCTTTTTTACAAGACATACTCTATTTTTTTAAGCTATGGCATTTCTCATGAATCAAATGGTGGGCAGTAAGTTGAAGAGTTTTGCTGATGGAGGTGGCGAAGGGGGCAGCAAAGCTGGAGCAGATGGAAAAGAAACGGCCGAGTCCAAAGGCATGTCCAGGGAGGAGTTCGAGGAATACCAGAAGCAGCTGGTGGAAGAAAAGTGAGTAAAAAAAAAGAAACTTAAATTACCAATATTTTTTTATTAAAAATTGTGACAAAACAAAAAATTAACAGTAGATTCCCCAGGAGGGGATCAAAAATGTGAAATAGCAACATTCTTCATGTAAAATACAATGAGCGTCTTTTCTAAAGCTGAGTGACAACAGTCAGAAAAATTCAAACAGATTGTCTTAAAACAACATAAAAGAAGCTTCTTCGTCATCTCAAATAAAATTAGAGGAAAGCCTGATCACTAATAACAACGAAGGAATTAAACTGCGTGGATTTAGAGCATTTAGTTTCTGCTGTATGATGTTACTATGTGACAAAAATTTGTAGTTCAAGTCTACCATCTGTCAACTAAACACATCTGAATACTAATGGTGCATACCTGTATATTATAAGTGTATGCACCTCCAACTGTGTTGTCTTAAAGTAAATAGTCAGAACTTTATATCCTCTTTATAAAGTCTTGCAATAAAAAAGACGAAACATTCTAAAGCCACAAAATTATAAATTTATTATGGAGGGCTTTGACTGAAGAGCCTTTAATTAAAAAACAAAATGCGATGTTCGGCTTCCATTTTGCTCAGAAATCTTCTTTCTGCATTTGAAGAAGCTTCAAAGTGTTTTGGACTATTATCCATAAACACTCCAAAACGTTTCATTTTCATCATTTCGCCCAACTGAACATTGATCTCCTTTTCTCCACGGATCATTTTGCGGCACTTCCAGCTTGTCTTAGCGAGAAGCCGGTTGCCAGGACAACATCGCTCTTATTAATTAAATACAATCTCCTTCATTTACTACAAAATGGTGAATGAAACTGTTAACGTAAAGGTGAACCTGGCGAAATAAAGCAAAACTTTTCAGGGCTTGTCAGAGTAGTGAGCACTTTTCAACTCGTTCTGGACTCAATTTAGTTAATTAAAGTTTACTGCCTCGTGTTATGTTGTTTAAATGAAGGAATAGGTTTATTTTTCTCAGTGACTGTCTGAATGTAAATGCCCTTTCAGCAGGTGAGGTCTGTTCTTTTTTAAACTGTGTCTCCAGGCCACTTGTGATGCATGTATGACATCAACGGATGTGGGCTGGGTTTACCGGGTAGCTTTAGGAAGGGGTTTACTTCCTCGTGGCTCAAATTAGACAGAGAAGCAGATTAAGCTTGTGTGTAATAACCTGTCAGGACAGAAGCCACCATTAAACACATCTCTTAGCCAGGGTGCTTTAAAACAATAATTATTTAATCACCTTACGTTCTCATCTGGCGCTGAACTCTTCGTTACCTCTAATTAGGTGAAAGATAACTTGTAATGAAGTTAAAGTCTTGTTGCCAATGAGAAAATGAGAAAATCAGAAATTATTTACCCTTTTGTCCTCACAAAAAAGTATTAATTAAATCTTTTTTTTTATTTGCTTTCTAATCAGTGGTCTGGGTTTTATTGTAAATGTCATCCATAAAATATATTCATCCTAGATGATAGTTAATTAATCAGCAGAAGAAATGAGTTTCTAGTCACTGTGTCCCTTTTTTATTTTTAGTCGTTTTTTTATTTTTATTCTTACCTGACTTTCTTTACAAAATTAAAAAAGCTTTATCCTGCAGGACATCTTACACCATCTCTGACCTTTATTGGTTTCTCTGCAAAAACATAAAATCTTACCAAGTATTTTTGGTCTTGTTTCTATTGCAAATATCTTAGTGCACTTGAAATAAGACAAACTAACTTACAAGTAACTTTTTAGCAAGAAATGGAGGCTTATTTCAAGTAAATAATTCCTTAGTATTGATGAAAAAATGCTAATTTCATTGGCAGAAAGATTAACTGAAAAGTAACATGGGGAATGTCTTGTTATAAGTGAAATAATCTCCCAGTGGCACGAGCACTTTTTCATCAATATTTACTTAAAAGAAGCTCCTATATCTTGCTAATAAGTTATTTCTAAGATAGTTTGTCTTATTTAATGTGTACTAACATATTTCCAGTAGAAACTATGTCAGAAATACTTGGTAAGAGTTTGGGTTGTTGCAGTGAACCCTATTGTTTTGCGCTTAGGGACAAATGGCTAAAATCCACATATACATGAGACACCCTCTAAAAAGACTTAAAACAGCGTGTTTTATAGTTTAAACAACAAATATACCTAGATATATCTATATATCTACACAGTGCAAACAGTTTCAGCATTACAGGAAAAAAAATCAATAGTTTTCCTTATTTCTGCTTGTAAACGCCAGCCAGAAGTCAAACAGATTTTGAAATAAAGCTGCATTTATTGCAAATATTTTTGCTCTACTAAGAAATCTTTGAAAGGTTTTAGTATTTTAGAATCATATTCCACAGAAAATTTTGCTAATATGCAATCACAAATAAGAAAATACAGCTCTATTCCACAAAATCCATCAGAAGGAAGTTTTTTATTTTTACTTTTTTTTTTGCTTGACATAACTTCTTATATGCAGTGGATCAAAATCAGCATAAAGTATTCAATTTTCCTTTGGGGTCAGTAAAGTATTTTTGAATTTAATTTGAATTAAAAATAGTCTAATAATGTGTAAAATAATATAGGGTTAAATAAAATGTGACTATACATCTCCATAAATTATTTAAAAAAATTACCAGAAATAAATTGGTATGTAATACTTAGAGGTATTGAGACAAATGCTTTGTTTAAATGTATGAACTTAAAGTCCAAATGGATAAAACTGTAACTTACTGGTTGTGATAAACTGTTTTTCTTTGTTTTTTTTTTTATTGCAGCATAAAAACAGGAAATTGTTACTGCTTTAAGTCTGAATCTTTCCTGAAAGGATTCACCATCAGGGGATTTGTCGTTCAACTCGATAGACTTTTTGAAGGCTTAAAGTTAGTTTCTGTTTATCTGCTGAACCTTCTGCGACCTTTAGTATCTGCTCCAAAATTGTGTGTGAGAAAAAGGGGACATTGTCCTGGCGGCAGAGACGTGCGAGGTGAGAAGACAGTCCTGACCGAGACATCAAGCAACTGAGGATTTATGCCAAGCTGCAGCTCTTGTGGAAGCTAATCTTATTAAAGAAGGGTTAGAGAGGACCACCCTTAAATAGACACAGGGTAAATCTAGCAACATGGAAACTGACATATAACACTGATAATGACATTATTGCAGAACTGGGCTAATAACACAAATGACGTCAGCTCAGAGACTCCAGAGAGGCAAATCAGGATTCAGGAGGTCAGTTCCTGACCGTCTGGCTTATTAACAGCCGAGTTGCACCGTGAAGCACTTTGCACCCCAACTAAACCTTTAATGTGTTTTAATGCTGCAGTCAAAATCTCCAAATCACACAAGAACTGGAGAAAGAAACTGATTAGCATACAGAATCCATCAAACTGACCGTTTATTGACACTTTGATAAAAATGGATAAACAAAAATCCTTAAAAGTGGATAATTTTTCATTGCAGCGTAATCAAACCTTTAGAGTTTAGAGTTTATTTAATTGGTGGTGTAAAGAAAATCCACATTACAGAAATTATTCTTATTGAAACCCCCACTGCCACAATCATTACCCCTCCCTGAATTGCATTTGCAGCATTTTTAAAGTTGAAAAGATTTACATTTGCAATTCTTTAATTTTTGTTAAGAATAGATGACCATTTCTAGTATCCACTATTCAAAATATGAAGAGAATGTGAACTTCAAGTTAGGCAGACTTACAAGTCTGTAGTTAAAACTTGTCTACAGTCGGAGGAATCATTTAAAAAGTTTCAAACATTCGGAGTGAGGATTTTACAGAGCGAATGCTTCATGTAAAAAGGTTTTAGTTTTTGATATTGTAACAGTAATCTTTACAGATTTATGTAATAGTAGTTTTATGTAACTACCCTTACATGAAAGCCATGTAGTGCCACAAAAATTTAAAAAATAAACATGCATAAAAAACCCCATCTTGAACTATGAATTAGGTTGTCTGAAGATCCAAAGTTTTATTTTGTCAAAAAATATTGTTGGCAATCTTAGGGAATCCAATTAAAAGCTTATTTTAAAGGAGAAACAATTTTTCTTGTTGTCTGTGGAAGAAATTTTGTTTTTGAGGCTTCTTTGTAAAATGTTGATTGAGATTTCCTTTCTTGGAGGAAAAGACCAATGGATTTACTTTAGATGAAAGTCCAAATAGACCCTCCAGGATTAGACAGAGAAGTGGCAACGTTGTTTCCACTTTTGTTATGGCAGCATTAAAACCCCTTTCATAATTTCTTTTACCAATTTAAAGCAACATATGTCTCCAGGAAAATATATCAGACAGATATATCAGAACAGAATGAAACATGAATTATAATATAAGAACAACAAAAAAAATATAAAAAAAATAAAAATAAAATCAAGAAACACAGACAGATTCAGGATAAAGTTGTGGAGAAACTTAAAATAATATCCCAACATTTCCACAGCCTATTTAGTTTTTTTCAGTGCATTAATCAAAACATACAAGGAGTTTGGTACAGCCTCAAAACATAACCATCTACGCTGACAGTTAAAGTAACAAAAAACACAATTCAGTGAAAGAGTTGAGAAACCTGAGGAAACTCAAGACATTTAGCAGAACACTCCACATGTATGGAGTTTATAAAAGTGTGGGAAGAAATATCTGCTGTTTAGGAACAGTCATTAGAAGGTCAGGAATGTGAATAATTGGGAGTTTACTGCAGATTTTTCTCAAAAATTGTCAAAAACTTTCTTACTAAACAGCTGCCTCAGCCTTAATTGATGTCAGATTATTATCCGTGACCTATACAGTGAGTAAGAAAAAGTCGCATTTACTGTCATAAATAAGTGCAAATATTTCCCAATTAGTACCACAAACTCTTTGATTTTTACCCCAAAAGATCACAAAAAGAATCACAAATCCTGGAGGAACTGAAAAGATGTTCAATAACATTCAATTTTAAGGATTCATTGATATTTTAGCAGTTAGTGAATCAATACATTCTGGCACAACCGGCCCTTTAAAAGCATTTATGATTCTGATTTGTCCAAAAACAAAAATGAGTTTGACATCCCTGATTTACAACAGATGAAACGTAAAAACTGTGCAAAAACCAGCAGTGATACAAACACCCAATTATAAAGTTATGCAGTCTTCTTGGAAGAAAGGATCTGTGGTGATGCTTCTTTGCGCACCCAGGATGCAACCGTCTGTTACTGAAGGAGCTTTCCAGTTCTGCAGCAGCTTCAAGCATGAGACGCGAGACGTTGTCCAACAGCGATGCTATTTTAGTCAGAGTCCTGTTGCCTCCCACCGCCTGCTCTGGCTCCAGGGGGCATCCCAGGACAGAGCTGGCCGTCCTGATGAGGTCACCTGACCTAAGCAGAAGCTGGTCAGAGTTGATAGGAGAAAAAGAAACCTGTTGGAGACTAAGCTGGAGGAACAACAAGCATAAACATAGCCAGGGATGCAGCAAAATGGATACGATCAAAGCATATTTATGTCTTAAAGCGGCACAAACTCTATTCAAACAATGGGACAGCAAATTAATGAACATACGATGCATCAGATTTAGAAAAATGCTACTTTCCATCTGAATTCCCACAAAATCCTGAAAACTGATGAAAATATATTCACTTCATCCAATCTCACTGAGATTTCACTGGAGATTTCACTGGAGATTTCTCCAGGGAGGAATGGGGAAAACGTGAACCCAGAACCAGAACAAATGAACTCAGACAGGAAGTGTGTGGGCTGCTTTTTCCTCAACACAAACATTATTATCATGTGGTAATTCTGCTTGTGCTGAGATACCGCTTTACAAGAAAGGCTTTGCTCCTCGCCACCTGCTATGTCAATCCATTAACCTTTTAATTCGCCCCTTTGCTGCAATGCCTGCAAAACATTTCTATGTTTGGATGTCAGCTCTTGAGAACGTAAGCTATGGATTTATAACAACCACAATGAGCTGCGTAATAGGAATCACTGTAAAGAAATACAAATTAAACGATTTATATGTAAATGTTGATGTTATTTTTAACAGTTTGTTCTTTAGCTGTCTGTCTTATCTGTCGTGTTTCTGTTCTGCAGGATTCAACGAGACAAAGACTTTGCAACAAAAAAGGCTGGGAGGGCAAACCTGAGAGTCGCACTCAGGGATAAATACAGACTACCGGATGTGAGGAGCTCTAATCATTCTCTATCTGTTTAATTATTAACAATGGAATGCATTGTTTCAAATTAAAAACAAAAACTAGAACAATTATGACTTACTCTGGCTCTTTATTGATGACAAACTATGACAAACTTTATTTCTGGCAAATTGTGAAATTTGGGAGTTGAGGACTACACTGACTCTCATTGGCAGGAAAAGCTTTAAAAGTAAAAAGCGTTTCTTTTATTTTTATAAACATTCAGTTTATAAAAAGAAATTAAACACACCTGCACTCCATTAAAGAAAGTAAAATACACACATTTGGATTAAACATTTGTTGAATAAGAAACAAAGCCAAACATTCACAAGCTGCGATGATAAAGGGAGGAGAATATAATAAATAAACTAAATAAATAGAATATATTGTGGAAAGGTTTGACTGTATGAAAATTTTGCGGTGAGTTGATTCTTTTGTGTTATAAGTTTTTGCATTTCCAATTTAATTCTGCAAATGTTTTGTCCATTTGAATTAAGTCTAGCATTTATTGAAGGCTGCAGGATGGTGCATTTGTTAGCAATGTTGTCTTGTAGCAAAACGTTATAGATTTGAATCCTGGCCTGGAAACCTTTTGCATGTCAAGCAAAGTCAAGTTCATTTTATTATTCAAATTGGCAAAATTTGAATAATAGAAGGTTTTCTATGTAAGCAAACCCAGCCGACTGCATCAATATGCAGGAATCCCTGAAGCTGAGGTTGCATGTCGCAACAGGAGAGAAGTAAAAATGACAGCAAATACTCCAAATATTTAATATAAAGTTAAATGGGTAAAACTACTAAACACTGAGGGGGTTATGTAAACTTTAAACTTAAAGAAAGTCAAAAGCAGTTTTCAAAATAATTGCTTCTCATCATTAAGCTACTAAAAATAATTTTAGTAAGTTTAAGTGAACTTAATGTCACAGTGGGAAGAAAATATCTTGTTTTTATGTAAAGTATGTCAATTTCAGATTATAACTGTGTTTATAAATGTATGTAATATCTGCTTTGGTGTGCAAAACATTTTAATTACGTCTGAACCATTCAGCTATCATTTTTTGCTGCGTTTTTGATCAGAGCGCTCTCGACGGCGCCATGATTCAGATGGCCGGAGACGACGTTGACCTGCCGGAGGAACTGGCCAAAATGGTGGATGAAGATGAGGAGGAGGAGGAGGAGACCAACGATTCACTCCTCCACAAGCTTCAAAACATGGACCTGGACGAACTGAAAACCAAGGCCCAGAGCAGAGTGAGCCATCTCAGGCAGACTGCGGAGGAGAAATGTGTCCTCATGTGAATGCCTGCAGTACAGGCGCCATGCCCAGACGAGCTTTTAAATTTAAATTTAGCTCCGGTGTCACTCTCTTTTCTCATATACTTGTTACAGAACAGCCTCAACTCTGGACAGTTTCCTCACAGAAAAGTTCCTTGTTTTTGATGTGAGGCTTTAGTCCTGTGTCTCTATTTCTTTCACTGGGAAGCATTTAAATGCTTCTTAAACGGATGTAAAAATAGATTAGGGAAGTTTTATGCTCACAAGGTTTGTCAGTGTCAATGTCAAATGTACTTACAATCAGTTTCTCTGATTTGACTAATAACAGGTTTAAAACTGCACCAGAGCGCTGTACAAAAATTATAATAACATAAGTTGATATAAAGAAAATAAAAATAACACAAGAAAAAAATATATGCATAATGTTAAAATTATAAGAGTAATAATAAGTAAACAAAACAACATCAACAACAAAAATAAGCATGTATATATACAAAAATGCTTTTCTGGAAGGTATGTAAAGAATAAAAGATTTATATCCTCTACTCAAAATTCCAAATATTGTGCTTATACAGCTCAAAATTAAGACACAACTTAAAATGACCAGTTTCTCTGATTTGACTCTTCATAGGTTTATGTTTGAGTAAAATGTATATTGTTTTTTAATTCTATGTATTACTAATAAGATATCTATGACATTCCAAGCAAAAATTTTGTATAAAATGAGAAATGGTCAAAATAACAAAAAAGTTGCAGTGCTTTCAGACTTCAAATAATGCAAAGAAAATAAGTTTACATTATTTTAGAAACAATAATCATAATGTTTTAACTCAGGAAGAGTTCAGAAATCAATATTTGGTGGAACAACCAGGAGATTTTCAGTGGTTTCTTAACTTTTTTCATATCTGTATCTTATATAGAAAAATCCTTATACTGTTTAAAGTTTTAAAATGGTAATGAAGCTCTGAATATTTTGCTTTGCTTATTGTGGATGCCTCGTTGTCAAATGAATCCTGGATGTTTTATATCCACTCTGGTTCTCCTGTTTGTTTCTGTATTCACAATGTTTGAACATTCCCACAAACTTCAATGATTCTTATTCAGATTTTTTCCTCCAGGCTTCACTTTGCTGGGAAAAATCTCGTTTAAAGTTTGGCATTGAGCCCTTTAGCTGACCCAGCAAGCATTCAGAAGGTCAGATAAGATGGAAAGTGAATGATTTGCCATAATATCAGGTAACTTTCTACACTGATTTGCTATGTCGGTGGCAGCTAACCAACACTGCTCCCAACAAACTCAATAAACTTTTAAATCAATGCAGGTATTCATTTTTTGACTTAAATTTTGACTTTTAATCTCAGTATGCCATTTTTTATACCTTTACAATATTACTTTTCTTATGTCTTAAATGTGCCCTCTCAATTCAGCGTCTTGCTTATTATATTTTATCTTTTGACATCCACAAGGTGAGTTATTGAGTTCCTTATGAGAGCAGACGCTCAGATTTGAAGCAAAGAGAGGAAAAACCAGAGGAAAGTAGCAACTTGCAGATGCATAAAGAAGACAAATGAGAATCCAAAAACAATTCCTCCTCACTCCTGCCTTTCCCTAAATATAACCTCATGATGAGTGGAGATGAGCTGCAGCAGGTGAAGCAGCACCCATCAGTCCTGCCCCGCAGCAACAGAGAGAGTCACACACACTATGCGTCTGCTCTCAGCCCGACAGGGAAGTTGGAAGAGTCGATGGAACGTTGGAACGAGCCAAAAACAGCAGAAAACTCCAAGAAAACCTTAGTGGCTGAAAAAGAACGGCTCAGATCAGTCGATCATTTCAGCAACAAGGCATTTCAAAGTGCTTTACATCATAGAAACACAGAAATACAGACGTAGAAAACAGTCAAAAACTGAAACATAACATCTTGTCCGGTGGTATCGTTTATAACATTATAACACTTATAAAGTTATGAACATTTCATTTATAACTTTATAAATGAAATGTTATAAGTAACGTTTCATTTCTAATGTTTCAAAAGCAACTCTGAACAGGTGTGTTTTAAGTCTAGATTTAAAGGAACTCTGTGTTTCAGCTGTTTTGCTTTGTTTAACAGATTTGTGGTGTATGGAAGCTGAATGCTGAATACTGCTTCTCCATATTTGGATCAAGCAATATTCATGTGTTAGAATGGCCTAGTCAAAGACCCAACTGAGAATCTGTGGCAAGACTGGGAAGTTGATGGTCCACAAACATCCTTTATCCAATCTGATGGAGTTTAAGTAGCTTCACAAGCTGGTAGACTTTCAGTATTCATTCGTTTTCCTCACACATCACAATTACGCTGCACTTTATCTTGAATCGTCTCATTAAATCAGAGTATAAAACACCAGTTTGTGTTAGTAACCAGACAAGATTTAGATGCAGCAACAGCAAAATGCAGATTATGGAGGGATTACATGAGTTATTATATCTTACTGCTGTATTCTTAGTTTTAAATTCTGTCTGTTTTGTAAAGAATGAAGGTGAGCCGTCATTATTACCATCCCACTGGTGGCAGACTGTCTTTAGGTTTTTCCTGGACTGCCACCTGATCTAACCCTCCCTTTCCATCTTGTCCTGTCCTCCCTCTGCAGCTCACCATCCCCCTTCCCCCCGGTAAGCTGACACAGCGCCTTTAAACATTAGCTGCTTTCTTCCTAATAGGATCTAAGGGACTTACATTGTCATCTGATAAAACTAAGGCGCTTGATAGCTGTGCTGCACCCTCTTAACCAATTTGTACTCAATTAGGATAATGGGGAAACAAGCAAAGAGGGGACAGCTTTAATATATTAATGTGATAAAATGATTATCAGTTTCTCTTGTCTATGACTTGGGTGCTATTAGAAGCATCTCGCAGGGCTAATTGGAAATATTAGTCGTTGATGGAATAAGCTGAAGAGTAACACATGATAAGAACATTTATTTGATTTGATTTAAGATTGGATTATAGTTTTAAAGGTAAGAATGGGAGCTCAAAGTGCCACTCAAATATCACAGAAAGTTTTGATTTAAACTGACAGATGAAAAGCAAATATTTTATCAGAACCTCAGGGCCCAAAGTTGGTTTGGTCCTGCTGGTTCTGTAAAAACTAAAACCAATTGAATGACTTTGCCTAGGAAATCAAGACTGATGTTTTACAAAAATGCATTCAAGGCACAGTCATCTCAGATTTGTAGTGCTGAAATTATTAAGAGATTTTTTTTATTAAGTTTGTTCTTCCTTCAGAAAAAAAAAAACCCATTTCATTAAACAATTATTTAAAAGCTAAATTTAAGCGTTAGATGTTAAGAGACACATTTAGAGACACTCAAAAATAGCTGACTTTCTTTATGATTTCCACATGGTTTAAATGTGTATGGTTTCAAATCCCCTGCTGTGCTCGCATCTTGAAGTTCTTTCTTTTTGTTCAAAGGCAAAAGTAACAGGCTTTTCAACTTCTACGTTCTTGGAAAGCAACACAGACAACCCGGAAGACGTGGTCAGCGCAAAGCCACTTAACCTGCATCCAGTCTGCTGCAGCAGAGCAGAGGCAGGCCTTTAAGTAGTTGTTAGCTTTTAAATTTCAAGCTCAGCTCAGCTGCTTAAACATGTCACTGACGCTGAGATGTTAATGCATTTCCTAGGCAGTTCCTGCCACAAAATGCAGAAACAATAATTGCTTGTTGAACTCAACTTGTTTGAAGTATGCAAGGAGAATTTTATTTTAATGTTTGGTTTTAGCACAACACAAACAAACTAACGAGAAATATTGGTCGTTTTTCTTAGATGAGGTAAATTTTCATCCTGATCTTTTCACAGTCCAGAAATATGCATAATAAGTTAATTGGTTAGTTTAATTGGTTGATTAACCTTTGGAGTGTCTGCAGACATGCATGCATCCACTGGTGGTCTCTGAGCTGCCCTGACTGGTCACCTGTGCAGGGTTACTTCACCAGAGTAAGAAAGATGTACATCTATAAATAAAAACAGATAAATAAACCCTGATTGTTGTTGTAACATTTATGTAAGGAAAAGGGATGCAGTTTGGAAAAAAAAAATCTTTCTGTGCCATTTTTCCATGTCGGGGTTTTGTTTATGACGTGCAAAGAGCTCCTAAATATATCTACATGTAGGGGGAGTGAGGTCAGAGGAAATCTCCTAGTGAAGTCTTTAGGCTCATTAAGGATGGGCTTGATCTCTGCAACACCTACTGTAGCGGCAGCTTTGGTTCTGCCAGCTGGCAAAGGAGAAACTTACAGGCTGTACAATGAAAGACGAACTACAGTCTGGCTTTTAAACTCTACATGGACGTTTTACATAATCTTGACAAACAAAAATGATTGAAATACATACTTTTTTGAAGTTTAAGAAGAAGAACATGGAAAAAATATGATGCAAAACATGAATTAAGCACAGAGCTTATTGCTAGCATGTAATTTCAAAAGCTATAACAAGTCAAGTAAAGATACAGAATAATAACTTGCTGCATAACATCCATTTTGAGGTTAAAAATGAAGACGCCCCTCACATGAAACAGTATGAGATTGGGTCTGTTTCCCCCTAACATTATTGAGAATGAAGGGATTATCAAAAAAAACAAAAAAAAAAAATGAACACAAGCCATTATCTTCCGAACAATAGAGTTTTTGAAAGAAAGTTTTGTTGAGGCTTCATTAGCAATGGCCTCCCTCTGAGGGCTGAAAGCAGGACACATTTGGAGCAATTACTTGACCAGAAAACAACTGTCAGTCATTCTTAAAGGGGAAGGATTCCAATTAATAAACCTCTTAAAGCCTTTGGTTTTACTACCATTCCCCTCCGACAGCTTTTTGGTGTCTCATGTGGTTAAGGAGAGTTTTGTCAGGAGAGAAAGACATTACATGTTGCTGCTGCATGGATCACAAGCATTAGGTCCTTCGTGCAATTGTTTGCAGGGGATTTGAAGGACTTAACTGGGAGTAACAAGTGCATACAGAAGATATTGTTGGTGTACTTATGGCCTACAACATGGACACCATGTAGGAAATAAAGTGAAACCTAAAAGGTAAGATTATCAAATACTTCCTTTAAGCTTTTTGACAACTTATTCACTATGCAGATGGTTTGCTTTAACTCTAAAAAGATGGAAGTGATTAAAAGAATCATGTTAAGTTGTATTATTTATTGATAAAAACTATTTTTCTGTCACTGATTCAGAGTTACCAGTTATTTATGTGTGAAATAAACTGGAAATGATATTAAAATATGGACGCTGACTTTAAATTTAAGAACAATTCAACAGTTTGTTGACAAATCAATATTTTCTGATAGCATACCTAGCAAGGAATTACAAGTTTTATGACTTGCAAATAAACTGTTAAACTTCTTCTAAAAATCATATATGTAAATGTTTACAAGAGGCACTGAAAATAGTCTTTTCCCTTGTGCAGACCAAGATGACAGTCAGTTCTGCTGCTTTCATCGTTGAAGTGATCTTTGGAGCACCTTGCTCTTGGCGTCGTCTGTTTTCCTGCACATGAACTAGAACAAGAGCGTTCAACAACAGCCGGAAGCCGTTTACTGTTTTTAACCAAGAATACTGAGGAAGATCCAAAAGGCTTGGATGCATTTGTCAATGGATACCCTTGGGATAGTGGACGATAGCGGACACGGAATAGTGGACAGCTATGACATGGGGAAAGGTGCCGGGTCGAGTGCTGGAGGTCGGGTCCACAGCATCGATGTCATTCTGGGATTCACTAAAGACCAAGAGACTTTGCTCCATTCGGTGGGAGGCGGGGACAGTCCGAAAGAGTCGAGAGCAAACGCACAGGATCCTGAAAAGCAGGTCCAAACGGACCCATACGGGCATCTACCAGAACTGGGTGACAGCTCACAACATGCTGACTACCATGGTGAGTCCATCCAGCAAGATGCTGCTGCTGACCCGAAAATGTCTGATCACTTTCCTCTGAAACACACTAAATACCAACTTTCTATCAGAAAAACTGTTAATTCTTCCTACTTCCAAAAGAACTTACATCCATAATAATAACTGCATAGAAATGGAAATTATAGAAGTTTAAATGGTTGTTCATCTCTTCCTAACATGATCTGACTCTCGTATTTATATGTCAAACAACCCAAAATTTAAAGTCAATTAATAGAAACATAGATCATAACAATTTAAACACTTTTTAATTCAAATTGTTGAACTTTCACTTAGTTTAAATATCTCCTTACATTTCTTTATAATTACACAAATGATAAATTATTTTCGGCCTCTTAATACAGCACCTCTTAATACAGCACCAAATAACTAAGGTCCAAATAATTTTCAGATCAACAGAAGACTCAAATTTAAACCAATCCAATCTTGTTGTTTAGTTATAAATGTTGCATATTTTTAACTCTTTAAGTCTGATATGAGAATTAATAGTAAAAAAAAAAAAATGTACTTCAAAGATTTAGCTGTTTATTTTTTACAAAATGTGTAATTATTCTAATTGTTACAGTATTGCATCTAGAGATTAAATATTAAGAATTTATAATAGACATTCATCAAAACATAAACATGATGCCCATTCCTCTTTTTCTGTAAAACATTCAATACTCTATAAGTTATTATATGTTACATGACTCGATTAAAGATCAAGTTTTCAAAACAATAATCACTTTTCACATTTAATCTTTTGTAACAATCACTAAAAAATGTATTTAAATGCATAAAAACTCCACATTAAAAGAGCAAGAGACTTTTGTTTAAACTGCTCCATGCCTCCTGTAGTACTTCGGTCTTCCACTAGAGGGCTTAAGACAGCTATAAGATTCGATGTTGCCGGTTTTTGAGGAAAACACCAACTTTGTTGAAGAGGAAGAGATCTCAGAAATAGTTTGTCTGTTTCCCATTATATGTTTTAACTTGATAAACATAAATGGGTGTAGGAACCATATTGAATAATAGTTAGAAATGCTTAAACATGTTTTGGTTTCACTCATCTTGACATGCACATCATTGGAAATGTGCAAAAATAATAGTTAATAGTTAATTTATATGTTTATTTCTTTTTGTATCTATTTATTTATTAAGCATCAGGAAAATTTTCTATTCTCTTCCTTGAGAAAATCTATGCTGACACTCCACAGCAACCAGACCTACCAAACTGTTGGGACAGGAGGGATTTAAAATAAATGAATGACATATAAGAAGTTTAAGTAGTAATGAAAATAGAATAAAAATAGTATTCTATTTATTCTAATATCCATATCAAATAGCAGAATCGTTGCTTTCGTTTACTAATCACCTTCACTTGAGTGTTACATAGATCCTAATGTTTTAATTTGTCAATCTGCCTTAATTCAATAATTTATATAGTTTTATTTAATTAGAATTGTATTGTTTTTGTTAAACCCTTTCTTCATGCTATCTAAGCAGTCACGTCTGGTCTCTAGGTTTTGGTTTTGCGCTCTGAATTCATATTTTAAACAAAAAAGTTATTATTTATCACTCAAAAGGCTTGTTTAATATACAGAAATATATCCATGAAATTGATTTTGAACATCTGAATCTGTTTTGTTGAATCTGACTGTTTGCCTTGTTGCTTGTGCAGAAGTGAACTGAAGACTCGTTCGTTACATTAGAGGAAGTAGAAGCTCGCAGGTTTGACAGGCAGCATCTGTTACTATGGGATTACTGAATTAAGTGAAAGACTTGATGTCAGCTGGACTCACCAAATACCTCGAGTTCAAAAACCCTTAAAGGGACTCATCTACCGGTATGCTGACTCATCAAAAAACTTACGTGGCAACCAGAAACAAAATTAAAACTTTAATTTATCAAAGTTTTATAGGTGTAATCATGTTTATTAATTTGTTAGTGCCACTACAAATGTACAGGTTTAATTAAAATCCAATTAAACACAAATCAGTTTAATTATTATCAGCCCAATTTAAATAAGTGTTGTTAACTACAGAAGATTGAAAGCACAGAGTGATGCAAATCCATAGCTTTGACTCTAATTCAATCAAACTCATATTTGCTTGGCACGTATTAAATATCTGCAAGCAGATAAATCTAATAATAGAAAGAGAATTTTGCATTTCTGGGTAAAAATGAATAATTTAATCATTTTAAACACTTTATTAGACAAACAGGGCTTGTCAAGATGATACTGATTATCCACAGACGTCATAAAGGGTCCAATTTAATTTATTTTTAAGTGAATTTTCTACACTTAAAAAATGTCTGCAACTTAGTTGAAAATGAGAGCGAATTATGACTATAAAACCAAATATTTGTGAACTAAGCTACTTCTATGCTATAAATATGCAATCCTAACTTGAATTATTGTCTAAAACAAACAGAAAAAAAATATGTTTTGCCTCTGGCTCTCATTTATTACAAATATGCAACTCAAAAATGTTGAAAGTGGGATGAAAAATGGGCAGATAGGTTATAGACTTTATGAGACAATAGCCCAACCCATATTGGTCCTAGATGTGATGTACAATTGGTTTTTGTTAACTTTTTTATAGTAAAGCAAATTGGGTCAAGGCCCACATGATGATTATGGATTTCAGGAAAATTAAAAATGGATGATTATTAAATGAAATTAGATATACTGTGTCTTTCTGAAACACTAAATATTAACGATTAAACCCTTTTTCATGTTAGAGTCAGACCTTTTCTCCAACGATAAGTGTGATGAAGAAATAGGCCACCTGCACAAGGAGGTGGACGTTGCTGAAGACTCTCCAGATGGAAGTAAAGAGGAAGAGCACGCTAAGAAGAAGCACAGAAGAAATCGTACCACCTTCACTACTTACCAGCTTCATGAGCTGGAGCGAGCCTTCGAAAAGTCCCACTACCCAGACGTCTACAGTCGGGAGGAATTGGCAATGAAAGTCAATCTTCCTGAGGTTCGCGTTCAGGTAAAGACTGAAGTAAATCACTGACTGGATGCTTAGTTAGAGCCTGGATGATGCTAGGAAGCTGAATAGTTCTTTATACATTGAAGGAGCCCTTAACATTGAGTTGATGGTAAACTTTGCTAATATCTTCTGTGACTGTGACCAAACCACTTTGATTCTCAGAGGTTTATCAAGAACATTGAATTCAGCTATTAAAGCGCTTGTTTTTGTCTTTTGTTTTGTTTTACTCACTGTTGTTAAGTTATGTCTTGTAGATCACAGTCTATAAAGGTGTTTCCACATCTGATAGTCGAGTTTACTCGGTTTCATTGGGCACCAAAATTGCAACATTTGTTACATTTTTAGCTGATGTGGTTCACTTTCACACGGCACTGAGTCAAAACGAACCAATCTAATTAAAAATCCAGTTTAACCAAGAACCACTGAAAAAACAAAATAAACATCTGACGAAGACACTCAGCACAACTTCCTTTTTCACAAAATGTAAACAAAAATGGAGTGGTATGAAATTTTACTGATTGTAGGATTTCTTTTCTGTCTTTGGTGTAGGACCACAAGCCATTTCTCCCGCTAGCATTATACACATGCGTTTGATTTGGTTGTATTTACCCAGAACGCCCTGTGCTTTAGTCCACTTTCCACTTTTGGAGGGATCTCTGGTCCACTTGGCATTCACATTGCATTCGAACTGCATCATAGTTCACTTCAACCAAAATGAACTCTAGGATTTTAGGCAGACCAGAGTTCGCTTTTTTGGTCTGCATCAAAGTTCGATTGCGCGTTCACACCTCCCCAAACAAACACCAGACTTCCCAGACATAAACTAGAGTTCAGCTAAAGCAAATTAAGCAGGCTGGTGTGAATGCATCCTTATGTCAGCAAGTGCAATGAAAACCTCAGTGTTCAGTCTCTCTGACTCTCTGTCCAGGTGTGGTTCCAGAACCGAAGAGCAAAGTGGAGACGGCAAGAAAAGATGGACACCAGCACCATGAAGCTCCACGACTCTCCAATGTTATCCTTCAATCGGCCCCCCATGCCTCCCAACGTCGGCCCGGTGGCCAACCCGATGCCACTTGACCCCTGGCTGAGCTCGCCTATTTCCAGTGCCACGCCCATGCACACCATCCCAGGGTTCATGGGGTCGCCTCAGGCCCTGCAGCCCACCTATTCCAGCCACAGCTTCCTCAACAGCCCGCCTGGCATGGTCCAAGGCATGCAGCCCATGGGCCCACCTCCATATCAGTGTCCACCAAGCTTCAACGATAAGTACCCCATCGAGGACGACAGGAGCTCCAGCATCGCCGCGCTCAGGATGAAGGCTAAAGAGCACATTCAGTCAATGGATAAAACCTGGCAGCACATGTGATTTTGCTGCCTAATGTGAATGGATCTCTCTCTTGTGAATGTTTACAGACTGCTTTTTGATTCATAAACCATTGGCGGTGATGTGTGGAACCAAAGATGTAAAGAACTAACACTTTAAAAATGAACTTCTCAATGTCGTCTTCAATTATGACCAATTCCTAGTAGACTGGTAAAACTTTGGTTTTGCTCCTCCCAATGTTTAGGTGTAGATTCCCAAATTAGACACTTTTTGTCCTGGTATAAACGTGCATGTCTTTATTTTAGACTTTATTTGCATCCAGACATATGAACAGAAAGGCAGTTTAAAGCCATTTTGTCAGAGGTAGCTAAGTTTTTTAATGGATTTTATTGAGAGATCTGAACAAATGTATATATGTTTGATGTCTTAACTAAGGGTGTTCAGATTTTATTTTGGTGTTTATTCAAAACATACGTTTATAGGTCTTTCTACAGCTGCCTGTGAAGATTTTTGCAAGAAATTCTGAAATGAAAATGTCTTCTTGAGGACTAACGGCCAATAAATTCTGCTTTGAAGGTTTTGTACAGCTGTAAAGTTTTTACTGTTTTTGAATGAAAATATGTTTTGTTTCTCTAGACTTTACAGGATTAAAACCATCTTGTTTTTTACAGATTATGTTGCAAAACAATGTTTGTAGCTTGCAGATTTCTTTTGTTTTGGCATTTGTTGGCATGTTTCAGATCATCAAACTTATTTTAATATCAAAGACAACCAGAGTAGCAGTTTTATTTTGAATCTTAAAGAGTATTTCCTTCATGGAGAAATCATTATTTGTGCCACGCTTGTCAGCATATTGCTAACAAGAACTTGTTATGGAGGAATTTCTAACTACTCTTCTTTACAAAATTGTTTCATTGACAATATATTGAAACATTTTCGAGTATGCGTGCCATGTCACAACATCTCAGTTAGATTCAAGTGTGGATTTTCTAAGTACCGCTCCAAAACCTCCATCTACTTCTTTTTTGACATTTTGATGTCAACTTTCTGATCTGCTTTGGGTCTTGACAATAATAAAAAGTGATTTATTTATTGCTATCATCAGCACAGAAGAAAGAGTATTATGTTCTCATATATGTTGAGAGTTCTTAATATCTTGCAGTTTTTGGAGATTTCTAGTAGAAATCCCAAAGAGGAATGGCTAGAAAGTAGAGAGCAGATTTTATGATCCTATTAAAGGGGGATCCTAAAGCAGCAAGCAGGTCTAGGCCCCAACACTGCCGCCATGTTTGACCCAGTGTGTGGTATTATCATTCTGTTATGCTTTTAGTTTCATGTCAGGTGTAACCAGATCAAAAACGTTCCACTCCGCAGAACATTTCCCCACATATTTTGGGGCTCATCTACATCACATGGGGTAAACTTGAGGCCCTGGGGCCAAATCTGGCCCGCCAGAGGTTTTTATGTGGTTCTCTAGAATCCAAATTCCAATTAAAATTCACATAAAGTCGACAAATCCCCACATTTTTTTCTAATTGTTTTACTGCAATTCTTTCTCAAAATTTGCCAGACATTTGGTTTAAGTGACTGCTGCCTCAAGCTTACTTGCTGTCAAGTTGTAGTGCGTGATTGACACGGCGATTAATAAAAAGTCATATTTAACATCTTATTTTTGCGCAAATATTGTAAAGCTTCCTTAAACAATATTTGTAAATTAGCACCACAAAATTTATGATTTTGATTGCAAAAAAACCATAAAAAACAATCACAAAATCCTGGATGGGCGAATCAGTGTGAAAAGATGTTAAAATAAAATATTATTTAATTTTACAACACAGTGAATGCTGAAACAAAAAGCTATTTATTGATATTTTAACAGTTTGATGGGTTTTATCAATTCATTCTGGCACAGCCCTTTAAGAACATTAAGATTTTGATATGATCCAACATAAAAATGAGTTTGACAGCTCTGTTCTCTATGTTTCATGGCTTTTCTTTGGTTAGTAGGTGATTTTGCCTTGAAAGCTAAAGATATTCGGTTTTATATATATATATATATATATATATATATATTTTTTTTTTTTTTTTTTTTTTTTAAGTCCTGAACTATGAGCTAAACTGATGGAAATGAGGAGTGGTTTGGATGTTTTCTGGGTTGTTTTGCGACGTATCTGATTGGTGTTGGTGAGCCATTCATCCTTATTCTGTTTATTTCATTTGTGAATAACAGATCTCAGTCTCAAAGTCTGACTTTGTAAATGTTTCTCAGCTGATAAGTATCACAGCCATTTTTTTAAAGTAATGCAATACAAAAGCTTAATGGAAACGACAAAATCTGACATAATTTTCTCAACTTTACTTTGGTTTTATGCTCTTCCAAGATGGTTTTTAAAAACAATTAAATTTTAAACATAAGGCTCTGCTAGTAGTTTTGGACAGTTTTTCCCTTGATAAATGACTCATTTTGCTTCGTCTTTGTCCAATGTTAATGTTTGCTTGATGATCTGATACAAAAACTTAAGACATTAGTGAGGGGGCAAATACTTTTTCACTGAGTTGTACAAAAGTTTGCTCAATTTTAACTTAGGAATGGGTTTAAAGGGAATCCTGGCATTTATATTTAAATAATTAAAATGGCCTGTGAAGCGCGTTGAGTTCTGATGAGCGAGGTTAACGGAAGTCACAGAGCGTAATCTGATTTGGAGGCTAATTTAAACAGACAAGCATACCTCTTAACACCTAATTACTGCTTTTAAAGCGATTAACCCTGGATTCTCAGCCACAGACAGAATGGCATAAGTTACCCTTGAAAAACCTTGTTTAAAACCAGATTAAATTGTCCTATTCAAACAAACTAGACTATTTGTTTTATTGTTATGATGATTATAGTGATTGATGGTAAAATATGCTACTCACATTGGTAATAAATCCTTCTGCTAAGTTTACAGTCAGGTGACATTGTAAGGATATACTGCTGTGTATAATTAAAAGTGCAAACTCACACGTTAAAGCATGAAGCCGAATTTTAAGAAGTTGGAGCCAACTTTCTTTTAAATGAAAGTAAATGAGATGATTACAGAAACTCCTTTGCTTGTTTTCCTGGACATCTTTATGTAACAAATGTTTCAGATCAACCACAACATATAATCAACGAAAAAGTAAGACAAACATTCACGTCACTGGTGGAATTGTATTTAAAGTGATTCTGCTTCTTTTTACTAGTAGCAGGATTAATATTTTTAGTGTCTCAGAGTCCCAATTTAAATCTGTCAGGTAATTTGTGGAAGAAACTAAAGATTAGAGTGAGCTCATCTGTAAAAATAAAATGTGGAAACAAGCAAAACATTAGTTAGCAATTATAATAATTATTGAGAAGAATATAAGTAGATTTCAACATGTAAATAAAAACATTTTTGCCTTTTTATCTAAATCTTTTGAGATGTCTTTGTCGTTTCCAAACGTTTTGGTTGAACAAAGATAACTTTAAATCTAAATCTTTCAGCGGAATAACTCATTTTGTAAGTCTGATTAAATAGATAAAATGTTGCCAACTTAAAGTATTTTGATAATGTTTCATGTCGCTGTCGTGAGACAGGCTTTACAAAAAATGAAAAAGCAGAACAATGTGGGGTTCCTAAGCTGAATTTAAACTGTTATTGATAATGTTGTAATAATATGTCAACAGGATTTTCATTCAATAAATTCAAATAGGAGTCTAACAAAGTAAATTGGATTCACCTCTTTAATTTTAGAAATGCTTATTTAATTACTTAAATAAGCATAGGATGTAACTTTAGCAGCCTATGCTATAATATTCCCAACTATAAACACTGCAGCAACATAAAATATTTTTGTCTAAGAGTATTTTGTCTTCTATCTTGTGCAAATTTCTTAGTACACTTGAAATAAGACAAAACTAACTTTCTATTCAACAAGACATGGGAGCTTGTTTTAAGTCAATATTTCCTTAATATTCATGAAAAATTATGAGTTACAAGTGAAATAATCTGCCTTTACAAGACATTTTTCCTATATTATAAGTTTTGTTCCACCGGCAGATTATTAAACCTAAATCTAGAACTTTTTTTATAAATATTGCTGAAAAGTTACTTGTAAAGTAGTTTGACGAATTTCAAGTGCAATAAGATATTTTCAGTAGAAACTAGACAAAAAAAATAAATACTTGGTAAGATTTTGCTTAATTATAAGTTTAAGTAAAAATGTGGAATCAACACAACTAATCCTGAATATAGATAAATTAAAAGCCAATGAGTTTAGATCAACTTCCACATAAAATATATAAACATACTGAGCAATTCTGCACAATTGCTCAGTATCTTCCTGGGTTTAGAGCGGCTTTCACTTTCTACTTGCACAGCGATTAATCTATTTAGAGGCTGCATGTGAAGCACTTTGTCTTCTCTCCACACGTCCATTAGCGAGGCTCTAAAATGACTTGAAGCACGGGTTGACAATAGGCCAATGTAAGCTATGACAGGGAGCGCCGGCCTGATGGGGGCCTGTTGTGTCCGTTCAGACCTGTGGAGCCTTGCCAGCCCGTTAGGCAGATGAAGCTCCACTCCATCAGGCCCAACCGGGAGCGTCAGGGGGCCCAGTCAGCCGGGCTGCAGAGGCCACAAGGGCTAAGCCCTAATTGCCCTCCAGTAGCCTGTGTGGCTCAAATGTCCCTTTTTATGTTAGGAGGGAGGAAAGTCTTTAAACGTTGTATAGATTTGTTCATACTCAGTTCCTTATTTCCACATTTTAACTGTTTAAGATACTCAAATGAATCCACAGCTTTGAAATATGTTTGGAAATTTGGTGCTTAAAGGGGATAGAAAGTAGATAAAGTTATGCATGTGTATTTGGAAAAAAGAAGAGTAAGAGACAATTTGACAATATTACCAGATAACATGTGCACTAATTATCATAAAAAACATTTTTATGCTCAAAGAGAGACTGACATTAATTTTAATACTCATGTAAATGGTATAATTCACCTAAATATATAAGTTTTTATTCTTTCCTGCTATTGATTGTGTGTTTTTTCTCCTCAACTTTTTGAACAATTTTCTATAGTCAGGATGAATTATTCACAAAAATCAAAACTTTCAACTCTTCTTCCACCTCCTTGGTCCATTTTATATAACACAGCTTTATATCAACGAACAGTCATGAAGTCAGCTGAAATTACCAAACCTGAAACTGAAAAAAGAAAAAAAAAAAAAACACTTTTTTATCTCTTAATAAATAAGAGATAAAACAGTTTAAACAGTTAAAAGTTTGCCTATCTCTGTACTTAGAGATAGGCAAACTAAGTAAAAGTATTTTTTTAAACACTCTGTGCTCAAAGTGTGAGAAATGATCCCTAGAAGATACTTAGATTTAATTAATTTATTTAACTTTAATAAAGCGAGTAGCATGTTCATGATTAATTTTGTATTTACTTATTTTATTTTTATGTTTTCACCTCAACAATACCTCCATGTCAGAAGAGTTTTTGTCTCAACTTTTCTTAATTTCTGGTTGAATAAAATGAATGTCCATCAGTTTTAATTGGCAAACATCATCTCTCAACCACAGAATTATTTTTATCATCTTATGCACCCATAAAATTTAGCTTTGAGAGCCTTTGTAGAATAATTTGAGGTGATAAATCAGACAATATCATGCAAACTGCACCCAGAATACGCTCATGACATACTGCAGCTAGTAATTAATTACATGCATTATGACGTTATCTTGGTTGACCAAGCATGACCTTTGCTGGGCCCAGGCTCTAGTTAACAGGCTGGCTAGCAGGACGTGGTCCATGGTGAAAATAATAAGGGAAAAGAGCGGAATTAATTGGGTTTGATTAAGAACACTTTTCAAAGGGACACTATTTTCCCCTCTTGACATAATTACAGGTCACTCTGAGGGAGGGGCGGTGGGGTTGATGGCTGGCGCCAGTTGCTTGTCTTTGCGGCAATGTTCGCCTTTAGAAAATGGATGCACCACTCAAGCAGAACATCCTCTTTTGCTGTCCACTTAGTCACATGGCACCAAACACAGTTGCTAATGTTTCAATCTAGAGTTTGTTACATTTGGTCAAACTTACATGTTGATTTTAACTAGCTTTGTTTCTGGATAACTTAATTGTGAACATAAGTTTTTAGTCACCAGTGACATGAAGGGAGTAGATAAACAGTTTTTAACTGAAAGTTGTCATTATAAGACAAAAAACTTAAATTAATTTGCAAGCATGAATTTATTGAAGGTGTTTTCTAATCCAGACAATTTAAAAATTATACTGGCTCAAATAAATACACACAACCTCCAATATTTGTCTGAATATCCCTGAACAAATTGCAAATTAGCCACATGGTTTTTGTTCAAATCAACAAGGTTCTGGCATCATTCTGACTCAATATCTGTACATTTTTTAACAAAAAATGTAGAGCTCATTTATATTTGGACCCTGATTTTAAAGTTGATCTATTAAAGTCCTCAAATCATCTTTTCTGTTAGGATAGGCCTGTGGGCTATACAAAACATGCTCATTACATTTTTAGTCTGATCAGTTCCTTTTAGAACAAAATGTTAGCTTTGTTAGCTTGTAACTTTAAATCCAAACAGGCTGCTTATTGCCACGCCCCCCAACTCACCGTTCACGTCTTTAAAACGCAGAAGCATCAAGTGGTTTCTGGATGGTACATCAACAACAAAACTCTTGTTTTTTTGGGGGGGGTTTCACAGTCACTGTAAAACCAGTTGGCCAAATGTGCTTGAGCTCTGCTTTGGTTGCTAGGTAACACGCTGGGCTTCCATGGGTTTCTAGGTAACGGTGGAGTGCCTGCATGTTACATTCTGAGGTTTTTTTGAAACAGATAACTTTCAAGTCACCAAAAAACATTAACTTATTGCCAAAATCTTCTAAGTTTTAAGAGCTTAGGTTGTTTTTAAGAGCAATAGAAACAGAAATGGAAGTAAAAAAGATGATATCGCCTCACATTTTCTATCGGTTCAGGGTTTTATGGACACTCTTTTAGAAGCCTAATGTCAGCTGGTTTTATCTATTCCAAAACCAGTTGTGAACGGGTTTAATGCTAGATTTAAGTTTATAATTTCTCTAAAATATTTCCTGCCAAGGGCCATCATTGTCTACAATAACTCTGTGAAGACTTTGGATTAATGTGTTACAACATTTAATTTCCCTTTGGGATCAATAAAGTATTTTTGAATTGAATTTGAATTAAAACCCCCGTCAATTCGGTGCTCCTTGTCCTGGAGAAGGATTAACAACATAAAAATACAATTAGTAGCAACATGTCTCGTTTGTTTTTATGTATGCCATTTTACCTCAGCAGCTTAAACTCCTGAAAGTAATACATTCACTGAAAGATTTACTTCCTCAGTTGTGTTGGTTTAAAACTTACTAAGCTGTAGCTAAAATTTAACCGGAGGTCACCAGATTGTAATAATGAAAACACCAAAACAGAATCAGAAAAGTGTAGCTCTCTCCCTCCACAAGCTAAAGAAGCAAAGGAAAACTGAAGTTTTATGGCATAATGGGTTCTTCCAGTTTCCTTTGGAGCTCTCTCACGCCACCTGCTGGCTGACCTATTTCAACAAAATACTGTTTGTATGCATTGAGTGTGAACACCAAAATCATGGGTTATGCCATATATGTTGGTGAAAGAACAGATTGTTTTAGCTTGCAGTGTTTTTGGTGGAGTGCAGGATAGTAAAACAACCAGAAATCCATATTTTTCCACAGCAGATGGCGGAAAGAAGAGCTCAAACTGTGGCTGCTTTTGCTGAGACACACAGTCAATAAGAGTGAAACGCTTTTGTGTGTTTACTGTCATTGCACTCAGAGCAGCTGTGAGGAAAGCAGGGCAGAGAGAGAGGAAGGGGAGGTGGCGACGGCATCACGGGCAACGAGCAAGAGGAGAGGAGGTGAGTTCATATGAAGGAGGAGTTTCACAGAGAGTGAGAGACCCTATTAGAGATGGTGAGAAAAAGCAGGAGAGAGATAGAGGTTATGTGAGGGAGGAAGATGCTGTTGCCAGGGAACGAGACTGAGAGAGAAGGAACCATCTTTTGCAGTTTGGGAGAGGATGAAAAGTCAGTTCAAGATGGATCCAAAATGGACTAAACTGGAGGAAAACAGGTGATCCTGCCAACGACCAGGCTGACAGAATCAAAGGAAAAAGGTAGGCAGCTGGGATTACATAACCATCAGAACGTTGCTCCCATACGGCTGACATCATCCGAACGGATTAGAGCCCTGGGGTTTTAGTGTTTGCGGGTGGAGGATGATGATGATGAGGGGGGTGAGAGCAGACGCAAATTGGAGAAAAAGAAGAGAATACTGCAAAGAGTTAGAATAATTTGTTTTGCCCAAAAGTCAGTCTGGGATCCGTCTGGGACAAAATATGAGAGCACAGTGATGTCACCTCCAGACTCCCTTCATCAGTCCTCTCTCCACAGGAAGACACGACTTCCCTCCATCAGCAACACCAGTACGCAACAGGAACCACAGCGTCAATAAAAACAGGAGCGCACCACCTGAAGAGGTAAACAGTGATGACCCTCCGCCTGCTGATTTAAGGAAAAGCAGAACTACATCATTATATAACGTAAGTGTTCTGCAAGATTTTTGTTTCTGGATTGCTATTAGATACAAAAAACCTCAGGATGGACTTTCAGGTCTGTAGATATAAATCTACATCTGGTTGAAGCACCATTCAGCTACATGAAATAATCTATCACAATTCAGATGGGAGGAATTTCTCTTCAGAAATGTTGGTTTTCTAAACACTGGAGGAAGAAACCTTTACCAAGTATTTGTCATCTGGTTTCTAGTGCAAATATCTTAGAGCACTTGAAATAAGACAAAGCTAACATACAAATAACTTTTCACCAAGACAAGGAGCTTGTTTTATAGCTTAAATAATTTTTTAATATGAATTTAAAACGAAGTCATTGTTACCCTGACAGATTATCTCACTTTTAATATTGTAAAAATGAGCATGAGTATTCACTAATGTCTGATTTCTACTAGTTATGAGGCAAAAGAAAAACATATGAAACTACAAAGAAAAGGCGAAGTTGTATAACTGAAATAAAATCTAGAAATTACCGATTTTTTATACAATTTTCCTAACTTGAAAATAAGAGAGAAGGGAAAAAAAAGGAGAGACAAAACCAAGAGTCAGAACCAGTCTTGACTAGCCCACTTTCAGCATCAACCACCATAAGAGAGACGAAAAACGGTTACTGGGTTGGATGTCGGCTTTGAAACTGTCATGGAAATCCAACTTGCATGTCTGTTCATGTGGTTCCCGCCTTCGTCTCTCTAAGCTGTAGGGATAGTCGAGTTTCTGGTTCTGTTTGCTAAAGGTCACTCTCAGATTCTTGTCTAGCACTGGTGTTTGAATACAAAGGAGAAACTGTGTCTTGCACAGCTAAACACAAAGATAGACAGACGTAAAGCAGATAATAATGCACACAACAGCAAGAAAACAAAAAATCAATGTAACTAGTTCTTTAAAAAGATGAGGCGACTTTTAGAAAATGCAATTCTGGGAAAGTAGTTTTATTTGTTCCATTGAAAAATCACATTTGAATGAATTAAGCTTTTCTGAACTTCTACATCACATGTGTCAAACTCAGGGCGCGAGGGCCAAATCTGGCCCACCGTAGGTCTTTATGTGGCCCCCTAGACTCCAAATTACACAGCTTTTTGTTTAAAACCCCCAGTTTTTCAATAAATGTGTAAAATTCACACAAAGTCAACAGATCACCACATTTTTTCCAGATTTTTTTTAACTGCAATTTTTTCTCAAAATTGGCCAAAAACATTCGGTCTAAGTGACTGCTGCCTAGTTGGAGTCCGTGATCGATACGGCGATTAATAAAAACTCCCATTTAACATGTTATATTAGCGCAAATAAAACTTTCTTAAAAATATTTCAAAATTAGCACCACAAAATCTACTAATTTGATTGCAATAAAAACACTCATGAAATCCTGGAGGGACTGATCAGTGTGAAAAGATGTTCAAATAAAATATTATTTTATTAAAATAAAAATTAAATAACAATTTAATGGGTTTTATCAATACATTCTGGCACAACCGGCCCTTTAAGGACACACAGATTTTGATACGACCCATCATGAAACTGAGTTCAACACCCCTCATCTAAATGGACAAAGTAACATTATTCCTATGAGATGGACAAATATTCGGCAAAAACCTTTTGAACATAACAACCAATGACCTAAAATCAGCTCTAAAAGGTGAAAGGTCAGCTTCCAGTTTTAAAGTGAAAACTGCATCTTTAAAAATTCAAAGCTCATTACCTTTTATTGTAGTTTATTGAAAATGTTTTCACTTGTTTTCAGGTTTTAGCAGCAGAAAAGGAGCTAGCTTCAGGGCTAAATAGTTTATTCTAAAGAAACTAAGTGATTTTTTCACAAATTATTTTAGATCATAGCATTAAAATAAAGAATCACCAAAGTAAATCTTGTATTACTGTTTATTTTGAGGGACATTAAATGCTGCAGAGGATTTCTAATGTTTTCAGGCCTTGTCATCCCTCCCTTTTGTCAAGTTGAGGAAACTGAGCTTATAATAAATCATTTCTTCTGAGTTATCTTTAATCCTCAATAACGCCTTTCAAGCTGCAAGCCAACACAAATATTGCTCTCTCACGGGGAAACTTCTCTGCTTTACTGAATTTCAAAGGGACAAAACCTGTCAGGAGAAAAACCCGTAATCACCGTCTTGTGCAACAGTTTACTTTTCATCTCTTTTATATTCTGGTTGGCACAAAGGCACAGGCAGTCCTGCTGCCATCAGGACACAAATCCTCACCAGACACGTGCATCTGTGTCTCAGATGTTCATTGAATGGACAAGCAAGGCTGTCAAAGGGACATTTGTGACTACAATCTTCATTGCACATTGAGATATGACCGATTTCTGTGAGAGGAGGTTCAGCCTTAATAAGCAAACACCGTTTTGTTTTAGGATTGCAAAAAAACGTTGCAACTTATGGGTTTAAACAGTCAGCCTCAATATCCCAATCCCGGCACAGCAGCATCAGGAGCCTGTAGGCACAGAGCATGTGTCTTTTACCCCACAATTGCAGTTTTAGATCCAAAAATAGATTGTATCAAATCAGTTCCATCCCACCGGACTAATGGGCCAGGGTGACGTCTGTTAAATAAACTCAGGTTGGGACAGAGATTTATTTGTGAATGAAAATCCCTTTGATGGGTCTGCTCTACTTAGCTTGACTGATACTTGTATAAATGATTCAAACACAGCAGACTCTGCAGATGCGCATCAAAAAACCAGAAATGGAAGTTAATGCAATAGATGAAGACCTGTGCTTTGGTTACGTACATTCACATGCTAGATGACTGTGCTGCCTTCAGGGAACGGCTGCTGTATGAGCAAATCAGTGTTTTATTTTAGTCTCCTTCCCTGGAGCAGCTGGGGTCAAAAATCCACTTTCATATGACGTCACGCATTCATTTGACAACCATTTTCCTATAAATAGTCAAAACTGTGAGTTAGAAATTGAATATATTACAAATATACTGCCTTAATGACAATTATTATGCTTTTTACATACTTTATGGTTCTGTGTGAAATACTTTTTGTAGATTAGATAAGTAGCACCAAAAGTCAGCATTGTTGGAGTGAAGTCAAGCTGTTTTAATGCATGTTGTGTTTCACCAGTGCTGTAGCTACTCACTAATCCTGTTTGCGGATTCAGGCTGAATTAGAAGTTACCTTTCAAAAATAATTGTGTTTATAACATCCAGCTTTTTGAATATTGTAAAGGGAGCCACCCAAGGCTCAATATTAGACTCTGCTCTATTTTCCATATTTTTGATAGCATTGGTAAGAGTGTAGCTAAAGTCCAACTTTATGAATAGGATGCTATAATGTATAGGGATGCATATATTATCAGCATAGTATCGGTATCTGTCGATATTAAAATTTAATATTAATATTCCGTCAAAATAACGCAGTATAAAAGGTGTTGTTTTTATATGACAAACTAGTGGCAAAATTAAATTCATAAAGTTCTAACATATGGTTTCCTGATAATCTGGGATCAATGAGTGATGAATATTACATCTTCATTTCGCACAATGAAGATGTAATATTCAATTTACATGTACTTACTCTTGCAAGTGTTTATTATTCAATTTACAAAAATCCAAGTTTGTAACTAATAATTAATACATAATTTTTTTTCCTCCTTTTTTGGATGAGAAATATTAACGGAAATGAACTGATGTCACAAAAATGTAATCTAATTTGATTTCTCTGACTCAAATTAGAACAAAACCCTGACCTGATGGCGAAAAATGGATGTAATTTTTGGATTCAGTGGTGCAAAATAATCCTAATTCAGTTAAAAAAAACAAATATTTTTGTTACCCAGTGTTCCCATAGCAACCTTTTTTTCAAATACATTTTGAGCATTTGTTTAAAGGTCTGAATGTTGGATTGAGCTATATTATTCCTGTTTTATTTATTAGTCGTAAAAAAATTGTTCAGGCTACACTTACAATAATATACGTTAGCATAAGCTGTAGTACTGCGGTTTACTTTGCTCCCCTATTCTGCACCTGAGCTTAAAGCTGTTTTTAAACATTATGTGTTATAACACATTGTCTCTCACCCTTCACTACTAATTTCCTCTTTCTGTTGTCCAAAGCGAGCTGAAGCCCGTCCTCCCTGCAGAGGATGGGTACAGCAGAAGCCACTTTACGCATGGACAGCATGGAGGTCAAGGACGAGTGGCAGGACGAGGACTTCCCCAGGTATTTGTCTACGGCTGCGTCTGTGTGCAGTTTGAGACAAACAGGTTGGGATGGATGGAAAATGAGTCACGTGTGCGTCTGTCAGACGTTAACAGGGAAGCAGGTGTGTTCTTTCTGTTCTGAGTACATGGAGAAACTGTAGCATGTCAGAACAAAATAGCAGCTGGCAAAGCATAAAAGACGTCAGTGGAAAATGTGTGTGTTATGTTATAATATTGTGTATTAGAATAAAAGTATTTATCTCCTGCCTCCTCATATAAGTCTATTGCATCTAAGAATACAATAGATTGTATTGTATGCATTGGTATAATCAGAGTTATTATTAGCAAATATATTAGAAGCAATGAAAATAAGGTTACACTGCTTTCTGTTTTGCTTTTATTTTTCTGAGCAATAACCATTTTAGTGCGGACTCCACAAATTCATGACCTGAAGAATGCTTTTCAAATTTTATGTGTAATCAAAGTTTCACCATAAAACCCCCAAATGACTTTGTGTGCAGGCAGTTGCCTCCATAAGTCCCATAATTAGCAGGAATAGCTTGCAAATGACTATTTGCTGCAGTCACAGCTTTGGTGTTTTGCGATATGTCTTTACTTGTTTTGCACATCTAAAGATGGAAAATTTTGTTTATTTTTCTTTCAAAACAGCTCTACAAACTGTTTTGTTTGTAGAGCTGTAAATTACTTTACATCACAAAGTAATTTACGATGACTTTGCCACAGACTGAGTTGGATATATATATAGACTTTGAATGGGCCATCTTTGGACATGGAAATGCTTTGATATAAACCATTCTTTTGTATTCTTCTAGTGAAAATTGAAACTTCGCACCATCCCGTTAACTCTGACCAGTTTCTCTGCAGAGGAAAAACATTCCCGCAGCAAGATGCTGCCATCACTTTGTTTCACAATCTAGACTGTGCAGATCTCGGTTGATCTGCAGTGTTTGTTTTCCTTCACAAGCCGAATTGCACATGTAGGCTGAGCAATTACATTTTAGTCTCATCTAGCCACAGTAACTTCTTTTTAAGTCTTTGCTGTCATTCTATTCGACTCTTCCAGAAACTGGATTTCTTTTTGCTCATATCATTTTAAAAGAAACCCTGGTCTCTCCAAATAAAATATTTTAATGTTTGTGCTTATAATGAGACAAAATGTGAAACAATTAAAGGTGTATGAATACATTTGCGAGGCACTGAAACACCTCAAACAGCCGACTCCGTCAACACATCAGCTTGCCCATGCTTGCAACGTTCAGGGTGTGTTTGGATAAATCCCTATCTTTCTCTCAGTCTGCATGTTGGTACAGTAAAGATAGTATCTACTGTAATCCAGCCCTTCTTTCTCCCACACATTGAGCTTAAAGGTGTCTACAGAATAAATCCTTAAGGGGAGTTGGTAATTATAATGGTGTTGCTTTCTCAGACAAAAGACGATTACACCGAGTGAGGATATAAAAACTGGTTAAAGAGTGAACAATGAGAGTATATCTACTTCCTACAGAATTGCTGTTAAATTGTCTTAATGTATAATTTTATTTGTGCCGTCTGTGCAGGCCGCTGCCAGAGGACGGAGTTGGTCTCACTGACAACAGAAGCAGTAGGTGGAATAAACACCCAGCTTTTGATCGTCCAGTATAAACTGTAAACTTACACTTGTTTGTTGTTGCAGATCCTCCCACCAGCCTGAATGTCGGGGAGTCCATGAACCAGAGAAAGCGCCGTACACTGGTCGCCCCCGACATGAACCTGTCCCTGGATCAGAGCGAGGGCTCCGTTCTCTCGGACGACTTCCTGGAAACGCCCGACGACCTTGACATCAACGTCGATGACATTGAGACTCCAGATGAGACCGACTCACTGGAGTTCCTGAATAACGGCAACGAGCTGGAGTGGGAAGGTCAGACAAAAGGAAGATTAAGACCCCAAAATGAGGAGAGGATTCTTCTTCATCATGAAATAGGATGGTGAAAACAAAGGGAGAAAATGAAGGCAGATTGAAACTAAACTATAATAATAAACATTAATTGCAACTAAAAGTAATGAACCCAATGAGAAAAAAATCTATTTATTTATTCACTCAAACTTTTTTTAAAAAATTTTTGCATATAAAAAAAAGTTAAAATCCCATAAAACTAATTAAATACAAATAATAGCTGCAATATTTTAATTTTGCTGCTCCATTTTTGATCATATTGATGCACAATGAAGTAAATTATTTGCTAAAATTAATTAAAGGATGAATAAACTAACATAAAGCTGACTGACCTTGTTTCTTTCTTCTTCTTTTTTTTTTTTTAGATGACACTCCTGTGGCCACCGCCAAACGTCTTCCAGGCGAAGGTGAAGAGGAGAGAGACTCCTCTGGTCGTCTGTGGCGAACGGTGATAATCGGCGATCAGGAGCAACGGATTGACATGCAGATCATCAGGCCTTACCTGCGAGTGGTCACCCATGGAGGTTAGCGAAAGTTCATTCATTCATAAATGAATATGAACCTATCAATGATTCTACTGACACATCGCCAAGGTTCCCCTTCTCTGAATTGATGAAAACCGACACTTGCAAAATTCTGAACACTCAAAGTTGTAACGATCACAATTTTGACCTTCTCAAAATCATTTGTACATTTTCCTGCCTCTAGTACAATAACTTTGAGGATAAAATGTTCTTTTGAAGCCAAAGACGTCTCACTTTTTTAGGACCCAGATGCAGAAATAACAGCTGTACAGTGTACATTTTAGGACAATGCTGTACTATACATATAACATCTAGATTTTCTTTTTCATTAATCTTATATCTTGCTTCCTTAAGACCCCATGGCGGTATAACTGATGTTTTTGGGATACTTTCTAACCTATTTCTTGAATTTATTTTATTTTCTCTTCATTGATCCATCCAAAAGTCCCTGCTCCTTTGTTTTCTTATTCTCTACATGGATTTAAAATGTCTTCTGTCTCACAATGCTGAGTATTATGCTGTAAATTTAACCATTAATTTATTGCTGATTGTGTTATCACATTTTTACCTCCATTGCTTCTGTTGGTGTGGATTTAAATGCCGCCTGCCACTGTTGTACATTGATGATGTATTTTGACAATGGCACCACATTTTGGGAGCTCCTCTGTGACGCCTGATTTATTCTGACGTCGCTTTTTCTGAGACCTTTTCGTCTGAAGTCCTTTTTGCTAAGACATTTTATTCTGATGGTGGTCAGTCAGAGATCTGATAGCTTTTCATCTTTGGTCTGACAAATGAGGCTGATTTTTCTAATAAATGAGGATGTTCTCCTGAGATCCGAGGATTGTCCTAAAATGTACACCGTACAGCTGGAGGATCATGGTGAAGATGAAGATTTAATGAACACCAAAAATATCTAGAAAACAAAAAGTCTTGCATAACAGAATTCAGACAAAAGCAACCTTCTTGGTTTCATGAAACAAGGATCTTGGTGAAAAGACAAACAGTATCTATTTTCAATTGTGAGGTTTCACAATTTTATGCCTGTTCAATGAGTATCATTTATAAAAATGTCTGACTTTTAGTTAATAATCTGGTAGCAATAAAACAAAAACGTTACAGTTGTCAGTGTCTTGAATGTGTCTTCTTCTCTCTCTCAGGTTATTACGGTGAAGGTCTGAACGCCATCATTGTGTTTGCAGCCTGTTACCTCCCTGACAGCAGCTGTGATGATTACACATACATCATGGAGAATCTGTTTCTGTAAGTTCTGATGTCTCATTGCAGCATAATGCATCATCGTCAGTCTCACTTTACTGCATAATTCATAAAACGTCACAAACACACTTTCCTTACTTTAATAATCTTTAAAAAACCTATTTAATCATTTTTATGTTTCAATTTTTTGTTGTGTTCAGACTTGTAGTTAGTAAATTGAAAAATATTTACAATTTTTCATATATAATTCATATAAAAATTCCCTTCTCACCCACCGCGGGTGGTTCCTATCTCTGAGCTCGGGTCCTCTACCAGAGACCTGGGAGCTTGAGGGTTCTGCGCAGTATCTTTGCTGTGCCTAGAACTGCACATTTCTGGACTGAGATGTCTGATATTGCTCCTGGGATCTGTTGTAGCCACTGCTCCAGTTTGGGGGTGACTGCCCCGAGGGCCTTGATGACCACAGGCACCACTGTGGTCTTCACCTTCCAGGCCCTCTCCAGTTCCTCCCTGAGGCCCTGGTATTTCTCCAGTTTCTCGTGCTCCTTTTTCCTGATGTTGCAGTTACTTGGTATTGCTACATCCACCACAACGGCTTTCCTCTGTTGTTTATCCAATACGACAATGTCCAGTTGGTTCGACCTTACCATTTTGTCTGTCTGGATCTGGAGGTCCCACAAGATCTTAGCTCGGCCATTCTCCACCACCTTTGGGGGTGTTCCCCACTTTGATCTCGGGGCTTCAAGTCCATATTCTGCACAGATGTTTGTGTACACTATGCCTGCCACTTGGTTATGTCATTCCATGTACTCTTTCCCTGCCACTGTGCATTGCTGTTGTGGGACGCCTCCCTTTCCCATATGCCTTTCTAGTATTGTTCAGTCTCCAGCCTTGGTGGGTCTGCTCTGTTGTTATTACCCTGCCATTGAGAGTACACTTTAGCTGGTTGGGTGGAGAAGAGCCGGTTTATCCTTCTGGCTTCATTCTCCCTTGTGTATCTCTTTAGGCGACTGGCCAAGGCTTGGATCCTCTGTTTGGCAGTTTCGAGTGCTTCAGGGTGCAGTTTCGAGTGCACCCCTATGGAGCTCTGATAGTTGGCTCACTTCCCTCCTTGTCACCTTGATTTTAGTCTCTAGCTGTCTTTTCCATGGTGGGTACTGTCTCTCATGGTTGCTCTTATAGCCAAGCAGCTCAAGGATCACTGATGCTGAGTTGTAAATCAGCTCATTGGTTTCCGTTATGGTGTTGCTAGGGATCACCATATATATATATATATATATATATATATATAATACACAAGAATCAGCTGAGAACATGACCAATAAAGCTTAAGAGTGGTGATATTTATTTGAAAGAATTGCAACAAACCGGCACCTTGCAGAGGGATTTAAAAGCACCCTGTCACCTCAGTGATGAATGACTGCTTGTGAAGAAAGCTATAACTACAAATCTGAGACTCTGGGTGCATTTTTTCAATTTCTGCTCCACTTCTGGCCAGCATTGTCACTCTGAGTCACCAGGTTGATAGAAGTGATGAAGTGTCATGTGCTCTTTCCTTCATTTGACTCAGACACAGAGAAAAAACAACAACCTTGCTTTAAACTCAGTCTCTTTGTTCTCAGGTACGTTGTGAGCAGCCTGGAGCTGCTGGTGGCTGAAGATTATATGATTGTTTACTTGAATGGTGCAACTCCTCGCAGGAAGATGCCTGGAATCAGCTGGCTGAAGAGATGCTACCAGATGATTGACAGAAAGTAAGAAAAATGACATCAATAGCAAAAACAGATGACCATACTTAGATATCGGAGTTTAAATCTTTTGGTTTGTGTTTGCAGACTGAGAAAAAACCTGAAGTGTCTGATCATTGCACATCCAACATGGTTTATCAGAACCGTCCTGGCCATCTCAAGACCGTTCATCAGGTCATAAACATTTACTCTCATTCTGCTTAGTGGTTGTGATTATTCCCCTAAATTTGAAGAGAATATTGAACATTATTCATAATAATAAAGGCTGTCCAGGCTGCGCATTGAAATATAAACCTACAATTAAATTTATTATATGAGTGTAGGTGTTTTTGCTTGACCCCACATCAGTCACCTTACATAGTAACTGTAGAAAACCTGTGAAGACAATATTATTCCCCCTCATTTGAAATCTTTGTCTGGTGTAAACCCTGTATAGCCTTTGTTAGAATGGGAAGACTTGGAGTCAAGCTGAACAGGTTTTTCTAGTATGAAATCAAGGAAAATTGTCATTTATTTGAGATGTATTTACCATTCCAATGTGTAAACAAAGTGACTCCATCATAAGCACAAACAGAAAACTAATTTACCTCGTTAATAGTCAGATTATAAAGATTTTCCTTTGCATGTTTACAACTTGTACATTTGTCGGTTTCATTACTCCTAAATAAGTCAACAATTTAAATTTAATAGAATTTTGATGCGCAGATTATCTAACAAACAGAAGCTGTTTTGATGGAGATAAATTTTGCCTTTAATTTTATATGTTGATGATGTCCACAGTGTGAAGTTCCTGAATAAGATTCGATACGTTCACTCCCTGGAAGAGCTCAGTCACATCATCCCCATGGAGCATGTGCAGATTCCCGACTGTGTGCTGCAGTAAGTCCTCTCCACCACCAAGGGTCGCTGTTGAGATGCCGCACATCTCACAAAATGCAAGCAAACGTTCACACCCATTCAACAGAATACTATTTCAGGAACTTTATCGCTAAATGAAACATATTAGATTGGTTAATTATACACAAATTGAAGTTTGAAAACATTTATTTCTGTTAATTATAATGGTTTTCTGCTTGCAGTTAATGGAAACATGACATTTACCAAGAAAATAACTATTTTTTTGGTAAAAAAAATACCAAATTATTATAAGGCACCTTTAATCTGACAAACCAGACTTATTGGGACAAATATTCAAATTTATTGAATATAATTGTATGGAAAGAAGAACATTGATGAACAAACAAACAAAGAGACCCTAAAATACACCAAATTATATTACAAAAAACACTTCCCTTAATCCTTGACAAAAAAAGTTTTGTTTTTTCTGTAAAATATTGTCTCACAATATCTGCAAAAAAAATTATAATCTTCAGTTATTTAAAATGTTAAAACTTTTCTGGAAAATTTTTAAAATATTAACTATATTTGAAGTTGATTAAATAATTTGACTTTCCCATTCTTTTGTACCTCACAAATTGAAATACAATGGTTTTTCTTCAGTTTAAGCAGAAATATATTTCTTAGTAAAGCTGCTGTGAAAAAAAAAAATCAAATTTAAAGGAACAGTTCCAGTTTCTGCACATCTCAGAAAACCTGAGAAGTGCAGTGTTTTCCAAAGCAGAGGAGCACCAGTCTTGGAAACAGGGAGTGTGCTGGTTTTTGATGACCTCGTTCATTTTTAATGGGCAACTCAGACATGGATTTTGGCCCAACATATTTTATTCCTTTATATCTATCTCATATGAGGATATATAATGACATAGATCTGTAAAAGTCACTGCAGCCAACACTGGGTGTAGCCATCATATATCTTCTTACAAAGACATTTTTGTACCATATTGCTGCTACAAGTGGGAATGAAGCAGAATATTACTCACATTAGCTCATCTAATTTAGGTATGATGAAGAGAAGCTAAAAGCACAAAAGTTGAGGTAAGAAACACATTTTCCCTAAAAAAGAAAGAAAGAAAGAAATTTCCACCATTATTTTAAGTAACCAAATTGTCTTTTTCCTGCAGACAGGAACAAGAGCAGCAGCAGACCAAGTCAGCTCTTCCTGGAGAAAGGTGACCTCTTTCTGTTTCATGCAGCTACGTTATGCAAGACTCTCAGAAACTTTTTTTTAGCTCTATTTCTGTCACATCAGCTATCAATTATCCTGTTTATTATTTCTGCAAATATTTGGCAGCTAATCTTTAGTACTAGACGACTGAGAAAACACTTATGTGTCTTTATTGCCTTATTTGAATGTTATTTTCAGGCCGAAGTCGATGCTAGCGTCGGTGAACAGTGACATCTGACATTAAGGTAAGAGGTCCCAGTCATTAAACGGTCCGTCTTTAACTCTGCACTCTGGCTTGTAATGTCAGTCCCCTGTAACTTATATCTGATACACACAGGGACAGTTTGGTTTTCACACACATTTGCCTCTGTGTGCAAAAGAAACAGCAAATTAAATCCTGCAGAAACATTTGTTGGGAATCTTGGCATCCAAGCTCTAGACGATAATTATTACATCGCCTCGAGTCTTTAATCCTTGAAATAGTTCAAAGATCCTTCGCTAACAGTGCTAATACAAAATGTCCTGTAAAAATATTCAATGCACTTGGACTTTTTTTACATATTGTCACGTTATAATGCAAATTATAAATCCATCTGTTCTGTGAAGGCCTCAAAGATTTGTTGGAGAACATCAGAGAAAGAGCAGCATCATGTAGACCGAGGAACACCGTAGGGCGTCAGCGATGAAGCTGTTGAGAACTTTAAATCAGGTTTAAAGTTTAAAAAATAACATGTACTTTAAACAACTACTGAGCAGAAAATGGACAGAGAACATGACAACAAACTCCCCGAGATGAGGCTGATCAGACTAACTAAAGACAACATTATTTAAAGAACCAGCCAAGAGGTTCTGGAATCTGTTTACAGTTCAGATTTCACTCCTAATCCAGACATCCGGCCTTTTTGGAAGAGTTGTTGTATAAAAGCCAAGAGACTTTTTCCGCATTTACTTTTTCCTGATGCTTTTCTCGAGATCACAAGATGATCGGTGTTAGACCTGATTCTACCTTTCAAATGCAAGGCATTGCATGCAGTTTGTGTTTACATTTGAAAGATGGAATCAGGTTAACACCAATCATCTCCTGGTACAAAGAAAGTTTGGTTTCTCAAGATTCACTCGTTATCTCAATTTAGTAAAAGTATATCCAGAAAACATCTACTCTCAACCAGATGTTGCCACTGGCTCAAACCACAAAGAAGAAGGCGACAGGAAGTAGTTGGAGGATCATGTTTGTAATGAATTATCGCATGGACAAACTTATTCCTGTGTGATTTCAGTTGCGTTTTTTTATTCAGTGGAAACATTGCTGTTGCGAAACTGTGTTTTCTAGACATTAGTGAAATGTCAACAAAGTTTTGCCCATTTTTGTAATGGAAATACACCTCGTCCAACCTGGTTGGGATGAGCGGAAGAAGGGTGGCAGGAAGTCCACAGCAAAATCAAAAATCAAATCAAATCAAGTTTTATTTGTATAGCACATTTCAGCAACAAGGCATTTCAAAGTGCTTTACATCATAACAAACATAAAAACACAAAGTCATGTAACATAGAATAAACAATCAAAACATTAATTTAGACGGCCGTCAAATTTATAACTTATCCATTTATCTAAATGTTTTGCTTTGTGCGGATCCTGATCTTTGACATACTTCCAGTCGTTTGATTTTATACTGTCTATTGGCTAATTTTTACTTATCAACAAAGAATTTCCTATCAATGTGAGGATTCTCCCTTATAGGGTATCCTCATTAAAAGAGGGGCTCTAGAAACACCTCTCTTGTAGAATTTAGTTGAAACAAATGGGCCTCTAACCCTCTGGGACTTTAGTCAAGTTGTTCTGACAAGGACTCCAACCTGGACTTTAGCTGAGAAATATCAGCTGGACCTCTAACCCTTTGGGACTTTAGTCAAGTTGTTCTGACAAGGACTCCAACCTGGACTTTAGCTGAGAGATATCAGCTGGGCCTCTAACCCTTTAAAAGCGCTTAAAGTCTAGAATATACAGGGTTTTCAGTACGCGCAATGACCTTTAGTCACTCGTCACTTTTTAAAGTAGACATTAAGTCAAGTTCCATCATTAAATTTTTAATGATCTTTTCAGGGTCTTTTACATCATCTCTGGTCAGGCCACCAATCCGTTGTCTCTGATCTTCAGGATCCACCAATCACACACAAGCACCTGCGCCCTCAAATGTAAATTTGTGCAAAGCATCTTACAACACCAGTCATAGCAATGGCTTAGAATGGCTCAGTCAAAGTAAAGACCAAACTCAATAAGATAAAATTGATGTCTTTAGGCGACTGATATTGAGTTATTTTTTATAGCACAATAGGCAGAAAAGTTATTTCTTGATGTATAAAATTAAATTGTAAACAGAAAATGGTCAAAAATAACTTGGATCTTTGTTGCAGCAAAAGGTTCCTCTACAATGTGTTGAATACAAATGCAGGAAAGTCATGAATGATTTTTCTTTCACCTTACAAAACTGCATTACTCCGTTGATCTGTCATGTTAGGTCTAACGTGACAGAATGATTGGAGTTTGTGGACAAAATGTTGATACTTTAGCAAGGCACTGTAGATGAGTCTTTGGTTACGATGAAGTATGTTTTGACATAAAAACGTCAGCCATTACATCCAATTAAAGAGCGATTTGAGGAACAACTGTATTTGTGAATATAAACCCACTGAATGCTGCTCTCTGCTTACTGTCAAACATCAAGCCTGGCTCCTTTTCTGCCAAGTCATGTTTCAGGTCTTGCAATTCAGCCCGCGTGTGAATCCAAATCCAAATGTTAGCTAATCCTCAGACCGGCTCCCCGATGTTACATAAAACACAGCTGCTCCCCTCATCTATGCAGAACCATCCAGGTCTATTTTTACTGGGCTTCACAGACAAGTCATGAGCTGCAGTACCGGTCATGAAATCAGGAGAAATACCTGCCTGGGCCAGTCAGAGTGGGTTGGAGTGGGAAAAGTACATGGGGTTATTTCAGAAATTCAACCCCATGAGCTGTCCTGTGGGTCCGTGCGCTCCTCTCTGCCCTCGTATATCAAACGATCCTACGGCCAGTGGACTGGCTGACATCCCAAGAATGGAAACAGGTTCTGTCTCCCAACCGGTGTGATATGTGTCAGTTTGGATTTAGTTTAGATTTACAGCCTATGATCTCTACATGCTACCGAGTACTAACCATGTCTATGTGAACAATGCACCTATTGTTGCATTAAGGTTGCACAAAATACTCAAATTAAACTTTTTGTTTTTGCGTTGCAGCAGAATGAGCTGAAGATCTGCTGGGGAACCGTCGTTCAGTAAACTCAGCAGCTTCTTGCACAGATGGACCCGTTAGCTGCAGGACAATCACTCCTCAGTATTTTCTCTTGTTTCTCACTTAAATCAATTCAGAACCTGTTAACAACAAGATGTTACAGATAAAACTGTTTGCTTCCTGCATGTGAGATTGAGATGTACTATGACGCATGGTAACTATTTTGAATTAAAAGAAAACCGTACAGACTCCTTAAACCGACTCGACTTGCATCAAACTGAAATATTTTGGCATGGGTTTTTCTTCGGTTTAATGAATTTGCTTACTGAATGAAGTGCAATGACGTTCTTCTTCTTTAACATGTTCTAGATGTTACTGATGCAAAAGTATTGTACAGTCGTCAGGTTTTCCAGCGTTAAATATGCAGTCGGCATGCTTGTTTGTATCCTCTCCTTCTTAGGTATTTGTATTTGTCTTGTTTTTAAATTCTAAAGAAAGGCAGTACTTTTTCAAGACTGAAAGACTGAATTGTTATAGATAAAATAAAATATATTTAAAGAAAGAGAGCCTGAAGAATTACTTTAAATATTATTGATGAAAATGTGCCACTTAATGTTTCTAAAAAATAAAACAAAATAAAAAAATTAACTGGATTTGTCTGTTTTGTCTTTTATTGCCATTTATTCAGCCTCAAACATCTCTGGCAATGTGAGCTATTGACCAACGTAATTTTGATCTATAAATTATTTTGTGTGAGCTCCTTAAAAGACGAAGGAGCTCACAGGACATCTCTCACCTTTACTATGAATATTGCTTTTATGTTCTGAAATTAGTAAGCTGGAAAGGCAAAATTACCTAAATTAGGTTATTTTAACCCTGCATGTCTCAGTGACTAAAGAGAAAAGGTCGAAGTATTTCACATTTGAATGGTGTGAATCCTTTTAATATATTATGTTAACAAACATCAGTCTTTTAGTCGCACAGTGCCACCATGTATCCCGACAGTGAAACATGACACCATGTCAGAGTTTATCTAAAACTCAAAGTTCACCTCCTTCACACCTGTATCTCTCCAAGAGATAAGAACAGACTGTAAAACTGATTTGTAGTATTGGGCAAATGCTTTTTGAATACAAAATAAACACGACCGACTCACACCCGGAGGTGTGTAACGACCAGAGCTGATAAGCGGCAGGAGCTAACCTTCAAAGAAAGGTTTTATCGCAGCTTTGGCTGACAGACGCGCCATTTTACCCACAGGGAGGGCTGCTACGTACTCTGGTTGCATCAGAAATATTCATGATGCAGAAGCCAGGCGCTGCAGACTAATTATAGAGGTCCTGGTTTGCACTCGCCCACAGCCGGCTTGGTAGAGTGATGCTTTTACATCTGCCCAGAAATTTCAGGATGTATTGTCCTAAGTATTATGGCCTTTCTTGGATTTAAACTGCTTACATGTAAGAAACTTGAATTCCTGCAGACTCAACTTGTCCCTCTCCCAGTTTTCCCCATCTTCTTTTCTGATGCACCCCCTTGTGACTTCATTGTGGTTTAATTGTATTTCACAGCTCCTCCACAAGTAGGCTTCTGTACTTTCCCTCAATGTGGTCGGCCTCGCTCCCCTGACCCCAGAGAGCAGGTGCAAATTTTAGGATCAGCTTTCACACTGAAACTTCAGCTATGCATCCTCTGAAGTTGGTGTTTCCGGCTCTGAGGAGGCAGACTATTGGCCGGTGAAAAGCGGCTCCGATTGGTCAAGCAGGCGGTGACACAGCTGCCACATCCTTTATATGCGCCACAAGGAGATAGTCTATCAATGAAGTAGTAAAGGGGGGGAACATCTGTGGCGAAGGAGAAGGAGAGGGAGGTTTTAGCTGAAACTTTTGTGTGAGAGAGAGAGAGTTTGGTTTGGTGGGGTTCCCTGCTCTTACTTACTGAATTCCTGAGGTGACCAATAACACAGAAGAAGTCAGAAATGAAGTTCATCATCGGCATTGGAGGGTAAGTTTCAGCTAAAATAGATACCAAGATGCTTTCTCAAGAAATTGAGATGTAACTAATTATTGTGTGGCATTAAATTCAGAGTGACCAACGGTGGGAAGACCACTTTGACAAATAGACTACTAAAGACATTACCTAACTGTTGTGTGGTGCATCAGGATGACTTTTTCAAGGTAAGACAAAGAAAGAAGTCTGGTGTTCTTTTTCTATTATGTGTTAAACTATTTTTGTTTGGCAGCTAGAATATTTCTCATAAGTTTTATTTGCGCTTGAAGCCTTTTCTTTTTTTTATGCTTAAAAATTAAGAAATGGCCAGTCTGACCTGCAGATGTCCTATCATCGAAGCAGCCTTGTAATCATCTGGCTGATTGTCTCCTGGACAGCCAATGAAAGGGCTGAGCGTCCCCACTAAAAGTCAGACTTTAATGTTAAATGACTAAAACGTCTGTACTCAGTTTTTGTTTGCTTATCCTTTGTTTTCCTCCCTATTTTGGGAAAACAGCAGAATCTAAAACAAATAAATACATGTTGTTTTCTCTTAAAAGACTATTAAGATTTGTAAACAAAAATTTTGAAGATTAAAATAAAGGCGTCATCAGCATACATTATGGCTATAAGGTAAAAATAATTTTAAAAATGAGAAAGTAACAATAAAGGAGATCAAATCCAGCCGAAATATTGTTTAAAAAATCGTTTCCGCACGTTCACTTTTGGTGGAGACGAGTCTCTGGCTTGTCCTGTCCAGGAGGGATCAGCTCCCATTGGTTACTGGGTTGCAGCAATGTTTTGTTGGTGACTGTTATTTCAGAAACCCGATCAAATACAAGTCGGGGAGGACGGCTTTAGACAGTGGGATGGTAAGAGTGGATTTCACGTAGGAAAACCCTTCAGTAATGTACTTTTTCCTTTCCTGCACATTTCTTCAGTGGTAACCAATCAGTTGTAGACTACCACATAAATAAATATACTGTGAATGCTACGTCATTCACTGATTGACATAAATTGGTGTGAAACGTCGGCTGCACACGTGCTGAAGCTTTGTTTTTGTTCTGTTTGTCTCCATCAGTGATCAGCGCTCTGGACATGGAAGCGATGGTGAACACCGTAAAAGGCTGGCAGGAAAACCCCGTCAAGTTCGCGCGTTCGCATGGAGTCAGTCTGTCACCCGAAGCCGAGGAGTCCGACTCGGAGCAGAGAGGGATCCATTTTCTTATCGTTGAGGGGTTCCTCATCTACAACTATAAGTACGTCACCATTTAGCCAACCTCTTGACCTTCAAAGCTTCTCCCTGACCTGAGATCCTGTTTCCCTCCGCAGACCTCTCATTGATGTCTATGACAAGTGTTTCTACATCTCCATTCCTTACGAGGAATGCAAGCGGAGGAGAAGGTGAACAGCTGTTGGAGTAATTTTCAGGACACACATCAGAGCACACTGTAACTCTGGACCGATCTGGTCTTTGCAGTACCAGAACATACACAGTCCCAGACCCCCCCGGCCTGTTCGACGGCCATGTCTGGCCCATGTACCTGAAGCACAGGAAGGAGATGGACAACAACTGCAGCAGAATAGGTTTACAAAACTACCAATCGGACGTAAAACACTTTCCTGTTGAGAAATGTTGACGTTAATTTGTATTTTTGTTGACAGAATACCTTGATGGAACAACAACGAAGGAAGATATCTACAATGCAGTTTATGAAAGCGTTCAGAACTCCCTGCTGAATAACTTATAGGTAAATAAGTTGTTTTAATAACACATATTAAAGCCTTGATAAGCCTTGAGAAGCCTTGAACTCTGTTTCTCTTCTTTGTCTCTCCAGCAGGTCGGGTCGACACCGGGTTGTGTATAGACTTGTAAATATCATTTTGAGTAAATGTGTAACACCAGCTCTGTACTTCTAGCCTGATTTGTAAATAGACACCAGTGTAACTTATTATGACTGAACAGCAGAAAAAGTGTTTTGTAAATTCATGTGTAACTTTTTTTTTTCTAAAAGATTAGTCACCTCTGGACTACCCAGTGTTTAACACCTGTAACTGATGTGAAATTATAAAGCTGTCACCTGAAACAACTCAAAGAAAACTGAATGCACCTCATGTTTCCTGTTTCCTTCCTGTCAGATACAAACACATACACACAAAATCACGTAAAGCCCATAAAATGGTGACTCAGTGCCAAGTCCTTTTTATTTATTGAACATGACTGATCAAATCCAGTAGGTTGTCACAGCTACAGGTTTATCGCTACTTCAGGTAGAAGGACATGAAAGAAAGCAGCAACACAAAGAAGTAATAAAGATGGTTAAGATTAAGTTTCTGTTGCATCAAAGAAAGATTTCCGAATGTACTAGAAGTTTTTCCAACTGAAAAGAGTTAAGTGCATCAATCATTTACTGCATAAAAGAAATTACGGTAGCTTGACAATAATTCAAGCAAAGCTCAGAAACTTTCTTTTTTGTTTTAATTCATAAGCAAAAAATCAGTCCATTGAGTTCACTGATCTGATTATTGTAAATCTTTATCAATTATTCATACAAGTTCACTTATATATACATATTAGTGAATATTTGTGTCATGATAGTTGCATACATGTAAATGAGCAAGAATTTTTGAGGCCTCTTTCATAATTGTTGCTGACTTTTTGAGCCAGAAGTGATTTTCAGCACACATAGAAAATATTTACCTGTTGACCTCGGAGTCGTTTCATAAGAGAAATGTTACATTAAATTATTTTAAAATAGTTTTAATGTTTTTATGAGATGATTTTACTTTATCCCATCCACTTTTTGTATTAAACCAATGGTAGCTAGACAGAGCATGATGCTGCCACCACCGTGTTCAGCCACTGTGGTGTTGTCATGTTTGAAAGCCTCAACCTGACAGGGGAAGTTCAACATGAGAGGAAAATGTACTTTAATGCAGCCATACACTTATCAGTTTGTGGAATTATTTTGATTTTAGATGATGAAACTAAGCAAAATAAAAATATTGCACAATTCAATAGAAAATTATAAGAAGTCTATAAATAAAGTGTAAACAAGTGAACAAGATAAAAATGTTATTTTTAACGTATGTGTGAATTTGTATTTATTGAATCTCTAGTTTGATTTAGAGCTTGTTTGAAAAAGACTTACAGACAGGATTGGATAAGCCGTTGCTTCTTCCTGCTCCCTTTTCAAACACTTTGTGTTTTGTTTTGCATCTAATTTTAGTTATGAGTTTATTATCCCAATTGTAACATTAATTTGGGGCATACCCACAAAAGGAACAGTACAATTAAAAGAATACAAATCACAACGCCGCACAAGCATTACAGAACAAATAAAACTAAACTAAACAAAACATCTCATATTTAATCATTCAGATTAAATATGAATTAAGGATAAAACTGGCTAGCATCTGAAATAAACCTCAATCTCAACCACATTTAAACTAAAATGTTGAGTCTGTTGCAGAAAATCAAACAATTTAACTAAAAACTATCAAATCCTCCAAGAAGAGTGAAACATTTTCAACTACAACTATGCCAGAAGATATGTGGTCAAAGATAAACTCAAGGACTGTTAATGAGAAGAAATCCTTGTTCTTTTAACCCTTTATAGATGTAAAAAATACACAATAAATTCAACAGTCTGAATAAATCAATAAAAATTCAATTTAATTTTCCATTCACGCTCATGATGACTATAACTTAATTTGTTGTTTCTTCAGTTTTAATTTGTTACAACATAGTAAATTCTAAACACTATATTTGGAAATACCAAATGCATTTTTGGTTGAATATGCTGCTTTTAGATTTACTCTGCGTTTCTTGAGGGTATTAAAGGACCTCCACAGGTAACACATCAACAAACCCATGTGTAAAATATTCTTTCCCTTGCAGCTGGGCAAAGTTGAGTCAGCAGCAGAACAAACTGTGTATGTCTGGCTGAATCCAAGCACCAGCTGTTGGTTTTTAAGGCTTACATCACATTTTTCTGCATCCTGTAACATTAAATGTTGTCCCAATCATGGCTAAAATGCTTCCTAAACTTTATTTTTTTTTTTATGTTTTATGATTCCTGCTTCAACGTTTTATCAGAAAATGCCAAAACGTAAAATAAGGCAAAACACAAAGCGGTGTAGTTTTACTTTATTTATGTTTTAAAATGAAAACCAAGTGGGAAATAAAAGGCAAACAAACAATATAACAAAAATGTGATTAAATATGGTTACTACAATCCTTACAATCATCAAATCTCAAAGACAGACCTCAGTTTGTGTATTCAAAGCATTTTCGCTACCGAGGGTGTGTCAGAGGAAGGTCAGGGTCTCATGATGCGTCTGCGGGGTTCTTCACATGCCAGAAAAGCAGGAATAAATTTAGGCTCGGGGCCTGAGGCAACAAGGGAATATATGTAACAAATGTACAGCCAATTACTGGTTGCAACACACCCACTCACAGCTCTGAAGCCCTGTGTGGTTTCCCGGCCCGGCCCCCAAATGTAACGTGATCAGTCATCATGGAAACCTCCGGTCGGCCAGCCAGGGAGTCCAAAAAAGGATGGAGAGGCAACGACACAGGAGATAAGGAGACATATCACATGCTGTGAGAGGAGGAGTTTATCCTTAAATCATGTGCAAATGACACAGAAATACCTTCTCTCGTGTGAGTAAAAATACATATTAGTCCTGCTTTTGTCTTATTCTTACAAACAGTTAATTTAATTACAACTTCATATATTTATCTGTCATGATTTCAGCAGAAACACACTGGAATTAAATAGTGGAGTTAATTCCTGACATACAGAGTTTGGCAGTTTCCAAAAATTGTAAAAGTAGCACAACTTCAACATGTTTTTACCCAGATAAAAGTACAAAGTAACTGGTTTGAAAACTACTGAAGTACTGAGTAACAACGAGTAAAAACATCTGATTTAATATTTGAAAATAATGTAATCAGAAATTTAAAAAAATTAGTTATGTCTAAATTCTGGTGTTTTACAATCTCAAATTAAATAAAAATAACCAAATAGTTTGTTTTTTTTTAAACTACAAAACTAATATTTATAGTCAGTAATGCAAATAAAATATATGTTTGAACAGGGTGAAGTACTTCTACTGCCAAATTGTGCAGCGAGTAAAAAATAACATTTGAAAATAAACCTTGTTCACAAATATGTCTCATTTTAGCCTGAACTGAAGGATAGTAGTATTTTATCAAAAATATTACTTAAGTAAAAGCTAAAAGTATAGTGCAGTAAAAGTAATCCTAAATGTTCTTTTCTTTTTTAAGTTATTCAAGTAAACAGAAAGTTAAAATGGCTCAGCTGCATCTTTTGTGGAACACAAGGAAACACTTACATGGTTTTCAATGAATCTGCAACGAGCAACATTCATTTCTAATCAGACCCTCTCTCCTCTGATACTCCTAAATTAAATCCAGCATAATTGACTGCCTTACAATTAGTAAACATCCGCCATTTTGTACTGCACTGTAAAACATTTGAGCTGCATTCAGTTGTGTCTTTGAGTCAAATAAATTTAGCGAGTTTTAGATTTTGAGCCTAAATGTGTGAGTTTGTAAAAGATAAACTTACAGCAGTAAGTTGTGTTAACGTTTTATTAAAAGTCAGATAAACTAGAGTTTTTAGGTTAGCACTTATATAACTGAAAGAAGAAAACGAGAGGAGTGGGAATTATTTCCCAGAATGCTTAGCGGCATGTTTTTATATCCTGAGATCAAAGTTTGTTAGATTGATCTGACTCTTGTCTGTTATTTTAATGTCCTGTTCACACTAAATATTTCTGAGCTGAATTCACTGTGAAGTTTAATAAAATTAATTGTCAGATCATAAAGTTTTTTATGCAATTTAAAATAAGATTGTAAATTATTCTAAAGTAAAATAAGTAGTTATTTTAACTTGATATTGTGAGTAAAAATAATAACGAAATGTGTGCTTTTTGACTAGTTTTTTCTTACATATTGTGAAATAATTATTTGGTTTAAACTGCAGCATTAAGTTAAAACTCAATTGAAGATTAATGAATTTAAAAAAAAATAATACTTAGACAACTTGTTCGTTGTTGCTAATCAACTTCATAAACTTTAATTTCTAAGTTAAAATCAAAACAATTTTCCTGTTGACTTAAATTGCATTTTTAAGGCAGAATAAGGACTTTTATTTTCAACTTAAACTACCTTCAAATATTTTACAGTACATTAGAAAAGGATGGAGCGCAGAAGAATTAGAAAATAATAATTGTGCCATCATGAAAAAAATAAATTGGCTACTTCTTGGGAGATTAAGTTACTGCTTTCTGCTGGAAAAACATTCTGATAAATGCTTACATTTTAATTTGTAATTTAATTACAAGGCAGCAGAAAGAGGGGTAACCTAGGAAACCATTCATGCAAGAACCACTGAGTCAAAAATTGTGGAGATGTTTGAACAGAGTTAGAGTATAAAACACTTTCCCAAGAACATCTCATAGATTTATCTTTAATTATTTAACAACTGAAGAGTGTGGGAAAACTGCAGACCTAAAACAACATGGCCGTCCACTTAAACTGGCTGAGTGAAGAGAGAGTTAATCACAGAAACAACCGAAGGTGACTCTGGAGCAGCTGCAGAGATACACAACTCAGGTGGGACAATTCATCAACAAAACTACTACTATTGTCCTCTGTTCAGATGGGACAGAAATGTACATATTATGTCCTAATTACAAATCTGTTGTGTGCATTTTCCTAAACACCCCAGTCCTACTGAAACTCGGTGGTGGCAGCATCTTACTGTGGGAAAAAGCATTTTGTTGGCAGGAACAAGCAGAAAAGAAACCAAAACATAAAGCCAGAAACAAAGAACATTAATATGTAAAATAATGGCATCTAAAAATGACTGTAAACATGTCAGGTGAACAGTTTGAACATCTAGAACGTTTCCCACATTTTGTGGAACTGCCCAGTCAAAGTCCAGATCTAAATATCTCTTAAAATCTAAGGGAAAGACTTGAAATCCCAAGAGGAAAGCTATTGTTGAAAGAAAGATAAAAATATGAAGGGAAAGCAAACTTATCAGACTGGAAGATGAATGAAGCTAAATATTCTGTTAGAGGACGATGAAAGATGTGAAGCAGGTCAGTGACTCTAAACATGCAGCAAAGGCTGAAATATCGTAATTTAGATCAAACTCTATTATGTACAATCAGTCTAGTCTGGAGCTAGCTCTGAATATCTGTGGAAAGTGTCAAAAATAACAAACAGTTTCCATCAGATGAGAATGGAAAAAGTTTTCAGTCTCAAAACCAACAGAGACAAATTATGAAATACCTGCAGCTGCAAATGAGGTCAAAGGTAGAAGGTCATTCTACAAAGACACACCACAGGGGGACTGAGCACAATTGCATAAACCATGTGTAATTTTCCTTCCATGGTTGATGAAAGGAAAATATTTATTGAAATATTTAAAAGTTCAAGGGAAACGACTAAACAGCAAAACAGCTCTGAAAAAAACCCCATTGAAAACCTGCTGGTTGTTCCACCAAATATTGATTCCTAAACTCTTCCTGAGTTAAAATATTCGTATTGATGGTCCTAAATTAACATGAACTTGTTTTCTGTGAATTATTTGAGGTCTGAAAGCATTGCATCTTTTTCCTTATTTTGATCATTTCTCATTTTCTGCAAATAAAAACAAAATTATTGCTTGAAATGTCATAGATATGTTGTTAGTAGCTCATATAATAAAAGAACAATGATAATTTTACTCAAACATAAACATATAAGAGGTAAAATCGGAGAGAAACTGATCATTTAAAGTGGTCTCTTAATTTTTTAGAAGCAACGTGAGCTGCGTAATTTCATTTGTTTTAGTTGGAGAATTTTAAAAACTACACATAAACTCATTATTACCTCCTCTATATGTGGATATTTTTGCTTTAACAATACAAATAGTACCTTAAAGTGGCATGAAAAACATGTACAGAGGCAGCAACACAAGTAATATTCTTATATTTGATTTAGTTTAACAACATAACATTTCAGAAAAATAAACTGAGTGTATTAAGGACAACGTAAGACAGATTAATCAATACTACTGCTCGTATTAGTGATTTTATTGTTAAGTAAAGAGCCTTCAGATGACATTTGTTGTAAATTGGTGCTACATTAACAAGCTGAATTAAAATGGTTTGTTAGTCATTTGTGTAAAGCTCAATAATCAAATCCTTCAAATCAGATGTTATAAAGTAAAACATAAACGTCCCAAACTGTTTCCAGCAACATATTCTGGTTTATTGTTGCTTTTCTCTCATAAAATAAATTAAGATTAATACATGTGATCGACACAAGACAGAATAAAGGTCAGACTGTTTTTAATGGATCACATATTGAAGTTGCAACACTAATTTGTCACGTGTCGATGAATGAAAAGCATGAAGATGGACAGAGCAGCATGTGGCTAAGGGCTGAAACACGAGGAGAGAGAGCTAACCGAGCCGATCAGGTTAGCCAGACATGTCACACTAAACGACATGTCAAATCATGAGTTACTCAGTAATATTACACTTTAATTAACCATTTTCCTTCAACATACACATTTTACTTCTTGTTTTTTGGCTTTGACACACACACACAGCAGCAGAGTTTATTCATTTTCATTTTTTCAAACAGTTTTCCAGCTTCTCACCTGCTTTGTCTCCCCAAAGATCAGTGGTAAAAACCCTCTGGATTTATCATTTTACTCCTCAGAATGGCAGAGTAAGGCCTCACAGAAACACAACTGGTATATTCCATGAACGGGGGGAGTTTCTTCTAGTAAAACCATTTTAAGACCATCATCTTCTTTATTTCTCACAAGAAGCAAAGGTGTGAGCAGCCTTGGTCACCTAGATCAATATATTCAAAGTGTAGAAGCATTAGTCTTTCACTCAGGGAGTAATTTGCTGCTGCTGCTCTTGTACTATCAAAACAACCAGAAACTTTTTTTGCTTTATTTCCAAACCATTACTAAATTACAATAAAAACTATTATTGGTGCAACATTTGTTGTGATTTGTTTACTTTCAGGTCACACATACAATAAAGGCTTAATTCAACGTTAATACTTACTGGCTATATTTTGTGGGTTACATGTTCTTCTCAGGAGGTCTCCTGCCAAACCGCTGCCGAGGCTCAGTGCTTCTTATAAATCTGGGTGGTGGCAGACAGCAGAGCGGGGTGGAGCCGGACCCAGTATGGGGCGGAGCCGGACCCAGAACAGGAGGAAGGTTTCTCTGTCTAAAAATAGAGCAGCTTTCCATGACGATGCCCTATTTGGCTGAGGAAAAGTCACTGGGTGTTATTTCGTCTGACAGAAGATGAACATCTATCTATCTATCTATCTATCTATCTATCTATCTATCTATCTATCTATCTATCTATCTATCTATCTATCTATCTATCTATCTATCTATCTATCTACCTGCTGGTAGGAAGGATCTCCAGTAGCAGTCAGTCTTGCAGTGATTCTTAAGAGGCCTCTGACTGAAGACTGACTGTGTCATGACATGCTGACAGCTCAATATTGAGCAAACTGTCCTGAATGACACCATCAGCTGTTAGCAAGCACTGCTAATCCACCTCATTTGCTTTTGCCGCTCCACTTTGAATCTTTGCCGATAGTTAGAGAGACGTTGCAATCAGAGAAATAACGCTTCCCCTTTATGACAGATGGAAAAGATTTTCTCTTTCTCATGCTCGCCAAACATGAGGCCTCCTTTTCATCTCCTCTGGGATTTAGGGTCATAGTTAAGGTTTTATTTGAGCTTTTGAGACTCTAGCTGCACCTGGTTCTATAAATAAGACCTTGTTGAGACAATTGTGCATACAGAAGTAAAAAAATAAAGGCAGAAATCCTTCAAACTGCACAGCATCCAGATGAAGTTGTTATCCAAATTAAAATAGCTGAATAGTTCAGTTTTTCTCACGAAGGCATTTAGTTTGTCCATGTGGAAATCTGCAGGTTTTATGTGACCCTGAAGGCTTCGTTTCAGAGTAAGAGCAGCTTTTTTAGGAGCAAACAAAGCAGGCTAATATTGAGCTTCTGGAATTACCTCAAATAATACGTTATTATTTCATAGAAATATTCCAAATGAACAAAAATAAACCTGAAAGTCAAAACAGAAAAAAACACAAGAATAAAACAACAATTCTGCATCTATCCAGAAGAATGTAAAAACTTAGCCTTTTCTTTTTGTGCACCTCATTATCCACATTTTAAGAAAATTCACAGGCACATTGGGCAAAGTTAATGCAACAAAAACATTAAATATCAAGAAATAGAAAGACCTATACTGCCGCCTTCTGGTGAACATTTAAAACTGTGTCAAGCCATCGCTACGTGTGAACTCCAGCCAGGTTTTTTTTAGAAATCTTTTGATGTTTTCAAATCAGCAAACTATAAGACTCGTTTTAACATTCCAGTTTTACAAATCTAGATAAATAATAATAATAATAATAATAATAATAATAATAATAATTTTTAAAAACATCTGCGGTTTGTTATATTTGCTGATCTGCAAAACCTGAGAAAAAAAGCACATGTTTAATTATAGATGCGGAGGTGAATGTAAGATATTAAAAGATTGGGTGATTTTCTTTGTGGAAAATAATTAGATTTAATGTTAGCGTTGGGATGGCCGGTGTTCACACCTGTGCGTAAAGTTTACTGAACAAACGTCCTCGTGTAACCAAAGTTAACCCTGGTGAGGGAAGGGTTAATTCATCGTCATGGGAGTTTGACTTTACAAAAGTAAGTGGACAAATTTCCAGAGGCCAGGTCCGTCCCTCCGTTCTGTTCAGGCTGTGAAGTTATGCTGCTTCCAAGAGTTGGACCCGAGTGCGCATCTTCGCTTTTCATTCTCTTCTTCCTGCTTCTCTGCACCTGATTTTTGATAAAATATCATTTAAACTTCTGAATTTCTTTTTATTTTCTCTCATTTTTGTCATGGCACAGTGGTTGGTTTTATTATATCTTTCCCAAGTCCTTCTGCCTTTAGTTTTTGGACAGCAGCGCCCGGCCGGACCCTGGCGGCACCGCATCCAGTGGGAGAACAACGGGCAGGTTTACAGCTTAATGAGCACCGGATCAGAGTACCAGGCTCCGGCTCGGTCTGGCAGCCAGTCCAGAGTTTATCTGAGCAGAAGGAGGGAGGGCGCTGCCAGCAACGTGCCCGGTGCGCACAGAGGAGCGCAGGTTGTGAGCTTTACTGACGCACAGCGCTTCAATTTCTCTTCATCCGGGAGCTTAAGAGACTCATTAAGCGGAAGAGAAGCTCTTGGCGCACCCAGTAACACAGGAGAGCAGCAGCAACTCCAACAATTACGCGCGTTGCGGGACGGGATGCTTGTCTCCGGGCAACCCGCGCATCCATCAGTTCTGGAAACCGAATCTGACGCTCCCGTTCCGCTCCCAGTGTCAAGAGTTTATCTAGCAAACGAGGCAGACGGAGACGGCATGGTCAGCGACGACCCCCGAAATCCGTTAAAAACGCACAGGAACTCTGTTTTTTATAACATGTATCCCGCCAGAGGAAGGTCAGTGGGCCGGACGCGCCACCCGCCCGGGACTGGGTACGGAACCAGGTACTTTCAAAATGGTGAGTCCAAAAGTGTCTCTTTCTTTGGGAACAAATCCAGTCGTATTAAAAGCAAGCCTCGAGTTTAATCTGAGTGCTAGTAACATTTACCTGAGTAACATTTTGGGGGAAAAAAACAAAACAAAAAAACTTTAAGGAGTATATTAATAACTTGAGCGATTTTATTTTGAAGTATCGAGTAAAAAGTATCGATACTTTTACCTTACACAAATAAAAGTATCAGTTTGAGTAATTTACAGTTTGAAGTTACTCACACTGGATACTCTATTCAGTTGGAGTTACTTCAGAAACATATTTTAACCAAAAATTCACCGAACATGAACCCACTCCTGCAGTTTCAGAACCTTTATATTTTTATACTGAAATAAACTGATTTGGAAATGTTTATTTTGCCTCATTTTGTTATTTTGTAATTATGTTATGAATTCTTTTCATTTAGGTTTTTAAATACCAAAATTTCATCAAAATTTTATATTTTTATCCGTCTGAATATGTAACTTTTAAACATTAAAAGATTATGTTTTGATCTGTTAATACATATTTTACTCTTGCTAAAGTAAGCTTTACTTTTACTGGAGTAAAAATATGTGTCTATATGTTCAAAAACTGGAACATTTTCAGGAAGCATCTGATGTAGTTTGATATCCAGAAGTTAAAATGAACAAACTGGATTGGATAATCCTTTATTGGTGATTGTTCTTAAAATTAGGGGGTTTGTTAAGATGAATGTCAAATTTTATTACCATCAAAAGTATTCATTTATATCTTAAAGAACAGCCAGGATGTCTGTCTGTTAGTGTAATTCTCGGAAAGTCGTCATTTATTCAGCTGCATCTCAATAAATTGAAATGTAATCTAAAATGTCATTGATTTAATTCATTCAAATTTATTATAATTACAACCTAAAATTCTGTTTCTCTAAAGATAAAAAAAAAAAAAAAGTAATACAAAATAACAACTACAGCATTTAAGACGGAAATGTTTTGGTCCAATTATGGCCGCCACAGTCATGGAGACTATTGCTTACTTGGCAGTTTTCCGGCACACCAACTCATCGCTTAAGAAGTTGGCTGTTCAGTGTTGTAACCTGGCGCATTGTTGGAAAATTCAATTTAGCAGTGAGTACATGAGTTGATTGACAGCACTAAGACCCTCCTCCTGGCTCTGATTGGTTGGTTTTTGTTGGAAGTGGTGCATTTCTTCAAAAGGCAATAGCAGCTCAGAGTGGAGGCGATCAATTTTTTCACAGACACAAGATGAGAGTTTTAACAAATGTGTAAAAAAGAAACAACATATTTTTTAAAAAGCAAGTCTTTGTTTCTAATTCCCAACTTGTATAGTTTGATGATATCCTTTGAATCATCTGATGCAGCGAGTATTTCAGTTTAAGGAGCGGTGATGTGAGCTGAGAAAATGCCTTTGAGTCAAGCTAATACCAGAAACAATGATTGTGAAGGAATGCAAACATTTTTTAGTCCAGATTTCACCTCCACAACCTGTTTCCAGACTAAATAAGTTGGTTTGTCCTTCTTCTTCCCTCTCCAGGACTGCCAGACCTCATTCCAGACCCCTACGCCATCCAAGCAGGGACTTACGTCCAGCGCATGCAGATGTACGCGCTGCGCTGCGCCGCAGAGGAAAACTGTCTGTCCAGGTACGTTTCCAAAGGTCATTCAAGTCTGGTACGCACTCAGCTGCACGTCTGCACAGTAACTCACACAAGCACATGAAACTTTCCTTTACGTTTCAGCTTTAGGTTGTTTTGGGTTTTTTCTTTTTTGATTTACATGAGTGAAGTTATAAAAGCTGTTTGATCTTCCTATGGAGAAGTGGCTGGCCAGAATAAAGTCTTGCCAAGACATAAATGTTCTGGGTTGATTTTCCCAAAAGCACTGAGCTCACTCGAACAAATCATTTGTGCTTCAATACATTTAAGAAAACTACAGCTGGGAGCTCAGCCAGCAGCAGCAGCACTTTCCAGCTCCTCTTATCCCATTTTTTATTTTTATTTTCTATTTTCATCGCCATCCAAGGTCGGCTTATGCGCCCAACGTTCGAGACATCGACTTCAGGGTTCTGCTGCGATTCCCTCAGAAAGTGAAGAACCAAGGAACCGCAGACTTCCTCCCGCTCAAGCCCAGATATCAGTGGGACTGGCACAGCTGTCACCAGTGAGTTCAATGCAGAAATAAGAGACATCGCATCATTTTGTTTATAGATGGTCGGATTAGTGCTGCTCCGTTCTGATCTAACGAGCCAGGAAAGCAGCACCACAAACCCAAAATATAGTCATAATAATAAAATTGTGTCCCTGAAGGCATTCCTGAAGCCTGCCAGAAGAAATAAAATGTTATTTTCAGTTCAGCTTAATCTGTTTCACATCCTCAGGCATTTCCACAGCATGGATGCCTTCAGTAACTACGACCTGCTGGACATCATGACGGGACGTAAAGTGGCTGAGGGACACAAGGCGAGTTTCTGCCTGGAGGACACAGGCTGCGACCCGGGATTCAGACGACGCTACGCCTGCACGTCTCACACGCAGGTAGAGCTGGAAATGAAGAGTGAGCCAAGACTTTACAGCTGTTATGATTTTCCTTCAAACATAGAAGTCCAGGTGGGCCTGTTGGTCTCTGTAAACGGACCTCCAGCTGCCGTCAAGCAGAGTTTCTGTTCTACAAGAGTATTAATGGACGGAGAGCTGAAGATTACAAATGCAATATGACAAATGCATGTCATATTTCAGATTCTGATTTGTAAAAATACAAGAAACTTTGTATAATTTTCCCTTTACTTCACAGTTATGTTGTCTTGGTCTATGGCATAAAATCCAATAAAATACAGTGAAGTCTGTGATTGACAAAATTAATTAGCATGAATAGTTATATTTCTATTAATCCATCAAATTTAGTTTTTTTTTTTTTTTAAAGTTTTTTCGTCACTAAATTTTATTGTATCTGTTGTCTGAGTTGATTTTGTATAACTGGACAAAAATACAAACTTGACAAAAATAGAGTAATCAGATATTTGATATTTGAAATTTATCTTTGAAAATTATTATTTTATTTGGTAGAGACAATTCACATTAACTGACTTTGCTGTAAATGCACCAGAACTCGTCAATTAGCTGATTTTTTATTTGTTTTTCCTGATAAATTTGTCTTGCTAAAAATAATCAGAAGTTATACAAAACAAAGTTAAAATGACTTAACTCCAAATTTATATCAGTTTATACAATCAATACAAAACTTTAAATAAAGACAGTTATAATAGAAAGATAAATTCATCTTTCATCAAGAAGAAATAGAAACTTTTTCCAGGTGCTCACAGTTTTAGTGGACGTGTTTGTGTTTTCAGGGACTGAGTCCAGGCTGCCATGACACTTATGCCGCCAACATCGACTGCCAGTGGATCGACATCACTGACGTGCCTCCAGGAAATTACATCCTACAGGTTTACGATTCGTTCACCTGATTCACAGCAGAACTCCCAACATTATAAAATGTTTTTATTTTTTGTTCTTGTTTTGTTTTTTGTTTTTCTACAGGTTACAGTGAATCCCAATTTCCACGTCCTGGAATCAGATTTCACCAACAATGTTGTGAGGTGTGACGTCATATACACAGGCGTTTATGTTCAGACACGTGGCTGTCGAATAGCAAGGTACCAACCACACACTTCAGGAACGTTTTAGTAGTTAGTTTGTGTGGCAACACGCTTTGTTGTTCTGTTACAGATTATGTGGTAAAACTTGATTAATTTGAAATTAATGTGAAAGTTGAGTCCACTTCCCAATCATTTCAATTCTTTCTTTGAAGTATGAGATACAATCATTTAAAGGTAGTCCTCCTTCCTTATTCCATCCACTTTGAGCAGCACCATTGCTGAAAAAAGTCCCACAGCATGACACTGTCAGCGCAATGCCTTATGATCAAATAGCTTAATATCTTTCTGACATAAACATAAAACGTTTCACCAGAAGTAATTCTGTTTCTCCATGTGAGCGTTTTAAAATTTTAATGAAGTCATGAGTTCCTGAGTTTGAAGGAGGTTGTGTCGATGTAAATTATGGAGATGTTTCAGCACTTTAAACTTCATGAACATGGACTTTTCTTTAATTGTCTCTGAATGTTCAAACAAATTTACTTTCATCTAAGCTGCTCAGTTTGTGGTTTCTTATGATACTAATTAGTCACAGAAATCTTGGACTTATGTGCCAATGTCTGAACATAGATTTTGGTTTGATCTGTTTTGAAATTACTCCAAGTTGTGCACATCTAAAGTTTTAACTTGTTCTTTCTCACATTCCTCTGAGTATTTGCTAAACCAATGAATGCAGGCAAATAAATCATTGTTTGTTTGTAAATGGGATTAATGTTCTGCAGAAATAAACAGGTCGTGACTTTGTGAAGTTAGAAGATCTTCAGCATAATTTGTGAAACGATTTAGGTGAACTTTTACATAGATTTTACAGAAATGATCTATAAATTGTAGTTTCAGCAAACGATATTGTTTTTATACTAATGGTTGCAGAACAGCAAAAATAAATTATTAAAGACCATCATTAATATAACACTTTTATCCATAATATGCATATAAACCCCGATTCGTCATATACCCTTACATTTATCATGTCTTTCTTTTTTTCAGGGGTTAAATATTTCTAAAGTCCTGCATCAAGCTGCTGGGTTTCTGCAGCAGAACGTCGCCGCCCTGTATTCTAAGAAAAGCTTGTATTACAGATTTAAATGGAAAAAGTTGCATTTATTGGTCATTTCTGTAAAATATTGTGAATGAAACTAGAGATTTAATAAGAATTACTTGATTATGCAAAATTAGCAAGTACTATTGCTTTGAGATCGTTGCTTATCAGCTTTAAATCTTTGTTTTGTTGTCGTTTCTCGGCTCTGTTCTTGTTGTGCTCTGCTCTGCCCTGTCTGTGTCCGCAGAGTTACTTGTATATTTTAACAATAAAAACTCCTGGAAAGTTTTAAAACCAGCAGCATTTTTGGTCAGGCTCCATCTTTCAGGCTGGACAGCCGTCAAGTGAACGTTGTTTAGTCTGAACCCAACTCTGGGGAAAACAATCTCAGAAACCTCGAAGATCTGTCCCGAGTTATGTAGTTTGGTTTATTTAAAAAGCTGCATGCAGCGGGATACTGAAACAACTGTCAAGTGTTACTTCTGGCTACTGTTGCACAAACATGGCAACCTCATGGTGGATGTGGGCTCGACCAAAAGTAGCTGTGATAATGAAGGAATGTCCGGTTTAAACAGAACAACCAAATATTTTCAGGGAACATCAGATTTGTTCCCCATGACACACGAAACGCTGATTATTCTGTCACTTTTCCTGCAACCTCACATCTGATTTGTTATTTCCAAGCGTAGGTTGGAGGCAGAAATTTACCTACACAAAACCGTTGCATGCATATAATTAATTTGGGCTTTTAATGATTAATTAGAAATGTTCCCTTTCCAGTTGTTCTCTCCAACGAAGACACTTGTGTTCCAGTTAGACTAAAGCCTTATTGATTTTGAGCTGTTCCTTAACATTATGACCAATTTCCTCGCAGGAAATTGACAAAAGCTGCATTTCCAATCTTTGCTGATATTCCGCAGATGTCCAAAAAAAACCCACACAATTTCGCAATTGCGGTGTTTCCATTAAATAAGAAATTAAACTGAAATGCCGCGATAAGTCATTGGAAAAGATGTTGCACCATTATCCACCAACTACTTCCTGTTGTCTTCTTCGTCTTTTCAGCCAGTAACATCTGATTGTTGATCATTTCATCCTAGTGTAAAAACTCAGCTGTGTTCATGTGTATTAGAACTAATTTGAGTTTTTCTCGACTTTATTTTAATAAAATATTGTTGAGAACTGTTTCCAGTTGGATTTAAATCAACGCACTTTGTTGAGTGTTTGAATTTATGAGAGCAACATTTCTAAAGTAAACCTAAACTGCCTCTTCTTTATTTGCAATAAATATTTGTGTTTTAATATAAAAATGAAAATAGTTGTACGTTATTGCAGCATCCTGTGGTGCAAAATCGTCTTTTTCCCACTGTCGGGTGAGCAGAGGAGCTCTGTTTTTGATGGATGTGGTTGAGCAGCTTGTGGCCTCAAACACAAACAGAGCTGCAATCAAACGCCGATGGCATGTTTGCCGACAGATCTCTGTGAAGGCACAATAACTGGATCTCGTGTTTCTGTGTCACTTTTACTGAAACCACTGCTCATTCCAGGGAGGAATGAACAGCGGCCATTTCTTACTGTTCTCCTTGTTGCATTGTTAAAGAAAAAGCCAATTTCTATTCTAATTCAACACATCATGCATTCATCGTCACTGGGGACTTCATAGAAGTTTCAAATTGCAACAAGCATAAATCATGCAGGATAGATATTAAGTATTTCACCAACATGGTGTTTGAGCTCAGTGTTAGCTTTAGAAACCAGGACATTTTATTTGCCAGGCTCCTTCCTTGCCTCAATAGATTGTGTAAGCCACAAAATATGTCTGGAAATCCCCCCTACTCCAATTATCCATCTCCATTCCTGTTTGTCTTGGACTTTTGGCGCTAATATTTACAGACAGGAATCTTTCCAGCAGCTGATTTCAGCTACAAAAGCCTAAAGCTGAGATTGATGTGCTTGACTAAATAAATATCAGAGTTCAGAAATGTGCTAAAAACTCATCAGGGTTGTACTTGAGAATGAAACTGTTTTCTTTGTTACTAATGTTGGCAGAAAAAAAAACACCAACAGCATCTTGAGGTTTCTGCAATAAAATGTTCATTAGGTACAATCCAGTCCTTATGGGGCTGGCATCATGCGTGTTTTAGTTTTTATCCCTGGTCCAACACACCTGAATCAAATGATGGTTAATTAGCAGACGGCCTTTGACTGAATCAGAGGTTAAAAGCATTCCTTAAAGGAAAATTAAAGATAAATGGCAGAAACAGAGGGAAGATTATTCAAAAGAGAGATTGTTCTCTAACAATTCCAAGAACCATTTGGATTTTAAATGGTTCTTTGAAAAGCAAAGAATTTGTTTGAATTAAAATTGCTTGTTTTTCCAGCACAAACAACTGTTTCCTCCAGCAGTTTGTGCTGGAAGAAACAATTCAGGAACGAATAATAACTGTTGCTGCCAGGACATTCAGGACTTAATGGAACTTCACATGTATGTGAGTCCTATCGGGAAAATGAGACAATAAAACATGCAATATTAGAAAATGGGAAGAAAGAACATAATCAATTAGGAAGCTCGAAATGGAAAGAGAACTGAATACTTTTATCAATATCTTTTTCTAGAACAAACAAGGAAACATCATAAATGTTTGACCCAAACAAAATAATTGTATGTTTCCAGGCTATTGAAAGTCTCGTCCAGCACCAGGTTTTGGTTAATGTCGATCGCCTCGACATCGGGTAAATCCTCAAGGTTAAATGACAAGTCTTTTACAGAGACAATATGGATCATGTCCTAAATATATGCGTATTTTTTCAAGATACTTCGTCCACACCAGCCCATTTAGGGCAGTAGTATACTTGCTGTGGTCCATTTTGCTCTGTTTTGAACCGGATAAATCCACTTCCTGACCCTCATCTGAATTTTGCTGTCATCTGAGTCGCATTTGAAACTCAGCAATACAGAAATCCTCTGTAATGTCTAAATTGAATATAATGCAACTTGGATTGATTGAATTGGCTTAAAATGTAGTGAAAACATTATATTTGTGGTGCATTTTCTTAGCTAAGATTACATTTTTAATATCAATTTTCACTCTCCACGATGTTTTTGCCAATATACATCCAATGTCCAGTGATGCGTTTAAATCTGAGTGAGAATGGTTTGTTCTTTTTCAGACCAATATGTCATTTCAAACAAGCCGTGCTGTGGAGAAGACAATACCTGTTTGTTCAGCTGTGCAGCTTCACGTCAACATCTGGAGATGATCCTTTGGCACTGAAAAGCCAAAGGGATAAAAAAAATACTAGCCTGGTATCTTTTATTTGGCTGGAGAACGTATATTCCAGTGTCCAGGGAGGTAAAGAAGAGAGATTGTGCCATATGTATTTAACATATACTGAGTGGAAACCAGAGGAGCTTTCCAGGTGTTGTAGTGTTTGGAAAGGTTACAGAGGGCAGGGTTTGGTATTTGGAGGTCGTCTTTCAACAAAGCCGGGCCGCGTGACAGCGGGCGAGAAAAGGGAAACGTGCTTGGCCTCCAGAGAGCATCGGCAGGTTGGTTTAGGCGCAGAGAGGAGAAATTCCTCAGCAGCTCTGTAATCCTGCTGAGATTATTCAGGACGGCTTGGGGGTCATCCAATGGCCCAGGGGAGACGGAGAGCAGACACACACTTCCTCACATCGGAGTCCTTACACAACAAGCAGACACACACTTCTTCCAGCAAAGCCAGAGACAAAACAGTTGAGTCATCTTTGAGTGGGACTGGTGATGGATTCGGTTTTTCTTTCTCTCAAGGTGGGTGGTATCATGACTTGGGTGGTATTTGGAGGGATTTCTGCTTCTCTTGACTCAACATGTTCTTGGTCTCTTCTAGTGATTGTGGCCACAAGATAAAAGTTGTTTTGATTCAACAAATGAAACCTTGCTTGAAAGCAGAAAACCCTTCGTTTTGAGATCTAATACTAAGAAATGAAAAGAAATGACAGAATAAAGTTTATTAAAGTTAAAAGGATCCATGATTAGTTGTAACAATAAATTTTATTTGAGAAATATTTATTTTAGATGTAAAAACAATACAGTAATAATACTGTAGGCCATTTAGTTTTTATAAATTTGAATAAAATATTGTCACACGAACATCTCCATGTTGTTCACGCTGCAATGCATTCTGGGTAAATGATGTCTAATGGTCCAACTGTGCTTGCCCCAACCAGCCAAAACAGCGATGAGTAACATCATGAAACCTTTTTAATTTGAACCAGAGCGTTGAAATCGATGGGAGTGTAGAAATCACAAGAGGTGATGAAGAGGAGGACCAAATGGAGGAAGAGGACAGAATTGGTCGTAGGAGCTGGTGTTTGCTGCTGCTGCTGCCTTCAGCTTCGTAAATGAAACAATGAATGGCAGTACCTCTGGCCGGACTGTGTGATCCGGTCAGTACTTCTATAGCTCTGTGTCCAGTCCGATGTTCGTCTGGGGAGGCAGTAGTGCCGCTGGTAATGCTGCTGCAGAGCTCCATTAGCATTTAAAAAAGTTTCCAGCTCTGTCAGTCTGATCTTCCAGCGTTTTTTGCTCCGACGGTAGCAGGGTTTTGGTGCATTGTGGATAAAAACTGTCCGCACTGCATTTGTTTTCAACTCACCAAGGTAATGATCACCTGTTAGAGCCTTTGTCAGTTTTGCTCATACAAGTGACTCCAAGTCTTCTGGAGAGAAATGTTGAGATCACAGATTAGGTCCTTCAGAAGCTGTGTTCGGCTCTGATTTTCTTGCACTGCGCTCTTTATGTGTGTGTGTTGGAAGCATCCAGATTCACCTCACTGATTTTTTTTTTTTTTTAATTGCAGCCAACAGTGACACAGTGTGACATTATCTAAAGTTACACAAGTCAAAGGCTGTATGATAAACTCAGGTAAAGTTAGGCTTCCTGTGTTTACCCTGTAGATTCCAGTTCAGAATGGACCATTATGCATCATCAACCCATTGGGTTTAAAAATAGTGACCTCCAGGTGAAAAATATAAAAATATTATCTATTTTGTAGTAATTATGAGCTTTGTTGTATCACAACAATTTTTTTTAGTTAGCAGAAAAGAAATTACATATTTAGGCCAACATGCCCAACTAATCTTGGATCTCTCTAATGAGAAAACATCTGATATTGCTGATAGAAAGGTGAAGATTAAGCTGACGAGAAAGAAGCAGTGAGTCACATATTATTTGTTGTTCCATGAGTGAATAAGAAGATATGAGTAAGTATCGGCCTTGGTGCATCTTTTGGTGCCACAAAGAGGTCCTTAAAGGGGCGGGACATTTTTTTAACGGACCAACTGTGGTTGTACTTTAATGGAGGCGGCGCACTCCGATAGCAGCAGCAGGTCGAATAAAGAGGGTGGTGAAATTCTCAGACAAGATTTAAACAAACGGCGAGACCGATGGCAGCTCAGCTGTTCTCGGACCACACACCACCGATGAAGAAGAAGGGCTTCAGCAGTTTGAGCAAAAGCACTCCTCCTTCAGAAGACATATAAAGAACTTCTCAGACACGGGTGTGATGTAATGCTGGTGCCATCTGTTTATTTGATTTGCAAACATGAGACATTCAATAATCAATTATGTATTTCTAAAATAACTGAGATGTCTGATTTGTGTGGCAAAAGTGCAGGAAATCTCATTTTATTGCAATTCAGTCTCTGCTCTCAAATTCCTGTAGCAGAAAGAAAAACAGTCTCATGTAAGAAAATAGCTTTATAGATGATATCTTTTTTTTTTTTTTTTTTTTTTTTATAGTACACCCTATTTTAAGCAACATCCTTTCTGGAAACTGCATAAAAATAGATCTTTGGGGGATGGAAACAGTAAAAATAAATAAACTCTATCATGAAAATACATCTTTTTGTTTCAGTTGATGGATGTTTTTAATTTCTGCTTGTACTAGCTATACGTCTCCAGGTTAATTTTTGAGAGCCTCATGGTCTCGTGCGACAGCATTAGGTCAACGCTCGACTTCGGGTGAGTTTTTCCCTGTGAAAACATCTCCACCTTCAGGCCGTGCTCCGTTTCCACCAGCTTGTTTCAGCAGCATCTACCAAAAAAAAAAAAAGAAAAAAAAAACACCAAGAAATCAAAAATGTCAGAACAAACAGTTTAAACTGAGAGCTTAGCAGTGGCTCAGAAAGCTCAAACTCCTGGTTTTATTCACAGTCTGTGCTTTTTTTCAAGGTTTTTCCAGTAACATCATTCAGTGGCAAAACCACTCAGCCTTTTACTGAAAAGAAGACACTGTCTGTCCTTGTGAGTCACATCAGCTTGCTGTGACTCAGGTTTTTATCAAACTTGTCAAAAGTTTATGCATTTGCTCTTTCTGATTTTATGAAAGCCGCTGCAGGTTTTGTACCTTTTGTAAGGACAAATTTGGGAAACTCGAGATGTTAACTTCACATCTTATCATTTGGAGGTGAAATTAACTTTTTGGTCATGACTGATGCACAAAAGATTTATTTTCTCACTGTTTATTTAATTTTCTTTCTGCTCCAAAGAGGCTGCTAACAGCATGAAATATGTAAGAACATCTTCAAGATTGATTGCAAAAGGCAAAAATTTTACTCAGTGTAATATGAAGGATTATTTTAACCTGGCAACATATAGCACATTTAGATTCCTTTGACAACATAAATGTTTAAAACATTGTAAAGCAATCCATGTTATTTCAAAAAGTTTATTTGCATTGAATTAGAATTATTTTTAAGTGTTGCAAAATGATTCATAACCCTTGAATTTTATCAGATCTTATGTTAAAACCAGACATTTAAATACATTTTGTTTAAATTTTATGACCGCTTTAAGTGTCTCTAAGTGCAGAATCGACTTTTTATTGAAAAAATGTAAACAATTGCCTGACCTGAGATCAAAATTAAATTTTGTGAGGGGACTGTAGGATTCATTGATATGAACTATCCCAATTAGATAGTTCAGATCATTATATGTGAATGGCCTAGTCAAAGTCCAAACATAAATAAATGTCCTTAAGGTAGACTTAAACAGTGAGATTCACAAGTTCTCTCCATCCGATCTGACTGAGGTAGAGTCACTTTGCAAAAATAAATTTACAAAATTTAAGTTTCTAGTTGAAATTTTGAAAATTTCAACTAGAAATTTGAAATTTCTTTTGGGTAGACACTACATCTACACAAATGCAGGTGTAAAGTCAACAAAAGACTATTTTGTAAAAAATGTAATTAGAAAAGCTAAATACAATTCCAAACAGCATTTTTCAGATTTTATTTTTAAAAATATTTGAAAATTGTGAGTCAATTTCCTTCTGTTTCTCAGTGACACACTGCTGTGTGTCATCATATAAAATCCCAATAAAATAAAACAAAGTCTGTGGTTTAAACACAAAAATGTTCAGGAGGTGTGAATGTTTTAACAAAGCCCTGTAAAAGCCAAACAATAAAAAAAATGTTTTGACAATTTAAAAAACAGATTGTCACACTCATTTAACGGTAACAAAACTCAATTTATTCATCTTAATTACCATTCTATTTATGAATTATGTCTTTATCCATGAATTTATTACAATATTAGCAAAATAGTTTTCAAATTTAGTTTTATTTTTCCTGGTAACTCATGTCTGAGAGTGGACCTGAAGAGTTTAAATCAGATTATTGTGACTTTAAAAGCCTCACCAGGCAGGTAAACATAACAGCAATTCCTATTACCACAACAAAAAAAGTATAATTTCAAAGTACAAATAACATCTAATATGTAAGATAACATACAAATCTTAAATTATTTTAGACATTTTTGCAAATTAGGGTTACAGTGTGCATAATTTTTTAATTAATTAATTAATTTCTGTTTCTCTGATGCCCATTCGGAGGCCGGCGATCACACAAAAGGACTCTAATGGGAATTCTTTATTTAACAATAAAGAAAAGGGGACCAAGAGACAACTTGCTGTGCAGGGCTTGGTTGCTTAGCAATGTCTTGCACTAGTCGCTTTAACGTTGAACCTGCTTTGGGTGATTAATTTAGATTATTCATGCTTGCAAAGCAACAACAGCGTTTAGAGACGCTTTGGTGACAAAAGGAGAGCAATAAACAGAGGAGCTGGTGTTATTTAAATATGGAAAACTCAATAAAAGCTGAAAGATTGCAAAGCGCCAGTTGAGTCTGTAACCTTGAACGAATAAAACCCAGAGCTGCAGGTTTTATGTTTATAACAACCTCTCAGAGGTACGAAGAGTTTGACTTACCCTGCTCTGTCACATGGCTGAAGGAGTTTAGTGATTAAAACCAGACTCGTGCAGTTTGCAGAAGCCAGAAAAATAGATTGCAGTTACAGATATTCTTCACAAGAGGGAAGTACAGAAGCATGCACCTCAGTCTATGCAGCATTAGTAAAGGTAGACCCACATGAGGAGGACTGAAATTCAAGTATAAGTCAAGTTTCCACATTTGGTATGAAAACACTTTGCAACTATGCTCACATTCAGTAAAACCAAATGTGAAAGTGACTAAATTCCCCGTCTTTTACCCAGTTCTGAGTCACGCAGTAAATATACCAATGCTTTCTTTTGTGTCATGAGAGGAGTGTGAAGCAACTTTGGGGTTTTCCATTTAAATAGAAAAAAAAATTCCTGTTAAATCTTATTTTCCTGAAAGTGGTGACTGCTAAATAAAGATGTCTGCTCTGTCAGTGTTTCTGTCTTCATGCCCAATAGATTCAAACTAATTAGCTAAAACATAAGAAACACATGGCAACCTGTTTGTACTTTTTACTTGAATATTTCTACCACTTGAACATTTTTACTTAATATCCCATTAGAACGACAAACCTTCATGTAGTTTTATGTGACAAACCATTAAAAAGTGGATAATGCAGGGTTTTATTTGTATTATTCTGTATTTTAAAATCAAAAAATGTTTTATTGAATACCTTTACACTAGTCTCTGTAAATAAAATCAAGTGCAACCATTTCTCTCAGAGGTAGCGTTAGATTGGTGCATTTGTTTTGGTTGCGTTTACCCATAATTCCCTTTGTTATAGTTTGTTTCTGCTTTCGGAGCGGCCTTTAGTCCGTTTGGCGTGCAGATATGCATTCAACGTAGGTTTTTAGGCAGACCAGAGTTCCCCTTTTTGGTTTAGAGTTCGACTGCATATTCACACCTCCCCAAATGATTTTTTGCTCTAGTTGAAATCTACAGACACAACAGAGTTTTATGAGTACAAGCTATTTGAGGTGAGTTTAGCTAATGGCATGTAAGAGCTCAAGTTATTTTATAAAACAATATCCCACAATTTGAAACGTCTCATGGATGCTTCTGGGTGAGACTGGGGCAAATATTTACCCTAACCCTAAACCCAGACATACAACCAACAGTGGGCCGGTTTAGATCACAAGTGTCAAACTCGAGGCTCGCAGGCTAAATCTAGCCCGCTATAGCTTTTATATCTCCTGCTTAAGATAACTGTTGTATGGTTAAATATTTTATCACTTAAATCAGTTTTCATTTGAACAGGACCAAATTAAAAAGTCCTGTTCAATGTAAAAAGATGTTTACATTTTGAGAAATAGTTATATACAATAGAGAAATGTTAACAGTTTGTTAAAAGATAATTTTCTCAGTTGATCCTTTGAGGACATATTCAAGATGTATCACAGAATATTCATCTGTTAGAATGGCCTAGTCAAAGTCCAGCTCTAAATACATAGAAGTAAATTAAATTTGACATGTGAAGAAACTTTCCAACTGAGCCTGAGCTATTTTGTAATGAAGAGTAAGCAAGAAGTTCGACAAAGCATTGACATGTAGCCAGATATCTGGGAAAACAAATATATCTTTATGCGTTTTGACCTCAGATTAATAGAATTAAAGAAGATAATTTGTAAAAACTCTGGTAAAGGTGGAGACCTAAAAATACTCCATATTTGTATATGAGAAAACTAAGATTTCGGGTCCAGTGCATTAGAGCCTACAACAATTAAAGCACCAATATATCCAGACACTTACTTTCGATACCGTCTTGTGTTTTCATAGTTTTATATTCTAATAAGCTATTTAAAGTAATTCAACTTAAATGTCCATCCACACAAATGAACTTTTTGGTGCCATGTTTAAGTCCTAACAGGAAGTTGTTTGTTTTGAAGCAATCTGATTGGCTGACATAGATTTTAGATTTGCTCTGCACTGCCCCCTACGGGTTTGGCATCTTTAAAACAATGATCAGCGATGGATTTATGTGAGTTCATGTGGATGAAAACTTCCTATGTGTGCGACATTATTTTTTTAAACGACGTGGCAGTGATATTTGTTTTTATTAAGACCTAGCTACATGTGACTATTCAAATGAGATACTTTGAAGTTTGGGATTGTAATTTGGAAAGATGTGGAAAAAGTCAAACAAGTGTGAATACTTTTTCAATTTGCTGCAATAAAGTGAGAAAGTCTTAAAATAGGAGTTTTGCCTTCCTGAGAGAAAATCATCCAACTCTGCTGTCTGATTATAACCACATGTGTAACATAACTCAGAAATAAATTCCCTGTTGCACTCGCCAGGCCAGACACATTTTGCAGTGTGGTGAGGACCGGGAAATCATGTGATATCAACAAAAGCAGACATATTACGCCCTCTCCTTCCTCTGCCGCCCACACACAGAGACACACACACACACACACACACACTTTAAACACACATGTTTTCCTTTTTCTCTTTTTGTCAAAGAGATGGAACGCTGCTATTCATTTACTGACTTTGAACCCTGCCCTGCCAGTAAACAGAGCAAACGTCATCAGCTGCAGGCACAGACAGAAACATCAACACTGTAAAAGACAAGAGAGGGAGAAAAGGAAAAGACTTACTGTGAATTGTTCCCCTGCCTTGTCCCTTTCTGAGCTCTGCTCTCCATGGCTGGGCCTCCTGTGCCAGTGGGGGTCTTCCACCAACCCACCCACCCCCCGCCTCCTTTACACCATGCTGGTGCTCTGGCGTCCTCTAGCAGGGTAGGCAGGGGTCCTAATGGGCTTCAATGGCGGGTATGGGCCCTTCCCACACCGGCCATTTTGAGGGTAAGGTGGCGGCTTTTGAGTTCTTGCACTGGACGTGCTGTTGCCTATGATGACTGTAGGGTCAAGGGTGTGTGGGTAAGGTTCTGGACGAATTGGGCCGTTGTGGTTTGAATCTCCTGCGAGTTTCAGGTGAGGCAGGTGGCCGTTTGCGCTCGGCTTTTTGTGACTGAAGGTTTTCTGGAGACTGGGTGGGGTGAAGTGGCTCGTTTTGACGACGGATGCCATGTGGACAGGAGAGACAGAGTTGGTTCTGAATACGACATGGTCTTCGTCACCGGCATGCGATGATACCTGGACCACAGCGGGCTTGCGAGCGGGTAGAGGGGATAACCTGAAGTCCCCTGAAGACGCTGAATCATGAAGGTTATTGGATGACTCCAGAGAGATGCACGGTTCTGCTCCGCTGAGGTCGATATTTGCTGTGAGGCGATCAATCTGCTCAACCACCTTGAATGATAATAGAGGAGGCGGTTATTACCAAACTGCAGAGCAATTTAAAATACCACTGAATTTCTGAGTCATAGTTTTTTTTACAAAGGTTCTCTACGTGTTCTTAAAAGTGACTCATTGTGATTCCTTGAACAAGTTGTGATGGCTCTATAGGCTGAACAAAACACATTCATTACATTTTCGCACAAAATTGCTTCGAGATAATGAGATTTCAGTCTGATCAATTCTGCCTATTTTGAGCTCCTTTGAGCTTGCCACTTTAAATCCAAATAAGCTGCTGCTGGCCACGCCCCCCAACTCAATGTTTAACTCGTAATTGAAAATGGCTGCAAACATGTGCGCAATTCTACAGCCATGTATCTTTGAAAAGTAGAAGTGGAGGCTTCTGCACAACGAACAAGAATACAGCAAGTAGTTTCTGGATGGTAAGTCAAGTAAGTTTCCAGCAGCCATTGTACAGTGGTAAAACCAGCTGACCAAATGTGCTAGAGTTCAGCTTGGGTTGCTAGGTAACAGGCTGGAATTCGGTGGAGTTGCTAGGTAACAGCGCAGTGCCCGTTGATTGTGACTTAACAATCAGAAGGTTTTTGAAACAGCTCATTTTCCAGACACCTATAAACATTAACTTGTTGCCAAACAAAAAACTGCTGGGTGTTTGATTTTTATTTTTTTTAAGAATCGATGGAAACTCAAATGGAAATAAAAACATTTTTGAAAAAAGTGAATTTTGTATTAGCCCGGTTTAACAGCTTTTGATTAATAAATACAACTCTTTAGAAAAGTATTTGTTCTTTGTGAACTCTTGGCTACAAATCTATTTTAATTTAAGTGTTAGCCCAACTGAAAGTAGTACATAAATATAAAAAATATATTTTTAATCCCCACACTGACCTAATGCTTTCTAGACGTTTCTCTGTTTGTTGTATCTAAAAACTGAAGTTCTAGTCCACACTGCAGTTTTACCAAGTATTTTTTATCTAATTTCTACTGCAAATATCTTAGTACACTTGAGATAAGACAAAACTAGCTTACAATTAACTTTTCAGCAAGATACACAATCTTGTTTTAAGTAAATCGTATCTTAATATTGATGAAAAGGTATTATTTCCACTTGCCTATTAGTTTACTTATAAAAAAAATGTTGTAAGTGAAATTATCTTCTGGTGGAACTACTACTTTTTTTAAATCAATATTAAAATATACTTACATACTGAAAAGTTAATTGGAAGTTTTGTCTAATTTCAAGTGTACTAAGATCTTGTTACAGATTCTCAATTGGGTTTGGGTCTGGACTTGGACTGGGCCGCTCTAGCATGACTATTCTTTGATCCAAGCTATTCTACTCTACCTCTGTCTGTATCTTCATCGTTATTGTCTTTATTAGGATTAATCACCATCCCAGTCTGATGTTTTTTTGTTGCCTTTAACATTTTTTTTTTTCTGGGACAGTCGTGTATTTGGGCCCCATCCACTTGATTGGAGCCAATATTGCCACACAGCATGACGCTGCCACCATCATGATTCACAGTTTTAGCTGTTTGCCACATATAATGTGGGTAGCCCAGAAAATTGTGGTTTATTCTCATCCAATCAGAGCACCTCATTATTTACTCAGATTAATGCTCGTCAATTACTGTTCGAAAGGACGGCCATGTCAGGTCTGAAATGTTCAGATTAGTTTTTCTACCATGATACTACTTTAAGCACAAACCTGAACTATTTTATCTAGTTATGTGACATTTGAATCCATCTGGTTAAACTAGAGAATGGGTCTGAAAACAAATGCTTTCCACATTTTCCTTTGCAAACATTATTAAAAACTTTATTCTTCCATTTTACAAACATGCACTACTTTGTTTTGGTCTATTTTAGAAAAATCCCAATGAAATACACTGAATTTCATTTAATTCAAAATATACTGTCAGCTTGTGATTAAATACATAATCATATGCTATTATTAACATTCTCCTTTCTGAAGTTTCATTCTGGATTTTGCTCAAAATGATTACAAATTTATGCAATTTAAATTATAGACTCGTTCGTGTTTATCTACAGATTTTTTAAAGACACTTGAGGTACAAAAACTTCAAAAATAAGATGCATTTAGAAGGGATGTCTTGAATTGTTTTTGAAGCAGGGATCTGTGAAGTAGGAGTGAAATATAATCTGCCTTAAAGCAATTATACTTGTCATTGCTTCTTTCATATATTATACGCTCAGGGCTACACAAACAGCTTTTTTTTTATTTTTTTTTTATTAAAGTAAATATTTCTGTTCTAACTTAGGATGCAACCAGTTTCTGTACAACTAACAGATGATTCCTGTTTTGAGAGATAATGTTTAACAACAACCAACCTGCTATATTGCGAAAGCTAAAGGAAAGTGTCATGTAGACTGCCATGAGCGTTTTGTAATTATGCACTATTAATTAGCAACAGAAAGACATATTATAGACTTTCGGTAATTTCTGGAAAGCTTCTTATCCATAGTATTGATATTAGTAGTCATTATGTTACCTGCTAATTAACAGAAGTCGTCGCACTCTGAATCAGAATTAACAATTAAAAATCCAGAGTAAGGTTAGCAGCTCATCAGACATGATGTCCTTATGAAACAATTTACAGCTTAACCAAAACAACTACAAATATCCTCCCTAGAAAAAGAAAGAAATGCTGAATTTGGTCGTTTTAAACCTCTTTTTCATTTAATTGCGGTTCCTTTACATCTTTTTGTTGCAGGTCTAGTCATATTGATTATGACTTTCCTTGGTACAAAAAGGACCTGTCTTCTAAGAATACACAAAACATGATTTCATAATTTTTTTTTAGAAATTGCGTACCAGTCAAAAATTAATTCGTACCAGCAGAAACAATCTTTTGAGGTAATTTGCAATTATCTACTGTGAAGAAAAAATGTATATAACTTCATTAAAAGTTATGAACTAGCAAGAGGTTGCTCAGTTATTTGAGTTTGATCACTGATCAAATCCTATATGTGCATTAGGTAGCATGCTGAAACTGGAATTAGAAAGATATGTGAATGAATTATGGATGAAAGTCTGCTTTTTATGTCTATTTGTCTGAATAATATTACAAATCAACTTTTGTGCAATGGCTTAATTATACAGATGTGCATGAAATAGAAGCATAGAAACAAATAAAATGGCAACATGTTGGCACACAAACTACCTGTGCTGAATGCTGGTTGTACTTGTCAATCAATCCGAGGAGTAAATGTTTTGATCCGGCCCCTACGGTGTTGGGTTGTTTTTGTTTTTGCTTTTTTTGTTCATTTATCTTTGAAATATAAAAAAATGGCTTTAGGAGGATTTAAGAGGGTTTGGATCTCTGCTTGATATAGAATACAGACCAACTACAGAGCTCAGGCGTCCCCTCTGGAGATAAAATGAAGCCGTGTCCTTGATTTATTCCACTCATTTCAACATTTGCAGCTAAAATAAAGTGGCACCAAAATGCAGCAGGGAGACTTTTTCTCTCTGGAGTCTTCACATTAGCACTGTCACTTTCTATCCCTGTTCTGTCATTCTGTTGGCGTCTCTGTAACCACCAGTAGTTTCTGTGTTTATGTTCCTTTGTTTATTCCCATGTCCATAGAAGAGCAAAGTTATTTTCTGCTTTGCTATCGCTTCCTTTTACTATCTAGCAGATGTTTTTGAAATAACACTGACCCCCTGTTGAGAAAACGAGGCCAAACTGAGCAAATCTTCCCCACAACAAACAGCTAATGTAGTGTTTGCTTGAACAGGTTTCCCCAAGAAAACTTGCTGAGCCCGGCGGTTGCGTGTTAGGGGAGTCATTCATTCAGTGGCTCATCGTCTTTTTGAGTTAAAAAATAATTATAAGTTATTAAAAGATTGGAAGACTAATACCTGAACACAATCTATAAAATCCTTTAAAAAAAAATGTAAACATTAAAAAAAAAACTTTAAAAAATAAGCAATGCTTAGCCTGTTGGGGGCATAAGAAAAGCCTGGTGGCCCGCCAGGCTTGTGATACACTGAGGTAAACCATATATAAGTCTGTTGACTTAAGGATGTTTTCAATGCCTAAAATCACATTTATAAATGATTATTTTCTTGCTTAAGGCTAACTTGCCATGAGCATTACTCTTGTGCAAAAAGGTTTTCCCATTTTTTCAAACTCTGACCACAGGGGTTTCTGTCTGCTGCAGGTAAAACAGTAAAGTGGCCAAAAATATAGTTTAATTTGGGGCCCCACTTCCAGTTACCATTATCAATACAACAATAATGTCTCTTTTTAATTGTCAAAACTCAACTGTTTGAAAGTTGTGTATTTAACAGCCTTTATTTCATGGTTAGCAAACAAAATGAACAAACTGACTCTGTTTTACCCCCAAATTATTAGAATTCAGATTATTTCTAAAAGGTTTTTCTATTTGATCTGGAAATTGTGTAGCATTTCGATGCAGACTGTGTGGTTGGTTTTACAACCACACATGAAAGTGTCATTTATTTATAATATATTAAGTGACCAATAGAAACTCCAGGTTAAAAACCCATGATATTTTTTGTCTAGTTTCTATTGCAGATATCTTGTTGCAATTAAAACAAGACAAAAATAATTTACATGTAACTTTTCAGCAAGAAGTAGGAGCTTATTTTACATCAATAATTCCTTAATATGGATCAAATAAGTTCTATTTATAAGTGAATTAATCCCATGGCATTTTTACATGTCTTGTTCCACTGAAAGATTATTTCATTAATAGCAAGCAGTTTTTCATAAATCTTAAGGAATTATTGACCAGACCAAAACACTTGGCAGGATTTTTTTTGCTTTAGCACTGTTGGGTTGGCTCTGATTACTTCTCATAAATTTGAGTTTTTTAGCTCATGTAACAAAAAAGTTAGTTTTTTAATTATTTATTTAACAGTATTATAAATTGCTATATAACGCCTAATATTGTGCTGTCTTTAAGCCAAACCTGAAGATTGAGCACTTGTAGTCTTATATTACCAATCACCATTGCCAAATTGGAATATTTGTGTAAACATTAATATAAATTATGAACAACTGGCTTAAATTAAACATTTTTTCATCTATTTTGTGTCCATATGGCTCAGTTTTATTCATCGAGCAGCAACACCAGGCATTTGGCTCCAAATCAGTGCTCATTTACAGCCGCATGCACAATGAATGCTGCATGATTTAGTAAGAGTCTATATCTCTGGGCTGCAACGCTGCCGGTTACATTGGCGGTCTGCTAAAGGTCAGTGCAAATTGTTCTCAATCACGTCTTTGGTGAGAGACGATGACTGACTCACAAACAATGCAGTCAGCATGTTGACACAGACACACACACACACATGCTATGACAAGTGCACATGTACACACATGACCTGTGTCAAAATGATTTATTCCAGGAACTGAGCTTTGTGATAATCACTCTAAATGTCACTGTAGCCAGGAGAGAATTGATAAAAGGCTGAGGCATCTGAAGCCGATGCAGTCTTTCATGATTGGACACCTGAGATACGCCCAGAGGATTAAACATCTTTAATTACAGACCTTCCTACCTCTTTCATCTCCACGTGAACTTGCTTCAGACCCCCCAACACTTCCTCCAGATCTGCTACGACTTGTCGGATTTGATCCCTCACCAAGTCCTGCCGCCCCCTTTGCCTCGTCACTTCTGAACCTTCACTGTGGAGATCATTGTTGGTGGTTGTTTTGGAGGTTTCTGAGCAGGTGATGTCAGATCCCTTATGTCTCCTTTGGCTCAAGTGCTTCTGAGGGACTTCAGTCGGAAAGAAGCCCTTATCAGACTCAGCATAGCCGTTAAAGTGGTCCTCTGATCCACCCTTTGGCCTGCCCTGGTCCAGATAGCAATCTCTTTCTTCCTCTCCCTTAAAGACCACACGCCTCGGTCCACAGTGGCCGTTTGTCAAGTGCAAATGACCCGACTGGGGATGGCGCAGCTCCAAATGATAGCCATTAGGAGCGCATGCACAGCCTTCCTCCTCATCCACCGATATGTACCTGACAGTCCGCCTTCGTCTGCACCCTTGACCTTTGACCTGAAGATGAGGGAGAGGGTGGGGTATCCCAGAGTGGAAGGGGCGTGCTCTGTCACCGCCTGCCACACAGCCACACTGTTCTCTCACAAATGAGTAGTGTCTCGCCCCAGGCTCCGTTGGGTCGCCCCACTGGGCAGGGTTCAAGTCCCACGGACAGGATTGACTCAAGTCGTCCGACTGACTCCAAGGGCCCGGCCCCGCAAACACAGGCCTCCTCTGTGGGCTGAAATGACCGCTTCTTTCAACTCTGTCCACCAGGAAATCTCTGCCTCCTCCATCTTTACCCCGAGGAGCCTGGGTGTCTCTCCAGCAGCCGTGCAATGACGGGTCCATTTGTCTGGCTTGCTGATGCCCGTGCAGCTGGTCATAGTAGATGCAGTGCCGGCAGGGGCAGGGGCTGTTACTGTTGCTGTAGTTCAGAAATCGGTGGTGTCCCGTCGTTTCGGAGCCTTCTGTGTACATCTCCGAAGTGGGCAGTAGACTTGAGAAGAAAACGCCTTAAAAAAACGACTGCTTTCCTTTCCATACGAGCTCACTCCAGCCCAGTCATTTGCTCGCTGTTTTTCTCATCTGCGTCTTCCCACAAGAAAACTTTTGTCTTTCTTTTTTTTCTTCAACTCTCAACCCAAGACTCCTTCCTCCCTCCCCTTCCTTCCTGTCTGTTGTTTCCCCTTTTCTTTTCTCCTGTAACTGTTAATCTTCCATGCACACTTTCCTCAGACCTTCGTTACTTTACGTACTTCCCCCTCCAAACTTTTCTTGTTCCTTCTTCTTTGGTCACCCTGTAGCCCTCTCTTCAGGACGGGGGCCCTCTCCACCTCCCTCCCTCTCTCTTTCTACCTCTCCCGCCTCGTTGCTCTGTCTCATTTGGTGCTGCAGGCGTCCAGTCTTTCTCTTTCTCTCTCTTTGGCAGAGTATTTCCCGTCTCCTCCCCTCCCCTCTCTGGCTCTTTTCTCCACCTCTTAGCGCCTCTTGCCTCTGGTATATTCTCTCACATAGTCGATAGTACCTGGATTATTTGAGAATCCCTTCTCTCCCCTCCACCTGAAATCCAGCTGCTGTGTGAGGCTCGTCTGGTGAAGGACTCCATGTGGTGTTTTGCTTTCTCAGAGGGTGCGTGGAAGCGCCTCAGCTCCGGTGCTGAGCTCATTAGTCCAACTAAAAGCCTTTGCACTCTGCAATTAAACGCTGCCTGGGATTCCTCAGCCAGAGACTGAGAGAAAAGTGGAGGGGAGGGGTTTGGAGAGGACCGCTCAGGGAGGTGGAGTTTCAGTCTGTTTATACAGACGAGGGAGCAGACAGCGCTCTGAGTCAAAAGAGACGTAGTCAGGGACGACAATTTTTCATTATTTTAGTCTCACCCTCAGATTTCTCGCACATATATATTTTTTGCTCTCTCCATTCAAAAAATTTTGTTCAACAAACAGCTGAAAAAACTTCAGTTTACAGACACAGTCCTATGCAAAGGTTTTCATTCGCTTCAGACTTTCTCAATTCACAACCACAGAATATTACGTATTTTACTGACCTGTTATGTGACAAGCCAACAGAAACAGTGAACATATGAACAGAACCACCTTTTGCACTTTGGAGCACGTCTCTAGGGGCTTTAACGCATTTAGGATGTTTTCACACCTGATCTTGTGGTGGTTTGATTGGGCACCAAATCAAACCATTTGCTACTTTTCCAGCTGATGCAGTTCACTTTCACACTGTAAAATGATCCAAAGCTTTTAAAGAACCTGTTCACGCCCTCTCCTGTTGTGGCTCTTCACCAAAAACTACTGAAGGAGAAAATACAAAAACTACTGAAGATTAGCTCAACTTCCTTCTTCATGAATGTGAACAAAAATGGAGTGATGTCAACTTTTAGCGGTTGTAGGATTTCTCTTTTGTCCTTAGGAAAAGACCATAATCCATTTCTCCCACTAGTGCCAAACACTTGCTTTAGTTTTGGTTGTATTTACCCAGAATGCCCAGTGCTATAGTTTACTTCCTTCTTTTGGAGCATTTCCCAGCCTGCTTTCATGCATTCAAACTACACCAGAGTTTGCTTCGACCAAACCAAGCCCTAGTTTAGTAGATCATTTTTGACCGTTTTTCAAATTGAATCACCTCCATTTTGATCAGACTGGATGAAGATGATTTGTGAACAGCTATTTTAAAGAACTGTGGTCCATCTAAAAACGTAGGTCTTGGTTAGGTTGAAGTGAACTCTGGTGCGGTTCGAATGCACTGAATGGCAAGTGGACTGGAAAATGTTCCAAAAGCAGGAAGCAGACTAATTGGATAGAACGAGTTGAAGAATCAGCATTGATTCTCTGCAGTTCCTTTTGAGTTACCATGAACCTCTTGGCTTTTTGTTTTCTGCTTTTCTCTGTTTTCAATGTGATGTTTGCTCATAAATGTCCACTGAAACATTTCTTAGAAAAGCTATTTTTATACTAAGAATAAATTGTACACACACGTGGACTACATCAACTACTTGGTGGGTTCTGAAGGTAAATGTTTGGGCTTCATTTCATTTAGAGAAAAGAGGCCTTCCCCTTTGCAACTATGAACAACAGCCCAATGACATACACTGGAATTTGTGATTGTAACTTTTGCGAGGCACTAAATTAACTCCAACTCTACCACAGTTTTGTAGGAGAAAGCGGTGCCCAATTAGGAGTTGAAGTCATTAGTTTTTCTTCTTTCAGTTTTATGTGTGTAACTAAACTTGATAAGAAGAAGAAAACAGGCGTGTCAGCGCAGGATGAGCTAGCAGTATCTCTCTCTGTTTCGCCTGTGTTGCAGATTTTCATCTGAGAAAGGCTTCTGCTTTGAAAGAAAATAACTGGAGCCTTGAAAACAATGGGTTGTAAAAAAGGAACTGCTGAGGGTAACAGCAGAGGAAGATGAAGGGATCTGTCCATCCCAGCAGGAGGATGAGCAGTCCAACCACAGCTGCAAGGCAGTACTGTGGTTAGAGATGAAACAGGATTGAGATAACTTTATCTTATTATATAAATATATACAACAAGCTTTCCTGTGGAAAATAGAGGTATGCACATGTACATGCAGAGAACTGCACTAAAAGTTTAAAAAAGCTTTGTGTTTGCTTTTAGTTACTTAAGTGAATGTAGTTTCCTTTTGGATCGTGCTTTACAAAAGTATTTAATCTCTTGAAGGGAAAACCACTGATTATTTTGTTTGGCATATTTTGTGAAGTCGGAGGAAGATGAGGGTTTTCTTTTAGATTAGCTCACAAATAAAAATCCTTCAGTAAAACCCACTTCAACCCAGGAACAATCTATTAGTAATAAATGGAGTCCATCTGTTTGTACTTTAATCTCAGAATCAACGCTGTCTATAGCTGAGTTTAAATTACAAATGTGTGCAAACCTTTGTCAATATTCGGCTAATGTTGTAAAAACACAATTTCATAATTGTGGTGTTTTGATTAGATTTAAAAAAAAAAAACGCAATTAAAATCACATGTTTGAGTGTGTTCATGCAGTACGTCATTAAAAAACATGCCATGTTATTCTCCAAATACTTCTTGTAGTTTTTTCCTCCATTTGTGCCAGTGTCAACGTCCAGTTGTTGATAAATGTGACTCTTGTTATACGGAAAAAAGTTTCTTGCAGTTTTGCAAAATAAATAAATTTTAATAAGACGAAAAGAACACACTTCATCTTGGTGACAACCTCTTATCAAAAAACAAGAGTTTCTTTCAAAATTGCATGTTTTCACTGAGCAAATTAATTTACAAAATATTAAACTGTGCATTATATTGTTAATGGAAACGACAGCCAGAATGACTTTCTGTATTAAATGTTTTCATTATCCAGTTTTAACAACGCAGAACATTTCTTATATTGAATAAAATAGCTTCTAAAATGATTTGTAAAACATAAAACTGAAGCTGAAGCTAAGCTAACTCAGAGCGCTGAAGCTAAGCTAACTCAGAGCTAGCAGGTCTTAGCATGTCGGGAGAAGGTGTAACCGCGGTTCTGTGCAGACTAATTTGTGTTTTCTCTCCTACTTTCCTCGTCCTCAGGGTGTGACTCCAAGGTGTGGTCCTCCAATTCTGATGAGCTGAAGCTCATCAGAAGCAATCTGGAGCATTTAGAAAGGCGGATTCCCCAACGCCGTTTGGTTTTCGGACTGCATGAGATAAACAAATCCTCAGCTACAAGTATCTTCCCAAAACGGACCTAAACGTTCTCTGTTCCAGTCTGTTTCTCTGCCGATGATCCGTTCCTGGATCAAAATGATGTCGTCTCCATCAGATCTGTGACTCTTCCTTTGAATCCTTATTGTTAACTCCAACTCTACCACGGTTTTGTAGAGTTTTGGAACAATTTTTGCCTGCACCCCAGTGCTATTCCCTAACATTATGAAACAAACAAAAGTGCAGCAACACACAATTTCTCTCCATGTATTTTAGAAAAAATGTTTTGTAATAATTTGATAATTTCATGAGGAAATTGTTCATTATTTTCTGATCGTCAATATGGGTTTAGAGCCAAACGGTCAGCTTCAGTGACCATAATTTAACTAGTAAAGATCCATTCATCCAACCATTTTCTGTCACCCTTGTCCCTATTGGGGTCGGGAGTTGCTGGTGCCGATCTCCAGCTGTGTTCCGGGCGAGAGGCGGGGTACACCCTGGACAGGTCGCCAGTCTGTCGCAGGGCAACACAGAAGCAAACAGGACAAACAACCGTGCACACACACACTCACACCTAGGGAGAATTTGGAAAGACCAATTAACCTGACAGTCATGTTTTTGGACTGTGGGAGGAAGCCGGAGAACCCGGAGAGAACCCACGCATGCACAGGGAGAACATGCAAACTCCGTGCAGAAAGACCCCAGGCCGGGAATCTTGCTGCAAGGCAACAGTGCTACCAACTGCGCCACTGTGCAGCCTACTTGAAAGGTATAAATGCAATTTGTAAAAAAAAAAAAAATATATATATACTGTGGGAGTGTTTATAGACTTCAAAAAAGCATTTGACACTAAAGATTATGGATTAGTTTTAGATAAATTGGAGAAATTTGTTGATTTTGCTTGAATTTCCTCAATAATTCTCAAGAAACTGGAAAGACTGACATAATTTGTCAGTAAAATGGATAAAAGCATAATTAATTTGGTTGATAACATAATATTTAAGACCACTTAATGTTTGGAGGGCCACATAAGAAGCTATGGGGGGCTGGATTTGGTTTGACGTGTGTGGTGTAGTGTATTCAATTAGTAGAACTAAATTACAGTTTGGTCTTTAAAAAAAATCTAAAGTCCTTATTACTTTCCATCAAATGTATTCATATTTAAACTGCCAATACATGGAGAGCAAAGTAGAACCAAAGTCAAATTCTTTGTTTCTGTAACCAATAAAGCTGATTCTGATTTTGATTATGGCAAAGCTTCATTCTTTCACCTAAAATAAAACATATTTTTACACTTGAGAATATGTCAGAAATGAAAGAGTCACTAGGGAACCTGGTAACAAAGTGATGTGAAACTTTTTACTTTTATCCAATAGCCAACTCTCACCACATTTTACTGTCAATCTTGGATCTTCTGACTGAACTCCTTTCATGCAGGAAGCATTTAAACTGCTTTGCAATAATGCCTCCCTGTTATTCAGAACATTTTTAGTTTTGCTCCACACCAAAAGCTCGTGTTAGAATGATAATATTTTCAAGCAACAACTCACAGCACGTCTTTCAAAACTATATGGGAACGGTTTTAAGTAAAGCTGGAGTTGAATTATTGGTTTTATATGCAGTTGATAGGATGGCTTATGTTGCCTCCAATACAGTAAAAATACAAGCCTTGCTGTTCCAAAGTTAAAGATATTTTCACACATTATGTCAGCATCACATTTGCATTCTTCTTTTAAATGTGAAAATTAACATAACAGTGCAAAGCTATATGTCTAAAAATACAAAATATGCCCCTTTAGGTTACTTCCTTGACATGCATAAAAGCAAAACACAGAAACTTTATCCAGCCAATCTACATTCCTTTGGCCCAGACAGAAATACAGAGACGGGTAAGCTGATAAGAGCAGATGAAGCAAGATTTCTGTGTGCCAACTTGATCTCAGTGGTTCTTAGGAGAGATTCCTCTGGCACGACTATTTTTTTGTATGCAATACAAAAAAAAACCAGAGCTACATGTGGATGTCTGCAGGTATCTAAAGAGAAATTCACAGCCTTTGCCGCTTTCACACCAGAGTGTTTTGTCGCCCTGCCAACCAGTTGCTGCACGACTGGAGGGCAACAACATCAGAGAAAATAGGAGCCACACTGTACCAGTCCACCATTGTGAAGCATTTTAACCTGAATACGGTCAAGATGACCCAATTGGCAGATACGTCAATTGGGTCTAAATGAGAGCACAAAGCATTAATAGATACCAGTCAGGCAGCGTGACACGTTAACCCTCCTGCTGAGGCAAACATTTTAACATTAACGTTAAAATGACATGCAAATCTTAAAACTGTAACACTTTTATGATAAGAATCTGTGTTTTATTGGCAAAGGTTCCTACTTTCTATCTTGTATTATTACAAATCTGAGCCAGGAAATCAAAACATCTATATAGGTGATGTTCTAAATCCTTTATTTAAACTGAGAACTTATTGAATGAATGTAAACATTTTTTTTTTTTTTAAATATACATTTGTTAAAACTGTCACAAACAGTATCTATAATATACTCTCTGCAGAAATACACTTCTTCAGATCAGAAACAACCGATCAGAGCCAGTAGGAAGGTCTTAGTGCTGTCAATCATCCCTGTGTATGCACTGCAGAGCCTGCCATGAATGCTCAGGCTAGTTAGCATGGCGACCAATTGAAGGTGGATTAGCTGTTTTCCTGTACTGATAAGTTGTTTCTCCACCATTGGCACAGTTAGCCGAACAAGCATGAGAATGATTGGCAACGCTAAGACCCTCCTCCTGGTTCTGATTGGTTGTTTTTGACCGGGACGGTGCAGTTCTTGAGACAATAGTAGCATTCTGAGGAGCTGTAGGAGACTAGGAGACTGATCTTTTCACAGATTATCTGTCTCATATCAAACTGTCTCAAATATGTAAAAGAAAACATTTTTGTAAAAGTTACATACTGCAGATTTAAATGTTTAAAGTTTCACTTTGGGCCCAAAATAATTCTTCAATGTCAAATTTAGCCTATTTCGGAAATTGCTGTCCTTTGTCAGTCTAAATGCAAGTTTATTACATGTTTTTAACTTAAATATTATCAAATGTATAAGTTCTGTTGCTTATTCCTTAACTTTTTATGTTCTTAAATACACTTTGCAGCTCTTTAAACATTTAAATGTTTGCTTTGCCTTTTTCTGTTCATCCTCACATCACCTATAACATAAAGGCAAAACGCAGAAGATAAACTGATATTTTTATAACATTTTCTCTCTCAGGTGATTTCATGGAAAACTGTTTCAGACTGTGAGATCCAGGAAATAAACTAGGTCAGTGCCTTGGCTTTCTAAACACTTCTCCTCTTGGTGCTCAGTTGGCGTTTGATCACAGAAAACTATGACTGTTTGAAACTGTTTTACATTTTGAGATGATTCTGTGTCAGTAAAAAGATATTTTACCAAATCAAATTGAACACACTATCAGTTATTTCCCCCTTTTGTAAGCAAAGTGCTTTTCTTTAGGGTCAAGCATTAACTCTGGTTTTTTACATCTAATTTTTAGTTCAGTTCTCCCTCTTCTTATTTACTAAAACAGATCATTTGTGTACAATTTGGAAGTAGCTTTTATTGTGGTTTGGTTATATATAAACCAACTAAATTAAACTGAGATTATTATTATTATTATTATTGTTATTATTATTATTATTATTATAAAAATAAGAAACAGAGAAAAATATATTATAAGAAAACATGTATTTTAATTTCTAAAATGTCTAAACCAATTTAAGTTCCAAAATCAATTTTCTTATTAATTCTATGACATTTTATCCTATTTTGTAAATAAAAATAAATAAAACCAAATGTGTTTGGATTGAGATAAAAATGATTAAAATACCTAAATATACCTGATGTTATAATTAGTTGTTTTATTTTTTTTTAAACAAAAGCCATAACAAGCTGAAAAGATGGATATTTATTTATTTTTTTTATTGAATATGGGACATGAACACTACAATAATAAGAATATAAGGGACTTTTCATCTTTGATTAACAATGTTTAATGATAAAAGCAGTAATACTGGTAGTTCTTTCTTTATTTGCAGATAAAAGTTAACACTAACATTTTAAGATGCAATTAATGTAGAAAATTGAAGTGCATCTTTTCTGCAAACCTCGTTTGAAACTTCTCTACTGTTAATAAAGATTAATAACGGCGAATGTATCGTACCTGTTTTCATGTTATTTGTCAAGTACAGGGATGGAGCGACCCCACCGAGAGTTTTAATGAAGATGAACAGCCTCTGCATCAGATGAGGTCAATCTAATTTCACTCTCAGTCAATCTCTCGCTGAGCGCTACATTTCCTCAGAAACAAGCATAGAAATGAAACAGAAAGAATCAAAAAGTGTAGAGATGAGAAACTGTGCATGCCAGAGAATCTGAGGAGGTAAAATACATTAAAACGAACGAGAACGAGTCTGGCTTAATGGAGCTGATTTTCCTGAAGCGGCCTTTTGAAGGTGGCTAAATGACCGACATCCTTTGAAGCAGGATTAATCTAATTTAGGCAAGAAAGAAGACCTGCTTGGTTTTAACGAATGAGAGCTCTATTTTCTTAAATATTCCCCCATGCAGGTTTTAACTCACACTGAGGTCGTGTATTATTTCTGTGTGTTCGTGCATGTCCTGTTTGAGGAGACACACAATGGTTACGTTGTTCCAAAGCGGATTATAAAACAATTCCCATTTCTAAGCCAGGAAACCCAGTTGCATCATGGAGCCAGAAAAACGCTGCATCATGCTATTCTGGAAAAGAACACAGTATCAAACTAATTTCACTTTATGCAAGGTTGGAAAAAAGGGGCATTTTTATCCCTCTCATTTGGATTAAATTAATTTTATAGCTTTAAGATCTTTAGAAGGGTTCACATGGTTAGTTATTATTACAAGTGGCCTATTTCACAATACGCTGCATTTAAAGACCATAAAGAGACCTCAGGGTGCCGTAGCTAATTCCTCTCTATGTGCCAAGCATCAAGGACACCACATGGGAGATAGCTGTTAAGAATGGGCCTGAAATCCAAATGACAACTGCAAAAGGCACTAATGGACAGAATAATAACAGGGGGCCCATACGTTGCCTTGAGACGCCTCTCAGGAAGCTGTTGCCAAGGCTGACAGTGAGGAAACAGAAGGGAAATGATTCATTTCGCCAGGTTATAATGGTGATGCTGTTTTTCCACTGAGAGCTTTACTTGGGGGAGGAAGAGGATGAAAAAGCATTGAAGCTCACCTGGTTTTTGATTTGAAGGGGAGACAGGCAGCTGAGCTCTGACTTTAGGAAGGCAGGAGGATGTTTTTAGTTAAAACCGCCGCAGGTCAGCGCTCCAATCTCAGGCTTTTGTTGAATAAAGTTTCACAGATTCCACCTTTCTCTATGATTTCGTCCTCTAAAATAAAAATGTATTGATGTTTTCTTCACCAAAGTGTATTCAATTAGTTCTGAGCAACTTGGATTTGTGAAAAAACTCGTATTTCTCATATTTATTAACTTATTTGTGAGATCAAAATACACTTGAATACTCCTGATGGTTGTGTGTGTAATTTTAGACCAGTTTTATTATTATTATTATTATTTTTATTGTTATTATTTGAAATCTGCTTTGTTTAAGTTGAATTATGTTGCTACTTAAAAAGTAAGTAAATAAAAAAGCTTCATAACATTGATTTCCAAGAAGGTTTATGAAATTTAAAAACTAATCAAGCCTCATTTGGTGACTCAAATGCTTTATTTATTTAATAAATTCTGATTTATTGTGTTTCTGATTATTCACAAGTACTGTAAGCTTTTCTGCAACAATAATTGCTCCTTTATGAAACACTTTTTTTGGTTTTATTTATTTTGTCACTACTGACATTCAAGTCTGCTTTTTGCTAAGAGAAAACCTCCTCTGACTTTAAAATATTGTATTTTAAGTGGATTTCAAGTCAAGTATTTGTAGTTCAGAATATATACAGCATGGGAAGATTACAACATTTAATCTGCCTCCATTTTCTGCAAAAACAAACAAACATACAGAGTATGGGAAAGTGCTTAACGTTGCTAATTTTTAATGTTGTCAGACATGACAGAAAGTTCATCTCCGTGTCGTCTATTGTGGCGTTAAAGAGAAAGAACAGGAAGTAGAAACGTCATCGCTGCTCCTGCTGCTGGAGACGAAGAACTCAAAGATGGTGAAGCAATCACTCGGTTCACACCTAATCTGAGTCGAAGCATGCCAACATGGATAGACCGTGATGAAAAAGGCCAGTGACCTCATTTGGAGAAAGTTTTCAATTATGTCCTCATCCTGCCACAGAGTAATCGTTGCTTATGGAGGTGTTGAGGAGTCGTTTGTGCTTCGTAAACAACCATTAAAGAAAAAGGGGCAGTGCTGCAAGACCTCGGCTGAACCAACTCCAGGAACAGCGTGGCTTAACACGCTGCTGACGCAACATCCAGTCTTGGCTCTGACTACGCAACCTCTCTTATTTTCTTAAGTGGCAGTGTCCTATTTAGTACCGCAGCTCTTAAACAGCATTGTCTGTGGGAGCCAAGGCTCTTCGCTTCTGTAAATCACTGTCAGGAAAGATCACATGAAAAATGTTTCAAGTTCAGACGCTATTCATTTATCTACACTCATTACAGTTCCTCTAAATAATGTTGGCACACTTCCTGAATATTTTAAAGAACCGTAAATTCAGAAATAATTATTTAACTTAACAACTTGCATGTTTAGTTTAGCTTATTTAGGATCCACATTTAGATGTCAGATGATTTTAATCACTGAAATTGTTTTTAGAAATTAAACTTTTGTCTTTGGACCTAAAGAGGAACGATCTGGAGTTAACACACAGCTTCACTTATTTAAACAAGAAACTAGAGATTAGGTCCAAAATCTGGGTGTAGTCATGCACTCTGACTTGACACATAAAGACAGTTACAAAGTCGGCCTTTTATCATATGAAGAATATTTCCAGGATTACAGCTCTAATGTCCCAGCGAAATCTAGAGAAACTCATCTTTTAGTCGCATTGATTACTGCAACATTGTCTTCTCAGATCTGCCTAACAAATCAGTCGTCCAGCTGCTGTAGATCCAGAACGCTGCTGCTCAGGTTCACCACAATTCTGTGCTATTAGTTATAACTTTTGCATCTCTTTGTAATAGCAACACAGTTGATTAGTCAAAATTTAAATATTTGACCTTTGGCATGAAGTAAAAAAGTAATGTGATGACTTATTTTCTTGTCAAATTAAGAAAACCTTCAGGTAAACTCTCTGAATCAAATATGACGAGTTGATTTTCAGAGACAGAAGTGATCCTTTCACAGGATTTTGTTTTTGTGCGTCACAATCTGGAGCAGCAAGCAGCTTTGAACTGCCCTCTCCTTTTGGTCGTATTCCAGCTTCCTACGAAGCAACCACGAGTTGTTGCCACCGCCGCCACACTTGAAAACTTCCAGGCTCAACATTTACTGTCAGTGGTGCTGAAAATGAGGCTTGAAAATTACATCCAGTCGCATTCAATTAATCAAGATCCAATCATAAAGCAGCAAAAAGTTAAAGAAGTGTCCAGCTGCAGGTTTTGTTTATGGCGGCCTGTCAGTGTCAGTCCTGTTTTGATTTGTGGATTTGTTGCTTTTACGCTCATCAGGAAGGGCAACTCTGAGTTGGGATGCCAACTCACCCACTGCAGGTGATGGAAAGTGGAAAACTCTGGAAAAGATGAAGCAATGACCCGGAGAGCTCCTTCATTGACAGACTGCTGCATCCTCGTTGCACAAAGGAGCATTATCGCATATCCTTCCTCCCAGCAGCTGTAATATTTTATAATTACCCTAGCGTTAAACAAAACTCAAACAAATGTTCACATTCTTGCTGTTATTTATTTGTATTTCAACTGCACATACCTGGTGTTTTTTGCAGTTTTTTATTTCTTGCACAAATATACATGCAGATTTAATCATTGTTTAACTACCTTACTCAGCTGCCTGAGCCGCCTCACACCCGGAACGATAGCTGGAGATAGGCACCAGCAACTCCTGACCCCACCAGGGACAAGGGTGAACAGATAATGGATGGATGGATGAAAAGTTTTGGTTTTACAAATTAAAGTCTTGTCATTTTTTTCCCAGAGCAAGTATGAATTGTATCATGCATCTAATTTCTATTCCTCCTTAACTTGTATAAAATAAACGAGGAGCCTCATTCAGATAGAATTAATAAATTTGTGCAGAATAAAACAGAAAGCTCACCTGCTGTTGAAAGACGTACATTAGAGGAAACACAAAACAGCTGCTGTTTAATAATTCACACATAGACCATTTTGATATTTTGTTGACAAGAACACATTTAATATTTCTTTGCTCTGTTGGAATCCTGTTCGAGCTGCAGGACGGTGTGACTAATTATTTATTTGCTTGACCTAAAAAAAAGCATTTGCACACAATTTACAATTTTTTTTGAAAACTGCAAAGTTTTTTTGATTTGATACCTCTAAGCTGAAAATCTTAATGGGGAGTTTTTCCCATATATGTTTTCGAAACAAAATATTTATAATTATTTTAACTGTGACCAGCTGGACGATACTATGAAAATAAGACACGTTTCTTTTTTTGCGACAAGAAATTTAGTTTAGTTATTACTCATCAGAACCATTTGCTGTTTCAGAGTAAGACTTATGTTTATTCATATGTTCAATTTACTGACTATAATTAGCCTCCCTGCATTTCCTGTGTGACGCCACAAACAGAGGCTTTCAGATGGACTTGACAACTGAGGAAGCAGAACCGACTCTTCATCCGGCGAACCACTCAGAGGGTCAAATCAGTTTGCTCCAGGTGTCTTCACAAAGTAATGGATCAAGGTTGAACAACTTTGTTAAATTATTCCGTTTTTTAAATCAATTTTTCAGCCCTCCAAGCAGGCATGAAAGTGGTTGAAGTGCTGCTGAACGACACGACCAGTAGGTGGCAGTCATGATCCTGGACAATCTGTTTTCCTGGAATAATAACTGCATTAAAGACCAAGACAGCGACAAATCTGACCTTCTCTTGCATTTTACTTTAAAAATTCCTTAAATCATAGGTTAAATTCATAAACTAAAATTAGTGGATGATCTCTTCTTCATTTAACTCTCCTGCTCGGCATGAGAGCCTCTTGTTCAAGCATTAATCACACCTCCAGATGTGATTAATGCAACAGCTCCCCCTACGGTCCATCCTCCAAAGTGCCGCAGCACATCCAGACTCTCCCATTATTTCAAGGTAAATGTTGCTTCTGCATGTAGCATAAGATAGAAATCGATCCATTTCTCTTTGCATCAAGAGCTTTTACCATTTTTAACCTAGATATGTCCTAATTCCAGAAAATATATCCGTCATTTTCCACCTCCTATAAATATGTGAGGCAGTGACTATTTCTGAGTCAAATGTGTCAACATGTTCCTTTTCAATAATGAAACTGATTAAGAAAAACAGATTGAAAGTACATTTCTGTACCTGTCATTAAAAGTTACCAAATTAATCTTGATGTGTAATTTTTAGAAAAATGTGACAAATAAAGTAAAAATATCAAAACTTCCTTCTTAAATGGGAACCAGCTTAAAACTTAAAGCTTACACTCCCTCTATTTCCCAAAAGAAGAAAATCTTCCAATTATCTTTCAATCTTGACACATTTAATAAGCAGCTGAAAACATGATTTTCCTTAAGGTGATTTAAGTTAATCTATAGTTGCCTTTTTGTCCACATAATTTGTTTAATGGGAGTATTTTACATGCCACTGCACTCGCTCACTTACTTTGGCTTTAAATTGTTCTTAAGTACCTTATTTTGTTTCATACGGTAAAAGATTTTTACATGTTTTTGAGCTGCTTAGTCAACATAGTGACTGTTAATAGTTACTTCCTTGATGAAGTAATAAAAAATAGCAAGATATGTGGGTTTAAGCTGCTCGTAGAGATAAGGTGTTTTCGGATTTAAGTGTGTTTGATAAGAAAAACACAAACCAGCAGCCTTAAACATCTCTGTGCAGCCTGATACCAGAGGATCAAAATAGCTAAAATGACCTCTTGCGCTTGAGCTTTTGTTTTCTTTTGAGAATGAGTGATTTTGTAAAGGATTTCTTTTCGGCTGTTTGACTGGCAGTGGTAAATTTAGTCACCGTAAACACAACTCTCTGCAGAGTCACACAAACAAAATGGTTTCCAGCCCTTTTTTTTTGCAGAAGTAACTACAACTTTAGTCCACCTCTAAACATATAGAAGGGCAGCAATTATGTTGTTTCAATTTGGAAAAGCTCAAAAACAAACACAGGTGTTGCATTTTAAATATTTTGTGTTACAATATGTATTCTTTTGGTATACAGAGACAGTTTGCTGATGTTTATCTTCGATGTGTTTCAATCTAGCACTCCAGAAAACTTTGAGAAAGTTTGAATATTTTGCTACAACTCCTTAAGCCATGCTGCTGAAAACAAATAAAACAAAAAAGCAGAAAAAGTCCAGGTAAAAATAATTACAACTAAATGTTTAAATGTGAAATGTTTTCCCGTATTTCATTTGTTGGAAATGCATTATATGTTACTACACAGTAAAATTTCTTCATTTGAAACACATGAGACAACAAATACAATTTCAACATACTCAGCATACAACATTCATTCACATTTTTCAGTCAATATCATTTCCACATGTGAAACTTCTTTCTTCACAGTTTCTATGGCCGGAATGAAAGTGTTCACGTTACAACACAATAAAACTACTACATGTGAACAGCCTTTGTTTTGTTACACAAGTGGGAAACATTGCATATGTGGAAGGTTTGTCTGCCTTTTTTACACATTACTATGAGATTCCTACAAATATGTATTAATTTTGCACAATATAATTTCCACCTGTGAAACATATGGAGAAACAACATATTATAAATTCATTGTCATATTTGGCTCCGGATACTTTTAGATATGTGGTGAAAAAAACATAATCTAATTATCTATAATCATCCATTTACAGATGATTAATCTTTTGTTTAGCAGCAATTATCAAACAGTTTTTCTTGCTTAGTTTTCCTTCCAAGTTCCACCTCGCCTGTTTTTTATGTGCGAGTGTGAGGTCTTCCCATACAGAGCATCTCTGCAGGGTATTAATCAGTTGATTACCTGTCAGGGATTCAGAAAAATTTGAAGTTAAATCAACGTTTCTACATCATTCAGTCCAATTTCAAATATTTAACATGATCAAGTGCAAACATAAACATTTGATCATATTGGAGAAACATGTGAACTTCATGAATGCTGAAGGACGCTCAGTATAATTTAAAGTGTTTATAATATAAATTTGGCCTTTTTTAGCTTTCCATCATGTTATAAAGTAATTTGCTCATCAGAAACATTCTTGGAGTATTGTTTTGATTCTTTCATGCATGTTTGAGAAATCCTTTAATCTCCATGGCAACCACTCAGGGGTGCCTAAACACTTGTTCCCACAAATCTCCTCTTCAGCACTTTCCAAGCCAAGCTTCTGCCCCTCCACTGCGATTCCCAAACTCAGTTCCTCCAGACTAGCAGCAGCAGCGATTAGCAAACACCTGCTGGGGCAGCGAGTCTGCTAAGTTTACCATTTGAGTCACTTCTTAGTGTAACGTTCCTAAGAAGAGATGGAAACGTCATTGTGTAAAGATGTGCTGAAGGTGGAGATTCAGAAAGAGCATAAGGTTTTTAAAGAGACAGAGGCCCAATTTCAAGACATCATACCAGAAAGTAAAATTTCTTTTAAGTCACGTTTGATTTTTAAAGCATTTTCATAACAATTTTAGATGACATGATTATACCATAAAATGGCACTATGCGTCTGAAAAATACATAACACCGGCCCTTCAAAATGTTTTTTTTTCCAGCAGGCTATTAAAATGCTGAAAAATATAATCATTTTTTGCATCATTAGTTTTTTTAAAGCTTCTCTGACATTCTATAAATGCCAGGAACTGGTCTGCATGTCCAGTAGACATTATCCAATTTTAGATAATGAGATGAACTGTTGTTGGACTTCAAAGCGGTCAGAAAGCTGTTTACCTTTAAACTCCTTCAGCCGCGGCTGCACATAATGGACAGTCAGGCTCCTCAGAGCCAGCTAGCCCATTAGCCGGGGCTAATGCATCCAGCGCTCCCCGCCATGCGCCGTCCATCACTGCAAACTAGATCTGGTTTCAGGTGGGAGCCGCCTCATCTCTTTGTGCTCGGAGGAAACTATCGTTCCAAAACAGCGACCCCCAAGAAATGTGACAGATCGGATCAGTGACACGCACACAAGATGTGTTCTTTCTGTTTTGTAGTGTCAAGAGGTTAAAGGTTCAAGCGACGAGTTTTACAAAAGAGAAACCTGAACGGGCTATAAAAAGCAAAACCTTTACAGGCACTCTTCTAGACTTATGGTGGATATTGGCTCAATCAGAAGGTGAAATTGTTGTCGACCCAGCCTGTAATCTTGGGTTTCACAGCTCCACCGTGCTAAATGGACCGGGTGCATTAAAGGCCAAAGTGGAGCTGTGCAGAGTGCTTTTAAAAGGCTGCGAGTTAAAAAAAAACAAAAAAAAACAGCAGACAACCTCCCCTGTTTTACTGCGAAGGGATGGTGACACGCAGCAACCGTGTAGCGAGGCTGTGTGTATCAGGTTGCTGCTCAAACAAAAACAGACATGCTGATGGAGAGAGGGCAGAAAGTACATGGAGGGAACGGTGACTGACATGAGGGCTCACATGTGACAGAGATGGGAAGTCTTCCAGCAACACGGCTTTGTTCAAACAAGCAGAGTTTATAGGTAGACATGGGAAAAAATGCACCACAGAAGTGGAAGAAAAGTGTGAAATGCCAAACCTTTCACCCTCTGCAGTCTTGTCTTTCGTTAGATGTTTTAAAAACGGTTTCCATGTCACACAACAAAGTTAGTTATTGCTCCTCCCAAACCAGCATCATGTCAGTCAATTATCGTCATGAGGTTGTACATCTAATTTTCAAAGCATTTTCACAGTATCATTCCTTAAAAATTAAAATAATTTAAAAAATCATAAATAGAATACATGTTCAAATATTAGTCAGGCTCCTCAGAAAATAAAAGATTATATCTGAAAGCTATCAGTGCAGATTAAGTTATTTTGGAATTGCATCACCAGAGATTACAGATTGAAAGGTAAATTTTGCTCTAAAGTTTTCCATAAATAACACATCAAATTAATTACTTAAGTATGATTTCTCATGTTCAGATTTGTAATTTGTAGATTTTACCACACTACTTGATGAAGTATGGTAATTTAAAGCTGTAGATAATAAAATAAAAACATTAATATTATATGCGCACAAAACTTAATCAGTTTGAGTTGGACAAATATGTCAAGACAGAGCCACACTGAAAATGGATTACGTATTTCTGATGGATAATGATCAAAAACATTTAGCCAAATCAATAAAGAAAGAATTAAACAGACATTGAATAAACCTTCTGTAATGGTTCTGATCCTGAAAACAAATACTGCAGATAATACTGACTTAAAAACAAAAAAGAAAAAAAAAAAAAAAAACAACTTATTCCCACTGTGGAGAATCTGTGATGCTTTGGGCTTGTTTCTAGAAAAACTGTCAGAGAAATACACAAAGTTTTAAACAATCTACTGAATCTAGATCGACTTTACACTATGATGACTTTCATCCTGCAGAGAACCTGTAGGATGAGGAGAAGAGAGATTATCCAAAGCTCTCTCTTTCTCTCTGTGTTCCCTGAGATTGGGGCAGGGTTTTCAGCATAATCTATGCAGGATTGAAGACTTTTTTCCCACAGTAAACGTGCTTCCCTTTCCAAACTAAAAATCCTCCAAAGTTTATATTACTTTACTTTAAATATAAGAATAGATGTCTAACGTAGCTGATCCAAAGAGTATTTTTGTCTAGTTTCTAGTGCAAATATTTTAGCACACTTGAAATTAACTTACAAGTAACTTTTTCCACTGGAAGATTTCTACGGAGCCCCATTGGGGACATGGATAGTTTTTTTCTTTTGCGTTCTCTCAATAATATACTGATCAGTTCATGCAGCATAACTGAATACAGAAAGTCTTTCTTATGGTGGCCACCATCAGCTATATTGTAAAGTTTTTCCATGTATGTTAATATCTCGACTGTGAAGTATCCAAAGGTTTATATATAAACACAAGGGAACACAAAGGAAACTATTTTCCCCACATACCCGAGGAGGCTCTGTAGATTATTTCAAATCCCATTTTTTAAGTGAATTTATCTGCCGCTGGAACTCTAACGTTGTAATTAATGAATTACTGAAAAGATACTCGTAGGTTGGTTTTGTCTTATTTCGAGGGAAGATATTCGCAGTAGAAACTAGACCAAACGTACTTGGTAGGATTTAGTATTTTTGTGTGAAAGTGAGGCGGCCAAACTTTTATAGGTATTTACTTTCCATTAGGATCCTTCTCCCACACTCAGAAACTCTCATCTTCTCCCACTTCCACCAATAACAAGGGTGACTCATCACCATGAAGCAAATATGCCAATAGTTTTGGCTACCAGCAGGGTGTGTAAATTCCACACCTGTCCCATCATCATCAGCCTCTTCCTCCTCCTTTCTGCCTCTTCCTCTTCCTCCTCCTCCTATGTGCCGTCTCTGTTTTCACACATCCTCCCTTCCTCACTTACTCTCATGCTCACCTCACAGCGAGCAACTTGAGGAGAAGCGAAGAACGTGCACAGCCAGGCAGAAGATCCAGAAGAAACAATTTGGGCCCATTCTACTTTTTTTTGTCCAGGTGAGCTGAGATTCTTTTAACAGGTGACCTCGTGATTGAAGATTTGTTTTTCTTTCTTATAATGCAGCAAATAAATCCCCGTCGACATGAATAGGAACTTTTTCCTTCTTATTCAGGTTGTTTTTCTTTTGGAAATGTTTCTGTCAAAGTAGATTGCTTTTGTCTAAGTGTCTCTTTCTTTGTGTCTGTTTTTCGTTGAAAGAAACCATTAACCTGAACTGAACAAGTCTGGAGAGGCAGAACTAACTCACATGTGAAGGTGATAGCGGGGCTTTTGTCGCCCTGCTTATTTAAGATCAAGATGGATCATTACACTTTTTCTACACAGGAGAGGAAGAGGAGGAGAGGGCGTCGCGACAAAGGCTGCAGCTGCCTTTTCTTCTGCTTCTTCTTCTTTCAAAGAAGGGAGAAAAATGACATAATGGCATTCATGCTCAGGTAACTTTCGACACTGATACCCTTGAAACTAATCCGGCCTTTGAGGTTTATTTACAAGATTTGTGGGAATACGCACGCAGGAAAATCCAAAACTATGAATTTGCGCAAATTGCTAAATACTGTTTTAAAACCACTTTGGATGATTGATGAGGCAAGAAGTGAAACGCTGGTCTTTTAAGGTCTAAATTATCGGATGCCTCTCTCTTTACAACTTTACTGACTCCACATCAAGGCTGCACAAACACATTAGCTGATGGGGCTGATGTCATCATGCCCCCATTTGGGTGGAATAACAATTTATTCTGAAAACTGAGCTTCAGGTCCTGAGGCTCAGGCAAAATAAGAGGATCGAGTCCTGTTGCAGCTGGAGAATGGGGCCTGTAGCGGGAAAGAGAAAACTGATATTGGAGTTTGAAGTCTATAATTACGCCATCTTGTCATGAAATTTATGAGTTACGAGAAACGTATTTCAACCTCCATGGATAAAGATTGGCTTTTAAATGATTCACTATCCTTCACCAACCTTTAAAGTAAAAAAAAAAAAAGAAAACAGCTTTTAGTAACAATGAAGTAGTTTAAATGTGGAATGCCAGTCAAAGATAACTTGTGTAAAACTTGAGATCTTTTCTGCCCACAGCCATCACCATCTACAATAACTCAACATTTAATTTCCATTTCGGATTAAGTATTTTTTTTAAATTTAAAATAAAAAGAAGCACTTTTTAAATTATGTTTTCATTTATTGAAGGAGCAAACCCATTCAATTTACTCTGTGAAAAAGCAACTGCTCTCCATTAATAAATCATAAATTAACTGTGATTAACCAAATATTTTTGGATATTTGAACATAGCAAAATATCTTTTCTGAATGGTAAGTCCACAACCAAACAGTCTCTCTTTTCCAGTAGCAGTAAAACTAACTGAGCAGTAATGGAACTTTCCTTGGGTTGCTAGGAAACGGAGCTGGGCTTGGCTGGGGTTGCTAGGTAACAGCGCACTGGCAGTTAATTTTGACATAACAATCTAAACTTACTGTCAAAAAATGGCTGTTTTTCGTGTCTTAAGCGCATAAACTGTCTTTTAGACGTAGTTGAAATCCAAATTAATTCTACATATGGCATAATAGGTCCCCTAAAAAAAATAATGATTTTTTTTGTTATTATTATTTCATCATGTTATTATTATAATAATGTTATTATTATTTCAATCACTGTTGCTTCGTTCAGTGTCTTTTCAGCTCAGCAACGATTGGTTACAATGGTAACATGACTTTGATTGACACTTTGAGCTTCATTGGCTGCAGTTTATCTGTCCAATCTGCCTAGAATCGTGTGGCAGGTAAGGATTTGTGAAAAAATATCCAAAATGGTAATTTTCAGGGATTTTGCAGGTTTTGTAAACGTTTGGAATATCCAACTGGATTAATAACCAGCCATTAAGGCTGCATTCACAGCATAAATTAGGGCGTCATCTGCATAAAGACTCATTTCACTGTATCCTTATGGAAGTGATAAGTTCTTCCAATTTAAGAAATGTTTTCATGCAATTGTACAAACTTGCTGAAATTCACTATATCTCCAGGTCTTCAAGTTTATTTTGCACTATAACCTTTAAAAGGACAAAGAGGACAAAACGTTCTTATTTGCTATTAAGAAACAAAAACTTTTTTAAGAAAATGAGAGAAAAGAAAAGTTATTTTATTTGAAATTAAACTGACTCATTTTTTGGCAAGCCGCTTCACATATTACAAGCCAGTAACGCATCTGACCACTTTTTAAAGGCAAATAACTTCTGCTTTTCTGTACATCTAGGAATCCCATTTGGATTAATCAGCATGAAAGCCAAAGATCTTATCGCTTTAACCAGATTGACTCTGATTACCTCATCAAGCAGATCTCCAATTTAAAAGTTTACAAGTTGCATGATGCATGTATTTTTCTCTGTTTTACAGAAGCAGAAACAGTTATTTACCCCCAAACTACACAACAACAAAACTGAAATTTTCTAAAGACGCAGAACTTAGCTCATCAGTGAGCATCGGTACAAACAGCATTTGTTCACAGTGGCTAAGTTCAGTGTCTGATGTGAAAAAAATCATCTCCTGCATACCTGACGGTCCCAGCTGTCCATAAATCCCAAAGCTGAGGAGAGATGGACGGCCGTCATTAAAAAGCACCTGTACTGTAAAGAAAAGAGGAATGCTGTAAACGTCTTTGCATGTCCAGGCAAATTATGTGACAGTCGGCTTCTTCGATTCCTGAGGAGAAAAAGATGAATATTCAGGCAGTGATGGAGAGCTAAAGGTTAAATTAGGGTGATTCTTGAGTGATTGTTGGGTTTTTTTAATCACACTAAAGATGTTTTAAATGGGCATAACTGACTCACTGGGTCAAAAATGTGAAGACAGAAAGGATGTAAGCTAATAAAAAAATGCAATTTTTGCATAGTTTAAAATAGAACAAGTGCTTGTTACTATCTGTGCTTTCAATTATTTTGGGAATTGGTGACACTGAGCTGCGTTTGGGTTGTTTACTCGTGTGCCTACTGAACTGGAATCAGTGTGTCTTTGCAGAACTGGCTCAGTCCAGCAGGAACAAGAGTGTCACCTAATGAGAGTCCGTCACTTCCGCCATCAAAGCCATCACCACAAACACACCAGAGACGAAAAGGAACATTTGTATTCATTTTAAAGAGTCGATGATGACACAATGAAATAAAGTGTTCACGCCTCTGCCCTAATTTGTCCTCTTGTGTGGGCGAATCTGGCAGCCTCTGCAGGTAGTCGTTATCATCGGCAGCTGATTTCTGCTGAGTAACACTTTGCATCGCCTCTCTTCATTCGTCATGCTATAATAAGCTGTCAGTGTGTCTGCGAGCGTCTTCGCTAAATTGGGATACAACAGCTCGACACCTCTGCAGTCATTAAATAGCCGAATGGATCGGCGCTGCATTAGCATAAGCAGGAGTGATGATCATAAGACGTGCTATTGATTTTAGATAACCTGGGGAGTTGAGGCCGCTGTGTGAACAATTACTCCTCACCTTGAGCCATGTTCCCGCGGGTAAAATCTGAAGACTCTTTCTGAAACACAATCAATAAAAACACAAGCTCTTTACAGTGAAATGTTCATTAAAAATGTAATCGCATATGAATGACCTGAATTAGCCTGTATTACTTTTGACTGTTCACAGTCGAAGGTCAAGTTGCAAAATGGATGCGTCAGACGTAAACACACTCACTAGATAAAGAAATTTTAGTTAATTTGAAGAGTTTAATGACAGGAAATTGATAGAAAATTATTAATAAGAGACTAACAAGCTGCATTTCCATTAACCATAAAATTGCACAAAATAAGGAAAATAAATTCGCTTAATGGAAACCCACCAGTTTTGAAAGTTTTTGCATTAAGATACAAAGGTCTCTCAAAATACATGTATTTAGCAAAACTGCTTTTTTCACGTCACATGAGTCACGTGATCAACAACCGGATGTTGCTACTGGCGAAGATGACGACAGGAAGTAGTAGGATGATGGCTTGTGAAGATTTAAGAAGGAATAAGTAAATATTTGAGCCCATATTTACTTTACAATGTTGATCCTGAGTGAATTAGAGAAAATCCAACAATAAATACAAACTTACGCACCCAGTTCATGGTTTTAAAAATATCACTGAAGTTATAAGTGTGCAGTCACCAGCCTGGACAACTTGGGATTAACCAATGTCTAAAAAATACCCAGACACAATATGGTAATAATTTCCATGATGATGAATGCAAAAGTCCCATCTAACTACAGCTATTATTGTAGTTAATGCAAAGACGTTAACTACAGATCATCACTGAAGCATTACGGTATCATTACATCCTAAAATGACCGACTGATGAATGCAAAATGTGAGCTGGCTGCACCACAAAAAAATATTTGCATGATTCCACCACTCACATCACTCAAGCAAATTTTTGTCCTTTTCATGTTACTGAAAATGTGCATGCAGACGCCTCTGTGACACGTAAACCACCAGGACCTTTAAAATTGTGTCAGTTTGTGTTGCGGAGTTCATGTTTTTGAGTTTTTCTGACGTTTCCAAATTTGAAAATAGAAAAAACATGGCTGGTGACAACCCACACTTAATTATCACAGTGGTTTTATGACCATTACTTATTATTGCAAACCCATTGCAAGATCATGTCCCGATGGAGCCAACAGGACCATATCATCCACAAAAAGCAGAGATGCGATCCTAAAGCCACCAAAACGGATCCCCTCAACACCTTGGCTGCGCCTAGAAATTCTGTCCATAAAAGTAATGAACAGAATTGGTGACAAAGGGCAGCCCTGGCGGAGTCCAACTCTCACCAGAAACGAGCCCAACTTACTGCCGACAATGTGAACCAGACTCTGACACCGGTCATACAGGGACCTGACAACCCGTATCAAAGGGCCCGGTACCCCATACTTCCGGAGAACCCCCCACAGGGCTCCTAGAGGGATACGGTCGAAGGCCTTCTCCAAGTCCACAAAACACATGTCGACCGGTTGGGCGAATTCCCATGCACCCTCCAGGACCCTGCTGAGGGTGTAGAGCTGGTCCAGTGTTCCACGACCAGGACGAAAACCACACTGCTCTTCCTGAATCCGTGGTTCGACTATCCGACGGACCCTCCTCTCCAGGACCCCTGAATAGACCTTGCCATGGAGGCTTAAGAGTGTGATCCCTCTATAATTGGAGCACACCCTCCGGTCCCCCTTTTTGAACAGGGGGACCACCACCCCAGTCTGCAAATCCAGGGGAACTGCCCCTGATGTCCATGCGATATTGCAGAGTCGCTTCAACCAACATAAACCCTACAACATCCAGAGCTTTAAGGAACTCCGGCCGAATCTCATCCACCCCCGGGGCCAAGGAGCTTCTTAACCACCTCTGCAACCTCGTCCCCAGAGATTAGTGAGAGCCCGACCCAGAGACCCAGGCTCAGCTTCCTCAATGGAAGGCATGTTGGTGGGATTGAGGAGGTCTTCGAAGTATTCTGCCCACCAGCCCACAACATTCCAAGTTGAGGTTAGCAGCACACCATTTCCACTATATACAGTGTTGGTGTCTCCACCGCTCCCCACCTCCCCCCGAGACGCCGGATGGTGGACCAGAATTGCCTCGAAGCCGTGGCAATTCGAGGCCATGGAAGTCTTTCTCCATGGCCTCTCCAAACTCCTCCCACGCTTGAGTTTTTGCCTCAGCAACCACCCATCAGCTGCTTCCGGAGTCCCACAGGCCAAAAAGGCCCGATAGGACTTCTTCTTCAGCCTGACAGCATCCTCGACAGGCCCCGACAACCTTGCAGCCACAGCTCTGATAAGCCGCCTCAACAATGGAGGCTCGCAACATGGTCCACTCAGACTCAGTGTCCCCCACCTCCCCCAGAATGTGTTCAAAGCTCTGCCGGAGATGGGAGTTAAAGCTCCGTCTCACAGGGGAATCTGCTAGACGTTTCCAGCAGATCCTCACAACACGTTTGGGCCTGCCAGGTCTGACCAGCATCCTCCCCCACCACCGGAACCAACTCACCACCAGGTGATGGTCAGTGGACAAGCTCTGCACCTCTCTGTTCTAATTTATTAATTAATTTATTTTTATGTATTTATTTATGTTTGTTCAGTCTTTGTAGGCGTTAAAAAGAAGTCTGAGTTCCTGAGCTTTGACTTTGTTGTAATACCTCAAGGGGCCAGACGGGGGCGCGCTAAACCCACCACTCACCTGTACCAACCTGCACCAAGGGCATTTATGACTTCGCCTCTGAGCTTCTATTTAATGATTTTTTACGGTGTTGGTGGCGGCCTCGTTGCTTTTTTTCTTTATTTTTTCCTCGTTTTTTAAGTTTGCGGTGTTTCCAGGTTCACTAAAGGGGAAATTATCCATTAATTCCCACCTCGTCAGCAGATGTATGCGCGCGTTTGTGTGTGTGCGTTGCGTGTGGAGAAATGTAGGAAGTAACGATAACTTTCCGCCAAAGACGACGAGAAGACGTAATCCTGCATTTTTCACAAGGAAAAGGGCATTTGCAGTAGGAATTACGACCATAAATATAGACTAAAACCTTCTTTTTCTAATCATTGGGAACTCTTTATTCGCTTTTCAGTTCGTATTTCGGCCTGTTTTTTTTCTTTTCTTTTCTTTTATTTCAAGTGATGTTTTCCCCCTGAAGTAGTGTGACAGGAGTTAGTCAACGTCACATAGCAGTGCAGGTATCTTTATTTTTCTCCCCTGCCAGTGTGTTTTCCAGATTTCAAAGATGGAATGAGACGCTTTCCTTAAAGGTAAGACTTTTTGACATTTAGCGCCTCTTTGACACTTGTTACTGCCATAGACAGATGTCTGTTGTCGGATTATGTTGATTACAGTAGGATTAATGGTTTCCCAGGAAAGCGTGCGGATACTGAAAGTGTACAAAAAGTAAACAAAATGAATAAGGGCTTACAATAAACTCAATTTTCATTGCTGTTTATTAGTCTTCCTGAAAAATCTGTATCCTAACTTTTTATTTGAACATATTTACCGAGTGGGGGAAAAGAACCAGATGAAATAAAGTAAGAAATTTATTTTTTCTTTAAATAGCAATGGAAGATTGACTGCACCCATAATAATCCCGATTAAATGAACGTCACTGTTTGAATTTTACCAATTAAAGTTGAGTAAAGTTTCTAGGAACTTCTAACTAGTTGTTACCCGTCATTTTCTGTTTGCCTGGAGTTCAGTTATGACGTCACACGCGTATGCCTTCTGGTTGTTTGGGAGTCATGAGAAAAACCTTTTCTCCGCCACCGCTGAAAAAATTTCACATGTGGATTTGGATAAGATAATTAATCTGGGATTAGGTGATTTGGTTGGATTGGTTTTCAGCAACAGACGCTGTTAATGCAAAACAAACTATGCAGACAAGCACCTCACACCTATAGTTAAGCATGGTGGAGGCTATATGATTCTGTGGGCCTGTTGGTCTTCCTAAATTGCATACAATCAAAAGTAAATAAAAACCTGAAAATGAAAACGTGGCTTCTTATCAACATTCACGGTGGGTCAGGCATTTAAAAAACAAAAGATAAATATATTGATTAGCCCCTTGTTAAGTATAGTGGAAGATGTGTGATGCTGTGGGTCACTTTCATTCTAACATTTCCATATTGTTATGGAAACGTGGAAATTTATAGACATTAAAAATGCAAATTCAAAGCAGGTCTTTAGTATTATGTTAATAATCCAAATCAATGTTCAAAGTAGCAGAAATTTCATTTTCTGGAAAGAAAAATCAGCTAGAATCGAACACATATATTTGTTTCTTATGCTTCAATAAGATCATTACGTTCTTGCAGCTTCGCTTTGAGAGTTTTTGTATTATCTGAGCAGAAATGTGTTTTCTTTCATGATATCCTGCCATTGGTAGATAAAAATTCAGTAGTGAAATGGGCCTATGAAGCTTTCGCAGTCAAGTTCTTGTGAAGTATGAAATATCCTGGTTAGGTTGAATGAACTGAAGAAGGAGTCGTCTTTCTGGTTCACATGGAAATGAGCTCCAGATAATTCATGCCATGTCTTCTCCCTCTACCAGGAGTCCATCTGTGTTATTACGCAGTTTGATTGAATTAAATCTTGCCAAACTGGATTTGTGTAAAACTTGCCATCCATGCCAGAACTGCCACTGGCATCCACCAGTGTAGATGTTTCCACCAGTGATTTGGTTTAAAGCATTCATTTATTGTAAGTCGCGGTTTATATGCAAAGCCATTCAGTTGCAATCAAAGATTAATTAATTTATTTAAAGATTTTTTATATTTCTCTACCAGAGTTGCAGATTAAGGCTGGGCAGTAAATAGATTTTTAATAGATTAATCAAACTTTTGGTTTTTGACCAAAAGTCAGCTTTTGACAAAGCTGCCTTTTCTTTTTTCACCAATGGACTTCTTGGGTTTCCGTAGTTCAGCGATGTCAGCAGCACTCCCAGCGTCGGCATCTCGCTTGGCAGGATTTTTTATTTTTACAGCTTCTGATTATTTGGACTTTGAATTCAGGTAAACTCTGCAACAAAATATCAGGCTACATTTTTCTTGTTTTATTGCAAGAAGAAAATTGTAATCTTAGTTGAGTAAAGTAATATTAGGAAACGACGTAGTAATTTTATTGGAACTCTAACAAAAAATTATTTATCCAAATTTTTTCTTATACAAACTACTTTTTTGGAATTTTAAGGCATTTGTCTGGTAAAATTATTCTGCTAATATTAGAACTATATTCTCATAATTAAACTAAAATTCTCATACAACTCATAGCAGGCATGACTTAAGTAAACTGAAAAAATTTTAAATTTTGTTTTCTGAAAAGAAAACGATAAATTGGATCTGTTATGAAACAATCTTATTTTTTATCTAAATCGCTCATTTCTAATTTTGTGTCATAATCTCTATGCAAAATTAATGCAATAGCAATAAACAATGTATTTATTTAAAGGTTTTTTACTACATCCAAATGTTTCCCCAGATACTTCCATATTTTTATTGATTTCTTTGAACTAAAAACGTTGTTTTATTGCTACTGTGTGTGATTTTCTGCAGTGCCTGGTGGGCTGTGAGGTATGCAGAAGCCCGTCTCTGGATCAGGATGAGCGCTACAGATGGAGCTGGGACCCCTGAGCACGACAAAGATGCCCGTGTGGTGCAGATCTACCCCAGGCTGCCTCTGGAGACAGAAGCCTACTGTCCCCTACAGGTCAGCATCAAGGACACGGTGAAGACTGTGATCCACAACGCCGTGGTTACGCTGGGCCTGGACTCCAGCCAGACCTACAGCCTACTGGAGGTGAAGGAGAGCGGCGGCGAGGAGACGCCGCTGGATGATGGGGACTGCCCTTTGGCGTGGGTCCTGTGTTGGCCGCCGAAGACACAGAAATGGCACCCTAGGAGTCAGGGCTACTACTTCATCCTGCAGCAGAGCAACAACAATGTAGCGAAGGAAGTCGTAACGTCTAAAGAGGAGATTGACGACCTCTGCAACCTCCCATCTGTGACCGAGGAGGCGGTGCTGCAGGTTTTACGCCAGCGCTTCCTCAAGCACAAAATTTACACCTACATCAGCGACATCCTCGTCGCCGTCAATCCCAACAAGTTTTTACCTCTTTATTACAACCCAAAGTACGTGAAGCTGTACAAGAACCAGCCGCTGGGCAAACTGAGCCCGCATATATTTGCCATCGCCGACGTGGCGTTCAGAACCATGCTGGACCGGCAGGCGAACCAGTGCCTTCTGATATCTGGAGAGAGCGGATCGGGGAAGACTGAGAGCAGCAGCTACCTCATCCACTGCCTGACCACACTCAACCAGGGGACGTACTCCGGCGGACTGGAACGAGCCATTCTGGGGGCCGGGCCGGTTCTAGAGGTAGGTCACCGACATACAAGCCTTTTCACAGGCTGGGCGACAAATCAATCTTATAATGTAATCAAATCTTTGGTTCTTCACAGTTTAACTTGCAGTTTAACTCCCAGTGTATTGTAAGCTTGGCGGGCCACCAGGCTTTACTTGTGCCCCCACCAGGCTTAGCATTGCTTAATTATTTAATTTCTTTTTAAATGTTTGCATTTTTAAGACTTTATAGTTGGTGTTCAGATATTAATCTTCCAATATTTCAATAACACATAATTATCAAGTGATATTTTAAAATTTCTTGTCAACTTTATAGATTTTTTAACTCAAAAACATGGCGGACCGCTGGATGAATCACTGCTCCACCACCACCAAGCTTAGCAAGGTTTCTGGGGGAAACTTTGAAAGTAATTTGACAAAATCAAAGTAATACAACAATAAAGTTTTTATATTATTAGAATAAAATGGTAATATTAGGAGAATGAGGTAGAATTCCAACACAAAAATAATTATCCAAGCTTTTTTTCTCATTAAAGCGAAGTTTTAATAAATTCTTCTGGTTAAATTGCATCTTTATTCTGCTAATATTATATACAACTTAGTCATAGTATTAGCAGGATATTATAGTAATGCTTCATTATACAGGGATGAACTAAATAAAAGCCACTTTTTAAAAATATTTTCTGTCAAATAGTAATTTATTTTTTACAAAAGAAAGTGAGAAAAAATTGGAAATGTGTTCTGGAATCAATAACAATTTGATATTTTAACTTCAAGCCATTTCGCCCAGCCCTACCTGGATGTAAAATCTGTAGGAATCAGAAATATTCATGTGATATTGGTTTGAAGCACAGAATAATAAACAATATAATCAATAAGGCTCTCTGCTCAGGGCTCCACACACCAAAGGGCATCACATGCATTTATATAGGCTGTCCTTATAAGTCTTAAACTCATGTATCTAGAATGAAGCCAGTTCATGTTTTTCTAAAAGTAAATTGGGCTGAAACACATTAATCACACATCTTAAATTTAGCAATTGCTGGACTACTAAGTCTTGTAAATTAGTTTTGTTAGAGAAAAGTTTGAGTGATGCGCAGATATCTTCACCTTGCTTTGTGACTGGTTTGGGCTACCGGTAGCTAGCTGCTAATCGTTGCTGGTTAGCTAACTGACTTTTTTTATGTGCATCATGAGCAATTTTCTTAGTACATTTCTGTTGCCATACAGGTCTTAAAGAGTCTTATATTTTTGTTGGTGAAACCTGCAGAAACCCTCAGATCAGCTGAAAATTTGTTCCTGTCTTTGTCAATACGCATAATCCGGAAAAACAAACAAGCTGTTGACTTTCATGGGAAACATTCTCTGGTTGCAGCTCTGTTGAGATTTTATCACGGCTCTTGCAGGGAGAAGAACTTGTTGAAATGTTAGAGGCATTTGTAGCTGTCATTCCCACAGAACTAAGAACAAGCTCAGAGTAAATCACAAAATCTTCTACAAGTTACAGCGAGAAATAATGAAGTTAGGTTTTCTTTTTGGACTCAAATCAGTAAAGTCAAGCCTGCAGAGTGTGACTCACTTTAGCATGACTTCGCTTATCAGCAGATCACTTTGTGGTTCTTTTTTTTTTTTTGTCTGCTTTGTACCAGGAGTTATGATATGCCTGTACTAGTCTCTTTTTGAAAAACTTGCTATTTGAATCTTGAAACAGAATCTTGCTAATATATAATTTAGCCCTCCCCTGTTTAATAAAATTGTTAGTGATTGTCTGTTAATCACAGATTCATGGGAAATGCAACAAGTTGGTAAATAAATGAGGCAAATATGTTCATTTGAAATATTCTCTGAAAAAGTCTTAAACCACCTCTAATATCTGTACTTTGCCTCCAGTGATATTTAAGTTTTTGTCTGTCTTTGTCCCAGATTATGACAGTCTGCTTAAAAAATGAGGATATGGACAAAGTTGGGGACAAAAGAGGAAGTGTTGCACATGAAAACAGTCTAAAGTAGACAAAGGTTCAAAGAAACAGCTCACAAAAGCAACATTATTTCTGTTAATCTCCATTATATAAGCCAAATTTCCAGCTAATAAATGTTTGGGAATCTTCTTCAAATACACAGTTTAAATACTCATCTATGAGGCAAACGGGGTTATTTTTGGTACTTTTTACACTAATTAAACATAAGAGGACGTTTGTGCTTTTATGAGACTGCTAGCATCCCCTAAACTTTGTTTACATTCTGACATGTTACAGATTTTATTAGGTTTTATTAGTTTTCATTGCTAAAATCATTAATACAAATCAAATATGATGATCAAAATTCGATTTATTATTGTTCAAAATCAACTCTACCCAGGTGGGTTATTAGTCTTGATTTACAGCTCAGTGTTTCAGCTGTTTTTCAGTTTTCTGGATGTTTGTTCCATATTTGCAGAGCATAGAAGCTGAACAGTGATGTTTTCTTTTCCCAATCTGTCAGTTTTTGTTTTGTTTTTTTTTCTCCAAGGAGTTTTTTTTTTTTTGCGGCGCTAGTGTCTCGTATTTTTGACAGCAGGCAGACAGGAGGGAGGGCAAAGAGAGGGGGGAGGACATGCGGCAAGGGTCACTGGGACCGGGAGTCGAACCCGCGACGTCCATGTCGAGGACTGAGGCCTCCAAGCGTGGGGCGCGCCATCACAGCACGCCCTCCAGTCTGTCAGTTTAAGTGGAAAGTAACATTTTATTAGGTTTGCAGTTGTGTCAGTCATACAGATTAAACAGTGGTTTCAGATTTTAAAACTTACAATATTCTCATCATGATGCTTTTTGTTCAGTAATGTTCTCCATTAAACCTCCGAGGCCTTCACAGAAAAGCTGGATTATGCTGAGATGCACACAGTTTAACCTCATTTACTGGTTTGATGATTTCTGAAAGTTTGTTGGTTTCACTTCATTTTATCTGCACTTGATTTAATTTAGGGGAATTAATATGCATGTCATATTTTTAAGACTTGTAAAACTTTTATATCACTTTTAACTCCATTTTTAAAATATGCCTGGTAGACTTTCACTGATAGACAACAATGGAAGCTGTGGTTATAACCTGACAAGATGTGAAAAGGTTCAAAGGTTGTGAATGTTTTTTTTTCTAGATACTGCAATCATAAACCATTGACTTAAAAAGAAAGTAGGACAACAAGCAGAAGCCATTCCTCTGAAAAAGCGCTTTCTGGATAATTTAACATCGACAGATTTCTGGTTCTTGAGTTTTCTGTGAAGACATTTCCAGCTCCTTTCCCCAAATGTTGTTTGGTATCGATTAGGCTGTTATCTGTACCGATTCAATGGCGGATAAATCTAAGTTGTGCTACTTTATCTTTGTCAATGAGTAACAGGTTCAAATTTCTAACACACTTTGTCTCCAAAGTTTCTGTTTTGCTCGCCTATTTGCTCTGACGACTGATTCAAAAATGGTGCCAAACAGAACCGAAGGGAAATACTTGCATTCTTAAATGGCAACCATGGCAAAATGTGACTTTATTTATGTTTAATTGAAGGAAAAACACATTTTTTAGTGACGCTTGTGGCCTGAGAATGGATCCACATGTTGAAAGTGAGGCATTAGTTGGTTTCACTTCATTTAAACTGTGGTATTGGGGAACAAATACCACAGTTGCTTTAGTAACACTTTCATTCATGTTGCTGCTTTTGACTCTTCTCGTATTTGTTCCAGTAGTAGGTGTGGAAATACCAGAAATTCGCCCCCTCAGATTTTTGTGCTTTATCTTTCCATCTTAACAGATGCAACAGAAAAGGCTGATATGGTTACAGATAGCATACTTCCTCATTCCCAGAGAGCCCAGCTATTCTTTACACGGTGACAAAAGATGGATTCTCTCTCCAAAAACAAGTTCTGCACAATTCGACTTGGAAAAACCCACCGTTTAAGATTTGTTTCACTTGTTCACAGCTCTTCTCCTGAAAGCTTAGAGAGATTAGTTTAGCTTTTAAGATGTTTAATGAGTGAAAAGTAGTCTGAGATGATTGTATTCATAAAAAAAATTTAAAACTGTGCGATGCTTCTGCATTCTTGCTCCTTTTTTAACATCTTGGGATTTCCTTTGCATGTATGAGTCAGTCTGCAGAACCAGTTCCTATTTGTCTGAAACCTAATCTTCACACTTTCTTGTTGTTGTTTCCATGTCATCTTGCTATCACTCTCTTTTTATCTTTCTGTTTATGGATATCTGACATTCCTTCCCACCTTCTCTCCCCATTGAAAATGTTATTAATCGATAATGAAGTCGATTTTCTACCTGGACTGAACAAAGTGCGTGTTTAGATGTGTTAACTGAGTGAATTAATGCTTTACTTGTGCGTTTGTGAAGCTTCACAGGGAATTTGCAGGGCGTTGTCTTTGAGGGAACACCAGAGCGAGAAGAGAAACAGAATCGTGTCTGAACAGGCTTAGCAAGGTCTGCTGGCGAACCCATATAATCAAGAATAAATCAACTCCCTTCTCTCTTCGTACTTTTTAAAGACTGTCCAGCTCTTGCTTTTGTCAAACAGAACTTAAATCAACTATCGTGAGATTGTAGATTATTAATAATGGGATTTTCTTCAGATTTCTGCACCATCCTAATTAAGTTTTGGAAACAGAATAATCATATTTCATCGACAGCAGAGTCAGATTTTAAAATGTTTTTTTGGTTCAGCAGCACAGTAAATACTTCAGTGGGTCTTCTGCTGCTGCAGTTTTTGTTGGAAAAAATCTAAATTACCATCCGGGGTACATCCTGGACAGGTCACCAGCCTGTCGCAGGGCAACAAAGAAACAAACAGGATGAACAACCATGCACACACACACCTAGGGAGAATTTGGAAAGAGCAATTAACCTGACAGTCATATTTTTGGACTGTGGGAGGAAGCCAGAGAAAACCCATGCATGCCCAGGAATTGAACCCAGGACCTTCTTGCTGCAAGGCAAACAGTGCTACCAACTGTGCCACTGTGCAGCCCTGTTCAGGGTCCCTGTGCCATTAATGTAATTAGTATAATTTGTTGTTTAATGCAGCAGAAAATGTGTTTTTAAGGGCACTAATATGAGAAATTAAACCTAGCTGGATCTTTTTGCAAATGCAGCAGAAGTGCCCAGAGGCAACTATTTAATTAAAATTAATTGAAATTATGAATTACATTTTTTTCCACCTCTACTATCTCTGTAGTTGTGTTGAATTAAAAGCAGAAACACTGTTTCATCAAATATTTGTGTAATTGCAAGTCAAACTGTCATCATAACCTTCTGTACCGTTGTCACATTTGTTCCTAATGTCACACCGCCTTATCTCGATTCAAGGTTTTATTGTTTTTTTTCTCAACCATTCTACTTTTACGGACTAGTTGTACCAGAATATATTGCTAAAACCCATTAACAAACCATTAAAATATTAGTAAATAGCTGCCTCTGCATTCAATAAGTACTTCTTAAAATTAAATAATACTGAACATCTTGTCACATTGATCATTCTCCAGGATTTTTGCGATTGTTTCTGATTCTTTGCAATCAAAATCACAGATTTTGTGAAGTTGATTTAAAAATAATTGCAAGGTAAATGTGACTTTTTGTTTCTCTTCAAATAGACTATGGAGTATAATTTGACATAAAATAAGGCTGAGACAGAAGAGTAGAAGGAAGAAATACTGCCACCTGCAGGTGGAAGATGGCATCACTTAAATTCAATAGATTTGAACATTTTTGCTGAAAATTTCCAATAAATTAAGCATTAGCGAGAAAAAAAATGTGGGAATCTGTTGATTTTCTTAAACTACTTTCTGTTTATTTTAATCTATGTTTCATGTGTTTCTGCAGGCATTTGGCAATGCAAAGACAGCAGAAAATGACAACTCCAGCCGCTTTGGAAAATTCATCCAGCTCATCTACCTGGAAAGTGGCGTCATCAGAGGGTAAAACATCATGTGCTTCCTTATAAAAACTGCAAAAATACAAAATCCTGCTAAATATTTTGGTCCAGTTTATAGTGCAGTTATGAGTTTGTCAATAATATTGATGAAAAATATTAGTTCCACTGGCAGATTATTTCACTTGTAATATGGGAAATCATCAACAAAAACAATCACTTTTATCTTACTAAAATATTTGCACTAGAAATTAGACCAGATTTTGCAGTGAAGATGGTGGATTTTACATAATTTCTCAGTGGATGGCTTTTATTTATTTCTGTTTTTGTGCATAATTTACAGAGCATTTGTTGAGAAGTTTCTGCTGGAAAAGAACCGCCTGGTGTCCAGAGCTAAAAATGAAAGGTATAAAATCTAAAATCTTCGAATAATCAACTCAGATTATGATCCAAATATTGATTAGGTGATACATTTCTTGTCATATCTGTATAGCATTGATATCTAAATGGAGCCATCACGTTTAGTACTAATGTAAATAATGAAAGTTAAATGTTTTTTGCGGCGTTTGATCCTCAGGAACTTCCATGTTTTCTACTGTTTGCTGATGGGCGCGTCTAAAGACGAGCGGGAAGAATTTCATCTAATGAAGCCGCAGGATTATGTTTATCTCAACCAGGTACCTTTGATCCACATGCTTTACTGCTGCAGAGAAAGAGGAAGTGACGAGCTAATAGAAGACACAATGATGAAGCCTCTGCTCTGTCTGTGATTAGACGGCATAATGACTTAAATGCTTAAATGCTTGCTGTAAAAAACTACAGCATCCGTTGTAAAATCGAAACATAATTAAGCTCAGTCTACTCATATTTCCTCTTATGTCGAAGATTAAGGATTTAGCTTAACACATTTATGAAAGTGTAAAACATTTGCTCCTCTTTCATAAAGTGAATTGGAAAGTATTTATTTTGTTGAACTACCAAAATCTATGCACTTTGTTGGTATGTGTGATAAATCAACACTAAATGGTGCATAAGTATCAAATGGAAGCAATTCATACGTGATTTTAAATTGTTTTAATTTTTGTTTGGAAATAAAAATCTGAAAAGTGTGGCATTGATTTATAAATAGATAGATAGATACTGGACTGTGTCAAGTATATTCAATTTAGTTTATTTATAAATGGCTAAAAATGTGTTTTACACTCCTATGATTGATAATAACTATCATAAAACCTTATTTATTAACAATACATCTTAACATGACAGGTATAAAATGTTGCCTTGTTTGTAGGCTTAATAAAGTTGCTGGTTGAATCTTCTTCCTCTTTTTTTTTTTTTTACTTTAAAAGTTGCACAAAATATGTGAAACATTTTCAAAATTACTGATAAAATATTTTTTATCTTCAACTGAAACCTTTTAGGAAGAAAAAGTTCATTTAGTTAAATATTTTCCTCCAGATTTCTCTATGCAAGTGTTGCCAATTCTTGGTCCTCAGTTATGTCTGCAATAATTAGAAATAAACAAAAACAAACAACTTCACCTTATTTCATTTTACTTTTATATGCACTGCCATTCCTGGGAATTTCCCAGTGAATGCTGAAAGATTACTGATAGAGGTTGCACTGGTTAAATGGATGAACTGTGCACAAACACATTGTTTCTGATTTTTTAATTTCTGCACTTTTTCAACAGGGGGAATTTAATTTAAACAAGGAGGACGATCTAAAACAGGAGTACAAAAGACTTCAGCAAGCTATGGAGATGGTTGGCTTTTTGACCGCCACTAAAAAACGGTAAATGTGGTTTTTTTCACATTACATATCTGAAATACTTTCTAACATAATTCATAATAAAATGTAGAAAAATGCATTGATTTTTGCAGTAACACTCAAACATATGCCATTTCATACTTATATCACCTCTCGTTTAAAGTGTACACCTGTTTGCCAAGCGAAGTGTAATTGAAACTAAGCTCTATCGAGTAGTTTCTGCTTTCTATACTAGTGTTGGTTACATGTCTGAGCCTGTTGCAGAAAAATGCGGCACATATTCCAGCCAGCGCCCCAGAATGCCTCAGGACACAATGTGCATCAGCTACATAGTTTGTTATGTGTTCAGCTTTGATTTCCTGGTGAATATTCACACACAGCAACATGGAGGTGGAAGATTAAATATTCACGTTTTTATTAATCAGAAGTGGCTATGTGTTCCCTAATGGATGTTGTACATATTTTAGGTTTGAATAATGCATTTAACTTTTTTTTTTTTATTATTATTATCTGGTTAAGGTCAGATTATATCAATGTCAAATCTATTTATATAGCACTTCAAAAAAACAATAACAATAAAATAAGTTTATAAAAAGAGAAAGATAAAAGAAATACAAAAAATTAAATAAATAAGCAGTTACAGATTGCTCTGAGTTTTTACTCCACTAGAGGTTGTCATAGTTCCTACTTAACTGAAAAGGTGAGTTCTGCAGTAAGTTTGGAGATTTGTACTTAAATAAACTAATGTTTTGTGAACTAAATAGTTCTTAAATAGTTAGTTGGCCCTAAATGAGGTTTTAAACAAATTAAGCTAAACTGAATAAAGCGTGGTGAAAGGTTTGTCTTACAGGCAGTGAGGGGGCGCTGATAAGTCAGTGTTTTGTGTTATCATTCGATAAATTAATTGATCATTAAATTAGGTCAAGTTTTAAAAACATTTATACAGAGTCTGGCTTTCAAAAGACTGTCACACTCAGGATATTTAAAAAAATTCAGATGAATTTTTTTAAATAAAACATAATTTATAAAATTATGTTTTCATAATGAGGATGAAGACAATAAGTCTTAGATTGGAAACGATGAACCGTGTTGAGCTCAGATTGTCTGGTTTCTGTGTAACATCAGAAAACTCAGGAATCTAGAAATGTAAATCCTCTCTCAAGATGGTGGAAAAATATTATTTGGGAATCTCTCCATTTTTGAAGATGCAGAAAGGACGGCTTTCGGGATTACAATTGAGATAAACTGCTAGGGAAAAAGTTGAGCCACTCCAGAACTTTCTGATCAATCATTTAAAAAAAACTTAAAAACTACATTACACCATGATAAGGACAACCGACCCATACACAGTTGACAGTCATTCAACATGTTTGTTTTATTTCCACTCTAAATTTCTGTTTTTGCTTTGCAGCATTTTCTCTGTGGTCTCTGCCATCCTGCTCTTGGGAAATGTGACGTACAATCAGTCAAAGGACACTGAAGTCCTTGAGGTTGGACCTGCAGAGGTTTTATCTTCACTGTCACACTTGCTTATGGTAATACTGATCACACTATACTCATTAGTTTATTATGAATACATACAATAATCCTGCATTAAATTTCGAAAATCTCTGTCACACCGCTGCATTTCTCTTGCATTTCCCTTTTTACGAATCTTAAACTGCTGCAAACTCAATTTAATTAGTTCACAAGCTAAACTGGGCTGCAACTTATTTTAGAATATTTTTTTGGACAAATCAAAAAAATGTGTGGATTGGCATCAAAACTCAGATATGAAATATAAATTCAAAAATATACCTCTTTTGCTGGGTCTAATGTAGCAGCAAAAACCCAAAAATAGAATTACTTAACCTCATTGTGCACGATGCAGACAAAGATTCACTCACCTCAGCATGCCAAATTCTTGGGATAGCAGACACAGAAAGGGAGCTTGACCTATTTTTTATCAAGTGTGTTCATCATTATTTGACCACTTCAAGATCAGATGAAAAAATGCACAGATAAAAATAAATTACTCTGTATACTCTTTACTGGAACAAGCTGGGCATTTTCCCCCTCCATCCCAGTAGTTAATATGCGGGGCAAGAACGCATCAGAAGTGATGACTATAGTTGATAAAAGTGACAGAAAATGATTTTTCACTTCATGCTCATCGGTTCTTCATGTTTGGACTCAGGTTGGGTATTTATCATTTATCTGGAATAATTTCTTATAAGAATTTTCATTTATTGTCATCTCGATAAATTTCAATTAATGGTGAAGAACTGACATTATTATTGGAAATGCTATATTTTTTTATTTTCACCACCATTTGATCCATGAGAGCATCAGTAAATATCAGTAAATTGGAAATGTTGTGCAGTTTATTGATATAAATCACACTTCTTTTAGTAAGTGGTATCCTAAAGAATCCCATTTCATTGGGAATGTTTCAGAATTTACATTTGCGTATACATTTTGTGTCAAAAGAAGTAATTAATAGTTTATAAGCTAATCTTTGTTATCTCTGTTTCATTTTATTTGCAGGTGAAAAAGGAGCAGCTGGTGACGACTTTAACTAAGAAGAAGGTTGTGACTGCAACCTCCACTGTGGTTTCATCCTACACACTACAAGAGGTAACTACTTTGAATTTAGGAAGATCCTTTATTACCTGTAATTAAACTATTATGTCCATTTGTCATTTCGGTGTCATGGTGTTGCCATATGTTTAATTTTTCTTGTTTAATTTCTAGGCCGTGTCAGCTCGAGACTCCATGGCGAAGAGTTTATACAGCGCTCTGTTTGACTGGATCATCCTTCACATTAACCACGCAATGCTCAACAGACGGGACATGGAGGAGTCCGTCTCTGTGAGTCAAAAAGTTAAATCTTGTTCTATAGCTCTCTGATCTTTCAGTAAATGTTTGTAGATGATATGAAGATTATCAAAACGATCTAATATTCTGTTATTTTAAAAGCTTCTGTTGTGTTTTTAGTGTTTGTCCATTGGTGTCCTGGACATGTTTGGGTTTGAGAACCTCCGGAGAAACAGTTTTGAGCAGCTGTGCATCAACTATGCCACTGAAAAGCAGCAGTTTTACATCAACCAGAACGTCTTTAAGTTTGAGCAGGTTGGTCTTTGTTTTCCTATTAATATTTTAGTATCAACACAATATAACATTCCCGTTTCTCCTGCTGCTGCAGTTACTTTTTTTTAAAAAGTTGATTTAAATTAATTTTGTGGGAGGTTTGTGATTATTTGTTTGCCATTTTATTAACTTTTAGGAGGTCTATGTGTCAGAAGGCATTACCTGGGAAAACATCAACTTTACTGACAACAGTGACTGCATCCAGTTGATCAGTAACACATCAGCAGGACTTCTCCACTTACTGAACAAGGAGAGCAAGTAGGTGAAATTTTACATTAGAAACCACTACTTAACAATTTGGAATTGGGGAGAAATATGCTTTGGTGGAATAAAATGTTGAAATGTGAAGGGATTTGCTCATAAACATCAACCTCTGGTAGTTTTGAAAATCAGCTGGAACAAAAAAGCAGCTGCATTGCATATGAAGCAGTGCTGTTTTGCATGCATAAAAACGTGTTGTTTTTATGTTTAAATATATAAAATACACTAATTTTTTTTCTTCCATTCAGAGTAATATCTCATAAGGTACCATAGAAATACAACAATGATTCTTGGGTTTTCGACTTGCGTGTGGAACATTGCGTCCAGAGATCCAGTTCATCCCAAACTGGGTCTCTGGGATGAAAATTTAGGATTCCAGCGGTGAAATTAATAATTTAGTTTTACCAGCATTGTTCTTTTGGCTGGAAATCATCTTAACATTTAGGAGTCCTAAGACTTGAAACATGCAAAATGCTTGTTAAAAGCTATGAAAAATGTTTGACTGCTTTTAATGTCAATAAAGTTTTTCCATTAATCATTTAGCAAAAATATACATTCATATAAGAGCATCTAAAAGTAGCCTTTTTAAATTTTTTTTCTTTTTCTTGGACATCTCATTTTATACTAGATTAAAACTTGTTGGTTGAGCAAAATTAAGCTCAAATCTAAAATGAAGCATAGGAGTCATTTTAACCAGTTCAGTTTAAAACTGTTAGGTGAGTTTTATACTTTTAAATATGGCCGCAGGGTACTTAACTAAACAAATTTCAAAGGCTTAGGAAACGTAAAGGCTTAGCAAGCGCAGGTTGCAGCAGGACTTGACAATCCAGTTTTTTAAATATTCATTTCAGGGTTTAACTTTAATTTTATGCATGACTCAGAAATCTGCCTAACTGAGTTTTCTGTTGTGGTTTTATTCATTTCTTTGGCCTTATGCGCTTTCTCAAATATCGTATCGTAATGGTGACTATTTTTCTTTCATTTCCGTCTCTCTCAGGTTCCCTCGGGCCCCAGATGAAACCCTGCTGGACAAGTTTAAACAGCACCATCAGAGCAATCCTCGTTTTGGGGTCTCTCCCTTTGTGCAGGATACTTTTGCCATTGAACACTACGCTGGGAAAGTTAAATATCACATCAAGGTAAAACTCCCCCAATGCAAACATTTCTACATTCCAGTTAAGATAAAAACTTGTCATTCAGCAACAGGACGTTAGTGTGTAGGAAAAGATCCAGAAAATTCCAGATAAAGCGATTGGTTGTTAAACAACGCATGTCTCAGGTTGACTTTACGACAGACCCATTCAGGTTCGTGGTATTTATTCAAACAAAAAGAACAATCAAGTTGGTGGTTAACATCAGTCCAGCAGCTTCTGACTCTTTAGATTAAATAAAATATAATAAATAACTCTAGACAAATTACAAAGGAGTATCTCCCAATGTGCATTTGGCAGCGGTTAATAGCAGTTAGCAACAGTTAACATTTGTAAAATTAAACATAGCTAAAATGAATAACATTAATAATGACAGCAGTCAAAATCATATGCAAAATATAGCAAAATTACTCATGAAACACTGTATTATTAAATCTGTCTAGAAAGTATGTAAAGAATAATAGAAGTAAAGAAAACGCAAAGCGGATGCTATTACATATCAGTTACAGCAGCAGACAAAGGGGGAGGAGCTGTCAGTTACTTTTTACCATGGTAATCACCAAGTACCAAGAGCAGTGTAACTAGGTTTCAGCCAATCAGTGCCAAGGAAAATAAATCTAGCTTCCGGATTGGCTGCTTTGCAAACTTCAGCCACCAGGATTGGGCTAAGCAATACCACCTGTATAATCTGCCTTTTTAAAAAGATATTTTATGCTATGTGAAAAAATTCGCAAATAGATGGATTTTTCACAATTAATTTGGAGTTCAAATCCGCAAAAACTGAACCGTGAATACAGAGAAGTTCACTTTTTACTAAAAGTCAAGAGAAAGTTACCATAAAAAAATCTCCCAATATTCCAGAATGTTATAAAATAATAATTTTGGTAACCGTAACAAATCTAAAACAATAAAAGTTCAGTTTTCCTTTGTGACTGCTTCATACAGTGCATGTAAACTTCAGATATTAACTGTAAATTTTGATGATGCTGCTTTTAGGATTTCAAAAAGAAAAACACAGAGCACATGCGTCCTGAAGTCGTATCTCTTCTGCGGAGCAGCAAACGCTCCTTCCTGCTTGACTTGGTTGCATCCAACCCTGAAGCTTTGTTCAGATGGAGCATCCTCCGAGCGACCATCCGCATCGTCTCAGTCTTCAAAAAACTCCTAAAGCAGCGGACTGAACGGAGTAAGGAGTCTTTTTCTCGTTTGTTGGACTATACTGAATTTCCAAGTGACTCAGTTAGCATATGCTTTGCATAACTTGCATTTTGTGTAAAATAATTTAAATTATTGTTCAATTTTCATCTTAGATACTCCAAACCAACCCCCACGCACGCCACTCTCAGCCTTAAAAAGGCGCAGCAGTTATCTGGAGAGGCTGTCTGGGTAATTATTACTACTTATAATAATTAGGGTGGATATACTTTGGCCTAAAGTAATACCTTTTCCTCTTGTTTCTTCCCACAGCAACTATACTCTGGAGTTCTCCTTTGATCGCTCTGATGAACAATCACTCGATATGTTTGAGGACATCTTTGTCAATTATGAAGAGAAAAAGTGAATATACAATTTGTTGTTAGCTTCACAACTCAGAAAATGTTTGTCTGAGTGTTTTAACCTAATATTTCCATATTTTTTCTGCAGGAAAAATAGAGGTAGTCGAAATAAGCAGATCATTCCAAAGGTAAAAAGTAGTCAAACTAATATGAGTTCTTCATTCTGCAGTGCTTTGTGATTCATACTAATTAAACACATTTTTAATGTTATAGCCACTATAACTTTATGCCATGTCTTTGGATCTTTAAGTTGACAAACACATAAAGTGACACTCATCAGGAAATTGAAAGAAAAATCATTTAAAATAAAGAAATCTGAAAAGTGTGGATGCATTTTTTTGTCCACTTTATTTTGAAGGAGCTGCAGAAATCCATAATTCAGAAATAATTATCTTTAATTGGAAATCTGTTAATGATGAATTATAATAATCTGTCCTAATATAAAATACCTTGTTGGCCTAATCTGTGTTGTGCAACACTAAAACGGCACATCACTCTGTACATACCACTCCCATAATAAAACATGGTGAAGGCAGAATAATGCTGTGGAATCCCTTTCTTTGGCAGCTGATGGAAACAGAATGAATTGTTTTAGCCAATCTCCATTCAGTCTAAGTGAGTTTGAGATATTTATATTGGATACATACTTTCAAAATGGACTCAAAAACTTCCAGCTGTCATTCAGCTGGAAGCTGAAATCAGTGGAGATAAATGGAAATGGAAGATATTTTTATTTATATATTTTTGCAAAAGGAAAAGAAAGGAAACCCAGTTTCTATGTCATCCCACTTCACAGTCATGCTACTTGGTGTTGTTCTGTCAGATAAAATCTCAATAAAATATATTTACGTCATCGGACTTTGTGGTTTAAAAGTGTGAAAAAGATCAAGAGTTGTGAAAACATCTGCACCTTGCTGCACATGTAAATATTCAGAGCTCCTCTTGTGTTTATCCTCATTATTTTATTGCCATGATCCATGTTTTTCTGTTGTGTTTATTTGAGTTTTCTGTGTCCTGAGTTTCCTCGTTGTCTTGTCTTCCCCTGGATTGCTCCCAGGTGTGTCTTGTTCCCCTGATTAGCCTCTGTGCATTTAGTCCCTCCTGTGTCATTTGTTCCTCGTCGGGTCCTTGTCAATTGTCTATGTTGTTCTCGTGTCCTGCATTCCGCCTGTGAGACCTGTTGCTACCGGTGTGAGCCCTGGCTTCCGCTCAGCCGTGCTGCCAGGCCGCGGACTCCTGTTGGACTTCTGTTTGTCAACTGTTTGTTCTGGACATTTATTATTAAAATTCCACAAATCATCGTACCTGGGTCTCCAGCGTCTGCCTCACCGCCTCCAAGAACACCACATCATATGACATTTATTTTGTCTTTCATCAACCAGAACCTGATGAATTTGAGTTCACTCCATCATATTGTTGGTCTGATGAAGCACGACAGAACGAGCAAATCTGTCTTCCACCCTGACCGGCGAGCAGATCCACCCACAGTTGGCGCTCAGTTTCAGGTTTTTCTTCCCTGCAATTCTGTGAAACAGTATTATTAAATATGATGGTAGCCAAAACCTTGCTGGGTGTTTTCACTCTTGATCATTTTAGTTTGAGACCTAAAACCATGTTTTCTCTCTGCATGTATTTATCTCACAGAGCTCATTCGGGAAACTGATTGAGACGATTGAGAAAGCGGAGCCTTTCTTCATTTTCTGTCTTCGCTCTAATGCTGAAAAGGTGACAACATCTGTTAATCTTCAACCGCATACTGCAGATTTTTTCTTTTTGTAATCAGGACAGATGATGACTGAGCATCTCGTCTTGATTTTATAGAAACAACTGCACTTTGATGATGAAGTGGTGCTAAATCAAATCAAGTACACTGGCATACTGCAGATGATTCACATGCAGAAGTCAAGCTACAAAGCTAAATACACATTTAAGGTAAGTGATACATTTAAAACAATTTATGTACTCTATATTTATTGGCCTGATTGGTAAAAATGTAAAAATCCTTAGAATAAATGCATGTTTTAGAGCAGTAACACTGAACGGTTTAGAAAATAATCAATATTTTTTAACTACATTTTAACTAAATTTAACTACATTTATTTTGTGTGCACTTTAAAAGCCTCATAAATATTTGTGATCTATTTTGCCTTAGTACTCTTAAAATAAGGCAAAACTAATTTATAAGTAACTCTTTAAGCAAGATATTGGAGCTTGTTTTAAGTCAATAATTCTTTAATATTGACAAAAAGTACTAGTTCACTTATAACATGGCAAAAAAATCACCATAAATGAATTATTTACAGTTTTAACAACAGGGCAGCCACTTCTAAGAGTTTTTACACATGTTAACCAAAGGGACCAATAAATATGGAGGTAGATTATTTTCTGAACTGTCCTATAATTTTTTCCCTGTTAACAGGGATTTGTTGAGAAGTTCGGGATTTTGCTTCCAAAAGGAACGACTGGATCCCCACAGGACATAACTGGACTGTTTGAGAAGATGGGATTGGAAAAGAGCACCTACCAAATAGGAAGAACTAAAGTATATAACACTGCTTTCTTTCATTTTCTTCTCAAGATTATTGCCTTTACCCATACTTTCCATCTTTGTTTTTTCTAGATATTCATTTAATAGATTTGAAGACTTGAAATAATCTTTTTGTTTTACCATGAAAATGTATCTTCAGGTGCAGAAACACATAAAAATTAGTTGGGAATAACGCAAAAGCAAAGGGTTAGCTTTAGCTAAAACATGACCCGGCTCCACATGACCGAGTCCTGCCTTCAATTTGCTCAGGTTTTTCTGAAAGAGAAGGAGCGGCAGCTACTCCAGAGCACTCTGAACAAAGAAGTGATGCAACGGATCGTCACGCTGCAGCGCTGGTTCCGCGCCTGTCTCATAAGGCTGCACTTTCTGCAAAAGAAGGATGCCACCACGATCATCCAGGTACAGCTGTTTTCTTACAGAAACGACAAAATAATACTTATTATATATGCAAAATTATTCATATTAATTTAACCTTTATAACCAAAAACTGACAGCAGCTAGGTTAGAGACAACAATGTGGAAAACGACAACTGAAAACTAACACTGTGAACCATGGATATGTTATTTCAATAGATGTTATTGTAGAAAATAAATGTTGCTTTGTATCTGTTTCCCCTACATTCATAATAAAAACTTTACAAAACTACCTCAGTTCTAAATTTAGACGCAAATATAAGTACGTATAAATTAAACTAAGATGATATTAAAGAACAAATGGAGAGTTTGGCCACTGAGTAAACATCAAACTGTTTTTTTTTTGTTGTTGTTTTAGAGGAGCTGGCGGGAGTTTTTTGAGAAGCAAAACCGAGCTGCGACAGTAATCCAGACGGCGTGGCGTATTTCCCAGTCACTAGACGTCGAGGACCATGACAAAATGCATTACAATTCTCAACATGGAGCCAGGTACTATGACTAGAAGGCTATATATTTAGTCTTTACAGTCATATTTTTGGAAGGATAATTTCTGGTAATTTAAATGATTTTGGTTTACTGCTAATGCAAACATTTTCTCTTAAAATCTGAGTAATAATCAAGATAATTTTCTGTTTTGTTTATAAATGAATAAGATTTTAATGCAGATGTAGAATACACTGTGTATTAAGTATCGTATGACTGTCTTTCCATGAATTACTGCACCAGTGCAGCAAAGCATGGACAAAATCGGCCTGGCCTGCATTGTTTGGTCTGGTGTCTATCATTTTTCTTTTGACAATACTCCCTTGATTCTGTCTGAGATTTATAGGTCAGGGTAATTTGTTGCCCAGTCGAGCACAATAATAATAATAATAATAGTAATAATAAGGTAATTCAAGTAGATTTTCATAGTTTTGGTGGAATTAGAAGATGCTAACAAAGTTTAATCATCTGTATCTCTCTGGAGTTTGTCAACAGAGGAAAGCATAAAGTGCTCTAAAATGTCCCAGTAGGCAGGTATTGGTGAGAAAGATTTCAAAATATTGGCAGTTAGTATCAGTCAATAGCCATAATTATTGATTTTTTGTTTGTTTGTTTTAAATATCTGAAGTGAGGTGACCTTTCAGTTTTCCCGTCAAATTATTAATTATTATTATTAAGCAATTTGGAGGCATGGTTGCCTTAAGTTGCTACTGCACAAGTCACTCCACAGGTTGTTGCTAGGTAACCAAGGAATAAGTGAGTGAGTTGCTAGGTAACCAGAGAATGCATGAGTGAGTTAATTCGACCAAACTTGGTCTTCAAAAACACAAAATCTTACCAAGTATTAATATTTTCTCGTGCAAATATTTTTAATACATTTGAAATAAGATCAAATTAATTACAAGTAACTTTTCAACAAGAAATATGAGCTTTAGTTTTATCTTATTTAATGTATACTAAAATATTTGCACTAGAAACTAGACTCTTTTTACTTGTTAACTGATGAAAAACTTGAGTCAAACTTTTGTCACATGGGTCTGATTTGATGCTTCTTGCCAACAGTTCAATGAAACATACTTTGAAGAGGCAGCAAAACTTGGATCATGTCATCAAGATCCAAACGCCAGATCCAGCCAACAACCAGGCCGCAAAGAAGGACGAGAGCAAGCAGATAGGCGACAGCAAACCGTCTGTTCCCCAGCTGAACAGACCCTTCTCCGTCCCCCTGGACCCCAAAACTATCAGCAGTAACCCTTCAATGTGCAAGCAATACATGGGCAACGACAGAATGAGGGAGAAATCCAGTGAAGATGATCTGACAGACACATCAAGTCCTGAAGTACATCGAAGGAGAGATAGGCGAGATGACATGTTGTAAGTTTTATTGTGTTTGCCACAAACATGCAACCCTTCTCTAATTATTATTATGTCTGCTGCAGCAGAGATGCCATTTAATATATTGGCATTAAGATACGGCAAAAATAGTTACTACCCACCTCTGATTTTGCCACCTTACTTTTCCTGTGTTGTCACCATTTAATGTTTTTTATTTTGTCACTTAAAAAAATGTTTTTCACTTTTCACTCTTTTTGTTTCCTTCTCCAATAAAAATAAAGTCGTAAAGCAGTTTCTGTTGATGAACTGTCGAGCTCCTCTGGCTGCGAAAGCTCCTCCAGTCCCCAAATGGTAAGCTTGGTGTTAGTAATATTTCATAATCCAGAGCATACATCAAATGTCAAGCTCTGGCTTTTTTCTTTCTTCTCTTCTGTGTTATGCATAAGATGTTTGTTGGTTTGTAATAGACCTCTCTGTGTTCAGGACACTAAGTTTTGTCATCAAGGCAATCTCCTAAATGGAGGTTTTAAGCATGTAGCGTCATCCCAGTTTGAGCCTTGTCCCTTTCTCTGGCCGTCAGGGAAGGGTTCGTCGCCGCAAGCCGAAAAAACACAAGCGGCGCTTAGCCTACGCCCGCAGCGGTTTGGTGTATAGCTTTGGGGGCTCCAAGGAGAATGAGTACTGGAACTTTCCACTGCCTCCCATCAGCCCCTCTGTGCCCACCTTGACGGGCTCAGACAGTGTCATGGATGTCTGGCCTCTCAATTCCCAGGTCAAGGTACTGACCTAAAGGGAAGCTTCACTCCCACCGCTCTCCTCTCAACAACGACCCTGCATGCAAATGTCCCATGTGGACTAGCTGGATACCTTGCATTATTCTTGGAGCTCTATCTTTTACTCAATTGGAAGATGAGCGGCTGCTTTCCAGAACTTTGGAAATGTCAAAGTCCATTTCCAGTGCTCATTTCTGAACTTTTCGTCTTTCTGACTTGAGCACGAGAGTCAGCAAGCACAGATTAGGTTTACATAGAATGACAAGTAGCTTTGCTATCAGTCTATTTCTAATGATTAAAATGTGCTTAACAGCCGTTGATACAACCATTATTTGTTTCAAACAGACATTAAAAAGTAAAAAGAGAAAAATAATTTACAAGACAAATGCAATTTTACACAATTTGTTTGAAAAGGAGCTGGTAGAAGATAAGATCTTTTAATATCAACATTTTAGTCTCCCCACACCAGATAAACCCTTGGATAATTCCCACGTTAAATGATGCTTAAACCTCATGTTCTCATTGTTGACAATTTATTTACACATTTGTAACAACAACAATAGCTATTTTAGCTATTGGGAAACCCATCCTATATTACATATTTTCAGTTTTTTTTAAGCTGGTTTATATTTGTGCTTAATCCATCTACCGCACACATTAATATACAAAATGCTTTTTAGTTCTTATATGTTGTTGTAAATTATACCCCCTCTCTGTACAAAACATTTTTTGGAATATTATCAAACGTTGTTGAATAGGTTTTGCTTTTTTACACTACAAAAACATAAAAAGTTACTAAATTTTTTTTGTCTAGTTTCTTATAAAAAGATGTTTTCCCCATGTTGCAAGTGAAATTGTCTGCCAGTCGAACTAGTACTTTTTAAATCAGTATCAAGGAATTATTGCCTTAATAAAAGCTCCTTTTATGTCTTGCTGAAAAGTTACTTATAAGTTAGGTTTGTCTAGTTTCAAGTATTATTATTTGCATGAGAACTGAGACGAAAAATATTTGGTAAGATTTTTGTGTTTTTGCAGTGTGTTAAACTTCTATATGTTTTATTTAATTAAGCTCTTTCATATATTTTAAAGTGCTTGCATATATCTTAAGTTAGCTGAAATAATTGCACAGTACCCTGCTTGGTCTGTGCTTTGTTTCCAACAGCCATATTGTAAAATACAACTAAATCAGTACTATAAAAGTAAGAATTGTAAGTATTACTAACCTGTGGTCTAATCTGCTGGTGGGAGGAAACTGTCTTTGCATGACGGATGCAGATGGTGAGGTTCTGTTTTATTTCTTGGGGTGGGTTGTGGTTCTGGTGGAGGAGCTGCTGGTAAAAACAGCTGAAGCAACAAAGTGGAGTGGGAGAACGTAAACTTCCAGTTGAGCAATGGACGAGAACTGTTTACGTTTTCAGATTGGGATTTTTGTTAGTCGCTTCTGTACTTTAATTTGCAGAACATTTGTGTTCTCTTGTTGCTACAGATGGTATCAGAACCAGACTGTTCAAGGTACAGCCTTCCAGCCAGATCAGGCTGTGAAGAGACCGATCTTCAAGGCTCCAACCAATCACTTACGACTCCTGAGAAGTAAAATCATTTGCTTCATTTAATTAGTTCAACATTTTGAGTTAAAAATTATATAATATTTATGTGATGCTGTACAAAATTTACCCAGATGATCTTCTTTTGCAGGATTGGGTTTTTTGGTAAACTCTTAGGGAGACGGGCACACAAATCTTCAAACACTGTATCTCCAGTTGATAAATCTGGTAAATCTGCTTTGAAGCCATACTTTCCCCAGTTGGGCTGTGCAGTGCAAAAGGGGCTTTAGTTACTTGTATTTGTACATATATTTTTGCCACAAGTTTCTCATGTGTTTGAACGCATATCGTCTCATGTCGTGTCTCTCATCTGCAGGAACGTTGCCAAGATTCTCCCCACAAGCTTGTCAAATGGCTAGTTCCAACGAATCGAAGGTCCAGCGAAAATTTCCTTGTATAAGCCGAGCCACACGAGCGCTTCAGGCGGACGCGTCTCTGGAGCGCGAGATCACTGATCCCAATGAACTACGAAACCTTGACGAGTTCCTTGGGAATCAGGTGCGATAACCATTTAACAGTGTTGGTTTTGAGACAAATAGATTGAGACCCGTTTTGTGCTGCTCTTTGAATTATTCTCCTGCATCCCATAATCTTGTAATTTATAATTTCATCACTTTGTCAGGTGAATGAGCTGCAATCAAGAATGTCAGAACTGTCCATAACGGAGGGCATTTTCCTCTCTGCCACCATGGAGTTCAGGGAAACCATCAAAAGCATGTATTCCTTACAAGTAAGTCACTTTTAAGACTTTCCAGTTGTTTCTTTTTTATTTTTATTTAACAAATTCTTATGACTTTTTTGACCCATAGAAGCCCAAAGTTTGCTACAAAAGCCTAATGAATGGCTACCGTAACAAAGTGAGTGCATTGGCAGGACGGAGTAAGAAGTCAGAGGTCTCTCTGGTGGTCAACTTGTTCCAGTCTGTGCTGGACGGATTCATCAGAGCCGAAAAAAAACGAGGGGAGTCCGAACCAACGAAGGTAGATATTATGTTTACATTGATCAGTCTTCAAACTAGGGAGAGAGTAAAGATCTTTTTTTAGTTCTGTCAGAGAATTAACTTCTCCCTTCATTCAGACTACCGGGACGGGAAAGAAGAGGAAGACAAATGAGAAATGTGTAAGTTAAACATCTTCTCTGAGTTTATTCCTAATGAACAGATTGGATAAACTGAAGTTTTTTCTGTAATTTTTGTCTGCAGATTGATAATCCTCTGGATCATCTGTTCAGCACATACCAGGTGAACATCATGCAGTCATGTGACTTGTGTAATTCCTTCATCTGGGGAATGGAGAAAGCTTGCATGTGCAGCGGTGAGTAGACGGTCTGTGAATAACATTTGTGTTATTTTTTAAAGAATGCAAACACATGTAAATATCCTATTGGTAGACCTGGTTAAATGTGTATAAAGTTATAAAATAAGTTAATGTTTTCTTGCTATTATATGATCTCACACTGGGACATTTTTGAAGAATCAACATTTGAGTACATTTATTGTTATGAGGGGAAAACACAACAAGAAATGTCAATGTTTTGGATTGGGACTATATTAATTTCTCAATTAATACTACTTGAGAAATTAATATTAGCAAAGTCCTTGGTGCTATAATTCATGGAGCTCCTAAAAAGTCTTATAAAACAAATGTAAACAATCTATACTTTTTATTTAATTAGTTTTTTTCTTTAGTATTTTTTAAGTTGATGTGATTGTATCAAAACTTCCAATTAGAATTCAATGATTTGCAGTTTTTCTGGATCATAACTATCTGTTTACGCTGTTCAAAATGGGAAAGGCGAGAGAGCATACAGTGCAAGTTGGAAAAATGTGTTGGTTAATTTTACCACCATGTGCAGTGAAGGCGATGGTAAAAACAGTAACCCAGTGGATTTATTGTAAATTACCACCACCAACTGATGAAATGTTGTGAATTATCTCAGTTTCCACAAAAATAATTATTTACGTTTGTATAAACCTTTCTTCAATTTTAATAAAGTACTTCATATTGAGCACAAGTGTCTTCTCATCAGACCAAAGTGTCACGTTGCTTTAATGAGACTAATGAACACACATCCAAGCATGAATACTAAAAAAAGTTAATTATGGCAGAGGATCTGTGATGCTGTGGGCTTTGGGAAGCTTGTTCGTGAGATATGAGAACATTTTCAGTAAAACTGTAGTGTCTTTCAGCAGGTTAATGGTCTGAAGTTATTCAAAGGCCAAATTATCACAGAAATGGATCAGTGGATATAAAGTTGACAAACATTTATAGTTGTTTCAATTCATGGCCTAAATTCTGAAGAAAACACGTGAGATGAATGGAAAAGAAAAAAAGAGAAGAAATTACTTTTGTGTGAAGCGAAATGGTCAAAGATACCTTTCTGTCTCTACAACAGATGGGTTGTTGATAAATGTGGCTACTACACTTTCTATAAATCAATGTTTTGACTTCAGATTACTTTTCCCACTTAGCAAATTGGAATTTTAAAAATGTCTGTGTGGACTTGCGCTCCAGCGAGAACAGACTGTTTATATTTATATGTAAAACTAAAGGTCATATGTTTCCATTTTAGCCTGCAAGTTCATTTGTCACAAGAAATGTCTAGACAAAATCATCACAGACTGCTCAACACGGCGTTCCAGGATGGTGAGAGCTCAACTTCTTTAAAAACCTACTAAATCTCTATCAGTAGATTATTTTCTTTTTCTCTAATCTTCTTGTTAGTATAACTCCTCTTGGTCTTTATTTGTGTCAGGATGACAGTGTGCCAGGCTCACTACACTTTGGAGTTCAAGTGTGCGTCCTGACCAGTAAAACCAACCCAGTGCCCAAAGTGGTGGAGTTGTTGCTGATGCATGTGGAGATGAACGGCCTCTACACCGAGGGAATTTACCGAAAGTCTGGAGCAGCCTGCCGAGCGAAGGAGCTGCACCAGATTCTCCAGATTGGTGAGAATGTTTCTCCACACAAGCTTAACTTTTTTCATTTTTTTTACATTAGTCAGTCTGGTTCGAGTTAAATTAAAAATTTAAAATTGTATACATACTTAATTTTTTTTCTTATTTTGTTTTAAGGTCCTGGTTCTATTATAATTCAGTAACAAGCCACCTTATTATTTCTTTCCTTTTTGCTTTAACTTACAGAGATAAACAAAGGAACAAATTAAAATAACGTTAGGCATCCAAAAACTTACCTATCATAGTTTACGCTGATTTACAATGCATAAATAGAATATTTGCATTTTTTTATCATTATTTCTACAAAAATGAATGCAAAATGATAAGGATAAATAAAAATTTAGGCACTACTTATTTGAGAATTATTTTTTTTCTCTTTTAAACAAAGAACTTAACTATTAAAATGCATATTTATATATGAATAAAAATTATTATATATTGGAATATGATTTATGCATTTATATAAGTATTAGTTATATTATAGATCATATGCATTTGGGATTTTTAAACTTGAAAATTAATTGTGGTTTGATCATTTAAAAATGAAATAATAATAAAATTTGCTTTAAAAATCAAATTTTTTAATTTTGCAAAAGTAACTCAATTTTCATTTGTTTTTGATTTTTTGTTATTATTATTTTTAATTTTTCTCTGTATTTGTCTATGTGTAGTAAGATGTTGCAAAGTTAAATATTTAAGTTTTGTCTCTAATCTTGCTCCATCAGATCCTGAAAATGCCTGTTTGGATAATTACCCCATCCACACCATCACCGGCCTTGTCAAGCGCTGGTTTAGAGAGCTTCCTGAACCCCTCATGACATTTTCTCTCTACAACGACTTTCTGCATGCTGCCGGTGACGGAACATTTAGATATTTTACATTTTGTTTGTAAGCTTGTTTTGCAATTCAGATCATTTGAAAATCCTTTAACTCCCCTTTTCCTCATCATGCAGAGCTGCCAGAGAATCAAGAGAGAATAAGGGCTGTATACCAAAAGGTCGATGAGCTTCCTCCCGCTAATTACAACACTTTGGAGCGGCTTATTTTCCACCTTGTCAAGTAAGAAGACGCTTGCTTCCCATTTAAGTGATTAAAGCCTTAGATTTTAATTAGTTTTTGTTTCAGGGTTGCAAAGGAAGAGAAGCACAATAAGATGTCACCAACATCCCTGGCTATTGTGTTTGCTCCCTGCATTCTGCGCTCAGCTGATATGAGTGACCCCTTACTTTGTATGAAGGATGTGCCCAAAAGTACCCTGTAAGTAACCATACTAGCACACTACTGTAACCTTTCATCCTGCTATGATTTATTTAATAACTTACAATAAGTGTTTGTAAAACGTAATGTTTCATGCAGGTGTTTGGAGATTCTGATCAATGAGCAGCTAAGGCGCTACAACGAGAAGATGCAGGACATCCAGGAGCTGGAATATGCCGAGGCCCAGGCCGTACATAAACTCAAACTAAGGAGACAAAACACGGTGGGACCACAGAGGCGCAACCAAAAAGGCCTCTGATTGAAATTTGAATTTCCAGAAACAATATCCTGATCTCGTCTGCATCCTCCTGACTACATGCAATCAAAAACTATGCATTCTGTAGTTAGCATCTCTTTTTCTAAATGACTGTACAAAACTACCACTTGCTGACAAAGACATTGATCCCATCTTTGTCTAGATCAGTGACAAGCCTTCAGAAATGTAAATTTTAAGGGGGCAGTGTTTTGAAAAATGTACTTTTTAAGCTTTACATTATGTTATAATGCTATTTCATTAAAAAAGTACATAGAGTTTTACATACATGTTAGAGAAATCCTTCGATCTTCAGGGCAACCATTCAACTGTGCAGAACACTTGGGTGGTCCTAGCTCTGCCTTTGGAGTGCAGCTCCTCCTTGGAGCGTCAGTTTTCAAGCTTTCATAGAGAAGCCCTGCAGAAGCTTCTGCTCCTTCAGACTAGCAGCAGAAGCAATTAGCAAACACCTGGTTTAACTGTTCATCAGTAGATCTCATTATAAAAACCTCTTAAAGGAAGAGGAGCAATGTTGTGATGACTTCCTGAAGGCAGTTTCAGAAAGAGCTTTCAAGAGTTTTTAAAGAGACGAAGGTCCAATTTCAAGCCGTTAAATTTCAAAGTAAAATTTTGTTTAAGTCATGTTTGATATATGTAGCTTTGTTTTACATGTTTACTGGATTGCATAGAAAATATATAATACTGCCCCTTTAATTTATTTGAGAGGGACAATTCACAATAATAAACATTTCTGTAAATGTGCCAGAATTATTCAAGATGCTATTTTTCATCTGTTGTCTCTGAAGATTCAATCCACAGCTGAGCAGCAGGTTCCACACCCACTGCAGTCTGATGAGTCCGACAGCACCATCATTGAAAGAATCAAATCAATCAAGCAAGAGAAGTAAACAAACACTGTCATTTTTTTTATTCTTTAAATTGCTGAAATGAAAAGATTTGATGCAACATTGTGTTTTCCTTGCAGGTTGGACTTAGTGATCAGGTTACCTGAACTGGAGCAGGAACACTCGGACTTTGAAACGGTGGACTCTGCATCATCAGCAAGCTCAGACAGCCTGGACCAGCTGGGCGGCGTTGACTCGGAAGGTCAGTAGAAAGGTAAAGTACGTCAAACTTCTTCTGGGTTTGTACAAAAACTTGCAAAAGTGTCCATCCCCCTTTTATCTTTTCGGCTTTTTTTCATGTTACAACAGAAAATTTAAGGTGATAAAGAAATATTTTTTTTAAATGTAAACAAAATTAAAAGCGTGGCGTACATTTGTGTCCTGTCTCCTCACCCTTTATTCTGATGGCCCTTTACATATCCAAAATTCCTTGATCAGATTTAAATGTATTCAGATTAAATTACCTGAATTTACATGGGCAAGTAATTAATTACATTCTCCAGGATTTTTCAGAGTAAAATCACTGACGTGTGTAATTGTAACATTTTTCTAAAAAAAAAAGAAAAACTCAGAAGAAGTTGTACTTCTAAAAAATTGTACACAAATAAAGCAGTATTGATGTGGGATTAATTTTACCACATGCTATTTGTAATAATTACAGAGAATGGCTGTGTTGTTAATCTTGTGCAAATCGGTTATGTCAGTAATTTGAAAAGTAAAAATTTCCCTGCAAATTATCCATCCGTCCATCCATCCGTCCGTCCATCCATCCATCCATCCATCCATCCATCCATCCATCCATCCATCCATCCATCCAATCAATGTGATAAAACTAATCCTAAGCGAACAGGCATCTCTGTGATTTGGACAGAAATGAGTGTGATCCCAACTTCAGTTATCCTGTGTGAAATATCATTATTTCACAATATAAAGTTGAAGTAGAAAGTATCTGTGTGGTTACAAAAAAAGTCCTGGAAGTATGTTTTAATGACTCGATTGAATGAAACCAGTTACTACTCACCTTGACACATGGTCACATTTTTTCCATTTCCATCATAGATAACATAACAAACCATTAATTGTGATGAACACATCCACCTTCAGGCTAAAAGAAAATGTTCCAAGAGAAGAGTGGGAAATTTTTGTTTGGTCACACTGACCAAACACAGGCGTTAACTCATTCTATGGTTCCTTTCTTTACACCTAATTCTGACCAATACCCTCTAAAGGTATTAGGTTTCATTTTTGCTCAGTGGTGTGTTGAAATATCCGGTGTGTCATCACACTCTGTCATTAAGCTACACAGGATGTGAAAGAAGAAAGAGGTTAATACAGAAGAATGTTAGAATTTTAGCATATCGACTTCACACCCTATGTATCCCAACAGATTTGATGAATTGGTTGGAACAAAAATAACTTATTGTTTACTGTTTCTATAAATAACCACAGCCACACCAGATCAGGAAGTTCCTCATTACTACACATGTCAAAAATGTTTTCACTGAAGCCGCATCTCTGTTACCAGGAAAGGTGATGAAGCTGTCGAGAGCACTGAGACCGAAATGCCCAGCTAAACCTGCAGACGTGGCGCAGACGGTCAAGACGGCTCAAGACTCTCCCTCCTCAGACGACAAGCAGCAGCAGCTCACCAGCAAGACCTTTAATGGGAGCTTTGATGACCTGGACATCCCCTACATCGATGACGTTGAAGATTGAAGCTGACACTAATTCCACACGTTCTGATAATCTGAACACCTGAAAGCACTTTGTTTGACAGACTCTTACTTGGACATCACACTGATCTGCTCTATGAGACATGCTCAGAACTATTTCTGATCTTTACATGGAGATTCTGCTAATTCCATCACTTTACAGAACATTTTGGAAAGGAGCTGAGGGATTTGGACGTGTTCTGTGTAACAAACTGTTGAATAGGCTTGGCGCTGTTGAATCTGAATTCCCCTTTTCTTTTCTCTTTTTTGGTGGTTGTTTTGTTTGTAATTAAAAAAATAACGTAGTAACTAACCTGTAGATGCGCTAACATTATACTCATATTCTGACACTGTGATCAAGAATCCCGCTGGAAAACCATGTATTTTCCTTTTTCTTTACTTTTTTAGTAGTTTAACATTAATTAATCTGAGACTTTTTGTAAAATAAATTCTGTCTTTATTTGAACTGTGCTTTTTGCCATGGCAAAGCAAGTAATCGATTTTTCTTTTTTTTTCGTTAAATGTATGTACATTTTGAAAAGAACTGGTGTTGTTCATTTGGTTGCCATATTACCATCTGAAACATATTTAAAACTCATAGATGATAGGAGGGACCAAAACTGCCGGAACTAAATGTTTAGAAATACATATAGGTCTTAAAATTAAGCCAAGAAATAATGAGAAACTAAATTAATAAAATGTAATAAGATTGAAAATGACATTAGAATTATATAATAAATAACTCATACATTTATAAGCCAAAAATTAAATATAAATTTTAATTTTGCCACACAACAATTGCAGACTTTGACTTGTAAATATTTTTCTGTTTTGAGCAAAATTTAAGATGCATTTTCCTGACTTGACAATGTCCAGCATATAGTGACTGACAACTTCCACAAGGATATTAATGAATGAAAAGTTGAGTGGAAGGAAAACATGGTGGAAAATGTTGCATCCTTTAAAGGATTTAAAAGCAAATCCTATTCAAGTTTCATGTACTGTGGTTAGTCAGTGCTTCTTTTCAACTGAGAGTAGTTTTTGCATTTTATTTGGAAATCGAGGTAGCAGTCTGGAGGAAATGCATGAAATTGGCTGTCTCGTGCATGTTTAAGTTTCACTTTTCAATTAAATGGATAAATTAAGCTTTTAGTTGAATATATGTTGTATGCATGACATACATTCATGCCTATGTGTTCACAGGCATGAATGTACCATGTTACATGTAATCGCTTTTGACAGTGAACGTTTCCTTACTTGGAAATGACAAAACATCTTGTTTGCCTTCTTTATAAACACAGGGGATCACCAAATATGGCATTTCCTCTTTGTTACCCGCGGTGTGATTCCCACGAATCAACATGCGAGGGCCGCAGCATCAACTTTTTCTAAGCCAATCAGATGCAAAGTTGTATCGCCTTTCTGGTCGCCAGCCAATAACGCGGTAGTATTTCGCAGCGAGGGGTGGGGCTAAAATAATGGTACAGGAAGACGGACTGAAGTGAGGTGGGGATGAGAAATCATCATTTAGTTAGCTCGCTGCTAGCTGCCTATAGTTGAAGTGTAATGAGCTTAGTAGCCCAAATTTAGAATATTAGTTTGCTTTTGGTTGGGACAACGACGACCCTTTGACATCAAGAATGGACATAAGTTAACAATGACGGGGGAGAAAAAGAAGAAGAAGCGGCTGAACCGCAGTATTCTTCTAGCAAAGAAAATTATAATAAAAGATGGAGGAAGTGTGAGTTAAATATTTATTTATCTTCGTTAACTTAGCTTACCATTGAATACAGTATCTCTTGACTGTTTGTCTAGGCGGAAGCCGTGTGTAGCTAATGTAAACACAGCAGAGCTGAAGTTGTTTATGGCTGTCTGTTGAATATAACGTTAACCGTTAAACGCTGCCTGGCTGTTGAGGCACCGCTGAGCTAAGTGGCTAACTGTAATACAGCGGCCTGCTAGTGGTTTACACGTCAGCTCAGGTAACGCTAGCTAGCTAATGTCAACAACACCGATGTTTCTTCTTAAATTAGTTATTTCGTTACCTGGAATTGTTGCATTCTTTCCCCGATACATTTATCCTAAACCTACCGAGTTCTTTGTAAAGTGTATGACTTCTTAATAAGTCACCAATCCCAACATTTGCTTCAAGTCTTAAATTCGCCTTAGCTACTTTATATTGACTCTTTTTGCAATGAAAGTGACATGTGCCTTATTTCATAGAACGACTTTTTTTGTTGAGCTTTTGTATAGGAAAAACTCAGGGTTATACCTGCGTGAAGGATCAACATTTAAATATTGTTTGCTAGTGTTTTATACGAGCTAAACAACTCGTACAACATTGCAGAGTAATAAGCTTGATTCCACTTGCCATACTAAACACACACTCTCCAGTCACATGTTGTCGTTGTTGTCTTTAGTGTATGCTATGATTAGAAATTAGAAATGCACCAATCAAAGATTATTTTTTTAGCTGATTTTTTATAAAGCTCTCATCTGCTGGTTCCAGTTCTCGAGCAACAAAATACATTTTTACTTTCTAGAAAACATTAAAAATAAACTGTATTAAGAATGAAATGTTTATATCAAAATGAAATGAGGATTTCTCAAAAACAGCAAAGAGTCACAGGGCTTTCTCTCTCTCTGCATCATAGACAGTCCTCCAAGTTATAAGACATATAGCATCTGGAACTAAAATCTAATTAAAAGTATTATGGAAAGGCTTGATCCATTAATTTACTCTAATCACACAGGATTCTTAAGAAACCTTTCTGTTTTGGAGTTATTAGTTATTTCCACTAGGACCAGAGGTCAGATCACATTGGGTTTAAGAGAGAGTTACACAGCTTTGCAACTCAACAAAATTTATTACTATTTTAAAACAAAGATAGCACAATTAGAGCTACAATGTTAAACTTTATTTGCTTTCTGAGTGAACAGAGAAATGTCTCTATGGAAGATAGTTTCCTTTAAAATAGCTTCTCCCCATTTTTTTCTTTAAACTTCATTGTTGAACGAGTTATAATCAAAATGGCTAAACTTGAGTCGTCTTCTTAAGCCACAACTTCATACTGTGTAATCACTGATTATGAAAAGATAATTATTCTTTTTATTTTCACAGTTTCCAAGAGCAGTCACAGTAACAACCCATCAAAACAACCTAATCTCTAGTATACATATCTGATAAAACTTGGCTTTCAGATTTAACAACAAATTACATTTTATTCTTACTTTTTTCCACTTGATTTAGTTGTGGATACCATTTAGATAAGCTACTCTGTCCTAAATGTTTGAATATTGTAATAATGCATCTTTTTCCCCCTCTGAATTATTTTTTTAAACGCCTCAGTGACGTTGAATGTAGTTTGGTCGTCTTCTCTCAATTATATCTTCCACGACGAAACGTTACTTGACAACACGCATGTGTGGTGCGTTCAACAACTGGAAAAAGCCTGACTTTTCCATTTTTGGCGTTCAAGCTTCGAAGCAATGCAGCAGAATTTGTGCTTCTTGCAATTATGTTTGTAATGTTTCATCCAACTGACCAGCAGTGTGCAGGAAAGAGATTCTATTCTCCAATCACACAAAAGAAAACTCTTGTTTTCAGTTTCTCATGAGAAACTATTTTCAATGGTAGCTTTTAAAACTTATTTCTGTAATTGTCCCATGTGTGGCTTATTGGCGGTGTTTGTATACTTGATGTTTTGGCCACAGTTCTGTGTTAAAACTGCAGATGAAAAGTTTGCGATCTGCTCGTCTTGATAGAGTAAATGAATTATGTTCTATCCAAGGCTTTTGGAAAAGTGTGAGCAATGTGGGATTAGTTATAAATGGAGTGATGCATCACTGTTATGCAATCAGTTAAAAGTCAAACCTACTGAGAATCTATACGAAGGGAGAGTTGCAAACATGGACCAAAAGGGAAACCACAAACATTTAATTTCCTTCAGTTCAGTTCTGGTTGCCTGCTTTACACCACTTTCGACAAACGTAGCTCTTCTACTACGATTGTTGTTGTTGCTCCAGATCTGATCTGACCACTCTGACATCATGATTTCACCCCCAACAGCCAGATTTTTTGCCATCTCCTCATCCAGACACAGCAAATTGAGAATTGAGAGCTCATTAGTCAATAGCATTGAGTGATATCTTAATGTATTGCTTGGCGTCAGTTTCATTTAGAGGAAGTTGCGTAGTGTGTGAATCAGTTAAAGCTTGTTCCTCATTCTCTGCAAGTCAAGTCACCATAATGACCTGAAATAAAAGGAGTTATCAAGGGGAAGATGTGTACCCCAAGCAGGAGTCTGCGCTGCTTTTACATGATTGGAAATAAATATGAAAACAAAACTGATTAACTCAACAATAGCATCTAATGGTTTGCTGCACAGCATCTGTTCTCTGGCTCCAGCATCGCTTTGTCACTTAAAAAATTCACTTTGGAGTGATGGGACTTTCCCACAAGAGAGTTGGTTTTATTAGAGATAATAAGGATGTCTATTCATGTTTCTCTGATTACAGAGGTATCTGTTTTTTAGAATGACCTACAAATGTGCCTCTGGAGAGCATTGCACTACTTTGACTCCACATGGATCACAGCTGTTTTTGTTTTCTTTTTTTAATTCATCATTCTCGATTAAGAGAACTTTTGTGGTTTCAAGTTTGTCATATCTACTTAATTTGTAGTGTATGCAGAAAAATCCGGTCAAACACATTTTACGTTGGTCCTCTTGCACCCAATTGAAAGAGGATGAGTAAAATGAAAGAAAAATAAGTAAAATATGTTGGTATGCAATAAATATTTCTATCGCAATAATGAATTAAAACAACAAAATTTCCATTTCCATGATTTATTGTTTTTCTTTTTCTACCAAAAACTGGATGACAAAAACCTTCAGTCTGGTGTTTTGGTCTCAACTAGCCCCTGTTTTGTTCATTTTATTAACAGAGACTTCATAATTCATTTAATTTGTCGTTTTAGTTTATTTATTTTGGATATTTAAAATGTCTTCCAGTGTTAAATGTTCATTAGAATTTAATGTTTACTAATCTTTGAGCCTTAGCATTATATTACTTAAAAATGGTCGATCGCAATAACGTATGGGACAATTTATCGTCCAGTGAAACTTGTTATCATGACAACAAAACAACCTTAAAACACTTGAGGTCACAATCTAGACTTAACATATTTATCCAAAAATTTCTCGTTAGCATCCCCATCCTTCACAGGTTCTCATGTGATCGTATACTTTTATAATTCAATAGATTCTGACATTACATCTATGTTTCCATCATCAGACACTTTGAAGCTGTAAGCTTGATGTTTCTTGTCAGCTAACCGCCTCTGTGTGTTTCTCTGTCTCCCTTTAGCCTCAGGGAATCGGTGAACCCAGCGTCTACCATGCTGTGGTCGTCATTTTCCTGGAGTTTTTCGCATGGGGTCTTCTTACAACCCCGATGCTCACGGTAAGCCACACTCAGCTGTTATATGAACTAGCATAGCATCGTGTTGTATTTGTACTATTTATTTATTTTAAACAGGCTTCTAAAAACAAAGAAAACAAATGTAACCAGGAGGACAAGAGAGAATGGGAACATTTTTCAGGAGCAGTATTTCACATCCATACACTTAACTAACAAATATGTAATGAACAATTTTTCATCATCGTTTTTATTTTTATTACAATAAGTACCACAAAATATAATAAAATCAAAGTCCATGTCACTCACCCCTCATTCAGATGCTTTCCTGAGCAATTTTACATCTTCCAATAGGCTTATTTCTAGCTAAAAGTTTTATTACTCAATGGGACTTAATAGAAATCCATAAAACACTAGTTTGTGTTAAATACTAACCAGCCGACCAGAACCCTGTGTGATTTCTTTTCAGCAGATGCTGAACAGAGAACTATGGATGTGGCATCAGTTTTATTGTCAGTCCTAATTCTTTGTTGAAAAGGCTTATCAGGGAGTCGCTGGCTCGTATTGTCAGCCCACATCACAGACTCTGTTTGGCTCAAAGCTCTGTGATGTAGCGTTTGCTGCAGAGGATTCCTAAGTTACACAGAACGGAAGAATGACTCTCCATCATCCTGCACAGACTGTTCCTTTCGAGCTGTTTTATAAATGGCTTGCCATAGGCTGTGCTTTATTTCACACCAGCTACCCGCCGTTGAAGTTGGAAGGTTTTCACTGTAGCTCTGCATATTTCAGGTCAACTTTGCAGATTTTATTACCTATGGTTTCCAGCCGCATATTTTTTCCTTTAATCACAAGTTTTCGCCAGGAACCTGTGTTTCAAAATATGCGTAAACATCTGTTTGCCACATGTTTGCCAGACGGGGTTATGCAATGGTCTCCCTTTTGAAGGAGGTGTTTCTTTGTGCAACTGTTCACTGTTAATTATTTGGGGTTCGTTGCCCCGCTACGAAAAGCTGATTTGCATTTTTGGCTAATCAGAGGCCCTCTGAAGATGAGAGGGACTGATTCATTAGTCTTCACTAAACATTTCAAGTTTGACTGTACTTAACTCAGAGGAAGAAAAGACTTTTCCTTCACAGACAGGAACAATAACCAGACTCTCTGCTTCAAACTAAACATGTTCCAGTCTAAGCTAATGCACAATGTTCCCACTCAGGTGTCACTGACATGAGCAAGACTTTGAACTTTAACGATTTGACCCCAACTTACTTAAATGTAACCCTTTTAGAATACTTTTTTTATAGATGCACCAGTCAGATTTGTGACCAATTTCTTGTAAAGTAAACTCTATTTCTTTTTAAAATACAGTCAGAAACTGTATTTTGTTGCTGTAAATGTAATATTTTTCAAGGATTTTCTCAAATTAGCATGGAGTTGTACTCTACGTCAGTGTCCTGCATGTTTTAGATGTTTTCATCCTGCAGAAAAAGCCGGTTGATCAGCTGTCAACTGAAGAGGCTGTGCTGATGATTTGCAATCACCTGAATCAGGTGTGTTAAAGCAGGAAAACATCTGAAACATGCAGGGCAGTGTACTTTCAGGACCAGGGTAGAAACTGCTGCTCTACATTATTAAAAGTGTAGAGCATCATTAAAACCTAAAAGTCACAAACAATAAATCAATTAATTGCATGATTAAAGAAGCGCATTAATTTCCATTTGCTTCATTTATTGTTTTTTTCGTTTCTTTCTTTTTTTTTTACCAAAAACTGAATGATAAAAATCTCCAGTCTGGTGCTTTGGTCTCCACTATCCGTTTTTTAAAAGACAGTTTTGACTTCATAATTAACTTTTATTTGATGTTGCTGTTGTTTTCTTTATTTATTTTGGATATTTCAAATGTCTTCCATCTCTAGTGTTTAAATGTTCACTGGAATTTAAAGTTTATAGATCCTTGAGCATGTGTTTTTGCATTATTCTTGCATTATTACTATCATATGACTTGAAAATTGTCTCAAAACAACAGTATTATCGTTTATCACAATAAGTTCTGGGACAATGTATCATCCAGCAAAATTTAAAAAGCCAAACATTTTTGTGTTTGACTTGAAACAAGTTTGCAGCATAAATGTCAGATGGAAATACATTTTGTAACTGTGTTAAATAACCTGAACTTGCTTCAGTTTAATTGATAAATTATTGTTTTGTTTAGTTTTGTGTCGTTGGTTTTTCTTTACGTTTACAGATTGTTTCTGTTATTTTCTTCTGTGAGGTCGGGTAAATTACAGAACCAAAGCTGCTTCATTTGGGTTTCTGTGTTTGTTTTTCCAGGTATTACATCAGACATTCCCCCAACACACATTCCTGATGAATGGACTTATTCATGGTGTGAAGGTAATTATTACACAGATAGGCATGGTTCTGTTTTCCCTCATGCTTTATTGTCAGTGACATCACTGCAATTTAATCGTCACTTTTGCATAAATCAATGCCATAAATGACTTCCCATTTCCGTTCATCCTTTGTGGACATGAGAGATGGTTGGATCCAAAAAAATCAATATTACACCATGATAACCCATTTATGTGCATCATTAACTACAGATACTCACATAGCTCGATCTTTACTGACTTTCTCTCGCTCTTTTCTCATTTCCTGTCTTAGTCCTGTGAAATAAGGCCCCAAAATCAAAATACTGATGGACAAACCTACTAGTAACTGTCAGATAATAGGTTTGCAAGGCTTGCTAAGCCTGGGAGTTGCGTGTTGGCGCAGTCATTCATCCAGTGGCCCGCCGTGTTTTTGAGTTAAAAAATGTTTAAGGTTGCCAACTTTGCGACTTTTTTGCTATATTTTGAAACATTTCAGACAAAAAATAAAATTGGTATCGGCCAAAATCTGAATCGCCAGGTTAGGCTTTTTGGAGCTCAGTAATCGTCGATTGGCCAGAAATCTGCAACTGGTGGATCCCTTCCTGCAAACGCATCATTTTCCAGTAACATCCTTGAAAGATACTTTTGAAATGCAACTTTTTTTCTTTCACATATCTACAAGTTTGCTACTGTTTTTACATGTTCATTCTTATTTTGTCTGATCCACTCTCCAAAATCTCTGCGTCCTTGTTTTTCTCAGGGCCTATTATCATTTCTAAGTGCTCCTCTGATTGGAGCGTTGTCAGACGTTTGGGGGCGCAAGTCCTTCTTGCTGCTAACAGTCTTCTTCACATGTGCTCCCATTCCACTTATGAAGATCAGCCCATGGTAAGAGCACAGTTCTGACATCCCAGAGGATAAAAAAATCACAGCAGCAAAGGTCAAAATGTTTTCTTTACTGACTGATTTATTGGATCTGACTTGTGTGTTGGTTCTTCTGCTTTTAGGTGGTATTTTGCAGTCATCTCCATGTCTGGCGTCTTTGCCGTCACCTTCTCTGTGATCTTTGCTTATGTGGCAGACATTACGCAAGAGCATGAGAGGAGCACAGCGTATGGCTTGGTGAGAAAACAGTGTTGGAGATAAAAACTGATACCTCTGACCCTCTTGTTTTTCTTTTGTTCACCTTTTTTCTCCTGGTCCTTCCAGGTGTCTGCTACCTTTGCAGCCAGCCTGGTTACCAGTCCAGCCATCGGAGCCTATCTATCGGTGGCCTACGGTGACACATTGGTGGTAATCTTGGCCACCGCCATCGCCCTGCTAGACATCTGCTTCATCCTGGTGGCCGTACCGGAGTCGCTGCCAGAGAAAATGAGGCCGGCGTCATGGGGAGCACCAATCTCCTGGGAACAGGCAGACCCCTTTGCTGTGAGTACAACACTATTTAAAGTCGACCTATAGAGATGTAAGGGAGTTTCGCACCTGATCATCTGGTAGACTCGGATTGGGAGCCAAAATTGCAACGTTTGTTACATTTTCAGCTGCTGCAGTTCGCTTTCACACTGTCAAATAAACTAAATTATTTAAAAAACCTGAACTACTGAAGGAAAAGACACAAAAACTTCTGAAGAAGACAGGAGTGCAACTTCATTCTCCATAAAATATAAACAAAAATGGAGGACGGATATTTTAGCAGTTGTTGAATTTCTCTTATGTCTTTGGTAAAAGACCATTAACCATTTCTATTAGTAGCGCTAGACTTGCACCTTTGTTTTGATTGTATTTACCCAGAATGCTCTGCACTATAGTTTGCTTTCTGCTTGTGGAGCGATATCCGGTCCACTTGCTTTCAAACTCTCAGAGTTCACTTCAACTGAACCGAGTTTTCGGTTTCCTTCACTATGGATTGGGCATTCACACTTTGCCAAAAGAACTGAACTTTCTAGACAAGCGAAAGTTCCTGAAAAATGTGGAATTAGCTGTTATTTTTTAGATTTGTCCATGTAAGTCTAAAAATTAAATGCAGCTTTAAAAAAAAAAGTTATATATTTTTTAATAGCAAAAGTCTAATAAACCTTATTAATATTATGAATTTATATTTAAACAACATGCTTTATCTTTGAATTCTTCCTGATTTTAACTTTTTACCCATCAGCATTTCAAATTCTAACTCGTTTAAAAATACAAAAAGAGAGATTTCCCTAGGTGTTTTTTTAGACATCAGACTGAACTACTCCTCTGGGAATTAAATTAGAGTCTGAAATAGTGCAGCGATTGGAAGGTAGAAATATGTAGCGGAATTTGTGTTGAACTGTTGTTGTTTTTCTCCGGCACAGTCTCTGCGTAAAGTGGGCCAGGACTCCACGGTGCTGCTCATCTGTATCACAGTGTTCCTCTCCTACCTCCCCGAAGCTGGGCAGTACTCCAGCTTCTTCCTCTATCTCAGACAGGTAATGTTTTTTCATTTCCTTCCAGAACTTTCCATGGTTTTATAAAACATAAAAGCAGTCATTATTTACAGTAAGTCCACATTCAGCTGTGTGCAATGCTTTAACATAGCATAGCATAGCACAGCATGGGGCTTTTTGTTGCACATCCTTTCAGGAACTTTAAGTAAATGTTTGAGGCTCATAGTTGTTGCTCCTACAGTTCATGGTGAATTTTCAAGATTTTTGTATCAAGTGCTTGATATTCAAACTGCACGGTTTTGTAATAAAGTACAATCTAACATTTGATTAAAAGGCTAAATGTAAAGTTGAAACCAGACATTTTCATACACCTGATTTGAAAAAAAAAAAAAACATGCAGATTTTTTTCTTGCTGACTGAAGTTAAATCAGATTAAACTTTTCTTGATTCCCATCAGATACAATTATCAAAATTATTTATTTTCTATGAACTTGGTGAGAATATTTTTTAATTTAAGGATTATTTATTAAATAAATGTATTTGTATGTTGTGTTTAGCCATTTTTAATTTCAGTTTGTTTGGGTTGTTTTTTTCCTAATTACTTATTGATCCGTATAATTGAAATAAAACATAACATTTTGTTCTGTTTTAATTTACTTTGTCCTTGCTGTACAATTCAAAATTCCATCACAAGACATTAATGATAAGAGTAAAATATGGTACATTTTTATAAATAATTTGTCCTGTTTTTATCTCCAAAATGTGGTTTTGTAAAAGTTTGAAATAAAACGTACTTTCTTTCTGTGGGAAAAGTGAGTGAAAGCCAAAGGTGCAATTTTCTGCTGCAAGCTGTGCGTTTTACTCAGCAGCTTGTGACGCAGGTATTAAAGTGACATTTATAGAAATGCAAGGCTTGCATCATTCTGCATCCACCGTTGTTTTCTACTATTAATTATCCTGGTGTCACGTCTTCCCAAGAAAGAATCCAACCAGAGCTGCAGGATGCACAAAATGATAAAGAAAAAAATAAAATAATCTGAGATATGGCTCCTATATAGACGAGAGGCCAATAGTTTGATAATTAGCATTTTCTAACTCTGGAAAAATATTACAAAGTGAAAAATGTTCAGACATAATTAAAACATGAACATTTAAATTGATAAATCATAAATAATCTTGTCACATTTATTTGTATCAGTGTAACACTAACAATTAATTAGGGCTGAAATGATTAATAGTTATGAATTGATTGTTGAAATAATTGCCAACTAATTAAGTAATCAATTAATCATTAACTGGAGCAAAAGAAATAATTTGGGTTTTTTTTTACAAATGGCTGATAACATATTCAGAGCAGTAATTAAGCCAAAATTGTAAAAAAATAAATATACATTTTGCATCCAAGATAAAAACACTTTTGTCTGTAAATATATTTTAGCCAAAACTCCTCAAGTGGCAGTTTTAGATTCAGTTTCAGATTTATTAAAGGAATGCACTTTTATTGCATTTTAAGCAAGAAAATGTTTATCTTTGTATTTAGAAAAGGAATTAAATTGTTTAATTGCATCTTTTAATATATTTCTAATATTGTATAAATAGGCTGAGGTGGTTCAATAAAAATTTGTTGAATGTGTCATTTATCAATAACTAACCTGATTATTAGATGCAGCATGACAATTAATCTGGATTTGCCACAGTTTAGTTTAATCCTCTCATTGATCACTTTGGATTTTTACATCTTAGCAGAAAGAGAACCCACAGATATAAGCTGACTTGTTTAAAATAATATCACAGAAATGTTCTTCAGAGAATAAAGCCGACACCTTAGCCGACACCTCAGCGTAAGAAGTAAAAGGTGAACCTGATCCCTTGGTGAAAGCTGCTGAATGAGAAGCTCTAGTTTTGTGCAGTTTGATAAACACAGAAAGAAAAGCAACTGGTTCACTGATTTGTCCTCAAATGTCCAGAATGTTGTAAAACCTGAAAAATGTAGACGTGTTGGACATTACGATGTGGAGAATTTGTAGAAATCCTGATCATGCTGTCCTAAATTCCTCTGTTGCTCTGCAGTCTAGTTTCTTTTTTCATGATTCAGGGATTATCACAAGCAGCATGATGAGGTCTGCAGGTGTGCAGCACCGCAAACAGCAAAACATTGTGAGGTCTGACGTACTTCTACTGGAAGCATCGTTCACTTTTCTTAAGTATAAATTAGCTGTGTCCCAATACCATCCATGATTTTCCTTTCATATTTATTCCAAATTGTAACTTTATCTATTTATTTATTTACGTCACAGGCAAATTTAGAATTTTTTGTAGATTACATACAAAGATTACATTTTTCTGAAAATCTATGTGAGAACAAAACAAAGCTCTCGCATAGAAATAAATAAAAATTATGCTCTTATTTTTGTGACATACAGAATATGTATTGAGTAAATAATGGAAAAGATGCAGTGCTTTCAGACCTCGAATAATGCAAGAAAAACAAGTTTATATTGATTTAGAAACAACAATATTAATGTTTTAACTCAGGAAGAGTTCAGAAATCAATATTTGGTGGAATAACCTGGAGGTTTTTAATGAGGTTCAATGCAGTGCGCTCTTAATAAATGCAGCTTTTTTCCAGAGCTGTATTTATGATTATTCAGCATGTTGTTAATGTCCAACCTGACAAGACTGAATTGGTCAGAAAAAATAAAACGGAGTTCATTTCAGACATGAGTGTAATTCCAAATTAATAGTTTTTATCAAAAATATGACTATGAATCCCGCATTCCCTGCAAACTTTGAAACGACTGACTATGTGTATTATTTATGAATTTGTCCATTTTGTTATGAGCCTCTAGACAGTTAGGATTGATTGATTGGCTACACAAAACCTTTGCACTCACAGGTACATGGTTAGTAATAAAGATGAGAAAACTGATATTTTTGTTTTTAAAAAAAGGGCAATTTATAATTAAAAACATCCGACTGATTGTTTCCTTTGCAGATAATCTCCTCTATGTTAAACTGCAGAGTAAAGGCCTCATACTTTTACTATTTTAGTTGCCTATTAACTTCAAAATAGTTTGCTGAAAACTCCAGAAATCTCAGGAAAAAAATCCCAACAAAAAAAACCTGCAGTCCGCACCGATGTTGATTTGAGTGCAGCAGAGCAAGTTTGCTGAGCGACCCGTTTCAGTGTTTGCATGAAGTGTTATCTCATTAGGATGGCTTTACTAACAGGCATGGAGCAAAACGTCCACGTCGTCAAAAACACCAGCGTTAATAGAGTTCCCATTTTTGCTGCTGCTCGCGCCAGCGGAGAGCTTTACGCTCCAGAGGCTGTGATCATTTTCTTTAAGCAACATTTTTAAATGATGGTTGATACAGATTCAGACAGGTTCGGAGTAAACCTGTTGAGCAAGTCAGACTTGCACCTGCAGCTCTTCTGTTCTACAGTAGAGGGGAAAAAAGCATTTGTAGCATTAGGCTACAATTGCTCCGGTAATTTATTTTGTCCTTCTTTTTTCATTGTCACAGTTTACAAACTCCTCACATTACCTTCCCTGCTCCTGTTAATTGTCTGAAAGGCTTCAGAATCCACAAAGCGAAGCTCCTTCTACAAAAGGAAGTGGGACATGCAACTTGTTGACAAAATATCACATGCCAGCCTCTTTTGTTTTTGTGTCTTGGGTGTGAAATGCATAAAGGTGTTGGTGTTGATGCATGCCTGTCGCAGAGTCGTGTGCTAACCTGTCATGAATGTGTTCCTTCCTTCAGGTCATACGCTTCTCCTCGGAGACGGTGGCGGCCTTTATCGCCGTTGTAGGGATCCTCTCCATATTGGCTCAGGTATAAAATAGGCTGGCGTCACATTTCTGCTTTTGCATGTGTAAAACACTTCAAAATGTTGGTTAAAAAGCTCAACACAGCATGTTTATTTTTTTTTATTTACTCAAATCAGAGGTGAAATTAAAATATGAGCTAAATATTCAGTTTTTCTGCCTGCTAAGGATGTTGTTGTGCCTGTTTGTTCCTCAGACGGTGGTGTTGGGGATCCTGATGCGTTCTATAGGAAATAAAAACACAATCCTACTCGGCCTCGGCTTCCAGATCCTCCAGCTGGCCTGGTATGGCTTTGGCTCTCAGCCCTGGTCAGTGAATCTTACACTTTTTAGACATCTCATGCATTTTTATTCAGTTCAGAGCAAGTCAAGAGAGAAGCAAAGCGGATTTGGGTTAGAGATGCTGCCATAAATCAAACCACTGCAACCAAATGAAAGCAGTTGATCTCAAAGTGAAATCTTAATGATTAGGTGTTGAAAGAGCAGAGATGAAAACCTCTTAAAATGTTCAAGTTTAAACAGTTTGAATTGCTGTGCTGCTGTCTCCTCCCACCAACACGTGGACATGCAGCTGCTGGTGTTACACTGGGGACAAAAAACATTCCTGTTGCAGAAACACGCCACTGAAGTCAGCTGCGTGTGTATCTGTACAGTACATCTGTTTTCTGATCTCATTTGTTTAGGAGATGCACCACAAATGTCCACTGGTGCATCTTAATAAATAAAATAAAATATAATGGAATATCTCGTTTATTTGACTAGTTCAGGTAGAAAAGTGGAACTTATGCACTTATTTGGCCTATTTCAAGTATTTATTTCTGTTTAATATTGAGCATCATGGTTTAGAACTGAATCCTTAAAAAATATATATTTTAGAAATGTTGCTGCTATTTGGACACCTTTTTCTACCACAGTTGTTCCTTCCAGTCAGCTTTCCATTAATATTATTGGATAAAGCAGCTCCTTCAACAGAAAGGCTTATTCTCTTTACACAGTGAATGTCTGCTGGTCAGAAGTCAGTTTTCACTTTAATTATTAAGTCCAATAGCATTATCCGTTTTGTTTTTTCATTTTTCCCCAATCCACCACTAGAGGGAAGTATATTCCAGTAAAATATCGCTTAAAGTCCTTTAATATGCCAAACAGTGTTAAAACCTGAATGCTTTTATGTCTGTAAAACATGTAAGAGGCAAGTTTAGTGACTTAAAAAGAATTTTGTGTTTAATGGGATGTTAAAAGTTGCTACTTTATAAACACAAAGACAGTTTTCAGAATGTTTTTGTTTCTCTCCAAGTCAGCCGAGTCTTATTGTTTTGGACCTGAGGCAGCACAGTAAAATGAAATGCAGTGATTCTGAAATTACAGATTCTCAGTGTGAGTCTCCCTGGATGCAGTAAATACATCATAAGTCACAGAAAATGTTGAGGTGGAGTTAAAAAAGATCAGATTCATCCATAGTTCAAAGGATGAAAACTAATAAGGCATTTCAAAACTTATCAGCAGACTCAGGTCGTTGTTAGTTATATTTACTAAGTTACGTTGGCCTTGAGTATCTTTAGGTGTATTTTTTTTCACTATACTTCTTAATTTTACTTGAAGTATTGCCACTCTTACTTGAAAAAAAATATCTGGATTCTCTAATGACTGAAAAACAAACATATTTTAACCAAAAATAAACCTGACAGAAATGCACACCTGCAGTTTTTGTTAGTTTCATAAGTTTTTTTTATTAAAAAGAAACTGATTTGGAAATATTTTTCTTTTGCCTGATTTTGTTATTTGCTCTTATTTTTATTAATTATTCTCATTTTGGTTGTTAAAATACCAAAATTTCCATTTAGCTTCATATCAGATTATCTAAATTTAAAAGATTGATAATCCTGATCATTTGATTTAAAGATTGATCATTTGATCAGACTTTTTACCAAATACTTTTACTTTTACTTGAGTAATTTCGGCTGAAGTAGTGCTATGTGTACTTGAGTAAAATTTTTGCGTACTCTGCCCTCCTCTGCTTATCAGGACAGTCTAGTGATGATTTCTTTGGTGTAGTTTTTGTTTCCAGTTTCTTACTCCAGACGCCATGTCGTTGATTTGTATTAGTTTGGTGGACATGAAATAAGAGAGTTTTTGTGGGGGGTTTTTCTCTTTAACACCGACCACAGGATGATGTGGGCAGCTGGAGCCGTGGCGGCCATGTCCAGCATCACCTTCCCCGCCATCAGCGCCATCGTGTCCCGTAATGCAGATCCGGACCAGCAAGGTGAGCTTCACTTTCTGTTTTCTGAGATCTAAATGTCAGTGATGTCAAGATATTTCTATTGAACATTCTCTTTTTAGTGCTTTTTAGCATTAAACTTGATGTTGAACACAAATAATGACATTTAGTTAGCTAGAATAAGATAGTTTTACATTAAGTGTAATTAGTAATCAACATAAATAAAACGAACCATAAGGAAGATTTACTATTTTTGATCTAAGTAGCCTTCAACAGTAGTTTCTTAACCCTTTAAAGTATTTCTTTAGACACAGAAGTGCTCAGAGGAATGTTTTCTTGTTTGTTTTGCTACTGAATACTTTCCTGTGAATTATTAAAATCTTTTCTGACGTTTCCCTCCTGCTGTCAGGGGACAGACATGTTCGAGTTACGTCCTGTCCTCTGTGTGTTTACAGCAAATAACAGCAGCACTTGTGCTAATTATGGTAGTTTGTGCAGTTGCTTCTCAGCCTGCAAATGTCTCTCTTCCTTTTTTTTCTTGTTTTGTTTGTTTGTTTCTTTCAACACTCAAAAATTGAGACCGGAGAAGTAAAAATGTTTGGATTAAAATCTTGCAGAAACCCTGAGAATATGCAAGCTTTCTTACGCCGTTGTATTTGTACATTTTTTTTATAAAACTGTTCCCTGGAATCTGGCAAAATTTCTTTTTAATTAGTTTTTTTGGAGATGCTTCAGACTTTTACTGGCCAAGACCACTTCCTGCCCAGCTGATTCCAATTGTGGTTTATTTTTAATTATTTTATTTTTTTTTACTTTAGCAAATCTGTTAGTCTTTCATACAAAATATCTGAAATTACTGTTTAAAGATGGAGCATCAATAGGAACAAAACTGCAAATTCCCAACATATACTCATTTATATATAAATAAATACTAAAAAGATTGGATTTTAAAGAAAATATCTAAAAGGTAATAAAATATTGCTTAAAAGCTAGACTTTTTTTAAATAGAAACTTATTAACTCTGGTCTGAGATCATCAAATCACAAATTAGTCAATATTCTCTCAGTGGTTCATCGTGGTTCATGTTCAGGGAGTGAGGAGAGATTCAGTTTGGTGTTCACTTTTGTTTGGTTTTTTTTATGTATTTTTAAATTTAATTGAAATAATTTTTTGTCATTTGTGTAGGTGTTGTCCAGGGGATGATCACTGGCATCCGCGGGCTCTGCAACGGTTTGGGTCCTGCTCTTTACGGCTTCGTCTTCTACTTGTTCCATGTTGAGCTGACGGACTCTGACGGCTCTGACAAAGGTGCCAAATCCAACATGGCCAACCCCACTGACGAGGTGAGCGACGACGAATCTGAAGACTTTTCGGAGATTAAAGACTTAAAATCCAGAGAGCAAACCACTGCCGTTTGCAAGGTTCTGAAAAGTCTTGCAAAGGCTTCGCACAATTTAGTAATTGTACAAATTTAACCAAATTTAATGCAAAGTATCTTCTTAAATTAGTTTATAGTTGAGTTTTTCACAGATGTTAAAATGTTGGATAAAACACAACTTACCCATGCTTTAATATTATTTTCCTAGCTAACAGGACCACAAGCTTCAACAATGTTTATTAAATACAGAAATATTATTTGCTGATTAATTTATATCTCTTTTTCTGTTGCTGAAAATGCACACAAAATATAGTTATAGACCAAAAGTAGAAAAAAAGGGAAGAAATTTTATGCTATTCTAATAGTAAAACAAATGTGACACATTTTTTCTACTTTCCAAAAAAATAAAATCTGACTACTTTGTACATTTGACTAAAACTAAGAGCAATGAAATACTTTTTGCATTTTAAAGGGTGTTTTTTACCCACAAGTATTTTCAGCTAGACTAATTTTGGTATTTGCGTTTATTCATTGCTTCTATTTTTATTTAATTGCCAGTGATGATGGCTGTTTGTGTTTGTCCTTCAGAAAAGTATTTGTGGGATTTGTTTGTCCTGTCATGTGTGTTCCCAGCTGAGGAATCTGAGCGTTTCTAAGCTGTGACAAAGCCACAAACTCCATGATGCAGGGAAGCAAATGCCCCATTGACAGAAATTACCCAGATGTTTTGCAAAGCAGTGAATCTAGTGTATTTTCTGTTTAAGAAATAAAAATAATTTCCTGCTCCTTGATTGTAGGAAAATCTTGGTTTGAAAAGTGGAATTTGAATGATTGGCAAGTTGTTAAAACACTCTGCTTGAAAAGTTAGATTTGACTAAATGTTAAGTTTTTGCTTTTTTTTTACATATACAATTAAATTTAAATTTTACTGGTTTTTAAAAAGGTGCTGAGTCATTACAGCTCTCACATCATAAAATAAGTGCTATATTTCATTTGCATACTTGTTTGTGTAGTTTGAGTGAAGCTACCCTTTAATGTTATTAAAAAACTGTCAATTTGAAAAATGTTGCAAACATTTCACACAGTGCAACACAGTTTGCACTTTTATCTTTTACAAAAGAAGTAAAACTGGACATTTTGCCTGTTTTCTGTGTCTGAGCCTAATGATAAATATGTTTTGTTGGGACTTCAGTATTTATTTTATTTGTTTTATTTAGATTTGATATTTAAGCTAAATATCCAAACAATGTTAAATTTTCTTTGAAATGTAGGTAAAGTGATCTTTGAGAGGACGTACTGGTACCATTTTCAGGGTTTCCTCCAGAAAACTTGCCAAGCCTGGTGGTTGGGTACTAGAGCAGTCATTCATTCAGCCGGCCGCCATGTTTTTGAGGTAGAAAAATCTTTAAAGTTCACAGGAAATTTCAAAATATCACCTGACAGTTATGCGTTATAGAAAGGCTGGAAGATTAGTACCTAAACACCAACTATAAAGTCTTAAAAAGGCAATAATTAAAAAACTAAAATAAAGAAATAATGCTAAGCTTGGTGGAGGTAAGTAACTGGTGGCCCGCCAGGCTTATAATCCACTGTGGGGAAACATATGCATTAATATGATCTTTTATCATAATAAATTTGGGGACAATTTGTCATCCAACAAAATATGTCATGATATCAAACCTGCAGAAACTGATTTTCATAAGAGTGAGAACTTTTGTTTTCTTTAATTTAATAAGTCTTTTGTTCCTCTCTCGTCAGAGTGCCATCATTCCCGGTCCTCCCTTCCTCTTCGGAGCGTGCTCAGTGCTGCTGTCCCTGCTGGTGGCACTGTTCATCCCAGAGCACACGGGCCCCGGCATGCGGCCCGGCGCCTACAAGAAGCACAGCAACGGGGCGCAGAGTCACTCCCACAGCCCTCAGGGCAGCGGGGCGGAGGGCAAGGAGCCGCTGCTGGAGGACAGCAGCGTATAACCTCAGCTAAGTGGGGCACACACCCCATTTAAAACAGAAAAAGAAAGAAAAAAAAAAACAAGATATGGACAGACGCACACCTTTAACCACAAGGACACACATCAGAGTGCCGTGGAGAGGAGTTTGTCCACAGCACAAGAGTGGGTGCTCCACCAGGCCTTTCTTCGTCTAAAGGCGGGTTTCTGAGGACTTTCTGGAGGAAGCATTTAGTATTTTTATTTTGGTTTTTTGGGTGTGAGTGAGAGACACTGCTCAGCTGGACTCCATTTTCTCTGCAGGTGTGGCACGTAGAACCCAATCAAGTGCGAGAGGGGGTGTTTATTTAAAATGTCGCTACATACCTGTGTGAGTCTTGATATTGGTTTTTGTCCAGCTGGGGTGTAACAAACACTCGAGCTCTCTTACTGAAAAGCTAACTTGTGTTCCAACGCTCGTCGTTGTTTTCAGAACTGCAAGAGGAGCGTTGAGGAAACGCTGCCTAACCTCAGCTAGGATGATCGACCCGTTCAGATGATGAAGGCTTCAGCGTCAGGACCACAGATTTATTCAGATATCAGACTTCTTACGGAGAGAAGTGCAGGAGAGAGACCACTTCGTTAGCTGAAGCCCTTTTTCAATGTTTACTTGCAGTTCTCTAGATTCATAGTACAGTTTGGGTTGTATATTTTTCTCTGTTCAAACTGAAGTCCAGTTGTGCTTCAAGTTTTTAATTCAAGAAACAAACGTTGCCTTGAAGTGGCTTACCATTTAAATAATAATAATAATAATAAAAAAATAAACATAACCTGTATGAAGACCAAGGTCTGAGAAGGCTCTGTAATCTTACTCCGTCGCTCCCATCGGAGCTGTTAAGACACTTTTTATTCCTCCACATTCGTACCCTTCCTGTTTATCTCGGTTCTCGACGTGTATCAGCATCAGGGCTAAGGCTTACAGAACCACATTTTGTTTTTTTGTTTTTTAATTTATAAACCATCAGGATCACATAGAGCTATCTATTAGCAGATCAGTGGCCAACGCTGACTGTTAACACAAAGTTTCTGGGAATATCATTTATTTATTTATTCATGAGGATATCACACTGCAAAACCATCAAATGTTGCTTAGTGTTTTTGTTTTGTTTCTAATGTAAACATCTTAGTACATTTGAAATAAAACAAAACTAACTTACAAGTAACTAATCAGCTTGTTTGAAGTCATATTGATTTTTAAAAGTACTGATTCCACTAGCAGATTATTTCATTCATAACATTGGAAAAATGTCTTATTAGTGAAATATTCTCTAGTTGAGCTTGTACTTATCATCATCAATACTAAGGATTATTCACTCAAAATAAGCTCCTGTATCTTGCCGATAAGTTACTTGTAAGTTAGTTTTAAGTACTAAGATGTTTGCGCTAGAAACTAGACAAAAATACTTAAGTTTTATGTTTTTTGCAGTGCAGCGATCCTGCAGCATCAAGTCTCTTCACTTTGTGGTGTGTTGTGTTGGTTTCACAGTTTTTAGTTTCATTTGTTCCCTCATGTTTAAACGGCCGACTGAAAACACAGCGCTTTTCTCCAACCTGCATCGCCCCGCCAAGCTCGCTGCTTGCTCTTAATTACAGAGTTCCTGGAGAATAGAGTTTGACTACAGTTAGAAAGTAGAGGGTGAAAAAATATTTCTCAACTTTTCTCCCTCTCCCAATGTCTAAATATTTAATTTTTTTCTGTTTCCTTCCTTTCTTCCTTCTTTGAGTTCCTTGTTCCTGCCTCGTCTCTCTAATCCTTTCTTTTCTTTCTCTATGCACCTTTATTTCTTCTTCTGTCGTCCTTCCTACCTTTTATTCTTCCTTACACTTTTTCTTTGCTGGTTTCTTATTTAAAGTCTCCCCCCTGTAGAATTTTATCTGCCATAATTTTGAAGATAACTTGTTTTTTTTTTTTAATGTTTCAGTAGAACCTGCAGATCTCAGTCTGAACATCTTTCTGTGACAAGTCTGCAGGAACTCTGTATTTAATGGTTCAGTGTTTAATATCCTGGAGGTTTGATTGCAGAAATGTTGTAAAATCTTGTTTTCGATCCAAATCCTGTTTCCTCATCGGGAGCTGTAATTTAAATCTACAAATTCAGCTTCTTCCTCACTTCTGCTTTCCTGAGCCCAGTCTACTGCTTACGCATCCGTGCTTTAGCATCGGCCCTCTGTGTTTAGTGTCATTTTCTTGCTCAGTTGGGTCAGTTACTGACTTAAGTGATTCAGTATGGTGTAAAAAGAGTTGATTGGGTCATACCATCTCGAATAAGCTCTTCTTGTCCCCTCCCAGTACAAATCCCAGTTAACTCGCTCACCAGTGACATTCCAGATTCAGCAGGGTCCTGTTTTTGCTTTCAAACGGAGCAGTTATCTAAATGCGAGCATGTTTTACTCTCTGTTTTAATGCGCCTCACTAATATTTCGCCTCATTGCTAATTTTCATGTGGCTGTAGTTAATCCAGTTCGGACAAAACGTACAGAAAACTAAAAGGTTCTTCAGCGTCGTCCTTGAACTTTATAAATTTTAAACAGTAGAGTTTCAGCCACTTTGAAACAAAAGGTCAGATTTGCAAAATAAAACGCTCAGCTCTACTAGAGACGATCCTGTCAACCTAATTAAAATTCAGGACATTAAGTGGAGTGTGTGCAGCATTGTTGGCATTTTCCAGATTTATCTGTTTGAAGCTTGAGCCTTCATGATGAGGGAGGGGTTTCTAAAAGCAGATCTTGTTTTTCTAGAATCCATCTAAACATTTCCAACCATCCTACCTTAAACTGCGCTGCTGCTTTTCTTTGAGTTTTGCAGGGAAATTTAACCTGCTGCACCATGAGGACTGAAGCTGTTCCAACTTTGAATATTAATGCTTTTGGTCCTGCATTTCCAAATAAACCCTATAAATGAGGAATAAAATTTTTAAAAAGGATGTTAACAGCCCTTCTCTTCCCTTTCAGTGTGAATAAAACCTCATTTGAAGATGCTACACCTGAAATAGACTCAAATGATGTTGTACAAATCAATACAGTCTGTTTTTGTTGCCTGTAGGTGGCATCCCGGTCTTTCTTTTGCTTGTTTTGGGGAGTTGTTCCCCTGCAGGTTTTATTATTTTCTTCTTGCTTGTTTTAATCATACCTCTACTAGCTAATTTAATAACTAAGCTCACACGTGTGCCAAATGTGTTTGATTTTGCTTCTTTTTGTACTCTGTATGCACTTGAGTAATTTGATTATTGGTTTCTTTCTTTTTTTGTTTTAATATCTCTGGCAGAAGATGTAACTTCTAAGGCTCTATTTTTTATAGCTTTTTAAGTCCTGATTCTGTCATTTTTAGGAACTTTTCCCATTTTTTTTCTTAGATCTCTTCAGCCTTGGTCTTCATTTATTGACAAGCATTTCACAGTTGTTTTTTTTTTCTTTCTTTTTCTGTTTTGAGTGTATTTGTGTGTTTACCAGATTGATATCTGAATGTTCCACATCATTTTGACACCATAACTTAACTGAGCCTGTCACAGTTTTTATTCATCAAGGCGGTCTTTAAAGTTAATTTAATCTTAGACTTTCCCGATTCGTAGTTTATTGGACGAAGCACAGAGGTAAACACACATCCCTGATCCTCTGTAAATTGGTAAGAATCTGCACCAGCCTCCATGTGCGCTCATACTCCAAGCAGACGACTGTAAAGGTACAAAAATCACCTGTACATGCAGCAAATGTAAATATATACTTGTCGCTCGAGGAGTTGGCTGCCTCTTGGTCCTGTTTGGTTGTACGGTGCAGTTATATATTTCTCAACGCGTACCTGTTATTAGCCACTCTTTAATTTTAGTACAAAGTGGTTTGTGGCCTGAACCCCTCTCCCCCTTCTCTGTGTGCCTAAAATTAGCCAAGAAATGTGTATGGCAACGTAAGTAAACGGTGGTAATGTAAATACGGGAAACTAATGATAAACTATTTATTAAAGGTTTATTGTACAATGAAATGTTTGCCTCAGTTTTTTGCACAGGAGCCATTAGGGTGTCTATTTTTCCTGATCTCCTGAAGCGTTTGGTTAAAGGCGAGGCAGCCTCGTTTAATGGTTTCTAAATCTGAAGTAAATCTCTTTCCAAACAGAGCTCCTGTTAGCGTTTATCTACTGTCTGTTTTCATTTAATCCCACAGCTTTTGTTTATTTTTCAAGGTTTCTGGTAGGACTACTTTCATTTTATGATCATAGGGTTTATGTTTACAGAGCTTTGCTAAAGTATTCATACCCTTTTTCAGATTTTTTTTTTCATGTTACAATCACCAACTTCAATGTAATGGAGCTTTTTTTTTTTTTTTTTTACACCAAAGACCTTAAAAGCAGACTGTGCATATATTATTTATCCCCCTTTACTCTGATTCCTTTAAATTAAATAAAAAGTGACCTAATTAGCAAATAGTTTTCATTTGTAATTTAATTACTGTAACTGCAGCTGTTCTGCGAAGGAAAAAGGCATCATGACGCCCATAGTAGCTATGGAGGAGCTGCAGAGATCCAGAGCTCAGGTGGGAGAATTTGTGTAAAAAGAGTCAAAGTGCTTAAAAAAAATTTTTTTTGGCAATAACTGAATGTTTTTTGGTGTCTTTAGAATGAGCCGTTTCAAGAGCCTTCTGGTAAGTCTGTTGTTACCTAGTCACCTAGCAACCCCATGGAAGTTGGGAACAAAATACTTATCTTTTTCAGCAGACACTGTGCAGCACATGAGCAGAAAAAACAGCTGACCAAACGTGCTGGAGCTCTGCTGGAGTTGCTAGGTAACGGACTGGGCTTCCATGGGTTTGCTAGGTAACGGACTGGGCTTCCATGTGGTTGCTAGGTAACTGACTGGGCTTCCAGGGGGTTGCTAGGTAACAGACTGGGCTTCCATGTGGTTGCTAGGTAACGGACTGGGCTTCCAGGGGGTTGCTAGGTAATGGACTGGGCTTCCAGGGGGTTGCTAGGTAACGGACTGGGCTTCCATGTGGTTGCTAGGTAACCGACTGGGCTTCCAGGGGGTTGCTAGGTAACCAACTGGGCTTCCAGGGGGTTGCTAGGTGGTGGTGCAGTGCTTTGATTTATGACTTTACATCAGGAAGGTTTTTGAAACTGACAGGTGTTTTTGTTGTTTAAGTGTTTGTGCTGATTTTAGAAGCAGCTGAGACCCAACAGTATAAAAACATGAAAATTGTGAATTTTTCATTATAGTTCCCATTTATACAATCAACACTTCCTCTAGTTTTTGTTCCTCTTCACAAAAATGCTGTACTTTGTGTTGGTCCACCACATAAACTCCCAGTAGAGGCCTCCATGTGGCCAGAAGGAGGAGGAGTCTGTGGTCCCTGGGAACTTAAACTCAAGTTGCCTACAGATCCGAGTGTCAGTGTGTGAATGCGTGAGCGTCGGTGCGTGTGACTGGGCAAACTCCACTGTAAAGCGCTTTGAGTGGTCGTATGACTAGAAAAGCGCTATTTAAGTCCAATCCAGTTACAGTTTGACGCAGCTGACCTGGGTGTGATTCCTGGCTCAGAGCCATTTACTGCATGTCTTCCCTTTTCCTCTCTCTGCCCTTGATTTTGTCCAGCTACTACTGAATAAAGTCAGCTGGTTTTAGTAAGTAAATGAATGAGAACAGTAGGGTTTGCTTCCATTCAGTATTTGATATTAAATAATTTAATATTTGAGAAGCTTTAATACTCAAAATCACATGACTTTAAATAGGGATTTGGACAGATTTCTCACACTTTCTTTCCATTCACACACTTTCCTCAAGCTCTCCATACAAGCTAACAAGTTGCTACATGAGCGCAGCGTTGCTATTGCATCAGTTTTGCCTGTGCCTTTGAGACACAAACCTGCTCCAACAGGCAGTGAGAGTTTGTAGGTTTACAGAAACATTTGCTTACAGAATAATATAAATGTGAGCCGCACCGCTGCAGCATTTTCCCTCTGTCTGGAGGAATATGATGAGCTACGGGAAAAGTTCTCCCTGTGGAGTAGCAGGTGTTACGTGGTCTTAACCTGGGATGAAAGAGATAATAATAAGGCTCTTAACCATAATCTGTGCCCACTGTTTCCTCACATCACCTCTTGCTGCACCAGGCACTGCAACATGCCTCGCTTTATTAGGAAACCAGGTGGTCCTAAATGGTAAAATAAAAGTGAATAATGCATGTCCATGTTATTTGCATTCACTCTCCCTGAATTAATATCTAGTCTTTGCAAAACAGCTCAAGATAAATCAGATTGGATGGAGAGTGTCTGCAAATAAAACATCTAAAGAATTGGATAGCAATCTGGATTGTCCAAAGAAAAGGAAAGCATTCCCAAGCATAATTCTTCCAATGCGATGTTGGTGCATCAATATCTCCATTTCCACTGCAAATGTGAGCAAAACTTTGTCTATTATGTTGAAAAATCACAATTTCGCAGCTGCTGTGTTTCTATTAAAAAGACATATAATTATAAACTACAGGTAAATCAGTTTGTTTACTGTATAAGTCATTTAAAAAACATGCTGCATCATCATTATCCTACCACTTTCTGTCGGCCTCTTTATCTTTTCCACCAGTGTGATGCGAAACAAGTCTTTCCATTGCAGTTCTGCAAATTAGTTTTGATACAGCCGAAGAACCACCTCATTCTTTTTTTTTTTTTATCAAAAAACGTGTTTTCTTGAATTAAGAACATTTTTTTTGTGATTCCAATTTGCACAAATACAGCTCTGGAAAAAAATGAAGAGCCCACTGCACTGAACCCCATTGAAAACCTCACCGTTTGATCTTCCTGAGTTAAAACATTAATATTGTTGTGTCTAAATGAATATGAACTTGTTTTCTTTGCATTATTTGAGGCCTGAAAGCACTGCATCTTTTTCATTATTTGACCATTTCTCATTTTCTGCTAATAAATACAAAATTTTCGGTTGGAATTTCAGAGCCATGCTGTCAGTAGTTCAAAGAATAAAAGAACAATGTTCATTTTGCTCAAACATAAACCTATAAAAAGTAAAATCAGGGAAACTCATAATTTTTCCAGAGCTGTATATTCAAAGGAAATGCAGCTGCTAACTCCCCTGCGATTGGGTCGGGGTCATGAACTCTGATTTGGGGCCTTTGTGACCTCCTGGATAAAATGCTGATGCAGTCTTGAAGTAATTTTTGCACATCAGTTTCTGTTTTTTACTCATTTTTTCTTGAATGTCTTTAGGTCAGAGTATGATGTGTTGCGTTTTGAGACCTTTGGCTACTTCATGTTGTCAGACAGCTTCTATTTAGAGATTTATAGATTCTACAGGCCAGTTTTCAGCTGTACGTTTCCAAAAAAAGGTGTTAATCACAGTTAATGCATGATTTAACAATGGCTCCACAAAAAGTCAGGTTAGTGTTAGTTGCTTTGTCTGTTAAATTACTAAATGAGAGACTATTTTTCTCATTTAATCAGGTTGTCTTTGTGAAAGATTAATCTTTTCTTACTGATTGATTTAAATGTTTCAGTGTCAAGAAAAGCTTTAAGTTTAAGGTGCAAGGATTTTAGTTTCCTTTCTTCCTTTATAACTTCTCTTTTTTTGAAAAAGAAGGGAAATGTTTAAAGTTGCAGCCTCTGGTGGCTGGAGCTGCACAGCAGCAGCTTTTTGGGAATTAGGGGCACGCAGCCTCAACGTGATTAGCAGCGACTCTCTTGCAAGGGAAGGATTGGGCGTGTTTTAACAAGAGCAACTTTTTCTGATCGCTTTGGAGTAGCTTCTTAAATGACCTTCTTGGCAGAAGTGAAAGCAGGAGTCCCTCTTTGGGTTGTGCCCACCACCAACCATGTGACTGCTTGGTGGTGGGCTGCTGCCATGTGTAATGATGCTGAGTTGCTGTCATTGCTTATTAGCTCAATATTAGAGGCGAATATACGAAAGACAATTACTGCCACAAAAAATTGTTATAAAATTCTGATTTTAATCTCAAAATTCTGTCTTTTTTTTCCTCATAATTCTGACTTTTTCTCCTCAGAATTGCTTTAATTATTTATGTAAGGCAAATGTAGCCTTGAAATTCAGATCAACCAAATAAACTGGGACAGGCTTTCAGAGTGGATAAAGTGCAAGTTTACAAGAGCTGTACCAAAGAAGAAACAGATATTTAATTATTTTAACACACTAACAACATGAATTACATAGAATTTTTGGTTATTTATTTGCTGCCGAAAAGTCTTTCTGAGTTTGGAAAGTCAAAGATTTGCCAGGAAAAAAATCTGAAATTTAGTGATTAATCTCATAAATTTTCTTGTTACAAACTTGGAAATTTCCGAGTTTGAAAAATTAACATTTTGCCAGATGAAACTCATGCTGTCTCCTGTTGCAGTGACACATGTGAGCATCCACCAAAAGGCCTCTGTCCGTGGACGAGCCATCTTTAAAATCTGTCAGCAGCGACGACCCAGCTGACTTTCTGGACCGGAGGAAGGGGAAACGGTCCCACAAGTGGATGTCCTGACAGTCGACGACATCTTTTCCTGCGGTGGAAGGGTTGCATGTTGGCGTCTAGGAAGAGCCTTGAGATGAATCATGTGTGAACTTTATTGTTCCTCCAGTCAAGTTTGTCTGTTTGAACCCGGTTTTGTTTCTAACCTCTGCCTGCTTTCCCATGATCTATAAGCAGCAGCGACATATTTTCACATGACTTCCTGGAAACCAAGGTTGACGATTAACTCGGGGACACGCTGGGTGTGGATCTGCTGGTGTTGGATGCTTTCACATCCAAGATTTAACATGAACGTATTTTTTTTTTTCTTCATAATGTTGAAAATATTTTAACTTCCTTGTACTTTCTCTGCAGGCATCTCTACATTTATTGCAGATAGCATGCGGCCTTATCACCCTGCACTCTGACCTTGTTTGTTCTTGCCTCTCTGTGTGTTACAGGATGCGTCACTCAGGTGATCATTTCAAACATCTTTATGTGATTTTAAATTACATGAACTAATGCACCTGTGCAGTAAGAGGCCACATGAATCAACAGTCACATCAACCTGCATTTAAACTCTTCCAGAAATCAAGATTTGTGTCTTGTCCTAAAAACGTTTTGTTAATTGCTCCAGTTTTACTCTAACTTGGAAAATCTAATAATTTAGAAATATTTGCAAGGATTTTTGCGATATTTGTGCTTATGTCTGATGGTAAATGTTTACGGTCTTTATGTAAGGCAGCAGTGTGTAAGAAATAGTGCAACCTACAGGTGGGAGTTAGCATCATTTTAGCTCAATGTTTCACAATATTTTTGCAGAAAATTTACAAAAAACTTAGAATTATGCATTATTGTGGAAAAAGTCCATGAAAACCAGAGGAGTTGATTGATGAAATTTCACAGTGTAAAGATTAAAACAGCTTTGATGTTATTGATCAAATAATATTTAATCACACCACTGTTTCTTGATGGTTCTATTTATGCCTCTTTATGCCATCTCTTTGGACCAAAAACAAAACAAAAACATTTACAGTTTATTGTAAAAGTATTCATCCACCATCATCCATTTGTTCATAAAGATAGATTTGGGTTCAACCAGAATGGAACAATAAAATGATCTGATCTGCTCTACTGCATAAAATTCCAGTAAAATAAAATTGTTTAATGTAAGTTACTGAATATCTTTTGCCAAAGACATTGAAATTAAAAATTTAAAGTCAGCAAAAAAATAATTCTGCACACTTTCTAGTAATAGAAAAAGAGACCTCTATGTTTACTTACATAATCTTTGTGCAAATAATTGTTTTCTTTGAGCTTTAAATTTCAGCCCTTAAATAAATCCCTGTAATTATCTTGGGACGCTGTGTCCACAATGAATCACAAACTTTTAAAATTGTTATAATTTTCTGAGATATTTTAGTAGAAACTAAAGTTTTACTTGCACGAATGATGCTGAAGTTAGAGATTTTGTTTTCTCTAACACTGCTGCTACATGTCACATTTAAATCTGACTAAAAGTTTATTTACATGAAGACTCGACTTCATTATTTGGCCTCTCAATCTTTTTATAAACAGGAAACCTCATAACAATAACTGCAGCATTAAATGTGTCATTGAATGCTTTTAGAAATGCCTATCATTTTACAAGATTCAGACGAACATGTACTCGCATTTTATGATTCCGAAAGTTTTGCTCTGCTGCTTTACATCGTTGATATGCCTGACAGGAATCAGTTCAGTTTATCTCGCTGCACATTATAATTATTGAAAGTTGATCCAGTTACTGAATTTGTTACATATTGCGAGTTCCAGAGTAAAAGTCGAACCTGGAGAGCTTTTCACTAAAAACAGGATTCTGACAATGCAGAAAAAGAAAACAAATCTTAACAAGCACAGAAAACCTGCACCATTTCTGCAAGCAAGCTGATCCTGTAAAGAAGTAATTGTATAGAACTTGATGTATTACCTTAATAACTGGACGTAATTACGGTTGACCTTATGTTGATTTAGTCTTGTCTTTTTAAATGCTCTTCATTGGATTGGTGTTTGCACAGTTTTCCCCTCAAAAGTCATTGTTGTAAATAAAAGTAAATGTTATTAATTTGCCTTTCTTGCTTTAAATAAAAGTTAAACTGAAAAGAAACAAAATATTTCAAGACATCAGACAGGAAGTGGAACCTCAGGCAATGTGATTTCCAAATGGATAAAACCTCCAAATAAGTTACAAACCAGATTCAGCTAGAGCAGATCGATCAGGCGAAATGGGACAAAATATAAGAAAACTGTGGTGGGAAGCTTTTTAAAGGATAAAAAAATTTACCAGATGTGTATATCTGTACACACAAAACAGCAACAGCCTACAAGAAATTAAGAAGAAAAAAAAGCTGCTATTATTTTCACACCACTGCACAAGAATACAGTCTCCTTTGCACATAACTCCAGCTTAATCTAATTTGTTGGTGCCACATCTGGTTGTAAAGTCCAACAGCTGCAGGGAGGAAAACATCTTTTGATGTTGTCATATTATTGGATCAGATTATTCCATCTCCAAACCATTCAACATACAGCAGCCAAGTCTGCCAAGTCTGCATGGTGTTATGTGAACTTTGTCATGTGTTGTTTTCTTTTTGTTGTTGATGTCAGAGAAAATTTCACAATCTCTTTCAGGAAATCCATGTTTGCTCATTGTTTGATTTTCCAGGTCTGATTTCCAGGCAGTGTATCCTGTGAGAGAAGTAGCTTTCAACAGCCAAACTGTAAATACCGGATATGTTTAAGTTTCCTTAAAGGCGCCGCAAAGGAAGATTCTTAATGCCACAAGTGAGATTAAAGTCCCGCAACTCACCTTTGGTAGGAAACTCTGTGTGGCAGACATGTAGGCCTGTCACAATAATCAATAAATCAATTGACATGATTTAACGTTTATTTCTTTTTTCTCTCTTTTTACCAAAAACTGGATGATAAAAGTCTTCAGTTTGGTGCTTTTTGTCTTAACTAGTCCTAGAATAATTTTGTTTACAAAGACTTTAAAATTATTTGCTGTTTTGTTTATTTTGTATATTCAAAACGTTTTCCAGTTCCAGTGTTAAATGTTCATTAGAATTTAAAGTCTACTGATCTTTCAGGATGTTCTCTTGCGTTATTATTTTTGCCGTTACCATTATATTACTTAAAAATGATCTCAAAGCAACAATATTATGGTTTATCGCAATAAATACTGGAACAATTTATTGTCCAGCAAAATTTGTTGTGACAGGCCTACGGACATGCTTCACTCCTTAAAAAATATTTATTTTATTTTGAAATAAATGGATAAGATAAATAAGAAAATAACAAAAGAAAAAATTATAATTGTGATATGGTGAGATTTTTTTGTACTCTTGCTGGCTTCAGTTTCACGTAATTATAAATTAATGCAGGCTATTTATCCAAACACTGATATTTATTTAGCACTTGGATAAGAGCTTTGGCACAGTAAATTGTAAATCGATTAATTTGGGTGGGATGACATGCATTAAAGTTCAAAATCAAATTACTTTACAGATGGCATATTTTGATTTACTGCTTCTTGTTGTCTTGTTTTTAAAAATTGGTGTTTTTAATCTCCTGTTTCTTAAAGACAGTAGATTGGACTGGTCGCTCAAAAGTTGCTCCTTTTGTTCCTCTAAACCACAAACGTTCAGATTAGATGGCGACATTGATGTTGGGTCATAAACAGCAACATTTTCACAATGGGATCCACATTTCTCATCGCCAAGAAAAACATAAACTGAAGCTCAGGTTGCTCAGCGGATTGCTTCACATGTGGCTTTGACACTGTTTCTGATTTCTGGTGAGGTGCTTAATTGGTAGCAGTTATGGAGATTGGATCCAACAATTAAGTCATGACTTAAGAGAAGAAAGTCGAACAACAGAATAAGGTGTTCAGATGGTATAAAATTAATATAACAAACTCCGGGGTGTAATTAAATTATATATTTTTTGCAGAAGTCTGACAATTAGTTCAGTTAAAAAGGGTTAAATTAAATTTTGTAACTCATGTCATCCAAGTATCTTCAAATAGTCACTGTTGGACAGGAAGGACCTCCAGTAGCAGTCAGTGTTGCACAGAATTTGAAGATGCCTCTGAATACTCTACCACTTAAAAATCCAATTAAATACTTAAAATTTGTGGTTGTAACTAAATTTAACGTTCTCACCATTCTGAGAGTCAGGCGATGATTACTCAGCTATCCTACACAGCCACTTTCAAATTCTATTAAATTCAAATTAGATTGTTAATGCAGGTGTTTTCAGACAATATTAAACTGGCAAAACATGCCAAATATTATTCTCACCCACCAAATAAGAAGACTTAATCAACCTAAATCACGATAAAGCCTTTTATGTAAAATAAAAGCAGCCGTCTTGACTGCCTGCTACCTGCAGCAGGTGATAAACAGCAGCCCACTCCAATCCAGCCATGTTTTGCATGTTATTCTGTTCCACTTTTAGCAGACTGACCTGACACCAGCGCTCAGGATTACAGGGGTTTTAGCACATTCTGATCATGTGTTTATGAGTCATTTGTTTTTTGTTCCTCTCACTCCTCAATAGCCCATCAATAAGTCTGAGCCACTGCGACTAATGACCTTATCCGGTCAGCGCCGCAACATGGGATACAAACGTAAACATTTGACAAAATTAGTTATTTTGAAAACTTCATGTTTGTCAACATGAAGCAAGCTAAAGTATTAGCATACCATGCTAATTCAAGAGAGACAATCAGCGACATCCATCAGACTGGAATAGAATAGAAAATAGAAAATCATGATAAACAGTACCAACATTATTAATCATATACTGTACAGGATAACACAGTAAATAAAATACTGTGTAGTTATCAGAAATAAAAATGGCTTACTCAAATCCAAAGGATGTGCAACTAAGTAGAATGGTTTGTTTTAAATATAAATGATATTTTGAATATTAAAAAGGCTATTTAAAATACAGTACAATACGTTAGCAATCATTTCATCCACAGTTTTAAGGAATCACATCAGGAATATGGAAAATATTTATTATAAACAACAGTTGAGCAATGAATTAATTTATTTCTCAATAAATCAAAACAATATTGATCATTTGTAATGTTTTTTAATGATGCTATCCACCAGGAGCTCTTAATACTGAAAGTAAATCTGTTAAATTTCTTTATTTGTTCCCCAATGATTCTGATTTTCATGTGATCTTTTATTCGTGCAGCAGTTGTTAACTGTCAGAGTTTTATTTAGATGTTTTGGCTGCATTTCACTCTTGCTGAGGAATGTTTTTTTTATCAATCAATCAGGGATAATAAAAAAAAAAAAGTCCAAAAGTCAACAAACAGATTGAACAGTTGTATTTTAATTTATTGTTTGTTCTAAGCCTGTCACAAAGACACAATAGAGCTTTGACACAATTGAACTTTGGACTTTGACTAGATCATTTTAGTAGTTGAATATACCTGCGAAGTTCTCAAGAGATGAACTCATACCAAATAAAAACAAAAGGTGATTTAACAAAGTATTAGTTTAGGGATTTGTTGCATTTTTTGTGCAACAATCTAAAATACTTATTTCTTTTAAACATTTGAATATTTAAATATTTAAATATATAAATGTCACATTGTAAAAGGAAGAAATGCTGAAGCTATATATCATGGTCATCACAAAAACATGACATTTTAACCAATGACTGTGTCAAATTTTGAAACAATGTCTTATTTATTTGAGGATATCAGAAAACAAAGTTAATAACAGAGTTCAGCTCATGAATGGGAAGCAGAGCATGGCTTTATCCCGCCACTCACTGTAAGATTTAATCTCATTAAGACCGCTCTCTCCTGCAGAGGGCATAATCTATGCTGGATTAATGCTTTAGATGTCAAATTCACAGCGGTGCAATTTAGCCCTGACGATCGTTTTCCAGTCAACTTAACGAAGACATAAATGACCTCTTAACCTCTGAGCTCAAGCTTCATTATTCTGCTCTAAATAATACACAAGATTTCTGAATTGACTGTTTAAGAACGTTTTCGTCTACGTTTAAGAATTGCACTTGACTCATTTCAGTGGTCAGAAAACAGGACGTGATGATCTGCGATCAAACACGTCTCAGCTCTAATGGAGGATGTAAACAGAATTAGCAGTGGCAACGGAGATGGCATTTTGGCACAAGCGCAGGGCACAAGAACAACACGTCAGGAAGAACGTGCTGGGATATTTTGAGCCTCTGGGAGCTCAGCGGTGAGAAGAGCGTGAAACACGTAATCCTTCTGTTTCTCCCCGTCCGAGTGTGAGAACAGCAGACGACCTTACAGGGACAATCATGTTCAGTGTTTTTTTTTTTAAAACAATGGTTCATTCATTCACATATTTTCCTTCCTCATCCCCCCCCCAACAGTTTACTAAAAATAAAGTTGGTTTGGGTAAAGCTAAAAAATGAAAAAAAAACAGTCTGGATGAGAATCAAGGATGCTTTTTTTTAATTGATTTTATCAGCATCTGATCTGGGTTTAAAGTGGAAGGAAAATAATAGCCTAATTTACATTAGTTACATTTACATTGTGATTGTGTAATTTTTAAATATTAAATTGATGTTTTCATCAATTACTCAGCACTTCAGTTGTACTTCTGTACTTTTACTTAAGTAATTTCTTTATACTTTCCCTTGAGTAAAAATATGTTGCAAGAGGTAGTCAAAAAGTATACTGAAGTAAGAGTAACACTACTTCAACATTTTTTACTCAAGTAAAAGTAGGAAGTAGCCATTCAATAAATTACTCAAGTAACAGTAAAAAAAGTATTTGGTAAAAAGGTCACTCAAATAATAACTGATCAAATATTTTAGAAGTACATCATCTGATCGACCAAAATGTAAAGCTATGTGGAAAATGAAAATAATCCAAAAGAAACATGTTTTTTTTTTCAAATAAATTTCTTACAAATTTCTTGTGATGCATGACAATCACAAAACGATTGCCGTGCACCGTTTTGTGAAAAAAAATAATAATAATAAAAAAAATAATAAAAATAAAAATAATAATAATAATAATAATAAACTTTTTTAAAAACTGCAAGTGTTTGCCTGGTGAATTTGATACGTTTACCTCCAAAAACGTTACTCAAGAATATGTCATTGAGTAAATGTAACTGGTTACCCAACTCTACCTGGCGTTACTTTTCTAGTAAACAAATTACATATTTTGGATTACATATTCTGATGAGCGTTATATCAAATTAAATATAATGACCTGTGTCTGTAATCAGAACTGTAATAATAATAATAATAATAATAATAATAATAATAATAATAATGGAGGAACTTAGTTCCGGTCTAAGAAAGGAATTCAAATAATTGATCTGAACCCAAATAAACGCGTTAAAGTTTGTCTGGGTTGTTTTTGTAATCCTTTAAGCTCCAGTCCGTATTTCCCCTCAAGCCCTTCTGGCTCCCTGGCAGAGTTTGTTTACTGGCGGAGAGCCTGGGAAGAAGGGGATCCTGCAGGAGACTCTACAATCTACCTCTGTCTGTGGAGGGCAAAACATAAAAAAAGAAAGTTAAAACTCTTATTTCTTTCCTGGTCATCCACATGCATGTGCAGTTTTTGTAGCAGACAGATGTGCAGAGTGTGAAGCCAACTTGGAGCGTTTTTTTCCCCCTCGTTATCTTTAACTCTCAAACTAAGAGGAGAGTGGAGCGCTTCTGATCCGCGACCAAGTCTGCCTGTCAGCTTTTTTCACAGTGGACGTGAAATCTCTGCAAAGCCTGGGGAGCCCTCGAGCTTCTTCACGAACACCAAAATATTAATCAAAATAAGAAAGCGAAGCAGACTGAACTCTTTTTCTGTCTGGATTTTTTTTGTTTCTTCTACGAAAGACTCGCTAACATTACGCCACAAATCCCCCTGAATTCCAATAAAGGTCGGCTTTTTAAAATTTATTTTTTACTTGCATTTCATTCATGCATCTTTATGGGTTTTTTTTTTTAAACAAGGGGGTGCAGTGTTGTGACATTTCCTGAAGTTTGAGCTGACTGGGGAGGTTGCTGAACTTCACTTGTGGCCTGGACCAGAGCGGAGCAGCCAGAGGCTAGCTTCCCGAGCTAGCAGCAACAAACGGCTAAAACAAGCTGAACAAGTCTACTTTTTACTTCTTCCTTGCGGACACGAACGAGCTCACGAGCTCCGTTTAGTCTGGTTTAATGTAGGCGCCACGTTTAAGTGACAAAATAAATGCTCATGTGTGGTACTGGTGTCAGTGTGGGGGTATTTTTCACGGAGCAGCTAGCTGTAGCCGCTGCTGCGTTAGCTTGAGTGAACACGTTGGACTCGTTCCTCCGCCCATCTTCCGGGATGTCTTTTATTTATTTTTGTTTACCTGTTGGCCCACGCCGCCAAACAAACCCCGCTTCCTGAGCGCGTATCTTTTGCGGTTTTGGACTGTTCACCCCCGCCACCTTTCGCACGGGATTATCGTGTATTTTGGCCGGAGCGGTGGTTGGATGGTAGCAGTTATGTGGCTCCGGACTTTGGGCTGTGTTTTGGCCGCTGTCTGCCTGCTGACGAGCTGTCACGGAGCGCATGGAGAAAGTAAGTGAAAACTGATTATTATTGCACTTTAACTCGACCGACGTCGACTTATCGTGGTGTTTTCGTTTTGCGTGAAAATGTTGCAGTTCTGTTTTGCCGTGCATCGTTTTGTGAATGTGCAATGAAAAACAAAAGTTGTGCAATACCCAGAGATGCAGATTAACGTTTGATAAATTAAAATAGAGGTAATTATTACCTAAGTTAAGCCCCCCTTCCACCAAGCTAATAAAAGTAAAACAATTAATTTAAAAAAAAGATTCACTTCTCAATCATGCAAATAATAATAATATTAACAATTTTTGTGGGAAGTAAAGGTCAAATAAAAATATTAGAATGAATGAGTTATAAAACACACTTCACATTTGACAGTATTAAAATATTTTCTGCAGATTTGTCGTCATCCGTTAGCATAAAATGTCCGCTTTATTTTGTTTATTGTATTTGATGAATCAGAAATATTTTATTGGACAGATTACCTTTCTTAAGTCAAGAAAAGTGTTTAAATGTTAAAAAACTATAAAAATATGCTGTAAATTTAGTTCTGCTTTCCAGAGTATTAAAAAGGACAATGATTAAAAATGAGACATGTCTATTATTAAAAATATCTAAAAAAAAAAAAAAAAAAAAAGATTAATTTGTTCCACTGTACTGCAATAGACATATTATAAAATACTTTGTAATTATTATTATATTTTCTTCATCACTCAATCTAGTAACAACCATAAGAAAAACTGCCTTGGATATTTTGTTTACCAAATCTTGATTAATTTAAATTAAGCCAGGCTATAAAAACAGACAAATAGATCTTACTGTTTAAGCTTCAAGATTAGAGATTTGTTCATGAAATGAAAATCCTACTTTTTGAATGAATTTGGAGCAACTTTATAAGACTTTTAGGCAAATGTTTGTTTTATTATTTTCTGTATTAAAAACTTTTTTTTCTCTCAGAACTGCAACTTTAAATTAAAAATGTAATAGCAATATAAATGATATAGAAAGAGTAAGTTAAAATACGTAAAAGGATTGTATTGCCGAGATTGTATTTGATAAAAGTTGATTTTGATGCATTTTTTAGTCAGGAGTAAAACATTAATTTAGCAATTGTTGATTGTGTGTCCTAGAGCGCACCTCACTAATTGTGGTTTATATTTGTTAATTGATTGCAGTCAAATGTTTTTCTTTCCATTTGTGCAGACATGTCTGTAAAGAACTAGTACTATAAATATATAGTATGTACATCAATCTGTATCCTGTCCTAAGTTTGTGGTACTGCAAAAAAAAATAGCATGAGTGCAAGTGACAGTCTGTGGTCATAAGGAGGAGTTACACAGGTTGATGGCCACAGGTAGGAAATATTTCCCCTGGACTTCTGCAGAATTCACTCCTTCACTGAAAGAGCATTTAGATATATTTCATCACTCAATAAATCAGTTTACAGCCAGAAGAAAAACTGTTTGGAGGGTTTTTTTAGCAATCAAATCTTATAAATGAAACCAGACTGTAGAGATAAACAGACTGTTACTGTGGCAGCCCCATAAATAAGGATAAAACTGAAAAGCCTAGTGTTGAATGGAACTGGAGACCTCTGGGCAGAAGCTTGAGGAAAACATCGTCAGTCCTCCCTGATATATTTCACTACATAACACATTAAATTATTATATTATGGTAATATTTTCCTTTGTAAATTATAGTGTTTCATTTTCATGCCCTTTTGCTGCGAAACCTCTTCTAATTTGTACTTTAAACAAAAAAATTGCACGTCAAGATTTCTTGTTTTGTTAGCAATGGTGGGTTGATAAAGTTATGCTAGCAGCAGCAGCGGTATTGTATCCGATGACTGCATTGAAGGGACAAAGGTTGACACTTATCGGCTGTGTGTGTGACTGTGCAGTAACTGTAAACACAATGTTTTATCCCAATTAAGTAAGTAGTCTGAGAATTGGACAGAATTAGCCGCCAGTTATTGTAAATGGAAAGCCTTTGGGTTGACGCTGCGGTCAGCGCAAGAATGTAACAATGAGCCCTTTTCACAGCTCCTGACAATCCCTTTGTGTTCACCAACTCAGGTGATAGGAGTGAATGAATCCATCTGCACGTCGCCCGGAGACATTTTCATGTTTGCGCACACTCTCTGTTTTACACCACTAAGAGTCTTTACATAAAGCAAATATTAGTTGTTCTTCCAAGGAAGTGAGTTGCAGAGCTGTGAGACCTACTTGCTGGTGTAACCTACTGTACAGCGAGGATGTTTATTAGCAGGGAACGATGTTGTAATTGTGTCACAACTGGTGGAAATTTTGTTTGGATTTCATTAGAACACCAACAGTGGCTCTGCTCCAAATGGAGTGGCATTAATTTGGTTTTTAATGCCATGCTGTGTTTCTCTCTTAAAGTAATGATTAGAAACAAGCTGTTAGATAATTAACACATACAGAAAGCTGTTTGATCGTAATGAGTCCCTTTTAGCTGGATTTGAATGGATTTGGCATAGTAAAAATGTGAAATTACTTTTGATTTTCTGTATAATCGTTTAAGAAAGTCTCTTTCCTTGTGGACTTGACATCACGGTATTGCTCTACTGGTTTAGTTTTCCTTGATGTTTTGAAGTGAGTTTCTGTACAGAAATCTTACTATAAAGATGAGTTCATATAGAGTTATCTTCAAACCAGTTTGAACAAGAATCCTGACTAAACAAACAAGGAGAAAGTTGTGTAATTGCGTTGCTTCACCCTCCCTTTCCTAGTCTTCTCAGACTTGAATCAACCACAGACTTGAAGAGTGGAACCTGGGTGTCACACTGGCTGTTTCATAAGCTGGACCGGCCAGTGTTGAAGTCAGAAAAGCTTCTGAGCTACTTGTTGGTTGCTGTCCAGCTCAGCTTGATGGAAAGTTTTACTTAATAATGAAAGCTTATGTTCAGTAGCTGTATGACCTTGTTTTACAGAACTGGTGCTGACTGGACAGTTTACAAAATATTAAATAATTTAGTGGCAGACTGTTTATCAATTTAGTTCTATATGCAGTTAGTTGGCCGCATTTTATTCTAGAGTGTCAGAGTAAATGCGTTGATGAAATGTGCAACCTTTTATAGTTTTCCTCTAATTTTACAGTTATGCTCGACTTTGTAAATAAGTTCAGTGTGATGGTTTTTCTAACAAAGTTTAAAATAGTCTTAAGGAACTAGCTTGTCACAATAAGCAGATGTGCTCAATAATTTTCATTCTTTATTTTGATTTTTTTTTTTGAAGGGCAGTTTTCACAATCCATTTTATTTATGGTTTCGGTTGTGTATTGTTTTTATTTCCATTGTGTTGTTTGCTATGTTTTACTTTGGATATTTAAAAATAGTTCTTGTGTTACGTGTTCTTTATAAAAAAAAATGTTATTATTAGACTTGTATTATTAGACTATTATCAACTTGAAAATGTTGTCAATATAACAATGTTATAATTTATTACAATAATTTCTGGGGCAATTTATTGTCCAGTAAATTTTGGTATTGTGACAGGTCTAACATTTTAGTCTGTTTTCAAACTTCAACTGTTTGGACATCGTTGTTTGGCAGTGTTTTACTCCCTGAAAGCCAATAAAAGCAGAAGCTTACATTGCAGTCTCTGGTGATTGTGTTGGTTCTTGCGATAACACATCACTCTGACTGGAGTGTCAAACAGCAGGAGTTCACTGTGAAGCCTCAGGCGCCGTGTTGTTGAGCAGCACTCTGGTCACAACGAGCCCTGTAATCAGGCAGGTCTGATTTAGTCGCCCTGGCGAGGGGAACAATCGTAAGGCAGTGAAACTGCCATCATCACACTGTCGCTACTCGTAAACATCCTATGTGGTCCCAGGTACCAAACTCATATCTGACATGGACTCAAAAGAGAGATTTTGTGCTTGTCAAACTCAACAATGGTGGCTAAATCCAGGATGACAAGTTCTCATAACTACATTCTTTGATAGTTATGTGGCACACCTGCCTTCCTTCACTTTGTCTACTTATGTGTCCAACAAGGGGAGGCTTGTTGTGTCAGATCTTTGACCTTTGACACAGTGCCTCTGTCGTGCTTGTTATTGCACTCTCAAACTTGAGAGGTAATTATTATCCCACTCTGCAAGTGTTGCTCTCAACACCCACACAAAATCAAAGTTCTTTAAATGGCCATCAAGAGTGTGGATGATTACCCGGACATTAGCTGTTTCAGCAGGATGGCTTGACATTGTCGTGTCGAGTCACTGAACTGCCTCGCGGTGCTTTCAGATTAACACGTGGTGGTTATCTACAAAAAGAAAAACAACAGGTTATGCTAGGGGATGAGGAGGTTTTGATTTTATTTTAAAAAATGTTGTAAAACAAGGAGAAAATCTGGTTTTTAAGTGAACAACTAAATGATCTTTGGTCTGCATTAAGCACATGACAAAATAGCAAGACTGGGTTTTGTGATCTATCTTTTTCACTCACAACCTGATGTAAACTCATGGATCCGATCGCTCTTTAACTGGTTTAAACTTATTCTCTATTTTCTTTATTAAGTAATAAGTCTAAATTACAATACAACAGTCACATTTACGGCTTAAGATTAAGAAAGGCCAGCTAACTGCATTGAGTTGTTGACTTTGCAGTTGTTTTTTCTCCTATTCAAGCATGTGGTGACTGTGGACAAGAAGCACTCCCTCTTAGCAGCAAAACAAGGTTCAATATTGGTACTTTGTTCAGTTTTCAACCCTTTTCTCTATGGGGAAGGAAAACGGCTACAATATTTTGAGTTGGAAAAATGTTTAAAATTTATAAGAAATATAAAAATATCATTTGATAGTTATGTGTTATTGGAAGATAAGTGCTTGAATACCGACTATAAAGTCTTAAAAAAACTAAAGTAAATAAGCAGTGCTTAGCCTGGTGGGGGCCCAAGGAAAGCCTGGATATTTGCTATTGTGTTGGTGTCGAGATTGTTTGCCTGTTGCATATTAAAATTGGAAGTTAAAACCATTTTTAAAGGGGTTCTCAATTATTTTCAGATTTCATCTAATTTTTTCCCTGCCTTTCAGTCCTGTTTCTGTTTCAGTGTTCAGTTCTAGCTGAACTTACCTCCATGAATGATTACTTTCTGATTTAGAAGTTTATACTTAGCTACATCAATAGTTACCAACAGGAAAACCAGAGACAGCTAGCATTGACAGAGTCACTGGGTACAGAGAAATTTTTATGACGAAGGAGAGGTTGCACAGTGGCAGAAATAACTTCCATCAATGTCTGTGTTCTGGGAAAGAGCAATGGTTTTATAAAACAAGAGGGGACACAGAATAAATGGCACTAATAGATCAATCAGTGCCTTCATCCATAAAAGAGACAAACAGAAATAATCTGTGGTCAGGGAGTCTCTTGGCAGAAAATCACTGCACCACCAGTGGTTTTGTCTAAGAAAAAAGACACAACTAAACATGGGAGCATTGAGTCAGTTGTGTTTTTTTTTTTCTATGTGGAAGTAAAACGGAGTATATTTAGCAGTGGTGGCGAACCAGTTCAGCATTAACACCCAAATTAAGCTCATCACCCATGAAGAGCCAAACAGCAATTTCAAGATTAGGTGTTGAAACAGTTTTTTTCACAGATGTGCAGAGTTCGCAAAACTTTTGAACTCCGTCTGCCAAAGTGGCAGATGTTGAAGTGTTTCACACAAGATATTTTTAAAATCTTAGTTTTGTATCTATTTAATTGATGGTATGGTGGTGACTGTTAACATTTACACATTACTTGAAGCAGTATGTTTGGTGTAACATCACAAGATTTATCACTGGCCCCCAAATTAAAAACTTCCTGCTGAGCAGTCAAAAAGACACATTTAATATAAACATCAATAGTCAACTATCAGTGCCTTTTAAATATTTTTTGTTATTTACTAAATTAAAACTCACTCAAAGGCTAAACACTGATGCACATTAATAAATATTATTAATATGAACTTTCAAAGGTGCCTCTGTTTCTGATTTTTCTCAGTTTAGTTCAGTTTTTTTCTGCGATTGAAAAAACTTCCCTATACCCAAAGTCCATGAATCTGAATCATAAACGTCTACATGAAGTATTTCAGTTTTAAAAACCAACTTTAAAAAAATATCTGCACAAAATCTGTCTTGAGGTTGCCAGTAGTAATTGGCAATAATGTTTCCATCAATGGCTTTTTCCAGGAAAGAAATATGACTAAACAATCACTGGAGCACTAGTGTTTTCGACGGAAAAATTAAAGTAGGTTTTCCTCAGTGTATTATAAGCCTGGTGGGCCACCAGGCTTTACTTGTGACCCCATCAGGCTTATCATTGTTTTTTTATTTAAGTTTTTTTTAAATGTTTGCATTTTTTAAGACTTTATAGTTGAACTGTCTACAGAAAAGAAAAACAAAGCTCATCACAGCAATAATTTAAACAACTGGAGAAAATAAGAATAATGGTTGGTTTTTACTTCATTAGTCTTACCAAGATGAATACACGGTTAACTAAATTGTAAAGTCAATGTTAAAATTACATTTATGGTACATATGGCTGCATATTTCATATCTTTTCTTACTGCAAGTTAATCATTCCTTAAATCAGGAAGTTCAACTTGTCTTAAAGTTTTTGGGACAGTGAGTACTCTAGTATGTTTTCATGTTTTTGCTTTGTTTTTAGGTGACAAAATAGCAGAACTGTAAAACCTTGAAAGAGGAAGTGTTGCAATCACTCTGACTCTGTTTGCGTTCTTGCATACATTTTGAGGCCTCACTTCTCTACAGGGTCCAGAAGTAATATACAACGTCTTTTTAACACCCAGCCCACCTCCCAGCCCCCTCCACCCACATTCACTCAGATCATGAGATCAGAAATCATCGTTGGGACCTGTTGGTGCTCGCAGACGTAGTGATACTTTGAGAGTTTGTGAAATCAAAGTGGACCGAGCGTCTGCCTCAGCTGTTGCACACATAACAACCGTTAATTCTGAACCAATGCTTCCGCTCAAATGCAAGCAGAAAACCTATTTTCATTTAATAATTTACATGATTTATTTGTTTGAAATCATTAGATGGTGGTAATGTGTCAAAAGTGAGAGTGTATGCATTTATTTATTGTTTATGTTAGGATTTTGCGCAGACTGGGACATTACTTTTCTAAACGGGGCCACAGAGGTCAGATCTAGTATGTGGATTTGATTTTTTTCCCTGCTTTCTAATGTGATCAAGCTCTATGGATTTCCTTTATGCCTCATTGACTTTGATTGTGGCTTGATTAATGTGAACCAGACCATCTCCAAGCATCACCCACTGAATCCAACAGCAGCGCTGCGTAGTAAAGCTTTTAGAGTGATAAGCCGATGAGATGATAAAGTAAAAAAAAAAAAATTATAATTTTTAATGAAAGAATGATGATTTCTCTTTGTTAAAACATTTTTTGTTTGTTTGAAGAAGGGTAAGTACAATCTTTTAGGTATTCGTTGCTTGTTTTTTTTAATCCTTGGTGGTCCTTTCATAGTTATCCACCTGTGTCACCTTGAAACAGAGATCGATTTTTTTTAAAGACTTCCATAGAAATACGTCCAATTTTAAAAAAGTGGATGCCAATATTTTTTCAAATAAATAAATGCATGCACTCTAAAAAGATTTAAATAAATAAGCAATGCTTAGCCTGGTGGGGGTAGAAGTAAAGCCTGGTGGCCCGCCAGGCTTATAATACACTGGGGGAAACCCTGATGAAGTACAAGCCAATAGAAAACGCAGGAACTGCAGGATTATTCCCATTTATGCACCACAGTAAAGCTTTGGTCTTTACCAGAGTTTTACTAAGCTTAAAATACAAACAAATGGCTCCAGATAACTTTCATCTTCACCAAATTTATTTATGTTGAACCAGCATGCTTAACTGTTATCAAAATGATGCAGGATGGTATGAAAATGTCCAGCTGTGCATGAAAAGGCCAAAACTTCAAATGTATGAAATAATGAAAGGCTGACACGAACAACACCCAAAAAATATGCATAGCATACATTTTATATATTTTATTTCTTGCTTGGTTTTATTTAAAGTATTCATAAGACTTAATTTAAATAAATCTTGCATGTTTCTTTTTCTCAGACATGCAGGCTGTTTTAGACTTTTGGTGTCTGCAGTCAATGAAAATCTCCTCCTCTCATCGATTACTCAGAGCCCTTCGGCTGTTTCCAGCCTCGTCTAGCTAAATTACGGGATGTATGGCCTTGCCTTGTCACCATGGTAACCTTTGTGTTGTCTTCCAGCCTAGGGATCATTACATTTAGGGAGGCATATTTAACTTGTGCTTTATTGTTATGCATTCAAGTTTTAATTGTTGTTTCGTTTAAAACCGTTTCGGCCAAACTTTTGTTCACATGTACAAAAACACGACTCTAGCTCTGCTGCCGCTCTGAAATTCCTCACTTACACACCAGGGCGGCCATGTTCCAGTTTGCAGCGCGAGCCTCTACTGGTGTGACTGCTGTGTATTAGATTCTCTATTGGGAATGTGGTGCTAAAAATACAGGGCTGACCGAAAGTGTACACTGATAGGAGCTTGGACTCGTCGCCCTGTGATGATTTGCCTTTTTCCACTCGTACAAGACAGATGGAGAGAGAGGCTCCTTTACGGTTGCAAATGTTCAGGGATTTCAAGCAGATTGTTTTCATTTCTTACAGCTGAATGTTTAAAGTCAAATGGATTAAAGCTTGTTCACTTTTTGTTACTTTTCAATCTTAAACCTTAATGTATCTTACTTGTATTTTATGCTATAGGCTAACATAACAACTATGGAGCTACATAATAAGTTTTTACAAACAAGTATCTGTGAAGTGTCATGTGTCTTTTGTATTCAGCAATCCTTTATCAATACTTTGTAGATACTTTGTGTACGCTTGCAGTTATAGCTCCAAGTATTTTTGGGCTACATCTCTACCAGCTTTGCACACACAGAATGATTTTTATTTTATTGTTTTTTTTATTCTGACAGATACAAGAAACACAAATCAAGACAATGTAATGTTTGCGTCACTTTGTTTATAGCCGAAGCTGATTCACAACACCCATTCCTACCATTTGTCTTTGATAAATTCATTCATCTCAGATAGACTAAATGAAGAGCATGTGAGGGTAAACCTTTGCCAAAAATTTACAGTTCAATTTAGGACTTTGACTAGTCCATTTTAACAAATGGATGCTTTGATTTTAAACTATTCCCCTGTAGTTCTGGTTGTTCTTTTCAACTGGAAAGTGAACTTCCACACCACTACACGTTGTCTTTGGTTTTCTTTCAGGATAATAAAAAAAAAATTTTAAATCAAGATGGATATTTAAAACGGGAACAAAACATGTTTCCATTTCAGTAAATCTTTGATGATAACTGAATCAATTAATGAACTTAAACTTTGAGATTCGACATATACTTGCCTGTTTTGACTTTAAACCTGTGCCACAAATCTTGTTGCCAACGTCAGCTGGTGTTTCAGCAGGATGTTTATTATTAATGGGATATTATCAGGCTAACATGTACACAGGAAAACTAGTACTTCAATAATCACCAAATTAGTATTCGGAGATTTATATATTTGTGGATTTTTACAAGTTTTTCGTGGAGAACTGCACAGCTGCAAATTTTTTTAGTAGAGCATATCTGAAATATTTGAAAGAAAGTGTAGCTTGTAATACCCAGGCACAATGCTACCTGGCTTTTGCTTTCAATATTTGTTGATCCAAATAAACAAGTCCAGATTGTCTATATGTTCTTTACAACTCTCAAAGAAACCTAAGGGGCATTAGTGCCACCTGCTGGTCTGGAGTATGTGCAGCAGTGTTACGAGTAGAAAGCAAACTGAAAAATGTGTGGTCAAAAAAGTGCATTTTTTTAAAAATGCTTTATTGTAGATGTTCAAAATTATAATTATCAACATCTGTTTAGAATTTTATATAAAATATTTTGTTTGCTTAGAATATTAATGTGTTTATATACTCTACTTTGTCTGTGTCACATAAGATCCCTGTAAAATACATTAGAGATTGCTGTTGTAATCTTACAAAATGCGAAAAACCTCAAGGACTCTGAATACTTTGGTATCACATTATAGTCCCAGAAAAGCTAATGATTGATATATAAAAGGGATCAAAGTTTTAAGTTTTTTTTAGTGAGCTTCAAAACCTGGGGGATTGTAAGACTTTCTCAGCTAAATCCCACATATCTCATAAGCCTGGTCATAAATAAAATGCATACAGTAGATTAGATCCTCACTCTTCAGAGGCTCTTTGTGTTGTTTACCTTGTAATGTTACTGAGCAGACTGTGTTCAATGAGCTTCTTATAGTTGTTGCACCTTTTTCTCCGCATGGCTGCCAAGTTGGCCTGATGTGGAGTCTGGCGGTGAGTCGGGCCATAAACACATCGGAGTGCTCACTAGGTCTTACACCTCCAGCTGTGTGGACCCGTGAACTGGAAAAGCGAGGCGGGAATGTGGCTTGAATAGCACCTGCAGAGGGAATAATCTTTATTGCCTTCATTGTTTATGTTGTTATGTCAGAGGGAACATGTGCTGGAGAGATTTAAAGCATGGGAAGTTGAGCTAATCTTTACCAATTATTTATTTGTTACTTGGAAGTTATGTTACGTCAAGTTACATTTAGCAGAATGTTTGAAGGCAATACTGGATCATATGTCTTGAATTAATTTTATTTTATTGATATTCTGGAAGCCACAGTACATGGACAGAACAAAACTCAGCTATGAAATATTATGGTCAGGATTCAAACCCAGGACTTTTTTTCTGCAAGACAACCATCCTAAAATTAGGATTTGTTTTAAGAAAATTATGAACAAGGCAAACAGAATAAATCCTGGGGCTGTTATAAACAATTATTTTAGTAATCAAGTACCATAATCTATCAATTAGCCTAATGATTAATTGAGTAAATAAGTAAAAAGAATACCATTCTGCAGTTGCTATTTAAGCGAGTATGAGAAATGTATGAAAGAGAAAATGCTAGTAAATAAACAATTCAGGTTTTTTAAAAGAAAATGTAATTGCTGAAAATGTAATACGATTGAAACATGATATTTAGTCTCAAGATTGAAGTATAAGAAAACCTTTTTTTAAAGTGTAAAATCACTCAACACAGTGAGAAATCAAACATTTCACCTTAACGTTTTCAAATTCTAAAGCAAACTGAAATTGAGGTAATAATAAACTACAGTTTACAAGTTTAAAGTATATGAAAAAACTTTTGAAGATATTTCTAAACTGTTTTTTTTTTTTTTTTACACATTACTCTTTGTTATATTTTCTGTTTAGTTGATCCCACACATCTTTTTCCATAGCTGCTAATAGCCCTTAGCATTCATTGATAGCTTATTGGCAAAAGTGAGTGTTGTGCAACACAAATAGTAATCCAATCCGAACAAAGTGTGCTTATAATAAAACATAATTTAACGTAGCTTTGAATTTTAATAACTGAGGTCCTCGACTCATTCGATGAATCGTTACAGCTCCAGATGGAACATTGAAAGTTGATAGATGGATGGATAATAATCATTAAATGTGAGTCTGGAGAATAATCGGACTGTGGAATTAAAATTTTTTTAGGATTCTTCTTTCTTTCTTTTTTTTTTTTTTGTTGCTTCTGGAGCATTTTCTTGTAAAATATTTAGGCTGTCTGGTGATGTGATTTGTGTTTGGAGGGATTGTCAGATTCATAATAGCTGGCCACAGGATTATGATTTTAGTACAGTTGGAAATGGAGACAGAAGAAATGCAGCCAAACTGCGCAATAGCAGTCGAGGAATTCTCATCAAGCAGGATTTGTGTGTCTGGGTGAAGATGGACAAAACTACAAATCTACAGCTGCTGCAAATACACATGCATTAGTATATCAGCTGCCCACACAGACATATTTTTAATGCATTACCAAATGTTTTTCTGTTGTTTGTTTTTTTTTTTTAAGGTTTTATAGTTGTTGTGATTTGCAGAAGCTCCACAACACAGCGTAACCAGGGATGAGCGCAGCATACTTGATGACAGCATTCCATATTTGACAGTAGCTCACAGGCAGATATGTGGTTGTTAAACAAAATGTCATCTTCAATGGTCTGTTCTTTGTCAGAGCCAGAGACACCACCACATGTTTGAAGATAAAACATTCTCTCTAATTATCTGAAGGTTGATTTTTATATTCCTCCCCCCTATGAGGTCTTGTCCTGTTTACAGAGCAGACATCTGATGAAATGCAGCAGACAATTGCACAAGAATAAACCTACGTTTGGGGACAATACTTAACTTTAACCTATAAAATAAAGGGCAGTTAAGTTAATATTGCTTCACACAGTACTCCTTTGTCCTTGTTTTTGTCTTTTTATAGCCCAATTTACAAAAAAAATGTTTCTCCATTTTCTTGTTTTTTCAGTTTGTTCGAGCAAGGACATCCGCAACAATGCGACCAACCTGCGAAAGCTCGAGAACTGTACTGTGATCGAAGGCCACCTGAAGATCTTGCTCATGTTTGGGACCAAACCCAAGGACTTCCAAGGCCTGAGCTTCCCCAAACTGAGAGTGGTCACCGACTACCTGCTGCTCTTCAGAGTCTACGGCCTGGAGAGCCTCAGCAGCCTCTTCCCCAACCTGACGGTCATCCGAGGCAACAACCTGTTCTTCAACTACGCCCTGGTGATATTCGAGATGCTCCAGCTCAGAGAAATCGGCCTTCATAGCTTGATGAATATCACCAGAGGCGCAGTGAGGATCGAGAAGAACCCGGACCTCTGCTACCTGTCCACCCTGGACTGGTCGAAGATCCTCGACTCGGTGGAGGACAACTACATCGTGTCCAACAAAAACGACAGAGAGTGTGGCGATGTCTGCCCGGGAGCGTCGATCGGAAAGACCACCTGCCCGTCGACGACCATCAACGGGCATTTCAGCGAACGCTGCTGGACTCAGAGCCACTGTCAAAGAAGTAAGCAGCCTTTTCCTATCATCCAACATTAATATAATCTCTAAAAAAATCTTTATTTCTGTCTTGGCAGACTTGATTGTAGAGTTTTATATCATGCAGGGCTGCAACTCGTCATTATTTTTGGTAGTCAGTTATTCTGGCAATTAATCAATTAATGTAGATTTTTCATTTAACCACTTTAGCATTTTTTATACTATATTAAAATACATTAAGATGCAAATAAACAAATCAATCCTGTTTTTTAAAAAAGAAAGTAGACATTTTATTGCATAAAATTTAATAACGTAGCTTTGCAGTTAAAACAATATTTCTAATGTGGGTAGAGAATATTTACAAAGATTTTCTTTAATCTTAAATGCAAAATGTATAAATATTTTGTACAGTTTGGCTGAATTATTGCTTTGAATATGATGTTCCTTCAACAAATTGCCCTTTTTGAGTGTGTATACTACAGTTAACGATTAATCTATTACTAAATTAGTTGATAATTATTTCAGTAATAGACTCTTTGAATATAAAAGACATTTATGATTGCTCATTAATTTGAGTAATTAATGAATGTAAATTGTGTCATAATTGCAAGTTTAATGAATGGAAATTACTTTTGGAAAGTTACAGTACAGCTACGAATTCACATCCAGCAAGCTGGAACTGGTATTTTCTTATAAAACACGTTTGGTGTGAACGCATCATTAGTCAGCCTTATTTGTACCCATAAGACATTTTTGAACCCTGTTTTCCAAGTTTGTGTGTAATATTTGTTTCAAGGTGCTATGCATGTTGGTGTTGTTGTGGAAGCTGAATACGTTCACAGAGAATGCAGTTTTGATCAAAATGCAGCCACAGGCGGAGCACATTTTGTCCCATAATCACAAATGCGAAGGGTGGTGTTTAATGCAGTTTTGTAAAAACATTTAATCATTATTAAGTTACGATGAGGTATCCCCCTGTCTAGACTTGGAATAACTTGTCTATAATGTAACAAAATATTATACTTTTATGGTATATTTTGATGAAACATGTATTTTTGCCTTTACACTTTATGCAAAGGCATAAAATGCATAGATAACTGTGGGATACATTTGCAGCTCTTCAAATCACTTTCAGATTCTTTTTGGCTAGTAAAAGACGTTTGAATTTAGACGTCTTTTACTAAACATTTTGGACTTTTAAAGTTAGATCAAATAGTGTCTGAAAACCAGTTTATTTCTACGAGCATTTATTATTTTTTTGCTGCAGCTCTTACCTGCTATTTACAGTTTCTGAATGACAATAAATGAAATGACAAAAAGTGTGGGTGAGTCAAATTGAATGTCAGTGTGTCACAAAAACTTTAAAGTGGATTCAAGACAAAACACTTTTGTGTTTTTGATGTTTGAATGTCAGAGCTGTGTTGTGTGGTGGGTATAAACAATTAGGCCAAGTTCAGTGTCAGAGCTGCTTTAACTCAGCTCCACATAGCGACACCTTGCCAGTCATTCTGTGAACTTTTCTCCCCTAGGCTGCAACCTTCCTGTAGCTCAGCTGAAAGGGGTGAAGAAGTTCAACATCCAAGCATATTTATTTTTCTTTTCTGCCACTGTGTTTACTGTAAAACAAAAAGCTGGCGTCATGTAGCTGAAAGGTTGAAATGTTGCTAGGAACACAAACCTTCCTGTTTGTTCTCTTACTATTGTTTGAAATTTAGACACCTACAATTATTCAGGGTCTTGTTTGAACAGCTTGGTTTGTCGTTAGGAGTTGCAACGTCCCTGAAGGATTTCCTAGTTGTGCCAGTTTATGAAAGGGAATTAAGACCAGATGATGATGGGAAAGTGCTGCCTTTCAGTCATGGGGAGGGATTTTGTTCAGTCAGGACTTGTGGTCATGTGGTCTGGGACCTGCGGTTTTCTGCCTACTTTCACTAAAGCATGAAAAGACCCGTTAAGCAGCAGCTAGAACCACAGGACGACTGCAAAGCGTACAGTGTCCTCTGATCTGCTCTGTTGCTACTTTTAGCACATCCCCAGCATTTAAAGAGACATTTTGGTCCATATACGTATATATAATACAACATAAATTAACCCTTAGTATTAGTTAGCCACAGCAAGTGTCCTTTTTCTTTAAAAAATAAAAACAAAACAAAAAATAACAAAAAAAAACCCAACAAAATTAATTCAGAACTTAATAAAAGTGGTGCATTAAAAATCAGGAACCCTAAAAGGTTTAACATAATATTAAATATTTTTTATGTCTGACGTGTCATTGATTTTATGATGGAAAATCAATGATTTTGCTCTAAACACATTGAAGATAAGGCGGATTATGCTGTCTATTAGCTCCTCATTGGTGTACTGTACAATAAGGTAAATTGTTTAAAAATACAAGACCAGGAAACTCAAAAATATTTGCAACTGTACTACAACTAGCAATATAGAAGGGTCTTTAGATCAAAGTGGTTCTGGTACTAGACTAGGACTAGTAGTAGATCCAGTTCATAGCCGTTTCTATTAAAACATACCAAAGGATCAATTTTGTTTTCACAGTCGATGATCTTGGTAAGAACTTCCTTACAATGTCAACCGTTGCCTTAAACCACAGATTAATGGGTTTTAAATTTAAATGAAAAAAACTGGATCAAATAAGTTTTAAAAACACCCATATTGATTTAAAATGAGCTGCTCCTATAAATTAAATTACAAACATTTGTATTTGGCCTACGAAGAATATGTCTTTACTAGTGACAAATAAGACAGAATCAGCTTTTGTTTTGTATGTTAGTAATAATACTTTCTATTAAGGTTGAAGGCCAGTTTTTAGGCAGATTCTCCTTTATCTAACATTTGTATTGGCACATATAACAGCACTCAAAATAGATATTTTTAGCATTCCTGTTGTAAGTAGCAGAGTTTAAATTTTATTGTGTGTGCGCGTGAGAGAAACTCTAAATTTTTTATATTGATCTTATGAGCTTGTGCCCCTCTCACATTTCTGTGTATCTGGCTTTTATTTTGAAGGCTCTAAAATACATGATCCAATAGGAAAAAATTGCTTCCATGTTGCTTGACTTCCAACTAAAGTCAAACTGTAGTCTACAGGATTTGTTCCACAAACTGTTTGGATATGCTGGAAATTTTCTATGGAAAGTTAAATACCTGGTCATGATGCAGCAGAACATTGTGAAATACACACGCACTACTAAGAAAGACAGCACATGCTTCACCTTAATTTCCTAATGTCTACAGCCATGTAACAGGAGCCTGTGAAAATACAAGCATGGACATCAAACTTGGATGCATTTTACGATCAACAACCACACAGCATTCTGGGAGATGTAGGCAGAGGAAAAGCTTTAGTCGCTCAATATTTCATGGTGTGTTAAGCAAAGGTTGGTGGCATCAAGTAACTGACTCACTCTGTGGTTGCCTAGCAACAACCTGTAGAGTAAATGGCGCAGCAGCAGTTTAAGGTTTCGCCACCGTGCCTCATAACTTTTTTAAAACAAAAAAAAAAGAAAAAACAATGCTGTGCAGTGAAAATTGTGGATAAAACAGGAAAGGTCATGATACCATTTTGGCAGCGTTTCAGATATTTAAAACAAACAAAAAAGAAAAATGAATCAGTAATTATTGACATTGATTGATATGACATGGTTATATTGTGACGTGTTTTTCAGCCATAGTCTGAAATATTGGTAATATTATGGAACTTTAATTTTCACCTGGCTGACAGCTATGGCAATATCTGCTATAAATTGTTGCTATGATTATACTTATACTTTAAAAACACTGGCAAGAGCTCTGACAAATTTACTTGGAATAGCACATAATCTCAAAATAAAAACTGTATCTGAACCCTGACAAATCTGCCCTGCACAGAAACGTCTCTGCGACTCGCTTTCACCAAGCAACACCCGGCAAATGAACCTGACTATCACAGGTGGCTCGTATTTTACACACATTATTGAATGAGAGCTTAATTATCCGCTCTCAGCTGGAGACGAGACACTCAAAGGAGCTTGTGCTCCTCCTTTCCTGCTGCAGCTCTACGTGTGTTTGGGATTGTTGGACTCGTTACATATTTAATGAGGATCCCTTAAGATGATCAACATCTCTCCGTTGAATCCTGATTCTCTGACTGGATTGGCATTGTGTTTGGTTGAAGGATTTGTAGCTCCTTGATCTGCAAGGTGTTGGGTTTTCATGACTGCTTATTGCTGTGAATGAATGAGGTTAGATAAGGACAAGACCTTTCCTCCATATGGAGGGTCCAAATTTACACTCAGTACATGTCACATGCCTCTTGACCAATCACAAGAGGGACTTTGATAGGTTTGGAAGCGTCTGTGTGAATGTGTGGACCAGTAACACTCACTATAAATCTCACGGGGGACATAACCTCCGCATCTGTGCAGACAGACGACGATCTTTGTTTGTCCTTGTTGCCGGGATACGGGGGAGTAACATTGTGGTGTAATCATGGATATGAACACATCCGCCATCCATCCTGGCCATATCGGAAGGAAAAGCGTGGTGGCCGGTCATCATGTGGGCGAGAGAACGGGACCTGTTGTAGTGTAAACCTTGGTCAACCTCAGCGCTGGCGCCACAGTCCGTTTCCACTCCAAACAATGGCAGTTGTAGAGCTCTCTTCAATTGTTTCCTGCCTTTGTTGGTCTGCTTCCTGTCTGAAGTTATGAATGAGACACCGAGACCTTACTCGAGGTCTTGGTAGCACAAAATACTAATATCTGACCCCTGGAGGTCAGCAGGACAAATTTGGCTCCTAGTGAAGCAATCCGTGAGAAAATAGTGTTTTTTTGTTTTTTTGTTTTTTGGGGGGGGGCTGCTTCAAACTAGAGAGATATTTTAATCAAAATAACACATTTTACTGGACAATAAATTGCGATAAACAATAATATTGTTGTTTTAAGTCCATTTTCAAGTAATTTAATGGTAATGGCAACTTTGACACATTGTCAAAGATCAAAACCCTTAAATTTTTATTAACGTTTAACACTGTAGCTAGGAGACATTTTAAATATCCAAAATAAACAAATAAAATGAATTATAAAGTCTCCATAAACTTTATAAGGAGTTTAAAGTTTGCTTTAAACTCTGTATCACTTTAAAAAAGTGATTGTTGAGACCAATTCACTAGACTGAAGAATTTTGTCAGAAAGAGAAAAACAATAAATCATACAAATGGAAATTATTGAGCTTGTTTTATTTATAAGGCGATTTATATTTTATTGGTTATCGCAACAGGCCTAGATGTTACAGGACCTAATACAAGAAGTCAATTTTAAATATTCAGGTGGATGTTGTGGGTTTAATACCTGCTGCCATGCAAAACGTAACTCTGTTACTTTTAGGTTTTTGCGTTTTGCTGCTACAAGAAGTAGATTATATTATCTTCAATTTGGTGAAACAGCTTTCCAGATATAAGCGCCGCTTATTTCTGCTAGATTGATTTGCCGCCACTTTTAAAGTTTTGGGTAGAACATATTTGCAGACAACCACGTGGGTTTTTTTTGTTGTTTTTTTTTTATCTTAAGTGCAAAATAAATATATTTTTCTACAGCTTTGGCTTACCTACTGCTCTGGGGTAGTGTTCTTTCATGAAATAAAATTTTTTGAATATGAATATATAACTGATTACAAAATTAGTTGATGATTAATTATGATTAATCTGATCTGATTCAGCTCTTTGCTCCATAAAGCCATATAAACGTAAGTGACTTCCATGCTTTTCCTCTTATCTGATTAAAAAGACTCTTATAATAATTTTAGGATTCAAGGTTTGATCTGTTTACTTTAAATAGACAACTTAGAAACCTCCAGAATATTTAAGATTTTGCACTAATGCAGCGTTGAGGCGAGATTCTTTAGGATCGGTTTATATCTCAGGGTTATAAATGAGTGAAGCTTTTCACTTAAAGCTGCTGTTTATTTGAATTGTCCCTGGCAACGCTTGAAATGCACACCAGCCAAGTGTGTCACCCACTTGTCATTCTATGTACAGCGCCGAGGCATTTATGTTAAGAGGTAACTTGAGCTTCAGTTTTTGGGGCCATATATCCAAAACGTTGGACTGATTTACCGCTGCAGGAATTTTGATTGATAGTCATCGTTGCAAAAGAGGACAGCCAGACAAGATCAGACAAATTCAAGTTGTAACAATATGCTTCCTGTTTTTTTTTCCCACCCTTGTCCAACTTTAGCAGTGCGTGCTACTCTTCTCTACAAGCTTTAAGCTAGCCTCTAAGCTCCTTTCACACACCACATAACCGTTCTTTTCTTTAAGCTGACTTAACTGCTCTGGCACTCGCTCTTGTGGAGTTGCACCCTGCAAACGCTCTCTGCGCAGCTATTGGAGTCTTTCCCATGGAATCTCAGACATTTCAGGCATTTGTTAAAGCTGAGCAGCCGACAGGCGTTTCTCCACCGATGAACCCGCTCACCACAGCCGTTCGGTTTCAAACGGATCGCTGCTGTTCTGATGATAGTGTAATCATGTTTCTTTTCAGCTGGTGCAAGGGACGTGCAGCTTAATTTCATGAAAACTATATTTGCAGGTTAAGCTTTCTGTTGCCATGTTTTGACATAAAGAATATGTTTTTTTTAAAGTAGACAGTATAAATGTAATTATCAATAATAAAGCAGATAACAATAAGTATTGTGTTATCTATTTTTCTTTTCATGTCTACAACATGACACTCAAAATATAACTAATATCATTTTTATGTATTTTACACCAGGTTGGAAACAAATACTTTTTTAAAATATCTACATCTCTTTGACAACACATTTGCTGTAGTTGGTGTTTAGCAAGAATTATAAGTTGTATTTTTGTTAAAAAAGGTCATAAAACACATGGCTGAGAAGAAAAATGGCTGTTTGTATTGTAAAGGTTGCAGATTCCAGGACTAAACATGCTTTTTCTAAAAGATAAATACTCCCAGTAATATAAAATAACGTTTGTTGTCAGCATTTCATGGTGCAATAACTATTTTAAACGTCAGCTGTAAACAACAAAAAAATCTTTATATGTAATGTATTATGAAACATATTCCTGGATTAACATAAATCCAGCCCTCAACAACAATTATTCAATTGGCCCTTTTTGAAAAGTTGGTTTCCCAGCCCTAGTCAAAAACATGCAATCTTTTTTTTTTTTTTTTTTTTAATCTAATCTTAATGTTTTTGGTTGGAGCAACAATGTCAAAGCTTTGTGTTTACACCCATCTATGGTCGCAGAAGAAGAGCAAAAAGTCCCAAATCTTTGCTTTGATCAATTTGAGTGTTGGTGCCCAGTTTATTCCCATTTTACCATCATAATCTTTTTACCAGATCAAATATGTTGTTGCAAAAATAGATTAAAAAGGACATACTTTTTGTTCCCACAAATTGAATTTCCACTCCTTTGCATCTGTTCAAAAGTTTAAATACAATGGAGAATAGTTGACATTAACAAAAAATAAACAAAACAAAAACAAACACATCACTTGATGTTGCATTAAGAACGAATCAGTGTTTGATGTCATCACCCAGACAAAGTTGAGCATTAGGGAAGTGATTATTTATTATTTTACCCTGACGCTGATATCCGAAAGGAAATGAAGATTCAAGCCGCGGCGTGCGTCATTTGCCTGCCAAACAGGCGGCGTAATTGCCCATCAATGAGAACACGGTGTTTATCATTTCTATTCCAGTCACGGACAAGCTAGATATCCTGCGTTTTGGATGACGGCTGCATCGGGCCGACATTAAAAACAAAAAGTGCTTTTTCATGTTGTTGATGTGTTTTCGTTCTATTAGCGGAGGCAGGAGCCTGTTAATGAAGTTGTTTACGGTTCCTGTTGCTCCCAGAGTCGCCTTAACAGTGCCCTGCTGCCGCCCTTGAGTCAGGCCATCCAACAAGTGGAAGTAAAACTGTTTATCAGCCCGTGGTTTTATGAAGTCACTACCTTTCTGCCTTCATGCTTGATTGGATTGTTTGCAAGTTGTTTGTGTTTGTTGTATGATCTATAATTCGATTTTCAGTTTCCAGAGTTTCTTCATTATGGTTTTTCTTTAAAATAGTGCTCAGGTTTTTTTAAATTAAAATGTACAAATTTGGTAAATTCGGCTCGACAAAATCATTTTGTCAAGCCGCCACGTTTACCTTCTAGCCGCAACAACTTTCTTAAACCTGCAGATGTTTAAAGCCTGATTTTAACTTCTGCTAATCTTACGTTTTAATTTCTTTTTCCTTTACGAACCAGAACCTCAAATAGTGACTGTAATCTGGAACTTCCTCAGAACGAAATGTTGCTAAATGCAAGTTTTGTTGTTTTAGTTAAACAGAGAAATACCTTCTGGAAAAGCAGGAATTGGATTTAAATATTTCACAGATTTGAATAAATATGGAAAAAGAGACATATTTCCATTTTTTTACTCAAATGAATGTCATTTATCACCTCATGTACATGAGGTACCTCATGAGTAAATGTAAAAATACATCCATCTGTAAACAGATGGATGTATGAAACAGATGGACATCTGTTTCGTTTCCCTTTGCAGTAAAATTAAAAGTAAAGGATAAGCTCAACCGGTATCGTCATGGAAATATTTAGCAGTTATATAATCAGCAGTTTTCCCCCATGTATTATAAGCCTGGCGGAACACCATGCTTTACTTTACATTGCTTTTTGTTTAAGTCTTTTTAAAATGTTTATATTTTTAAGACATTATAGTTTGCGTTCAGGTGTTAATCTTCCAATCTTTCAAGAACACATAATTATAAAGTGACTTTTTCAAGCTTCCTGTCAGCTTTAAACATTTTAATATCTGATATTTGCCCATTTGTCTTATGATGGGTCAAGCTGACATAAAGTTGTTGCTTTCTGGCACAAACTAGGTTTTTAAACAAACCTGATAAGAGTGTCAGTGGGATTGAGGTTCGAGCCTCTGCAACAGCTTAGTGTCAGCCAGCTGTGTCCAGTCCAAACCCCAGTTTCACTCTCAATTTAGGATTATTGTCAAATGTGACAACGTTTGGGCTATTTTGCCTCACATGATGGTTAAAAAAAGCCAGAACATTTTGAGTGTTGAATCCAACGACCTGGGAATTTGAGGTGAAGTGTAAAAAGATTGTGGGTCGTCATCCTTTGTCAAATCTTTTCCCCACTTATGGGAATGCACCATTATCACGTCCAGCAAAAAAAACCCACAAAAATCCTGCTAGTATTTTTGCATGATCTAACATAACAATAATTTAAAAACTGGCTTTGTAAGTAACATTTAAGCTTTTAAATGTTACTTACAAGTCAATTAAACTTAACTTTTAATTGAAATAAAATTCAAGTTTAGTGCCAATCAGTAAACTGAACAATTATACACAGGATCTAGAGATGATCCAGCTCATGAGGTGATAAATGACATTCATTTGAGTAAAAATTAGGTTTTATGAACAGATACGAACCAGTACAAATACAATATGTTGATTAAAGAAAATAATAGAAATGATTGTTGTGTGTTAGTTTAAGGCAGGGGCATCAAAATAATTTTCAGTTTGGGCCGTATCAAAAATCTGAATGTTCTTAAAGAGCCGGTTGTGCCAGAATATATTGATAAAACCAATTAAACTGTTAAGATATCAGTAAATAATTGTTCCTCCAGGATTTTGTGATTGTTTTAGTGGTTTACAATCAAAATTGTAGATTTTGTGGTGCCAATTTAGAAATGTTTGTAAGGAATCTTTACTAATGTATCATGTTTAATGTGGCTTTTGAGAAAATTTATAGTAAAGTCAGAACAAAATGTGGAGATTTGTTGATTTGGTGTGAATTTTGCAGATTTATTGATGTAATTTGGGCCACATAAAAAGCTACAGTGGGCCAGATTTGACTCAGTGGGCCTTGAGTTTGACATCTGTGGTTTAAGGTGTGTTTGGGTTTACTTTGCTGGAGTTTAATTAATGGTTTCTCTACAAGGTGGGGTGCCAATATTTAGGTTTTATTGTCTGAGCAGACTAACAAAATCACTGTTTCCTCCTAAATTTGGAGTAATATACTGGGATTTAAACATTTAACTCAATGTCTAAACTTGTTTTCACCCATCTCAATGAGGCTTCAAACATGAGCTGTTCTGTTTATTACTTTTCTCACACTGGTTCTAACTTTTCAGCCATGTGTCTCCCTAAAACCTTTTTTCTTCTGGCCTTCAGTAAAAACTTTCTTTCATAAGAAGCTAAATGCTACCCTTGTCATTGCCGTGGAATTTTAATTGGCAGCCAGCGCTCTACCACGTCCCTGTTTGCCATGTTCTCTGATCCAAAGTGATTGCGACCCAAATAGTCTGAGTGCGCTGTTGTTTCATCGCTGCCCTACAAGAAAACTAAAAAAGGAAAATTGCTCCAGAAACATTCTGGTTTGTGAAATTCTCAGACTCCCAATTTTTTATGGATGTAATCCAGGAGTTTCAGCTCAGAGTTATCGAAAATTGCATAAAGGTTGCTGTTTGTTTGGTATTTTAAGATTCAGTTCTCTCTTTTTCTTGTATTTTTGGTTGTTTAGCACTCTCTTCTGCCTTTCTACTTGTCCCAACTCATGAATGTCATATTGGCACACGGCACAGATCGCTTTATTTGCCCTCATGCTGGCAACAGTGTGTATTCTTCTTGGTCGCCTCAAGCCTGAAGCACTGTTGGTTTGTTGTTGCAGCCTGTTTTAAAGCCTCGGGGATTGGGGGTCTCATTTTGCAGCCCTTCCCCGCCTCCATTCCCACCAAAGCCTCGGCTAATGCGATAAAGAGCCAGGCATTTCTGCAGCTTTTTTGCTCGGCCTTCATGTGATCCTGCTGTACTTTGGACAAACTGCATAACAAGAGATCGGTCAGAACCCGACCGGTGTCAGTGGAACGAGACTAGAAGGACAAGAGACAACAGGTCTAAGTCCAACTGTCTTTTGAAAACTTGCATTGATTTATTGTTACTTGATGAATGTACCAATGGAAGATAAAACATGAAGATGCTGACGAGGCCCAACTGGAGTGGACTAATGCTGGGTAAAACACCTCTGTTCTCCTTAAACCGTTACAGCTTCAAGCCTAATTACAATAACAATCCAGGAAGTTAGCATGTATTTAAAGATTTGCATGTTTTAAAGGAAAGAATGTGAAATTCCTCAAAAGGTCCCCCTCCTCATTCACAAAGATCAAAGTTGGCTTGGGTTGGCCCCACTCTCGCAGGTCCCCAGGGTCTCAACCCTGAAAGCATTTCTGACAAGCACACAAGAAAACAAGTCCATCTCCTTCAGTGTGGTCACTCTTTTCGTTACTGTTTGAGCCTCTCTGGTTGTAAGAACGCAAATAACTTCTCACCATCAGCTTACAGACGTGATTTTAGTTTTACAGACAGTGCTAATGGTGAAAATTAGTAGTTTACAGCCTGTCTTTCGCAAGGTCAACTTCATTAAAGTCAGCAGAAACCCAGCTCTGTTGAATTTACCCAGTTTTCTAAACTCTTAAAGACACAAGATATACACCTTTAAACTGATATTCACCACACAGCCCCTGGGATTGCAATCAAAAACCAATAATGATCCTTTCAGATCAACTGTAACACTTTTTTTTCCTTTCACCTCTTATGTGCTGCGATCAGAGGGCATGCGTGCTTTCAGATCATGCTGCTGGGATTACTAAAAAAAGGGGCTGAGCTAATAATTTTTAATAATTTGATTCTACTTCAACATCTAAAAATACTCAAAAATGAACCAGATGTTTTTACTATAAACAGAGATGCTTTGAAAACAATTTTAGCCTTATAAAAAGTTAAAAAAGGAATATTTTAACGGTAATATTTTGTTAGCGTTGAATGCTCTTGGAATGAGGAATGTATTAAATTGTGCTGTTCACTTAAGCCCAAATTTATTCATAATACTTGTAGATTTAGTTTTTAAAATTATTTCCAATCAACTACAAAATTAGTTTTGGATCAAAAATAATATCAAGAAAACGGCAAAGTACTTCTTTAAACTATTTTAATTAATTTTTTGTTTTTAATTTGAATAAAAATGGGATGTTGAAAATTATTTTGACCCTTTCCAATAAGCAGTAGAAAATCTTTATTGCCATTATGCACAATATTTTGTGGTTTTTCTTTTTATAATGGCATAAAAGTAACAAAAAGAATACATTTAAAATGTTATTGCAGAATTTCTGGCTATAAATCTGTGGTGCAGACAGACTAAAACTGCTCTTAAAATAAATCTAATAAATAAAACTGAACCATTATGCCACACAAATGTTGATATTCATGTTCTAATTAATGAAGTAATGAAGTTATTTAAATAATAAAGCATCAAATCTATTAGTGAAAATACAAAGATTATTTATATTATTGGTATTAAACCTGGATCAAACTATCTTACAGTGATTACAAATTATTTAAACCACAATTTGGGATTTTTCTTAAAAACATTAAATTAATTTCCTAAAAACAAAAAAGAAAATCTAGGGCTATAGAAATAGATTTATGTCGCAAAGATTTGTTTTCAACTCGTTCTTCTGAGCTAAGTCATGTTTACTGTATGTGAAATCTACTTTTTATTTTAATGAAAAGATTGTCTAGATTAAATTAGGGAGTGGTTTCTAATCCACTACATGGTAAATGCACAAATTCAGAACCAATATGTGCATTAGTTCCCCCACCATCCAAGCCAATAAACTTTGATTTTAAATGTCCCTGCCATTGAAAATATTATATTTGAGTCCATAAGAATCTCCTAAAGTCATGGATGAGTGGAGAGATGATTAATGTACTGAGGCATGGAGCTGCTCAGCCTCATAATAACAAACCATAATTGTTTTGACATGAGCGTGACCCCATTATTGTAGAACGCTCTGTTCTCCTCAACAGGAGCTTTCCTTTGTTTACGGCAGCCATGCATAGTAAATAGAGACCTAAACTCGGTGAATGAGTGCAGCGCAGTGAAGGCAGTGAGATTTGCTTTCATTCAACGCCGGCTTCTGTGCGACTCTTGTGGCAGATTTTCCGTTCACAGCTTCTCCCTCTCTCGCTCTGAAGGAATAGAGAGGGTTAACGTTTGTAGCCGTCTTCCTTGGAGATGGGAGAGGCCAGTTGAATGGCTGGCTGCAGCAGCTAGTCAACACATTGGCTAAGACTGAGGGTGGATCTGCTGCCGGGTCTGTGCTGCGGCGTGGAGCGCTGGCGAGGATCAGGAGTCTCTGCTGCGCTCCACATGTTTGTGTGCAAATATGCATGTGGGGATAGCTTTAAGAGCAGCTTTCCAAACAAATAGGAAGGGAAATAAAAGCTTCAACTTGTGTGAAGATGAAAAATGAACAGTGGTTATATCATTTGTTTTTACAGCCACGTCGCCCCACTGTTCCCCCCTTCGCTGCCCTCTCATGTTGCCATTCCGCTCTTTCTGCTGCTCTCCACACACACGTATTTCTGCAGCTCTTCATGCTCCCCTCAGATAGTGGAAGAGGACACTGCATTGTTTTCTTCTTCTAATGGGCAAAAGATGAGTCTGTTTATGACACACGTCCCTACTGTCTGCTGAAACCACTTTTTTAAAAAAACAAAATTTGTTTCTTACTCTTTTATCGTCTCAAAGACACCTGTATGTATGGTTTGACCTGTTGTCCGACTCTGACCTCAATGACTGGCAGCCCCTCCACACATATACACACACGCTGCGTAACAGATTTAATCTGGCTTTCATGGACGAGAGGTTAATCTCCAGCGTTCAAGTTAGTCGATGAATCCTTCATCTACGCTCGCACACTTTGTCCTCACCTACATTCAGTCGCTAGCAGCTAAACCCACCTGCAAATCAGCGCAGCCTGAAGGTTATGCAACAGTAGAGTTTCACTCTGAACAGTCAAGCTTTAAACCAACAAAGACCAATATAGTTTGAGTTTTCTGTGACATTTCCAACAAAGATACCAATTACATAAGATCATTTAAATTTACTAAAAAACAATGTTAATTAGGCTTGTCTCGGTAACAAATTTTTCTGGACCATAAATTGCCCCAGAATTTATTGCGATAAATGATAACATTGTTTTTCTGAGACACTTTTCAAGTGATATAATAGTAACGTCATAAAAACGCAAGAACACATTCTCAAACATCAATAAGCTTTAAATTATGATGAAAATTTAACACTGGAACTGGAAGGCATTTTAAAATATAAACGGAATCAACAAATAAAATAAAATATGAAGTTTCTGCTAACAAAATTGTCCTTTAAAAAAAAGCAGCTTTGGTAGAATTGTCTCTATCACAAAAGAGAAAAAAAAAACAATAAATCACACAAATGAAAGTTATTGAGCTTGTTTTAATTTAGCATGTGATTAGTTGAGTTATTGTTTATTGCAACAGCCCCAGTGTGAATTAGTAGTAACAAATTGGTCTGCCACACGTTTTGCTGGACAATAAATTGTCCCAGAAGTTATTGCAATAAACGATAAAGATCAATAACCTTTAAATTCAAATTCAAACATTCAACACTGGAACTGGAAGACATTTTAAATATACAAAATCGATCAATAAAACTACAAAAACTACAAATAAAATGAATTAGGAAGGCTCTGTAAACAAAATTGTCCTTCAAAACAGGGCTTGTTGAGACCAATAGATCAGACCGAAGACTTTTATCATCCAGTGATTAGTAGAAAAAGAGAGAAAATATGAAAAACTATAAATCATGTTAATGGACATTTTTATTTTAATTCATCATTCAATTAACTGATTTATTGTAAGCATCTCCAAGATATAAAAAAATCCAGAAAATCCCCAAACTCCTAATTTTAGGCCTTAAATATCTTAAATAAAAGCAGATGATTTTTTTTTTGGTCACATTTAAGTTTTTCAGGTCTTCAAACAAATTTTTAAATCAATCAAAGACAGAAAAACTGGTCATTACGTCAGGATTTCGTCTGTAAGGGGGAAGAAAACAGTCACAACCAACCAGATAGTTCTAGTTTTAATAAATCATATATTCAGTGAAATTACCCACATTGTTTTTGGATCAGTCTTGTTAGCCACACTCAGGCCTGGTTATCACCAAATTTGTAGAAGAAATCATCTGCAAAGTAGTCTGAAGGATCTTAAAGGTTTGTGGCCTCTTTTAGCTACGCCAATAAATTTGAACATATGATTAAATACGGTTGGTGTGTGCAGTTTAGTGAAACAAATCCCACTTATTTATGTGATTACAATTTGAATGTTTCTCAAGAGCATTATTTGTGCTTGCTGGGCTATAATTGCTGTGTAATTATATTATAACCTAGAAACTCCTTGTAGCTTATAAATTATGGAGTACTTGTACTTATAAGAGGAGGATCTACTTTTGTCCTAATTCCTAATTCCTTAGGAATTAGGACAAACTTAAAATCCAGAGAAACCCCTGCTGGTTTATAAATCATAGACTACTTATCCTTAAACATGGGGTTACACTTTTTGTTTTATTTCTTCTTCTTTTGCTCTTTCCTTTGGTTGTTGTTTTGTTGAATTTCCTTCTAATTCATGTAAAGCACTTTGAATTGCCTTCCTTCTGAAAATGTGCTATAGAAATAAAATTACCTTACCGAATGCAGTCACAGCCATTCAGTTACCTACAAAAGAAGAAACAAATCATTCTTTTTGTCACGTTTACCATTATCACATTAAACTATTGCAATAAAACGTTTAAGTCTGTCGCCCAGCCCAACTCTGAGAGCCACTATTTGTCCCAGGGTCACTTTGGACACCTCTGCTTTAAATACTGTTTGCAGTTTGTTCTTACTGATCACCAGTGTTCTGGATAAGTATGTGCTTCTTTAATTACCAGTGGTGGACCCCTGCTGCCTGGGGTGCACCACTGGTACACGTGTACGCTTGTTGCCGCATGACAGATGATCCTCTGCCTTATGCTGTGTGAGGGATTTCACTGTGTAACATTTCTGTGACTGACATTTAAACTAAAAATATGACGCATGCACTTTTATGGCTTGCAAGATCTAAAATCTCCCCTTGACCTGCTCCGTCTAAGCTGAATGTCTCTTCCCTCTCCACGCAGTGTGTCCTATTAACTGCACACACCGGGCCTGCACCAAGGACGACGACTGCTGCCACTACCAGTGTCTGGGCGGCTGCCTGAGGCCCAACTCGCCCAGGCACTGCGTGGCCTGCCGCGGCCTCCTGCACGAGGACAGCTGCGTGGAGCGCTGCCCAGAAAACTACTTCACCTACAAGGGCTGGCGCTGCGTCTCCCTCGCCTTCTGCCAGGATCTGCACAACAGGTGCAAGCAGGAAAAGAGCCCTGACTGCTACGAATACGTCATCCACAACGGTGCCTGCATCCCAGAGTGTCCTTCTGGCTACTCGATAGGCAACTCCTCCACGTAAGTGGACACTCGAGACGGTCTGATGGCTGCTTGATGGCCTGCAGGAAAGAAGTTTAATCAGTGAAGTGTGCGTTGTTTGCTGCTTTAGAATAGATTTTATTTTGCATCTTTGCTCCGTAACTCTGTTGTTTTAAGTCAAAATGGGTGCTTTTTCTTTTTTACATCACTTGTGTTTGATGTGTAATCAAATAGAACAGAAGTGGGGCAAAAAAAATTCAAAGTATATAAATTAAATATGAAAGAGAAAAGAACGAAAGGGGGGAGCAAAAGAAGAGATGAAAGGACAATAGAAGGAAAAAGGGAAAGAAAATTGGAAAAAAGTTTGAGAAGATGCAATGAAAGACAGATAAAAGTCAAGATTAGAAAAAAAAGAGAAGAAGAAATTGCAAAACAAGAAAAGATGACAAGAAAATGATAGATGATTAGAAAAGTAAACAGTAAAAGTAATATTTTTCTTGAAAGGCAGCAAATATTTAATAATATTTCACTAATATTTTAACAGCTTTTTTAGCTGAAAGAGTAAAACAGAGAACAAAAGAGAAATAAAAGAAAGGAAGAAAAGAATTTAAAAAATGTAATGAAAGATGGATGAAAGTCAAGAAAGACTAAAGCAAAAAAAAAGTAAAGATGGCAAAAATAATTGCAGAAGGAACCATTGAAAAAGGAAAACAAAGATTGTCAAGTTATGAGATGAGTACTATAATTTGTATTTCCCATCTTTATATTTTTTGAAAGATTGTTTTAACTGTATTTTAACTGCAAGAACAGTGCATAGAACAAAAGAGAAGATGGAATGAAAATAAACGTGAGTAAAGAAATCCACAAATAGAAAAACAGCAAAAGAAAGGAAATTGGAAAAACAACGAAAAATACAATAAACATGGACAAAAATTCAGAAAAGGCAGGAATAGGTTTGATTGTAAAACAAGGATAGATGACAAGCAAATGGTAGAATGAAAGACTGAAAAAGGGAAACAAAGATGCCAAAAGAAATCTGAAAAGAAAGACAAAATGAACAGAAGGGTGCAGAACTACAGGGGGAAATAAGAGATAAGGAGGAAAAGAAAGATGGAAGAGAGAAACATTGAAACTCATTAATTTGTGTTATATGCGCCACACAGCGTTCTGACTACGCTTGATGTCGATCCACCCCTAAATCAGTGAAGTCTGCACAATGTTGTCAGAAATTTCTTGAACCTTGACCTCGATGACGCAAAATTACACAGCCAATAGCGTGAGTGCATCAGGGAAACGCTGCAGACTGATCTGAGGGTCGGCGGTCAGCGTGGAAGCAGATCGCACTATTCTCTCATCAGCTTCCTCTCACATGCTGTTTCTCCTCTCCTCTCTTTTAGTAACAGAGATCCCTCCATTTTTTTGGTTTTAGGATGAAAAAAATGTATCACCAAACTGAAACAAAGCCATAATGCTTTTATTTTGAAAACTGCTCGTTTTGTGCTCTCCTATAGAAAACAAGGCTCCCCTCCGACTCCCACACTGAGCTGATATCACTTTCATGTTTAATATTTAAGACCAGGAAAACACTTCAAAGGGAATTTTAAAAACCGTATTAAAGCTTAAAGTTTTTTAAAAGTCTTTAACCAGTTCATGGTAAAAATTTATATTAACTAGGGCCAGGACTCTTAATGAGATATTTGCGATTAATTTAATAGATTTTTATTTATTTGTAAATACAAAGTTTTACATAGAAAAGTCCTGAAGTGGAACCTTTATATAATGCGTTTCTGGTACATCTGTCAAACTGACGCACAAATGACGTCTGCAAACAGTGATGAACGACAAATCCACTTTTCTTCCCCCATCAGGGTTAATTTTTGCTTCAAAACACAATCTGGTGAGAGGTTCGAAAATACTATTTCTGTGTGCAAATTGTGCAAAAAAGTTGTTTATCAAAGAAACTATTTAAGCCTAAAATAGCATCTAAATGCTAAGCATGATTGGCATCCATAGTTTACATTTCTAGATAATTATTTTCTCAAAGATGATGCATTTTTACAAATTTGATGGTTGAATAACAGAAAAACAATAAGTATCATTGTTGTTGAGCTTATGTGTCTATTTATTCAATAATTTAGCAGCTAAAAGGTTTTTAAATTGAAAAAGTTGCTTATTTTGTTAATATAAACTATAAACTTCTGCTTCATGTTTGTAACAAAAGGACATGAAAGTGCTCACAGCGCTGGCATCACCTTGTTTGTTTTTGCACACAGAAACCAGCAGTGAGGTCAGAGCGCTGCAGCAGTGCAGGAAGGCTGGCACATCTGTGTTTCTGACTCAGTGTTCCTCATTTTGGTGTCGCTCTCTGGTCTGCAGGTGTCTGCATTGCAGAGATCGAGTGGTATGCAAATGCAGCTACTGAGACGTGAAGGCTGCTTTCACTAGATAAGTCGTTTATAGCCTGTTATGTTCAGACATTTGTCCTCGTATCGCAGTGAAGAGTCATGCTGACATGTTTGGGGGTTTTATTTCTGTTTTGAGAGCCAGTTTGTCAGCAGCTGAAAATAAGAGTTTCTACCTGAGAGGAAAAGGAAGAAGTTTGATTTAAGGATTCACCTGGTGGGAATAAATAAACTTTTAAAACTTAAAAAACTTTATTCTGTGGTATTGTTCATAAGATCCGTCTGTCCGTACATATGTGCATACGTACATACATACATACATATATAAATCCTGTTCATAAATCATAAAGTTACTGTTTAACTTTATTTATACCTAAAAACCCAATACAATTCTTGACATCAGAATTCCTGAAATCAGAATCTGGAAAAATCTGGAATTTTGCCGTGAAAAAAATCAGTGTGAATTTTGTAAGTCATGGAGGTTTTGACACCAGCAGAACGTGACAGGCGCTGAGGGATTACCGTCCATTTACTCTGACTAGAGTCTTCGTTTGATCTTCTGGCTCTCTGCAGGAAATAAAAAGGTTTGTTCACGAGCTGATTGCAGCGGCGAAGTCCAGACAAGCCGTCGCTCAGAGCTGTGACGAGGAAAAGCCGTTGTGCTCTGGTTGTTTGTGACGTTATGTGTGTTTAACCTTTATTAATCCACAGAGGATTTGCAGAGTACATAATCTCCCATTTGAACAGTGTGCACCTTCACGTCTAAAGAGTCACATGGCGCTTATTCACACCTGACAAGCAGCTAGAGAGCAGACATAGCGCCAGTGCAGCCTTTCTTCAGACAGAAAAGATGCTCATTCTTTTCAGCGTTGAGTTTCTGAAGCATAAAGCTAATCTTTGGATAATAAATGTAATAATAACCCATACATATATGTTGGGTAAAGCCTTTTTTTATGATCAGATATTTAGCTGAAGTGTTTGTTTAGTTTATTTTTACCAGTTTTTGGAGATAAGCTATAGATTTTTTCCTGTCTCCAGAATAAAATTGAGCATAGGTAGCCACTCTCTGGGCAGATTTGCTCTCGCTTTACCAGGGAAATGAATCAACAAAGCCTGCACCTCCAGGCTACTGTCGACCTGTAGTGAACCCATTTGGACTCATAGCCTCGGCTTTTCGCACTGTGACTGTCTCTGTTCCCCTTTTTGGCTCACTGTTAGGATGAGCGGTGCTCTCCCCGCAGTCAGTAAAAGTGCAGATGTGGCACCAGAGAGTAAGGAAAAAAGCAAAAAGGGTCAAGACGGTTCAGGGACGTTGTGCACTAAGTAAATAAACGATGCTCAATGTGGTCGATATCTATGTGGAAGATAGAAAGGCTTATTTCCCTTCGAGGCGCCTGGCGTTTTTTAAAAATTTTGTCACATGAGCCACTTGTTTTGCTGTTGGAAGCTGTTTGTTAATCTGATCTTCTGTTACAACATCACTACGGCTTGCAGCGCGTCGCAGATCAGCTGCTGCTCACTTTCATTGTTGCAACAACTTTTGATTTGTAGTCATATTGCAACCGCTCTTTACCAATATTTTATCAATCTACATCCACAGATTAAATTTCCTTTAGGACAAATAAAGTATTTTTAAATTAGATTTTTAAATTAATTTAAACGAATCCACTGTTTTTGACTATTTTCAAGTAAAAATTTATTCTCACTCTCAGATAAAACTGACTTCGACCAAACATGAAAGTGGTAATCACAGTTCGGGCTGAAATGATTAATCAGATTAATCATGTTCATTTATTATTGAAATAACCGTCAACTAATTTCGCAATTGACTAATTATTAACCAGAATATATAGACTAAAAAAAGACAGTTCGCTGAAAAACATACTCATAGCAGTAATTAAGTCAAAATGGTACCAAAAATATACATTTTGAATTTAAGATTAAAAAAAAAAAAAATTTTGCCCAGAGCATCTTAACACTGGAACTGGAAGAAATAAAACACAACAACAAAAAATAAATAAATAAATTTAACAAAAAGGAAAACCACACACACCCAAAACCAAACATAAAATGGATTATGTTGTCTCTTTAAACAAAATTGCTAAAAAATTATTAATCATCAAAATGAAAATTATCAAGCTAATTTTAAGATGATGAATTGAGTAATTAATGAGTATCAAGTTTATAACTACAGCACAGTTCAGCAACAAGTGCTTTACATCATAAAAACACAAAAATCAACATTTGAAACATTATATTTTTGCAAGTGTTGTGATCACAAATCAAAAATGTTGGTTAATGTTTCATTAATTATGGTACAAAATCCACTATAAATAAGTCTAAACTCAAAGGAACTCAGTGTTTCGGCTGTTTTACAGTTTTCTGAAAGTTTGTTCCAGATTTGTGGTGCATAGAAGCTGAATGCTGCTTCTCTGTGTTTGGTCCTGACTGTGGGAATGCAGAGCAGACCAGAACCAGAACCAAAAGACCTGAGAGGTCTGGAAGGTTGCTATGACAACAGCAGATATTTCATGCATTGTGGTGCTAATCGGTTCAGTGATTTATAAATTAACACTATTTTAAAGTCTGTTTTAAAGTATTTTAGTTTTATTGCAACAGACTTCAGTTATCTTTATAGTCAGATATAAATAACTGGCATATTTGCTGAGTCAAAAACATTCTCACTTTGCACTATAGTGTAAACAAGCTACTAGCTGGTGAACTATTAAAAGAGGTACCAGGATTAGCTCTTAGATATTTTCTAAACTTCTTTATTTGATTGTTTGTTTTTTGTTATTTTTTGGTATCTTGTTAGTCTCAATTGCACACCCTGCGCAGGACCCTGTCCCAAAGTATGCATGGGTCTGAAAACGGTGGACTCTGTCACTGCCGCCCAGGCCTTGAGGGGCTGCACCGTCCTCAATGGGAGCCTGGTCATCAACCTGCGGGGAGGAAGTGAGTACCTGCGGTCCGTTTGGTAGTGTCACATGGCAGCGTGCGACCCGTCAGCGCCGCAGGGCAAAACAAAGGCTTGTTGACTTTGTTCAAAACAAAGAGGCTACGTCAAGAACATCCAGTCAAGCAGCTAGGAAACAAAACATGGAAATAGAATATTAAAGATACAGTTGATGATAAAATAAATGTGTTGTTCTTGCCTTTCTCTTTATGTCCAGCTACAGTTGAATAATTGTCTTTACTGCCACAAAAAAGTCACTCTTATGGCTTTAGGATTTGTTTCAATGTTTTTTTTGTTGTTTTTTTTCTAGACAACATTGCAGCTGAGCTGGAGGCCAGTCTGGGCCAGCTGGAGGAGATCACTGGTTACCTCACAGTTCGACGTTCCTACGCTCTTGTATCCCTCTCATTTTTCCGCAAACTCCGCCTCATTCGCGGAGAAGAACAGGAAATCGGGTAATTCTCCCTCATCCTTAACTATTTCAGAGCCTCTTCCTGTAATTATGAGTTAAAAGCAGACAGTCTGACCTTTTCAGAATGTCTTTGTTTGTGCTTTTGGTTTGACCTCTCAAAAAGTAAAAACAAAGTTTAATCCAGAAATTGTGGTGGATGTTTCTTATTTAAAGTTCTACAGTCAGAAATAGTCTTCAATGCTCAATGTGAGTCCATGTGCTGTTTTCCAGGAATTATTCATTTTACGCCCTGGATAACCAGAACCTGCGGCAGCTCTGGGACTGGTCCAAACACAAGCTGACCATCCTGCAGGGCCGCATGTTTTTCCACTACAACTCCAAGCTCTGCATGTCTGAGATCCGCAAGATGGAGGAGGTGACGGGAACTAAGGAGCGACGGGTCAATAACGAAATCGCCTCCAAGACCAACGGAGACCAGGCCTCATGTAAGGAACCACACTCTGCAGACGTGACTGTTGTAGCAGACGGCACACACCGACGCCTGGCACAACTGTTATTGTTATAGAGGTCGCTTCCTGTCTTGTGTTTGTAGATAACTTCCTGGAGACATTTACACTGATTTTGTTTTTTTTTTTAAAGAAGCAGCACAGTGGAAATCAGTGCAAAAGTATTCCTTTCCCTTGAATGTCTTTACATATTAGCATGTTGTAAACTTCACTAAATGTTTTGGGTATTTTATGTGACAGAATAGCAAGTCTTTCACACAAGAAGATGGAAGATAACGAGACATGGTTCTCTTTTTTTATTCTTATTATTCTTATTATTTTTTGTTATTTTGTTTCCTTCAGTTCTCATTCCACAGCCTATTTGCACATAACACTCTTTCCCTTCTGTCTCAATCCAGTTTTTGTTTATAAAAACAGAAATGACTCTCATAAAAACAAATAAAATTCACATAATGTTGGACTATAACAAGCGTAGCATTGTTTGAAACTACAGACCAACATTGCAATAGATTGATTAAGTGGATTTTGGTAATATAATAAAAAGTAGAATCAAGTGACATCCTCATTTTGCTCTAATACTCTCAATTATTTCTGGCATATATGGTTTGAAGTCTTTCTCTCACGTATTCCAGGGTTTGAAGAAATAGGTTTATCTTGAAATTGGCTGTGCAGAGACCTACCTACAATTTTGATCAAAATTAGCTACAATCTGACAATGTTTGGAAGCCATATCAGTGAAGTGCATAGTTGTCATGACAACCGATTTCTGCACCTAAACTGTGAATCTCTGCGGCTTCCTCCAGAGTTGTCAAGAATCTCCTAGTTGCTCCGCTGTCCGTTTAGGTAATCATGTGTTGGTAGTTTTGCAGTTTTGCCACCATCTTTCCATTTTCTCTCGTGAGATGTTATTATTTTATAACCTCAGGCTGCTGTAATCTTTGGGATTATACATGGTTCTATCAAGAATAATCCCAATAAAATTGGCAATTTTTTGCTCGTTTTGTGGCAAAATTTGAAAATGTTCACTCCGAAAGATTAAGATTTTTGTTGTATCCCTTCTTAATGTTTCTTTTTTTTTATGTACATATATATATATCTATATATATATATATATATATAGATATATATATATATATATATATATAAAAACACTATATATCTCAGTGTATTCAATTCCAGTCTGACAAATGATTGGGCATAAAAAATCCCAGTCGTTTCTGTCCGTGAAAGGAGTTTTAAATAAAGGTTAAACTTGTAGAGTTCCACCGTTGCTATGACGATTGCAGCAGGATTGTTGGTTCCAGTTGGGAGAGAAAAATGCAACAAAACACTCAATCAGCGCTGAACCACAAAGTTTTGACAGTAATCCCTCCATAGAGATGCTTTGCTTAAAGAATGAGATGTTCGTAAATTAGGTCAAAATAGATAAGAAATGTTCATTCCTCTTTTCTTTTCTCAGAGAAAATAACCAGGATAAATTGTCTGAAGAATGACATTTAAAAGGCTTTTGCTTCATCAGGTTGATGCTGTAATAATCAAAACAGTTTTTTTCATTTGTTCAATCTTGATCCTCTTCTTTCAAATTTTTGCTTGTTTAAATTCTTAAACTTCTGGTTTCCATCTGACCTTTACTTAGACAACAAGGATCTCAGCTGTGAAGGTCACCAGGCTGGAGCAAATATTTCCACTCAGCTGCACATAACATTTTCTTTTCTTTGTAAAGGCTTTAAGAAGCTTTCTTTCTGTTTTCTTAGAGTATTGTCAAACACATGGATTTCTAAGAAGACAAAAAAAGAAATAATCTTTCTAAAAATTGACAGGAATGTTTTTATACTAAAATAAGTGAGGGAAATAAGTAGGACTTTCCAAGATATTGAAACTTTTGTGCTGATTTTTCATTGCATATAATTCTTTTACATTTTCTAGAAGCCTATGAAAGGCAGTTTAATCTATAAACTATAGCGTCAGTGTGTAAGAGAAAATTTGCATCCTTATGATTTGTAGAGATGGGAAAAACGATTGAAAATCTGCAGGTGACAAGTGTCAAATAAATCTATAAACACAAATATTTTTCTTCAGATGTTTTCCAAATCATGATTTTGCTGGCATTTTCTGAGCGAATTGTTGTTTCACTCTGTTGTCCAGGTGAGAACCACGTGCTAAGGTTCACCCAGATCAAAACCATGAGCGATAAGATCATGATCAAGTGGGAACCGTTCTGGCCTCCGGACTTCAGAGACCTGCTGGGCTTCATGGTTCTCTACAAAGAAGCGTAAGTGACAAAAAATGTCACTCTGAGTCTGTATAGATGAATGTGTTAGGATTTTACTTCTGCTGGTTTGTATTATTTTAAACAAGACATCAATAGAGCTGCATTAAAGTCACATTGGACAAAGAACATAACAACCCTCTTTTTATCCTCTTCCATTAATTTTTTCTGATGTCATCTGTTTTTTAATAGATACTCTATTTTATACAAATTGTACACCACTCAGCTCCCTTGAATAATATATAAAGTTTAACAACACAAGTCACGAAATGTTTTCTTCTGATTACTTCAATAACTGATGACAAACTGCAGTAAAACAAATTAAAACCCAGCCTCCTTCCTCATGTAAAACACTCACTGAGCTTCATTTTCATGTTGTTTTTTTATCGTTGCAGCCCTTTTAAGAACGTAACGGAGTTTGACGGGCAGGACGCCTGCGGCTCCAACAGCTGGGTGATTGCCGACGTCGACCCGCCGCGCCGAGACAAAGAGCAGGCCGAGCCGGGTCATCTCATCCTGCCGCTGAAGCCGTGGACGCAGTACGCCATCATGGTGAAAACGCAGCTCTCTGCGTCCGACGAGCATCAGGTCCATGGGGCCAAGAGCGATATCATCTACATTCGCACAAATGCCACTAGTAAGAGTCAAATAAATGGCTCCGATTATTTTTTTTCCTTTCCCGTCTTGATACAATTTTTGTGAGATCAGATTAATGCTTATAATTTTATTCACCATCTAAACATCATAAGTAGGTCTGAAACAATCAATCAAATTAATCGTGATGAATCGACTCCTGAAATAATCAACTAATTTCGTAATTGATTAATTGTTAACTGGAGCATCCCGACTCAAAAAAAAAGGCTAATTGATTATATTGATGATAGGAACAACAAACTCAGAGTAATGACAAAGACAGTAACAAATATATACATTTTCAAGGTTTCCACCTGGTGTTTGAGGCCCTCAGCAGGCATTCATCCAGTGGCCCGCCATGTTTTTGAGTTCAAAAAAAGTTTAGCGTTGACAGAAAATTTTAAAATATCACTTAATAATTCCATATTGTTGGAAGATTAGATTGGAAGATTAATATCTGAACACCAACAAAATGCAAAAACTTTTTAAAGAACTGAAATAAATAAGCAATGATAAGCCTGGTGGGAACACAAGTAAAGCCTGGTGGCCCGCCAGGCTTATAATACACTTATTTTGCATTTTAAAGATAAAAAACACCATTGACTATAATTATGTTCTCCAGAAAACTCCTGCAGTTGCATATTTTTACTTTCACTTGGTTAAAACTCTGTAAACAAAAAAAATCACCTAATAAGGACATTTTTCTGTCTAATTATTAATATGTTAACCTAAAATATATTAATTAGATGAGCACTAAACTGCACTGATGTTGAATGAAGCAGAAAAGATTTTCACATGTTCATGCAGATGCATAGTTTCTCTACAAATCATCACTAAAGGAACGCTGTTACTGCACTGTAGGCAATAAAATGTTTTTTTCAATTTAAACATGAATCGAATTATTAGTTTATTTGCATCTTTTAATATATTTCTAAAATTGTAGACAATAAGCTTAAATGGTTGAATAAAAATTTGCAGACTTTCTTTATCCAATTAATCATTAGTTGCAGATCTCGTATGATGAAATTCACAAACTGGTGGTTTGTTGCTTTAAAACAAAAATAAGACAAACAGGGAACAGGAAGCTGGATGGTTATTTTTGCCGCTGACCTGACAAGACTCCACCTCATGCAAGGTGTCTAACCAAACCTCGGTTCCTCGGTAACTTCATGTCCCCTGCCACCCACAGAGCCTGCCGAGTGCAGCTCGGCCTAATTACAGACACTGTGACCTGTCTGGCTGTCTTCCTTTCAGACAAAATATATTTCCTTCCCTGCAAACCGCATCAAACATGACAGCAGTCGCTCGCACAAAACAAATCTCCAGCCGAGACGCCGCGGCCAGCCAGCCGTGTCGGGGGAGCGTTGTTTTCTGCCCGTTTGGCGACTGCTCCCGGTTCCTGGTCGCTGTCGCGTCTCACCAACATTCCTCATTGGAAGGGCAAAGCTGTCATTAAGTATAAGTTGGCGCTGATGAAACCTTGTCTGACAATGCGGTCGAACCAGCTCGTCGCATTGTCATGGAAGAACGTCATAACACAGGGGCAGTAAATTTCAGAACATGTAGTGCTCAATCTATCATACACACACTACATATTGCATATTCTGCTGCGACACACACTTCCCACGTCATCTGCTAAGACTTTCAGGCTAAAATCATCTAAACTATAAATGTACAACAGAGTAAAAACAGAGATTAGCAACTTAAAGTCTTTTGTATTTAATCCTACCAATAATCTCTCGTGTTTAATCCCTCAGTTTTCATAAATCTCACACTGACTGAGCTTCTGGTCATGTGGAGCTTGTTGACAGTGATTGATGCAATAACCTGAGTCCTTAAAACGACCTTGAACTAAAACAAAGTCAGTTCATAACTATGCCGGCAGCTTCACATAGGGGTAAAACACGTCCTTTGTTTAGACGCTAAACTATCCATAATCCTTGAGTTTCTCACATTTTGTCAGATTATAATCTCAAACTTTAATGTACTTTGGGGATCTGATGATATGCCTCCACAATAACACAAAATCTTAATATATACAACCTCTAATTAAAATACTAGTGTCTTAACTCATTGACTTTGTTCCTCTTAGTGTGAAGGGTGGTGCTGTTTTGTAAATGTGACTGACCACAATAAAACCATGAACACGTCAACTCGGGGCATTTTGACTTATTTACAGATACTGAAAGTATAAATTCTAAGGTTTCCAATGATAGAGAACAAAAAAGTTCTTTACTACAAGTATTGTGAGCACTAATAAAGTTTCGGGGCTATTTGTAATTTAGAGGCATAGTAAAAGACATATAGACTTGTGTTGGCAAAAACATTCTCTTCCAGCTCGTAGATATCCTAACATAAATAGTTTTATTTTAGGTATTAAGATGCGTGGGGCGCAGCACTGTTCACCGACTCGTCACCATCATATTGCGGACCTACAGCTATGTATCCTAAAAATGTGCAGAAACAAAAGTTCTGCAACTCACCCTGAGAAACTTTCTCCCAGAATTTTCAGCTTTCTTTTTAGTGACCTGTTCTTAAGCCATTTATTCATTATTACTTTTAAACACAATCCTTTGGTTAGCTAACTGTAGCATCGCACTTTGAGCTAACGTCATGGCAAATAAACAGTTGTTTACATGTGGACCACAGGTGGTTTTTCTCGAACCGCAGTATGAGAAAAACTGCTCTAACGTGAAAGGAAATAGATCCATTGTTTTTCATTTTTACAGATCAATCTGAAAAGTGTGGTGTACATTTGATGCTGTCCCCTCTTTAGTCAATTATTGTAGAATCTCCAAATATTTTGCAAAGTTGTTCAAGCCTATTCAGATTGGATGGAGAGCAGCAATTAAAAACCACCCCATATTCCTTATTTGATTTTGGTCTGGAGTTTGACTGGGACACTTATCCAACAGCGAGCCTCCAACCAAAGCTAAAGTTTTTCAACATTTACAGTTTTTTTTCTATGCTGTCTCATTGCTTAACCCCATAAGGGATTTATGAAGGAAATTCTGTCTTTTATTTGGAATCATCTGAGTTAAAGGGGCAATTTTCAGACTTTTATTTGTAAAAGTAAAAAAAAAATTAAAGCAGAGTATCATTTTCCTTCCACTTGTGGCATGAAGGCCTGCAACCAAAAACCAAAGCAGCTGATGACGCAAACATCAAACACTAAAAAGCAGTGCGGGGAGAACCCGAGCAGGCGGCTACGTGCCAGTAAGCGCTGAGTTATCGAGCAACAATCTGAAATGTAAAGTGGATCGAAACTGTAATTTTCCACTCGTAATTTCTAAAACAAAAAACTGTGATTTATATCTAGATTTGTTCCAAATCTATGAAGTGGTTTATCTTAAAATTGCTGAAAAATATGCATTTAGCGCATTTCCGTTGTTACATTTTAGACCACAGAAACCAGAAGCTCGGTAACAATACATCCTTTTTCTGAGCTAAATTTTTCAGGCTACTATTGATAGGAGAGATTTGTTGAAAACTTGAGAAAAATCTCTTATAACTTCTTATTTGTTGAAGTAAAACATTTTAAGTATTTTGTACCCATTTTACAAACCAAAGTATTTCTTCCATTCTAGTCATAGTTTATGTATAGGGGAATTAGATTGTGTGACTGCAATTAATTAAAAGTTGTTTTAGAGTGATCAAGAGGCGTATTGATCAACTGGTCCAAATGAGAATCAGAATCAAAATGAATGGAAATAGAAAATAAAATCAGGTTTTCAACAAAATTAGATGTGAGATTTGAAAATATTTCTGAACATTAACTCCAAATACTCCAAAAATAAACAATTGATATGCAATTGTTTACTAACATGGGCATAAAGGACAAGTTAATTTTGTCCATAGTATTCAAGACAGTCTTTTTTTATCCTAGTTGTTGTCATTTTTCTCTGTTGAGCACTAAATATCTTTCCTGGTTAACAGTTCTTTCCTCAATGTCTGTGCAGAACCCTCCGTACCACTGGACCCCATGTCTTCCTCCAATTCGTCGTCTCAGATCATCCTGAAGTGGAAACCTCCCAATGATCCCAACGGGAACATCACCCACTACTTGGTCTTCTACCAGCGCCAGCCTGAGGCCAGCGAGCTCTACAAGTTTGATTACTGCCAGAAAGGTGAGAAGGTTTCTGGCCTTCTGGGTCCACAGAGTGTTTTTTATGACATGATGGCTAATGCCACTTCAAAGATTTTTAGTACTTTTTCCATTGATATATGTTACTGGATGGGCTGTCAATTCACTTATTGTGCAGCAAAGATGCGCCGAAGCTACGCATCCAGTTCTGAATATTGATGATTGCTGGGAAAATGATACAATCGGGTAAAGAATCTAAAAAAGCAACACAATGTTTTGCTATTATTTGTCCAAAAGTATCGCATTTCACAGGCCAGTAAAAACATTTATTAAAATATATATACAGTATATATTGAGAAAGTGGTAAACAGGTTAGTTATGCTAGCTTGGCATGTACTTGTGCTGCACAGTTTGGTATGTTTTGGTTCAGTTAAACTAAAATAATGCAACCCAAAACATCTACTGTCTTTCTCAAATAGATCATCAATAGAGCAGGTGTTTAAGCTAATCAATCACTGCTAGTGTTGTCCAATATAAGAGACAGAGCTGACAGAAATCAAACTGTTTATACATACATATTTTACTTATTAAAACATTGATAATTTTCTCTGCTTTAATTTAAGTGATATTTTATGCAAATAGGATAAAAAAGAAAGGCGCAACAACCAATTTGTGACAGATTCCAATATTTTCCAAATCAGAACTTTGTAGTTTAATGATTTAATGATGTGCTGATGTAGTGATGGTGACTACACTATCGTCTATTAGCAGCGTTTTCTGTCGAGTTTTCTAAAAAATCAGACTTTCAGAATCCCTGATGGAGACTTAATTGCAGATGTATAGGAGCTAATTTTTTTTACATTATTATGTGATCTCTAAAAATGTTTTCCTTCTTTGAGGCCTCAATTTGAGGAAAGATCTTGTATTTGCCATGCAAAAGGATGGTGCTACTGAAGCAGCACTTTTCTGAAACAAATCGAATTTATTGAAAGCATCTGTACTTCGTTTTATGAGCTCCTTCTCCATACATGAAGGTAATCTGAAAATGAAACTTCAGACAGTCCAGACCCTCGTTTGGCTCTGACTTAGGTTCAAACGAAGTTCAAACATTTATTTTGGTTCAATTATTCTGAGCCCGGCTCGGCTCACGTCAGCCTCCAGCCATCAGCGCCGATCTGCGCTCGCACATCGATTCTATAATGCCTGCATGTTTATAGAGATTGGAGTCTGCAGGGAGGTCCTGTCAGGGTTAATTATCTCCACTGCAGAGGTTGACAATGACAGACAATCCCTGCAGGAGTGTGTGGATATAGCGAATATGCTGTTTATTTCACCTGTCATGTCTCTCTTTGTTCCCCACTCCGCATGTCTGCCTGCCACCAGGAATGAAGCTGCCGTCACGGGTGCCCACTCAGGTGGACAGTGACGAGGAGCAGAAGTGGAACCAGACGGAGGACCAGGGCCAGGGGAAGAAATGTTGTGCCTGCCCAAAAACGGACAAGGAGCTCAAGAAGGAGAAAGAAGACTCGGAGTACAGGAAGACCTTTGAAAACTACCTTCACAATGAAGTTTTCGAGGTCAAGTAAGTCAAACGGCTGGTTTTTATTTTTTAAGATCATCAGATACGTACTTTTGTACGTTTTTGTGAAATTTCAGTAACGGCGTTCTAGCGCTGCAATAAATCACAGCTTCATGTGTGCTGTGATGTAAAAACACATTTTCTCAATGTCTCAAACCAAACGTCTGAGTTTTTATGTTAGGAAGAAGTAATTTTGTTTCAGACGTAATTTAGAAACGTTAACTATAAACAGGTTGTTCTTCGAAGGAATAATAACTTATTAATGCAATAAATAGCTAGATATTGCCTTGGTTTTGTACAAGTGTCCGTGATAGTGTTTTGTTTATTTTTTCAGAATTTTTTGGCACTGCTGCATTTTATTTGACAGTAATCTGACAGTAGCGGGGGAAAGAAATGCAGCAAAGGAAACGTAGACGGGATTTAAAGTCTATACGAATCGAGGTCTATAGCCTCTGTTACTGGGCATTTGTGTTTTTTAAATCAAAATTTTCTCTCTTTGGTCATCTTTTCACTCCCATTTGCAATTCTGCATTGTTGACCGCAGTACAAGACCGGTTTTAATTAATCAATATAAATGCGTTAAACATTTTAGACTAATCGCATGTGTTAAAATTAACAGCCCTAGTGTTTTTTTACTTAAACACGTCTGCTTTTTCTAGACGCCCGAGACAACGGCGCTCTGTGATGGGCATCGCCAACAGGACGCAGCCCTTCCTCACCACCGCCGCCAGCCCGCCAGGGAGCACGGGGGTCCCCAACGATGAGGACGAGAACAAGGAATACCCAAAGACCATGGTGGTTGTCCACGCCAAGGAGTCCACAGTCATTTCCAACTTGCGACACTTCACCAGCTACCAGATTGAGGTCCACGCCTGCAACGATCCCACTGACCAGAGCCGCTGCAGCATGGCGGCGTACGTCAGCGCCCGCACCATGCCTGAAGGTAAAACACCTCCACATGGAAAGGTAAACTTTTGATTAGGGCTGCAACTAGCGGTTATTTTAGTTATCAATTAATCTGATGGAAATTTTTCATATATGCAATATTAGAACTACTTTAAAAGATGCAAATAAACAATTCAAACTCTTTTTTAATAAGAAAGTAAACATTTTATTGCCTAAAATGTAACAAAACAACATCACGTTAGTAAAAATATTGAATTTGTTGAAACACGTGATTCTGAAAGATTTTGTTCCCCACAGATAAAGCAGATAACATCTTGGGTGAAATCACTCATGAAGTGACAGAAAACACGGTGTACCTGCACTGGAAGGAGCCTGCAGCGCCAAACGGCATCATCATCCTGTATGAGGTGAACTACAAGAGAGTCGGAGACGCCGAGGTGAAGACTTACTCATTTTACATATTTCCTCCAACACAGAGCAGCGTTTTCTGGCTTATTCATGACTAACAGCAACTTTTAACAGATTTATAAGCAACAAATTAACTCCATCCACCGAACGCAGCAGTGTGGAGAGGCCATGTCTATGTGACTTATTTTGAAATTTGCCTGATGGTAGTTTGATGAGAGCTAATGGGCGAGTAATTTTAGTGCTGTGCTGTGTTTTAGTATCCATGGAAACAAGTGGAAAAAACATAAGCTTCATCTCAGGGATAGATGCTTGTTGTTTCTGTTAAAAACATGTTTTTGTGACCATACATGTTGTTTTTCTACTGGGGAAAGCAAAATATGAAGTTTTAAAGCGTAAAATATCGACATAAAAGTCAAAATAAACATTTAAAAATCAGAAAAAATAAAAAATAACCGTTATTTTTCCCAAACCTCCTTGCAGGAGCTGCCCCACTGCGTGTCCAGAAACATGTACAAAGCGTCCCGTGGCTGCAAGCTGAAAGTTATGCATCCTGGGAATTACTCGGTCAGGATCCGAGCCACGTCGCTGGCTGGAAACGGGTCGTGGACCGAGCCTTCGTACTTCTACGTCCAGGAACCGAGTAAGTTTCTGTGGAAGAAAAACTGAGCTCAGAGACGACTTTTCATAAAAACTACCGGAGGAGATGAGGGACAAAAAGTATGGCTCCATTCAAAATAGGAGCAGCGTGTTTTAAAAAATGAGAGTAAAGCTCACATTTCTTATAGTGTTACTGGGAATTTTCTTATCCAAAGTGAAACATGAGGAAAATATTTATTGAATGAATCACTTATCACCATGCAGAGAGAGAATCTCCTTCTTTTTTTTTTTACAAACTCAAATATTTACTCCATAAACTACAAACATGCTTGAACATTTTACTCTACTAAAACAAAGATATGATTTGATTCCTGGTGTGTTGGGGGTTTTTGACTTATTGAAACACACATTTTAAATGCTTTTTCTCTTCAGAACAAGGTCATGTGACCTAATTATTATGCAATAAACTTGTGCCAAAAAGAAAAAAAAAACATCTAAAAAAAGACTAAATTGAATGCAGTTTAGTTATTAAAATACTTAGAAATATTTTAATGCAGATAACTCTAAAAAAAATGTTGAATATTTCCTAAATATTGTTTGGAGTTTGATCTGGGATCAGTAATAAATCTTTGTTTTTTTATGCGATTTACTGAATAATTTTTTTTGTTTTTATTTTGCTTTCTAAAATTCAGATCATTGAAGATAATTACCAAATTTAGATACAAATTGAAAAACTAAACTTAGAAAGTGCTGTTTTCTTACATTTCCTAAGATGATATAACACCTGTTTAATTAAATTCTTCTAAAATCAGAGCTTCACTAAACAGTTACCAGCAAAAGTCTTCAAAATGTAGATAAAAATGATTGTTGTTGTGTTCATCCAGGTATGGTTCATGTATAATTAGCAGCTTGGGAATCGTGTCTTTTTCTTTCCACCTGAAATGTGATGATGTGTTTTGAACAGACGACCCTTTCTTCATCCTGAAGATCATCATCGGGCCGATTATCTGCTTTGTCCTGCTGTTATTTCTGGGCGTGGCAGGATTCGTCGTGTTCAGGAAGAAGTGCGCAGCTCTCACATCCCTTTCAGTATTTTATTTTATGTATTTTTATCACTTTGTCATCTGAAGGTTTTTGTCCGCTTCCTTTCAGTCAAACCCAAGGACCAAGCGGACCCATTTATGCCTCTTCAAACCCAGAGTACCTCAGCGCTAATGACGGTGAGCAGAAAGAGTTTTCGATGTTTCTTTAACGGCACAGGGATTTTAGCGCCTCATTCAGTGAATCCCATTTAAATGGAGCTGAAATAATCAACAGCATTAGCTGCTTGTGTTTTCTCAAGAGTTTCACTTCAACAAAGGAGTTGATTCATAGACTAGGTAAAGAAAAACAACCATTCAGCTAAATTAATATATACACTGCAGGGCCAAAAATAATAATAAAAAAAGTCACCACCTGGATTTAATCAATAGTTACTATCTGGCAACAAGTTATTTAATGACACAGTGAGTGGTTCTTATTCCGTAAACAGCCATGTGTGACACTTCCGGTTATGATGGAAAAGATTTTGAAAGGTCAAATAATTTTCATCAAGCTGAGAAAACACCAAGTATTTGATTTAAACTTTGTTTTATCTAAAACAATAACAAAAATGTAAAAAAAACAAAAAACTCAACCATTCATCTCAAGGTCCTTAAAAAACAAACTGTTCAATTAATTGTATTTGTATTTAACGTTATTGTTTGATCAATTTTCTGTCAGATTCTTCAAGAGGCATTGAAATGTTTCATTGTCAGCGGAAATTCCCAGATGTTTCCTGTTTGTAAATCATCTTAAATTGATTTAATCTGTTTACATTTTTTTATGTTGGTGCAGAACATCATTGCCAATTAGTAGATTACAGAACTATTTACTCTTTTATCTGTTAACAGTTTTATCTGTTAAATGGTTAACATAAACTCGGAACCATCAAAGCATCAGAACTCCAATAAATCAAACCGAAGCGGCTGCTTGATACGACACATCAGAGAATTTGACATTAATTGTGTTCATAAAACTTGGAAGATGCTCTGGTTCAGCTTGTTCTAACCTGCCTTCCGGTATTTCCCTTAAACTGAAGGCTGTAAAACCTGAAATGTGTTTGCAGTGTACGAGGAGGACGAGTGGGAGGTGCCGCGTGAGAAGATCGCCATCTTGAGGGAGCTGGGCCAGGGCTCCTTCGGCATGGTCTACGAGGGCATCGCTAAGGACATCGTGAAGGGCGAGGGCGAAACACATGTGGCGGTGAAGACGGTGAACGAGTCAGCCAGCCTGAGGGAGAGGATCGAGTTCCTGAACGAGGCGTCAGTCATGAAGGCCTTCAGCTGTCACCATGTGGTAAATTAACTGATACACCAGGATGCCTGCGCATACTTACAAAGTCTTATACTAATTTATTTAAAATTAAGACTTTAATTACTTCAAATTCTGCTAGTTTTTGTACTTTCGTTTTGGTTTCTAGTGCTTCTAAAAATCTTATGCTTCTAAAAACCCCAAGTACTTAAAAAAAATGCTCTTTTGGTATCTGCAAAAAGAGCTGTTTCAAAAACCTCCAGAATGCAACAAATCAGCAGGCACAACCTGTTACCTAGCAACCCTAGCAAAGTTCCAGCATCACCTAGCAACTCAAGATGAGCTCCAACACATTTAGTCAGCTGTTTTTAATCACTCTATATGCTGTGCAATGGCCACTGGAAAAGACAAGTCGAGGTTTCCCCCAAATGACGAACTAAGCCCAGTGGCAGCTGTGCTAGGGAAGTCCACCAGTCGACCCACTGTGTTTTTGTGTTAAAAAAAGGCTAAAAATTTAGAAATTTGAGAAATAAAACATCAATAACAAAGAAAATACAGCTGTCCACTAAATAAAACTAGCCTTCCTGTAGGTTTTGTATGTATAATCAAATCCCATTATCTTTTTTAAATATATAGAATGCTTTATTATATATAAACCTAGATTAACACAACGTGCTTTACTGATGTATTAAAGTAAAATAAACAACGTTTAGTCTGGTGGGGGCTCAAGTCAAGCCTGGTGGCCCGCTAGGCTAATAATACACTATGGGGAAATCCTGCAAGTGTTTTGTTGTTGACAAAAGAATGCAGAAACCAGTTGCAGCATTCTCGTTGGTTGTGCAGGAGGCTCTACTTGTGCTTTTCAAAATTGTATGGTTGTGTAATTGCACATTGTTTGCAGCCATTTTCACATGTAAGTGTAAACATTGTGGACAGCAGCAGGTTAACTGGATTTAAAGTGACAAGATGCCTTAAAACAGCTCATTCTGTAAGAAATTCAAAACCAACAGATTTAATTAGTCTAGAATCTCATTAACTAAGAATAATTTTGTGCAAAAATTTTTTATGAATATCTCTTTTATAGCCCATACACCTATTCTAACTTGTTCAAGAAAGCATAATAGGTCACCTTTAAAAAGTCTTAAATTTGTTTATTATGGCTTAAATACATTAATAACAGGTCTTTTTGTCCTGGCAGGACTATTCAATCTCATATCTGATATCTAGTTGTTTTGTTTTTTTTGTCAGGCAAAAGTTTGAGTCATGCCCAGACATTTTTGCTCACTTCATTAGTGTCACTCAACACAGTTAAAGCTACCAGTAACAAGCTAGCAAGCTAATACATGCTTGTTAGCTAACTAGACATCCATATGCCATATAAGAAGCACAAAGTTACCAACAGCCACAAAAACCCCAGAAGTGTCAACAGTTTTGGCTTCCTTTATTTCTTTCTACATTTCTGTTGTGATATAGGTCTTAAATTTTATTCATTATGGTCTTAAAAGGTCTTAAATTCAAGTATTTAAGATGAGATATATGTCATATGATGTTATAATGTAATAATAAATGGTGCTTCCTCTCAGGTCCGCTTGATGGGCGTTGTGTCGAAGGGCCAGCCGACGCTGGTGGTGATGGAGCTGATGACCCACGGAGACCTGAAGAGCTACCTGCGTTCTCTGCGGCCTGACGCTGAGGTAGCACATCTTGGTTTCACTCGCTAGTTTCACTCTCACTTCTGCTTTTTTGTGGAAAAAATACACAACCGATCCCAGCCCGGGATGTACAAATTCAAATTTCTGACAGTTCTTTTTATTTTTAGCCCTAAATGAAAACGTTACTTTTAAAGACAAGAATGTGAGTTGGAGAATGTACTGATGAAAATCTCTGAACTAAGAGCCCTTTTTAATGAAGAATTCAGACGCTAAAGGCACTTTATCTTTAATTATTGATTAATCAAATTTCTGGCTTTTGAAGATTCAATTTTTTAACTTCATGTGACGTCAGCACACCCAGTGCCGCCATCTTGTTGACAAGCGTCTTTCACACCTTCTATTTATTTGGGCTTTTGAGAATATTAGGGCCAGGCTAAGATTTTCTTTTTAATAAAATGAGAATAAAGTCATAATATTTTAAGAGTGAAGTCATACTAGAAGAATAAAGTAGCAATTTTATGAGAAGTTGAACACAAAAAGATAAAAAATATGCAGAGAGGACTGTTGAGCATCTTGTGAAGTTCTATTGGTTTCACAGATAAGGAAACGCGTCATATTTTAACACATCAGCATCAAATTATTACCAGTAGCCGGACTTTGAAACGATTGTTCAAACGACTTAAGAAAGAGCCATTTGACGGTCACATCAAATCCTGATAACTCGAAGATTTTTTTTCTCATTTAAACTACTTTTTTTTCCTCCTAATTTGAAGACTGGAAAAATTTTGTCTTTTTTCTTATAATAAAATAAAACTCAAAGAAAAGACAATTGAACGAAAAGCCACTTCTTAAAGAGTATTTTTTTAGAAAGGAAAGCAAGAAGAAAAAAAATCTGTTAAGATTGGAAATAAAATCTGGCATGTGAGATTGTATTTTTAACATTTTGTATCTATTTGTAGTAATGTTGATACATCATTGTGTGACTCTCTTCCTCTTCTGTCCCAGTGTTTTGTTTTAAGGCACTATTTTTCTTTGAACCTTATTGTTCTTTGGGTTTAGCTTAGTTTTTCGTTTTAGCGCTCTCTCTGACTGCAGCATCATGAAAGATTGCGCAGAGAAACACAAGGTTATTTCCACAGATTTTGCAAAAACATTTGCATTGGATGTTTTAATATCTGTATTTAAATGACTGTCAGTGTAATGTTTAAGGAAACTGTGTGGTTCAATTCATCGGAATGGGCAGAGGACTGAGGGATGTTGACAGAAGATTTAAACAGTTACCTCTGGCGCTAGCTGAGAGCATTTCAGAAAAACAGGGCAGTTTGCTGTAGATCATATGTTTAAAATCATGTCTCTTGTCCCTCAGAATAACCCGGGGCGTCCACCTCCCACTCTGAAAGAGATGATCCAAATGGCCGCCGAGATCGCAGACGGCATGGCTTACCTCAACGCCAAGAAGTTTGTCCACAGAGACCTGGCAGCCAGAAACTGCATGGTGGCTCACGATTTCACAGTCAAGATAGGAGGTACGTTTTGCTTGGAGGCTGTAGGTTTAGCAATAAAAGCTTTCTGATGTCGCCCCCTGGTGGCAGCATGAAGAGACACATTCTTATGAAATCTGTGAAAAATTTACTTTCTTAATTATGTCTGTACAATATACATAAAATGGATATGTATTGTAAGTTAAAATATAAATAGATGGTTTTCACATGTCTACAGGTTTCATTTTTCACCCATTCTTCTTTGCAATGTAGCTAAAGCTCATTGAGCTCATTGTTTCTGGGAGACGTTTCATTTCTCATTCATAAACATTTAGAAACTTATCAGTCTTCCTGAGGTCTTTAAAGAATCACTGTCTTTAAACTAGGAGCCATATTTGCCTTTAGTGTAGCTAAATAACTCTTAATTAAGCTTAAAGATTTTCATAAATCGCTACTGGAAATTTGCTGCCATTTTTAAAGATTTTAAAATAAAGAAGAATATAAAATGTTTGCAGGAAAGGGGGCGAATACATTTTCTTCTGTCCCCTGGGGAAATATTTGGAAAATGAAAAAAAGAATAATAGTTTCCAACTTTATGGCAAAAAATATATATCTACAACATCATCAATAATATTTTGTTGTGCGAAATCTACTTATATTTCGCATAAAGTACCGACTCGCATAAAACAGCATAAACCACCCTTTGTTATAAGATTTATATTTAAAACAGTTGATTCTTTAACATTTATGAGAGCTACATGTTGCAAACGCCTAGCCTAGCATGTAAAATTCAAATTAAATACTGCAAAGTTTTTAACATGAGAAAAACGTGAACTGTTTCAGTGACAGTGGGTCATTATTTAGGTTGCAGTTTGCAGCACAACTGAACCGTTACAGGTTTCGGGTAATTTTTCTATTTGTTGTTGTGTCATAGTGTTTCACACTCAACCTTTCAGGGTCATAAATGCCACAGAATGTGTCCCAATTCTTGACTAATTCAACAATCTGCTTGTGTCAGCACTGGGTTGCACAACAATGTTATTGTGCTTTAAAAACAGGACCACACGGCCAAAAACTCTGCTCCTCTGAGAGCAGTTAATGATTACTGGCACTGACGTTATGAAGACTGATGTTGAATGGACTGGATTTTTTTCTTCATTTCGGAGCTTTTTGAAATTTGTTGACTGATTCAAACTGTGGAAAATAAAGATTTACAAAATACATGGCCTGAAAAACTCCAATCACAGTTAACAGTCAACTCCTTCTGTTATGCAAAGTTCATATTTTGCATGTTTTTGTTCTTCCTTTTGGGTCTCTACTGCTTCTAGAAACAGACTAGATGGGTTTTTTTGGGCTAGAAGTTAATATTTTTTGGTGTCTGGAAAAGGAGCCACTTCAAAAACTCACATTCAACGGGGACTCTGCTGTTACCTAGCAACCTGTGGACCCCATACCGTTGCCTGACAACCCAAGCTGAGCTCCAGCATGTTTGGTCAGCTGTACAATGGCTGCTGGAAGTGTTTTGTTGTTAACCTACCATACAGAAACCACTTTCTGCAATCTTGTTGTTTTACTTCTGCTTTTCAAACATGTGTGGTGGTATAATTGCACGTCTGATTGCAACCATTTTCAGGTGTGAGCGAAATGTTGAGTTTTGGGGTGTGGCCAGCAGCAGCTTATTCGGATTTAAAGTGACAAAACACCCTAAAGCAGCTTAAATACCCAAAGTAGGCAGAACTGACTGGACTAAAGTCTCATTATTTAAGAATAATTTTGAGCCAAAAACTTAATGAACTTGTTTTGTATAGACCATAGACCAATCCTAATCTGTTCAAGGAAGCATAATATGTCACCTGTAAGAAGTAGATAAAACAGACAAGTCATACTCAGAAAATATCTCAATCTTAAGAAAATCTCTCGATCCTTCTAGCTTAATTTCTGAATCTTACAATCACGTTTTGTTCCCAGACTTCGGCATGACGAGGGACATCTATGAGACGGATTACTACCGGAAAGGAGGGAAGGGCCTGCTGCCCGTCAGGTGGATGGCACCAGAGTCTCTGAAGGACGGCGTCTTCACTGCACATTCAGACTGCTGGTGAGTAAAAACAGATTATTCTTCAACATTTCACCAAGAACAACCCAACCAGACCAGAAAACCAACCTGTAAACCTTTTCTCTGTTGGTTTTCACCGACTCTGTTTCTGGCCTCAGAGTGTTTACAGATGGATTTATTAGTCTGTTAAATGTCTAATCAGCTGATCTCTATGTTTACCAGGTCGTTTGGGGTCGTGCTGTGGGAAATCAGCACCCTGGCCGAGCAGCCATACCAGGGCCTGTCCAACGAGCAGGTCCTCAAGTTCGTGATGGACGGAGGCTTCCTGGACCGGCCAGACAACTGTGCAGACAGACTGTAAGCAAACACAAAACCTGTTTATCTCTGTAATAATAATAATAATAATAATATATAAACATTTAGGTAAGGCAGTTATTTTTATATTGTATTTATTTATGTGTAAAGAAGAGCAGGGTTGTTCTGCTAATATAGAGCTAAGTAGGTCCCAATAAAAAGTTTCAGTCTGGAGTATCGAATGTAAGGCTGAATGGATTAATCAGTTACTGAAATAATCTTCAACTAATTTAGTTGCCAATTAATTAAAAGGAGTGTCCAGACTACAAAATGTTATTTTCTGAATAAACAACATACTCAGAGCAGTAATTAAGCTCAATATACATTTTGCATTTAGGATTAAATGCAAAATCTTAAATTTACAGAAATATTTGTCTGTAAATATTTTCCACTCATATTAGAAGTATTTTTAACTGCATCCTTTTAATCCATCCTTTACTACAAATGATCAAGTATACACTAAAGGATTCTTATTATCCTTTTTGAGCAATAAATGTGTTTTCTTGTTGACCACTTGGTCCATTCTTGTTGGTTGTGCAGGAAGCTCCACTTTTGCTTTTCAAAGATGTACATTTGTAAAATTGCACACAAGTGACAAGACGTTCCGAAACAGGGAAAACTGATCAGCCTGAAATCTTAGAGATTTTTTGCAAAGAATGCAATGGACATGTTTTGTATGTCCTGGTGAAGGAAGCATAGTACGTCACCTTTATCACATTTGATAATATAAATATATTTTTTAATATTTTTAACCCTTCCAGACTGAACGTAGCGCTGGTAATCTCACCCCTGCCGTAGCAGGGAGTGAAATTAACCTGAGAGGTGCTCTTTTAATAGACGAAAAATTGTGAGAATAAGTTGGATAAATGGGCAAATAAACATCAGCGAGATCTCACTCTCCACGCCTCGTCCCACAGACACAATCTGATGCAGATGTGCTGGCAGTACAACCCAAAGATGCGTCCGACCTTCCAGGAGATCATCGAGATGCTGAAGGACGACCTGCACCCCTCGTTCCGGGAGGTCTCCTTCTTCTACAGCGAGGACAACAAGCTGCCAGAGAGCGAGGACTTCGACCTAGACATGGAGAACATGGAGAGCATCCCCCTAGACCCATCGTCGTACTCCCAGAGGGAGCAGTGCTCGGACAGGGACGAGGCGTCCTCCATGGGCCTGAGGGGCAGCTACGAGGAGCACCACATCCCCTTCACGCACATGAACGGGGGCAAAACCAACGGACGGATACTAGCGCTGCCGCGGTCCAGCCCGTCCTAACACATCCCTCAACACCACGTCCATGCTACAGAATAAATCTATTTTTGTTCTCATTTTATATATATATATATATGGATAGACAGATAGATAGATCACACTTTGATCACTTTGTCCTCAGAAACCCCTCAACACACATCTCAGGACTTTATTTTTTTCTCCAGATGCCACAAACACACTACAGCGAGTCCACGCACGGACGCCACAAGACACTTTTTGTATTTAAGGACGAACCTCCTGCTTCTCTGTTGTTCAAGATTGTACTTTATATACTGTACATAGATATATATATATATATTGCCAATGTTGTGCTCGACTGGGTGGATTTTGGATTCAACTGTGAAACAATCTCTTGACAAACAAGAAGGCTGCTAAACCCACTGTCCCTCCTTTTCCCTCCTCCCTCCTCAGTCTGTCCCCAAGGTCGCTTCGTTTTGGGGAATAAAAAGTGCCCTTCTCTTTTTGTCTGTGGCCTACATCGGTCGTCATGGAACTGAGTCTTTGAATGCATGTGGATGATGAACTGAAAATAAAACAAAAGAGACTGCTGGATGGTCCAAAAGATGATCCATCCTGGAACAAACTGATCCACTGGAGAAGCTGGCTGAAGTGGCTTACCTCCTTACACTGCAGTATTCCAAAAATGGCACACAGGATAAAAACACAGGACTTCTTTTGGGTTCTGTTTTGTTTTTTATTTATTTACATGTCTTTTATTTCTGTTTTTCCTCCTTTTTTCCTCTCATGTATTTGAGTTTTCACATCTACAGCTGAAGGATAATTAAACTGTTTTCAGAGACATGTTGGCAAACAGGTTCGTCAGATTTACCAATAGCTGCTTTGTTGGTATATTTTAGTGGGTATAGAAGTTAAGAAATATAAATATATATATATATAAATCTTATATTGATGTTTTTGTACATAGTTATGTTGTCATTCTTGAGGTATTTCCGGTTAGATAATGTTTATACATGTTAGTCTCTTATGTTTTTTGGGTTTTTTTCTAATCCAGAAAGTCATTTACTAATTAGCTTTTTTTTTTGACTTGAGCTCAACCAACAGCACTTGGTCTTTTTACAGTGCGATGCCCATGAGGAGGAGTGTTTTATGTCTCCAGCTTTAAAATGTCTGCCCATCTTATCAAGATCAAAATAAAAATTGTGCTGGAAATGCAGCAAGGTGCATTTGTGACAAATGTGCATTTTTTTTCTTCTTTGTCTACCTGTTGAGACTTTTAAAGTTAATTTTCTACACTACTTTTTACAATATATATGTGTGACTGGCTGATTTTACCTCATTACTTCAAGATTTCCCCCAGAAAACTTGCTAAGCCCAGTGGTTGGGGCGCTCAGCAGTCTTTCATCCAGCGGCCTGTCGTGTTTTTGAGTTAAAAAATGTTTAAAGTTGACAGGAAATTTGAAAATATCACTTGATAATTGTGTTATTAACCCTGTCTAATATTATTAATATTAATCCTGAGGCTTTTTATAATTTTATTTGAGGTTGATTCTAGCTGGGTTTATGCTAATGTTATTTCCAGTCATAAGAAACAGCCATCATCTATAATCGCTGGTTCATATCTCTAGCAGAGGCAGGACGCACACTGGACACGTAATTTCTAATTTCTTGGAATAGTCACTCCTGGTAGGACTTTGAACTGGCTTTAATGATTTACACTTTCTTTTAATTTCCTTAATTTAAAAAAAGACAGTAAAATGATAATAATAAAGTAAACAATAGCACATAGTAAAACACGCAGGAGGAATCAGAAGTTTATTAAGCATCTAGTACTAAATTGACGAGCTAGTTGAGATTTGAATAAAATGTTTTAAGAAGTGCAACAGCACCACCTGCTGTTTAAAACTGAAATAAACACCGTTTTTAATATGACGAAGATATAAGTGACACGTGTACAAAAACACACACAATGTTTTTCATTTATAGCAGATTTTACCACTCCAAATTTTAGTAAAGCACAGCGCAGCGAAGTACGCACAGTAAATTTTGTATAAAAGTGAACCCCTCTTTAATTAGGACCTCATTTTGGATTCAATTTCTTAGCATTTTTGAAGAACATCATTTATCCTTAGACTTAGTATGATGTGGGTAGAATAATGCCCTTACTGGACTTTTCTACATAAAGAAATCCTGATTTTTCATAACAGAAAAATTATCTCTTTCTTCACAATAGGTTCTAACAAGGTCTCATAGCATGACATTCCTGAACAAGCTCTGCACTGGTGGAAATCCAATCCATTAGCTTAATGGTCTGTAAAATATATCTTTTGTACTAGCTGGACTTTTCTTGATGTTCTAAATTATCCAATAAATTGTTTATTTGGATGCAATTTTGCTGATGGTAATATCCATACTTGTGAAGCCCCATTAATGAAAATAAAGGTGACATTATTTGACGAAAGGACAAGAAAGCATCCAATCCAGTCTTCTACTTCAATCACAATAAAAGCCTGGTGTCAGTTTCCCTGTCCTGGTCAACATTTTACCATAGGTTATTGTTAAGAACAGTGAAACAATGCTTGTGCATTTAAGGCTATTCAGGTTGTTGTGATTAACTTAATTTTTAAGTGACTTTGCAAATTTTGAATGTTAGCCGTGGCAACAACCTGGAGCAGCTAATTAGCATCTCAAATGCTTAAATAATATTCTCCAGTCAGAGACTTCTTCAGATCTGCTGCGAGATTGACTGCTACAGGCACAGCAGTCATAACTTATGGATCACATGAGTTATGGCAACATTTATTTTGCCCTTTAGGATAATTATATATATATATATATATTTTTTTTTTTTTTTTTTTGCATCAAATTGTATCATTTAACTTGAAATGTTTTGAGATATCTGGGGGGGGAAACTGCAACGAAATGGAATACAAAGTAAACCATACGATGATTTCAATACTTTTTCATGTTTTTAAATGTAAGAATTACCATGGAATTTTGATTTAATTGGTGACAACTTTGACACCCAAACTCAAGAATATTGAGTAAATAGACAAATGTCTTGCCATACATCAATGTAAAGAGCGCTGTTCGACAAACATGAGTGCTGCGTTCACTGCCCCAACGAGTGTTTAGAAAAAGAAGGACGGACGAGAGAGGAGAGGAGGCTGGGATTTGTTTTAAAACACTTCCTTCATCGTCCAACCTCCCTTTTTTAAATTATTTGTGCACTTGTTCCTCCGAAGACATCTTCACTATTTTTTCCTTTCTGTTTAGTTGGATCTGTAAAGAGACCTGTTATCTTAGCCTTCGCTTGGAAGTAAACAGAAAGTTGGGTTTCGCCTTCGACGCGTCCTTCTCCTACTGCAGGTTGTTTCTTTCTGCCTCCAGGTAAAGTTATGTGACTGCTTTTGTGTTAAAACGGTGTAGGAGGAAAACAGTTTGTAGGTAGCTAACGCTGACAAACGAAGCTAGCTGATTTTATTTTTTTTTAAAAAACAAAACGTAACGTCACTTCAGTTGAAAAAACCCCCAAAACAAACACGGATAAAATCGAGTGATTTTTATTTATTTACTTATTAAAATTTACCCAAACTGTAAATTAGCTGGAGTTATTTAATAATTTAATGAAACTCAGTTTAATATCACTGTTGGGTGTTGTAAAGTTGGCATTTGACCGTTGGGAAACCGTTGGGCCACGCGACGGGTTTGTCGGTATCACCCTTCCTCCACTCCCGTTTCCCATTCTGAGGCTTCAGATCGCCTGCCTCCGCTGAGCTCACCTGACACTCGATGGGTCGATGGGAAATGTTATGAATCCGGGTCAGATACCCTCACCTTGGCATTCCTAGCATTCCCATTCCGGTGGAGCTCTCAGAAATCTGCCGTTTCCCATTCCCTCTGTTGTTGTTGCACATGTTCAACATCGTAACAGAATAAGTTTGTGTATATTTTCTTGCTCAAATATATAAATAAATATAGTTTAAAGTTTTATGAACATATGGTATTCAGTTGGATTCTGCATTATTTTTAGTGCATTAAAAAAATACAATCCACAGCAATTATTTGTTTACTATGGTGGATTGATCCTGCTCAAATCAACAATAAATAAATAAGGAAATAAAATTGAAAATAAATATGTACAGGTACACATATAATTATTTGTTTCCATCTTCATTTACACATTTATTTATTTAATACAGACAGTTTGTGTGAATTCTTGGGAGCTGATTGGTTTGCATTTGACCAATCCTCATGTTTTTATCTAATTGTTTAGTTATTTCTTTGCTTATTTATGTATTTATTTATTAGTCGTTGCAACAGAATCAGTCCTTCATAAGTTTTAGGAAAGAAAGACTAGAGATAAAGTTTAGAAGAAAATGAAAGTTGGTATAAGACTAAAAGAAAATGTTTCAAGTTTTCAGCCTCCCATGGAGAGTGAGTCATGATCTTGAAAATTAAGGGTATGGAAAAATTGCATAAATCTATTGTAACCATTGCAACACCAATGATTCAGGTGTCAGGATGGTTCAGTCAAAGTCCAGACCAAAATCCAGATAAATTTCTGTGACTGAATTTTACCTGTTTTTCAAAGAGAAAGATGTCAGAATATGGAAAGCTTTTACAGACATACTCCACCTAGTTGCAGCTGTAATATTAATTGCATTGTACAATACAGTACAAATCACAACATGTGTAAAAGTTGTAAAATGATTAGAAACCTGTATAAATATCACTTTCTTTCCTTTTCAGACACAGTTTGCGGTTGTTATGTGACAAAATGTGAAAAAGTTGAAGGAATACTTTAACTATTCACTGTGTTACCTTTTGCAGTGATGTGAAATTCAAACGCTAGATCTTAATTTTATAATAATCTCATATTTTTGTATAAGAAGAACACATTCTTATACACATTCTTATTCCCAACTTTAGAAGTTGGGAAGTTGTACTTTTATTAATCTTTCAAATCCATATCATCTTTAAGGCCAAAGAAAGTCCAGTAGGGTCAGATTGTCAAACGCATTGTTTGGATTTTGAACTCATAAAATATTGAGACATATTAGTTTGAATTGTGTGTGTTTGAGACGCAGTTCTTTTACCACAAGCCGCTACAACGGGATCCAATTACTGCTTTGCATACCAGTTGTAGTATTGACAGCTATTGTTCACCATTTAGTTCCGTAAAATTTGGCATGTTTTTGTGTTTGTTCATAGTTCTGCTGCTGCATAAGAATAAAGAGTCAGAGTTTTGCCTCTTCCGCTTCAGCTGGTGTTATTTTCCTCGACAGTCAAAAACGTCTAGGTTGGTTTTGTTTTGTTATTCTGATTAATGATAATGTAACTGTTGTTTAGATTTATAAAGTCCCGTGTTTTATTCTTTTTCTATCAAAGTTTTTTTTTGCAGTATTGATGAATATATTTTCAAGCCTTCATTTTCATCTTGTTTGTTCTTCAATTTGAGCCAGTACCCAAGGTTTCCACCAGTGCTTTGTAAGCCTGGCGGGTCACCAGACTTTACTTGTGCACCCACCAGGCTTATTTACTTTCAGTATTTTTAAACTGTTTGCATTTTGTAAGACTTTATAATTGGTATTCACATATTAATCTTCCAAATGTTCAATTGCACATAATAATCAAGTGGTATTTTCTAATCTCCTGTCAGCTTTAAACATTTTCTAACTGAAAAACACAATGGGCGGCTGGATGAATGACTGTTTCAAGCATCAATGTTTTTAGCATTGAAGCTTAAAACATCAATGCCCTAGCACCCAACCACCAGGCTTAGCAAATTTCCTGGGGGAAATCTTGAGTACCTGTGTGAAATATTGCATTTTCCAGTTGATCTCAAACATTTTTTCAAAAGTTCCCTGTGACTTTAGGATGAGGAGTTGTGAATAGACGGCTTCACTTTTGGACACTCAAAGATGCTCAGTGACATTATGAGTCTACCATATTGAAAGCCAAAGATTGCAGCATGTGTTCATCCATTTATCTTGAGGTTAATAAGTAAGCTGTGGTCAAGGCTGTTAAAGGTGAAAGCAGCAGGAAAAGTGCAATGCATAACTGCTGAGCCATTGGTTTCATTATGTTTTTGTGCGACATGAGTAAACTTTGCATGCACACTTTGAGATGTTTAATAAGAAAGCTAACATAGAATAGTGCAGTTGAGAAAATATGCACATTATTCTGCAAACTCTTTGAGAAGTCAATAGAAAACTATAAATGAACGTTTCTCTTCACAAAAATGGGTATGGAGTGGGTGCATCTTTTTGTTTTGCTGTTAACGCTCTCTTCCTCCTGTTTTGACAACATTACTTCTTAAGTTTTGGCATTTCATTTGCAATGTTCTGCATGTACCCTTCTAGGTCCCAAAGGTTTGGAATTTTGAGTTTTTCTGGTGGATAACCTACAAATTTAAATAATTTCCTTTTGGCATTTTTGCAAGCTGCAAAAATAATTTTAAAGAGCTGTCAGTTTGTTTAATTAACATCATGTTCTGAACTACATGAATGTGGTGTAATTAAGAACTATATAATCTCAATCAGTTGTTATAAGTTTTTTAGGGATTTACGTAGATTGTCGTCACTGATCATTTTCAACTGCTGGCCGCATCGTCACCCTCCTGGCCACCTCTTGCTCTTATTCTATGTTATGTCTGATTTGCTTGTGAATTAGTGTTAGTCAATCCAGTCAGTTTGCTGTTCATTGTGATTCCTATAGGAATGTTTAGCAGGTTCAGGCAGGCACACAGGTCATCAGCTTGCGTGTATGTAATTCTCTAATTAAAGCGTGATATAATGTTCTGTACAAAACGCCTCTGATCTTTGGTTTGTTTTTAAAAGAGAGAAATTTATAATGATTCTTCTTCACGTTGCTTCTGTGTCTCTGGTTTGTGTCCCTATGACAGGACATGACATCAGATGTTACTTATTCACTTTCATGCGGTAATATGTCTGGGAAAACTATGATTATGATCATTGACAGTGAAACTACTTTCGTGCTAGTAGCGTGTTTTGTTTTGTTTTTTTCCTTTCTCCATCTGTCCGTCCTCTGCAGCAGACTTGGCCGACTCGCTGGTCTAGTTTTTGTCTTGCAGGATATGATAGGTAATTCATGCTTCGTGGCTCTTTCTCCACCCAGTTTGGGTGAATTGTAGCAGGTGTGGCTGTCAGAAACGACAAGGGACTGGAAACAACCACATTGTGGAGAATGACTTAGCATGAAGCTTGGAGGGATGCTTTTAAAGAAAGGAAAATGATACTAAAGGAAAACGGGCTCAGTCACATAGAAATATAAAGATGTGTGGTTCCTTCACAGCATGTGTAGTATTATATTTGTAATCTAACCCTAAGAAAACCCTCATGTATGTATGCACTGCGCTCAGCATCAGGACATTGCTTTGCTGCTGGAGGGCAGAACTTCTTCAAAAGATTATAAAACAATCTTAGAGTTTGCTTTTACTTTGAAAACCTTATTGAAGCTTTTAACAATCTGGTTTTATCAATGTCTATAAGCAAGCTACTTGTTTTTGGTAGATCGAGGTAAAAATGTATTTTGCGTTTTTCTTTTGTTTTTTTTTTTTTTACTTTGAAACATTCTCAAAAAGGCATTAAAGTACTTTGTGCATGTGTGGGAGATGTAAAAAGGGCAAATTGTCCAAAGTGAAATTAAACAGTTTTTTAAAAAATTTCTTTTACTTTAAGTAGCCCCAAGTTGCCAATGCAAAGCCGCCATATTGGATTGAATTTGGGAGGTTGGCGATAAACCTTCAAACTTTTAATGTTTAACTTTCAACTTCTGAGGAAATTAAGTGCATAATACTCTGCACCTTTTATCCAAACATTTATTTATTTTGTTATTTAAGCTTGATTGGTACAGGTGGTCCCAGTGAGATCCAAGATCTCATTTACAAGAGAGAGTGGTTTCTGTCATGCAGTGCCAGTGTATAGGGAAGTGTTTGTTGTTGGTTTTCAAAGCTGACAAGGTCTAGTTCTTGTTGTGTTGGTGTTTAAGAGGATTGATGGTGCCTGGCAAAGTTTTCAGAAAAAGCCTGATAAACGATGTCCTGGAGTGGTGACCAATAGCATGTGTTCCTCAGTTTCTTTGGTCAAACATTAGTGTGTCTAACTTTACAGTCTAACTTTACAGCTACGATTTTTCTGAATACGCTCTTCCATAAGAGGAGGCTTAAAACATAAATTATGTTTGAATAGTTTTATTTGTTCCATGCTTTGCTACTGTTGAATCAGATTGATCGGCATTTTAACACCCCTCATATGGACTCTTTATTTCATGTTTTTCATTCCTTTTTTTTCCAGCTTAACTGTGGAAACATTGTGAAGACAGAGGAAAAAGAAAACTTTCTCATGAGAAGGGTGAGTCATTCAAATTGGTTAAAAGCAACAATGAACTACTAATAAGTCATGTTTCTTTGATTATTTTTGCACCTTTTTTCAGAGATGTATATTTTAGTTTAAATTTAAAGAACAGATTTATAAATATTGGAGTTTTCTCACTTTGTGTCTAGAACATTTTTGTCTAATTGTTCAGCTGCACCTTGCTGCCACAGGTCAACTTTGTTCCTAGTTTTATTTTTTCCTTTCAGCTGGTCTGGCTTCAGTTGTGGTGTCACAGTCTGTCAAACCAGTTTCCTTCACATGATTTTTTTCTGCTGCAGCTTGTTTCCCTCCCTGCTTCCACTCCCTCAGATAGTTTATCTGTTTAAAGTGTTACAAGGCAGGTGAACGAGTTTTGGTCCTTTAGACACATTTTTTCAAAGTGAACAGTTCAGAAAACATAATGATACCTATAACGGCAGTTATTGTTGTGACAGGTTATATAAGTATAGATTAATATCAACATGAATTTTTTTTTTTCCATTGGAACATTTCATGTTTTTAAAGTGAATGTCTGACCAGTTTACTTTCACTGTTTATCTTTTTCCCTGTGTTGCTCTCACGTTTTTTGTTGGGTTTTTTTGTCTCTGTTTGTTGTTCTGGCTCACAGCTCTGCAGAGAGTTTCTGTCCCTCGCCTTCTAATGGCTGGACAGACAGTTTTCCTCCCCAAATATCCAACTCTTCACCAGCTTCTTCATACAGACCAGCAAGCGTGAGGTTGGTTTAAAATAAAAAAAAAATCTTAATCAGAAACACAACAACTTCCCATCAAGATTCAGCACCTTGGGTTTTTCCATGTGTACTCCGAGTTGGGTGGATGTGTCATCCAAAACGTCTGAGTTTTAGTCAGCCTTGTTCCACTCCACTTGATGGATTTTACTTTGCTTGACACTGAAAAAAGTGTTTCACATGTTTCACTTGTTGCAGCGGGATTGAGGTACTTTGTTTTTGTGCTGGCATGTTGTAATTTACCTGATGAGCCTCATCTCATCACATTCTAGACCCAGCGAGGCACAGATGGATGAGACTGAAGGCCAGCGGGTGAAGTCTTTCGCTGATGAATCTGCATTATTGGCCGAGCCAATCAACCCAGAAGGTCAGTTGGTAACAGATGAAGGGCGTGGTTATGAAAGAGTTATTGTAGCCTTTATTGAAATAGTTTATGCAAGATAAAGATGGGATTTCTGTGTTGTTTTGATTTAGTCAGAGAATTGTTTGTTTTAAATATCATATGATGTGGCAAACGTAATGAAAGATTGACCTTTTTAATAGACTATAATTTAAAAATGTTATTAAATAGTTTTATCACCTTAACAAAAACATTTTCATTGTAAATTCTCATTCCGATTCATTTTAGTTTTCTTTATATATTAATTTATGCTCTCTCAAGCTTAAGAAAAGTCTTCTTTATTACAAGATTTTAGCACAGCATGGATTTATATTGCTTCAAACCTAAAAAAATCTAAATAAATTCTACAAAAATTTAAGTAAAATGCAGTTTCTTTGAGCTTGATGACAAACAGTTATGCCGAAGAAAAAAAAAAGGGGAGAAAACAACATTTTTTTTAAAGGACAATATAAAAGTTATTTGGCAACACTTACCAGGTGTGCATAAGACTGACATGACACTGTCATAAACATGTCATAACAGTCATGAACATGAACGAGTCTTTATGAATGTCTATGACTGTTATCATGAAGTGTCATTCGGTAAATTACATTCTTAATGCAAAGTTTACACTTTTAATGGACATTTAATGCTCATTTTAATAGAACTTTGTGTTAAAAGAGTCGTTATTGACCAAATAATGCAAAGTTTACACTTTTAATGCAACTTTTAATGCAACTTTGCTTTAAAAGTGTCATTATTTACCGAATGGCACTTTTCATCACAATAGTCATAAACATTCATAAATACTCCTTCATGTTCATGGCTGTTGTTATGACATGTCTTATGCACACCCCATCAAATAAAGTGTTACCAAAAAAACTTTTATATTGTCCTTTAAAAAATGTTTGTTTTCTTCCCTTTTTTTTCTTCGGCATAACTATTTGTCATCAAATAAAAACAGAACTCCCTGTCGCCTGAGCAGAGTGTGTGAACTATTTTTGCATGTGTCCTGTCTGTGTGTCACCAGACTCCCATTATGCCGAGCTGCGAGCTGATCTGGACAGCGACTCCCATGGTCTGGAGGCGGAGTCCTGGAGCTCGGCTGTGGACCAGAACTACCTGATGTCTCTGAACAAAGAGGTTGTTAAAAGGCAGGATGTCATCTATGGTACGCTGACAGAGACGTTGAGTCAAAACGTATAAATTGGGGTGTGTCTTACTAACTGCCTCATTACCCTCAAATCGTCTTGCATTTGTAAGAATCGTGTTATTTAGACGATGTGTTTATGTAGAAATATTTCTACCTCCTCTATCCCAAGTTTCAGGCTATATGTTTAGCAAACATCAGCTGCTTAATGACAAAACCCTTGTCAATTCCCTAGAGTTGATCCAGACTGAGATGCACCATGTGCGAACCTTGAAAATCCTTCTCTACATCTACAAGTACGAGCTGAAGCAGTTACACTCCACCGCCTGGCTGGAGAAGCTCTTCCCCGGCCTGGAGGTTCTGCTTAGCCTCCACCATTTCTTCCTCAACTCCCTCAAATCCCGGCAGTTTGAGAGTGGGGACAATCGAAATAACTACTGCATCACACAGCTGGCGGATATCCTCATCAACCAGGTAGCGCGAAAGAGCTGTCCAGAATAACCATAATGAAAATGTCTTTTAAGAAATAATAAAATTATCTATCAGGGAGTTTGGTTTATTAGCTGTAATTTGTATAAATATATTGCGTTTACTCTGTATCTGCTCCATGCTGTTTCTACACACCTACACATTTCCACCCTTATCTTTCTGTCCATGTGATGTTTACAAAATAAAAGTGCCGATAGGGGTCTCTGATATGACACCTAATGTTGGTTTGCTCCATAATGTTGGGATAATTGCATACAATTAAGTCTTTTTATGTTCAAAAAGAGAAAGTGTTACCTTTTCTTTCTCTCCATGCATCTTTTTTTTTGTTCTGCAGGTTAGAAAATAATTTCACACCATAGATTATTCATAAACAGGACAGAAAACATGTCTCCTCCTTCCTGAACAGGATAATGACTAAACGTTACACTTGCAATCTAACCTGCTGAACAGATGAAAGTGTAGACTTCAGGCATCATTAAGTTACACCCAAAATGGGTGGAGGCTTGCAGTTCTTTTTGATATCTTGCCTCAGTTTTTTGGCCACAGTGGGTTGGAGATGTGCCTTTAATGTACCAACATAAGAAGCTTTGTTGTTTTTCTGTAATCTGACATAAGGAATCAGTCTTTGGGTTGTTGCCTTAAAATAATTCAGTTGATGGTTTTTAAGCAATTTGAGTTTGCCACTAGTTAATCATGGGCCATGGTTAAATCTAAACATGAAGGGAGCCTTTGCAGGCTGTATTAGGGACACACAATATTGGATATTTGGTCGATATCTGATACCAATACCAATATTTTTTTCCTATGCCTACTTACTTATTAGTTTTTGATCACAGTTTTTAGCTATTGACATAATAATGACGTAATAATGGAAGCCTCTGGCTTTTTTTTGTAGATTTTCCATAAAATACAAGCAGGTTTTCAAGCTTGTGACGTTGATATTTAACTGACTTTTTGACTTTGATCTAAAAGGCATATGATGAGAGCAGCTTAGCTCTGTATGTACTCATTCAAAGATAAATACATCCTCATCTTTTGGGCATCTTGCCAGGGTTTTACCTGTGAATAATACATTAAACTAGCCTCATATCTGAGCATCACTAAGACAAAGAGCAAATCATAACATTTTGCTGGTAGACTTTACATTTCGAGTGGCTGTTTATTCTGCCTGTGCAAACTGCAGACCGTGTGATGAAATGTGTGAACTACATTTTGTTCAAGCATAAATAAAATATGTTTTTGGCAGGGTTCTATGTGATCTATATTTTTTTATTTCCCATCAACCCAAAGATTAAGACGGAATCGGTAAGCTCTCGCTTTTGGTGTCAGTTTTCAGGTAATCTGGGAATACAGATGACGGAGGGCTATGGCTACTTTTGCAGCCATCACAGTGAAGCTGTCAACTTCTACAAGGAGCAAATGCAGAACAACAAGAAGCTGCAAGTTTTGATTAGAGTGAGTATTCGGCACTATTCAGTCTTTTAAAAAAAAAATAAATTCAGTTGACCTCTCATCCAAATGGCTTCTTCAAAATTAAAACTGTGGTTTGATTATTTCTTTTTGTCTGAAATGTAGCCGGTATGTCAGTGGAGAGTCTACAAAGGTTGAGCTGAAATTAGGAAAGATAAATACAGATTTTAAGTAACTTATATTAAACAGAATTAACCAGAATTGATCTATGACTAGGCCTGTCACGATACCAAATTTTCCTGGGCGATTAATTGTCTCAAAAATTATTGTGATAAATGATAATATTGTTTGAAAACCTTTTTACACTGATTTAATGGAAATGATGTAATAATGTATGCCAAAGATAAGATACACTTTATTGTCAAAAGAACACTTAACACTGGAACTGATAAACAAAACAACCAAAAACAAAAATAAAATGGATTCTCAGTCTCTATCAACAAAAAATGTACTTGGATAAAAACTAAACAACATAAAGCCAAAGTGGAAATAAATACTGCATTCAACCAAAAGAGTGCAGATTATGGAGTCTCTATACTATCGCCCGTTAAACCTGGTAACTTTTCAGCTGTTCTTCGTTAACGTTACATAAATAGGTTATAATGATTTTCATTCAGTCAGGACTGACATTAGCCACATGCATTGCAGGTAGATTGTAGTAAAGCATTGATTAATGCCTGTTTTTACAATTAGCTAACAGGACTTGTAGCCATTATTTTGTGCCCATTGTTGGCACCATGTAATAGTCATTATACTGCTTGGTTCCCAGAGACGAGCAGGTATCACCACAAGGGGGTGATTCCCTTTTTCCTTAGTTGTACTATTGTGCAGAGTGAGAACTCTTGTTGTAGAGGATATAGATCATCGTTGATGATGAGGTGCGGAGCTGTAAACTATCGTTACTTTTCTCATGTATGAGATTATAATCTTAGTACCGTGGAGATCTGGCTTTAAATGGACGAAGCAAAAATAAAGTGAAAGTGTGGAATACTTCAACAGCGCGTCCTGCTGTTTTGGGTTAGCGTGGCTAACCGCCATTGCTAACTCCTTCTCCAACCTCTCACCGCACCGTCACAACCACACGGCACAATAGAACCCGATCGAACCGTTATACCTAGGATTTCTGTCGGCTAATGTGTCTCTCAGGTTTTGAAAATGGGCCGACAGCTATAAGATCGTGTAGTGTGTGCTGGGACTTACACTAAGGAAATGAGAAAGGGAGGGTCAGTGGAAGCACCGGAGTTGAGCCTTTTTTTATTCAGTGTAATCAACAGAAAGAAAATGGCCGGAAGAAACGATAAAGCCGATAATTGAAATGAAGTCGATAGTTTTAATTTATCGTTCGATTAATTGATTTATTGTTTATCGCGACAGACCTATCTATGATGTTTAAAGTAAGCAAAGTCTTCACCAATCAACAAGCTTCTGGGGATGGTTGGCAAGTTTAACTAATAATAAATACTGTATAAGATAATAAATTTTATAAAGTTGGTTTAAAAACAGAAAAATGTTTTGTTGTTTACAGAAAATCGATCAATTGCCTCTGGTGCGAAGATTAACGATTCCTGAATGTTTCTTGCTGGTGACTCAACGCATCACAAAATATCCGGTTCTGTTGGAGCGAATCATCCACAACACAGACGGTAAAGAATGCCCCCCTGATCCGTTTATCTGCTGCCTTCCAGTTCTGGTAAAAACCAGAGTTTCATGTCAACAGGAAATGGCTAAAATTCAGCTCCATCAGACCTTTGCATGCATTGTTTTATAGAGCCAATACTCAGAAATTATAGTTTTCTGTGTTTGGATCAGTAGATATACTACTCTAATGCTGCATTCCAGTGACCTCAGAATACCTCTGAGCTTGGTTTGACGTCAGACCCAGAGATGACGGCGTTCTCATTTGGAAGTTGGCATTTCAACATGACGACGCACATAAACATTGTTTGCAACACCTCTTTTCAACATAATTTTAACCTTTAATTTTGATGGTGTTCAATTTAGAGTTGCAGGCGCTACTCTTACATGTGTGTCTTGTAAAATAAACCTGTTTCCACCGTAACTTACTGCTGTCTAACCAAGGAAGGTCCTAACAAGTCGTAACTGGGGTAGTCAGAGTTACTCCCAGTTTATTGGTGGTGAATCTGACTTCGTGGGCGTTCCAGTTGATTTTTCCAAATGGGAAGGCAGAATTTTCCTGCTCTGAATACAATTTGAATGCAGCATAACCTTGACCCCTTGACCAGGTCTCACTAACAACACTCTTGGGTATGGAAGCTGTTACAGAGTTATAAATGATCAAAATTAGACATCATCAGTATTGGCAGGGTGCCTAAAATTAAGTCAGGAGAACCACAGAGACTAATTAAAAAAGGTATTAAAAAGAAAACGGTCTAATCCAAATATTTAATGACTGCCTGTGGCGAAAACTATTTTCACTTCTGTTCTTATATATTTCTATTTATGTTCTTTCAGTTTAGCCCCAAAAGGGAAACCAGAGTTTGCCAAATCCTGGTATTTGTCTTTTCAAGCTTCAGAAATTCCAGAGATCAGAAATTAACCACACAATTTTATTCGTGCTTCAGTTTTAAAAATGTTTTTTTTCTTCTGACCCATTAGTAATTTATTTTGTGCTGCTTCTCACAGCTGACACAGATGAGCACAAGCAACTGGAGAAAGCTCTGGAGCTGATCAAGCACACCATCTCCAAGGTGAACACCGAGGTGAGTGAATTTGGGAAGATCGCTCGCGTCAGAGAGATCATCCATCGACTGGAACAAAAGACTCAAGTCAAGCTGAAAGATGGCCGCTGGTTCCGCAGAGAGGATCTGCTGCAGGGCAACAAGACGCTGGTGCATGAAGGACCCCTTACCTGGAAGTCATCCGGAAAACAAAAAGGTTTGTGATGGACTCTGGCCTCTGTGTTAGAAATAAAAGACGTGTTTTTGTATGAAAACCTGTTATTTTAAACTTCCAGTTTACTGGTCAGTTTGCTGCTGTCTATGACCAGGTACAATGTTTGTTTTTCTGCTAGGAAACATTCAACTGAGTGTGTAAAATGTAAAGAAATGATTCTTGAAACTTGTCTAGTTGCAGCTCTGTCTGTATCTTAAAATTTTCATATTGTTCTCTTTTCGCCTGCAGAAATTCATGCTGTGCTGCTGTCAGATATGCTCCTTCTGCTACAAGAAAAAGATCAGAAGCTTGTATTTGCTGCCATGGTGAGTCCAAAACTATTCACAGAAAACAAAAATATCACAACTATCTGTCATTTTTTGATCTAATCATGAGGCAATCTTGGGAATATTAAGTCAAGGGCATACATGTTTGTTTTGTTTTTGAAACTTATTATTGTACAATTCAGTGTCATGGTAGCAGATTGGGTCACTGCTATAAGTGTTTTCCCCCTTACAGGTATATTTTATTTTAGTGATCCAACAAATTTTTATGTCAAAGATCCCTTGAGTAAATTCAAATTATGATTTAATTTAAGAAGAGTTTTTTTTTTCCTCAAATGCTGCATTAATAACACTAGTCAACAGCCCAAAAAATGGTCTGGGGTTTTTCAGCTGCTTTAGGAAAATTTTGAAGTGCTGAATCCAAAATTCACAATGATTTTTAAAACCCTAATTTGAGCAGATGTAAAGTCACAATAAAAGCATTTTTAAAAACACTGGAATCTATTAAATCTATGCCACATGTCAGATCTGAGGTGTTATAATGAAGGCCACATCACAATGTAAACAGAGGACATTATTGTCGTCTCTTGCAGGACAGCAAACCGCCAGTGATGTACCTGCAGGAAGTGATTGTCAGGGAAATGGCCAAGGAGGAAAGAGGCATGTACGTCATCTGTGCGTGTCCCTCCGGCTCGCCAGAAATGTACGAGCTCTACACAAGCTCCAAAGAGGAGTGCAAAACCTGGATGGACCTCATACGTGATGTTGTAGAAAGGTGAGAGAGATACATGTAGATCTTAAGATGCTGTATTGTTAGAATCATTAATAAGCCAAATATAATTTTGAACAGATTAAAATAACAGTTTTAGATTTGTCAGTGAAATGATTTACAAACCAAAATTTAGTTTTATCTGATAAAAGTTAAAGCATCTCGGTTTAACTTTTATCAAAATGATGAGTATTTGTCGGTTTGAAATAAAATATATCGGTGAAATGTTTGTGTTTCAGTTGCAGAGACAATGAAGTGCACAGAGAAATGATCACTAAACTGGAGCAGTATCAAGGTAAAACCCCTGAATTTAAGTTGAGTACACAGGTCAGACCTGTAACTGAAATACCTGGTTAACTTTAGTAAAGAATATTAAAATGGTAAATATCTTTAAAAATTCAGGCAGTTTTTCTATTTTTGTTTTTTTACCTAAATAGTAGGAAATCTGTACTTTGTGTTTATGTTTGACGGATTTAAAGAAGGTTCTTTTTGGTTCTACTTTTCAGATAAGTTGCAGAAAAAAGACGAGCAGATAAAGAAAAGTCTGGAGAAGAAACAGGATATTTTTGCTGAACTTTATAATGATGTGGTGGGTCAGAAAACCCCTTACAGCGGGCTGCTGCTGCGAGGTGATGCTTCTGACCTCCAGCAGGGGGAGGCCTTGTTGAGTGGGGCCATTGAAGAGGGTAAGGCCAGAAAAACCACAGTTCAAATTATCGATTTAATAGAGAGGTTAAGTAATGTTTGTTTATCTTTTGTCTGCAGTGGAAATGTTACAGAACCTTCTCTTTATGACGATTAAACCTCCAGACCCTCCTGAGGGGGAAACTGAGACACAGCAAAGTATCAGGAGGGCAGAACCCTATAAAGGCTCTCTGGATAATCTAACAGCTAAAAGCATGAGCTGTAAGTTTGTTTTTAGTAAGGATAGACATTTTCACATGAAGCTAGATGTTTACTATAAACTATAATTTTTTTCTGACTTTAAATCAGATTGAAATTTTCATGCTTTATGTTAGAGTTGGCAAAATTCATGACATATCTCTGATTTTGATATCATATCATTTATTTCTATGGTGCTATGATGCTAAGGTTTATAACGTGCCTGGAAAACATCCATCAGTGAATGAATGATGTGAACTAACCTTTCAGGAGGTTACAATGCCATGATGTTACCGTCTGGGTTCTAATAAATTATTTACAGGCATAGAGATTTTAGTTTGTAAACTTCTGAAAATAAAAGATTATCTAAAACATATCCACATTATTGTAGCATTTACTAAATGTAAATAATGTTATGCTTATGACCTAAAAAAAGACATTTTTGTTTTAGTGCTGCTGAAACACACCTTGAAAATATGCATTTATTATGTTTGATTAAAACAACAAAGTGCCTTCCTTTCACATTTTTAGATACTTTATCATAGTGGTAACTTCTTCTTTTGAGGCTTTTCTTATTTCTGTCATTGCACCAAAACCTCAAAGTAGCTCTGACCGGAGAAATGACGGATTTATTCCTTAAGATCTCTTGAAGACTGAACCACAAGAGTTTTCTTAATTGATTATTTTGTTGTAACGTTTTGTCAGACGAAGATGCAGAGAAGGCACAACGCAGGTACAGCAGCTGTGACCTTCTGTTCAAGAACATGTCGATCTCTGAAGACCTGGAGAAGAAATCTGTAAGTGAGATGCATGTAAAAGATCTAAACTGGATGTTCAGTTTTTATAGGCTGTCTGAAATTTCTTCTGTTCTGTTCCAGACTGATGACGATGAAAGTGAATCCCACCCAAAGCTGCTCTGTGGTTCAGCCTGCGGTGGTTTTCCTGGGACAGCGGTAACTCCTCCATGATGACAATAATAAACTGTATTTAAAAAGGGAAAGTGTACGGCTCAAATATAAATGTTCCATTTATGTTGACAGGTTACAAAACAGATATACCATTCTATAATATAATAAAACACACACACACACCATCTGATCAGTTTTTAACACATTTTCCAAATTAGTTTTGAAATTTTCTAGCACTACAACTCACAAACATTCCTTGCAATTGTTTCCATACCTTTTAAAGTTTCTTTTTTTTGTTTTTTCTTTAGTATTTTACTGGCAGTTAATGTGATAAACCAACAAAAAGTTTTGGAAAATTACAAAGTGGAAGAATATATTTTTAAATCTGTTTTCTTTTGAAAATACTGAAAGTAAAAGACCTGCCCTTCTGCTTCCAGCCTTAAGTCAATACTTTGTGGAAAATATTGTATCAAAATTACAGATTTCATATTGAAGGAAGAGTTTCTTTTAACATTAATTTTCAACTATTAAGGTTTCTCTCTCTCGACATCCCACAGGGGTTAGTAATAAATTTGCTTAAAGTGATAAAAAAGAAACCAAAGGTTTTACATATGTGGATTTTAGTATAATTGTTTTATTAAATTTCCACAACAAAATGACACTGAAAGTACGAGTAATATTTATTAAATCTATTTTTCTTATTTTTAGGTCGAAAGTCTATTTTTTTACATCGGTTTTCATAATATGAACATCCCATAGAAGGAAATGTAGCTTTGCTCTTTTTGTAAAAGTTTCATGTTTTTTTTTCTTTATTTTAAAACCTAAAATTTTAAATAAAATGGCGGTTCTACAAAAATGACAACAAACATACTATAATGGATATTTATCAATTTATTTCTTCAAATCATATCACGATCCTCTTGCTCATTTCTCTGATTCCACTGGTTACGCTTCATTTTCTCTCTTTCTTGTTTGTTTTTAAGAGGAAACCGAATAAAAGAGCAAAGTACAAAACTTTGCCACACATGCATCACTACCATTCCACTTCACAACTTTGTGTCCATCTGTCACGTAAAGTGACAATAGAAGTAGGGTTGGGAAGAGTTTATGTGAATGTGTTCATAAACCAAAGTTTCACTGCTGCTTTGTAGGTGCTCAATAGCATTCAGTCGCTGGCTCAGAAGCTCTACAGCTTACAGGCAAGTCGAACCTCACAAAGCTAAAAATTGAGTTATCTACAATTTAAAAATGCTGTTGTATTTCTATTGCAAACAAAATATTCGTGCTTTGATTCGTGCAGGCTGTCATCGTCCAGCAGGACAGCAGGATCGAACTGCAGAAGCTCTTCCAGTCAAAGAGCAAGCTGCCCGTCCGCAGCAACACCAACACGCTGCTTGACAAGGAGAAAGAGCGCAACTTGGAGAAGCAGAGAGCAGAGCTGGCTAAGCTGCACAAGCAGCAGGTCCAGCATCAAGCGGAGCAGCAGCGCTGGGAGAAAGAGAGAGAGAAGCATCACGCCGACCTGCAGCAGTGGGAGGAGGAGTGCAGGAAGACAGAGGAGAAACTACAAGAAAAAGACCTGGAGCTGAAGCAGCTTCGGGAGACGTACCAACAGGACCTGGAGAGATTGAGGGAGACCACACAGAAACTGGAGAGGGACCGGGAGGCGGTTAATCGGGACAAGGAACGTGTGGAAAAGATGAAGGCAAAGTTTGTCAACCATTATGACGATCCAACATGGGTGAGAATACAAGAGAAAATCACATCTGTCATTTATCTTATATAATTCTTCTTTATTCATCTTTATTCGGCAGAGTACTCAAGAATTGTTCTCAAGTAAAAGTATCATTACTTCAAGATATTTTTACTCAAGTAAAAGTTAAGAGCATCCATCCAAGAAATTACTTAAGTAAGAGTAAAACGTATTTGTTAAAAAGGCGACCCAAGTACTGAATAACTGATCAAATCATTTTATATCTGAAATTTACATCGTCAGACAGATCAAAATATACAGTTATTTGGGAATGTTGACATGAAAATAATTTCTATAACTAACATAATTACAAAAAGACAAAGTCAGGCAAAAGAAAACTATTTTCCAATCAATTTATTTCAATATAAAAAGGCAGTCGGTGTGTTTGTGTCTGGAGAATGTTTTCTCCTGAAAACATTCTTGAGTTTCAAGACTCAAGAGTCGTGAGACTTCATAATACAATTACTCAAGTAAAAGTAAAAAGTACACCGCAGTAAAAATACTCCTCAAAGTGCATTTTTTCCAAATGTTACTCAAGTAAATGTAACTAGTTACTAACCAGCTCTGGTTGTGTTCTTCATGACTTTAACATCTTCCTCACATTGTCCTTTCTTTTCCCAGTCTCCGGCGCTCTCCACTTTCCCATCATTCAGGAGCAGCATAGCAAATGGAGCAGGAACTCTGACCCCAGTTCCCAGTGTGCTGGACTTTCCTGGTAACTCTCCTGACCCGGCAGAAACTCCTCCGCGGGTTCCGCCCCGGAGCACCAGCATCAGAATGAGCAGACAGATGCTGCCGGTTCAGTTGATGAGCACCACCAACCAGGTGCAGAAACCTGTGGAGGTGCAGCAGAAGATTCCCAGGAAGCTGGCGGCCGAACCCAAAGGGAAGGAGAAAACCAAGTCAAAGCGCTCCCACAAGAGAGCCCACAGTGCAGGTTAGAAACCCCAAATTATTCATTTGGTTTTGTCGTTTTAAATGTTTATTATGGGTTATTACTGGTTCATAAGCTGCAGATACATTCCTGTTTGTTTTCTTCCTCCAGCCAATATAGATGTAACCCAGTTGGTCCCAATCCGGGTGACAGGGAAAAATGGAGGCAGTCTAAAATCCCAAATAAGCACAAGTCCAAAAAGAGTCTTAAGTTCAGGTACGAACTTAAGAGAAACTTTTCCAAAGTCTTAGAAATGTTTCCAAAAATATCAGCTTTGCTACAACTTCTGATGTCATTTTTGCACATTTTCTCTTACATTAATAACACTTTTTTAGTTAGTTTTTTTTTTTTTATCCAATTATCTTCATGGATGCACCGATCCACTTTTTTCCCTTTCAATACGATACAGATATCTGAGGTTTATATCAGCCGATACGATCTGATACAGAAAAACACTTCTGGACTGACTTAAAACATTCACAGATATAAAAGGACTGAATTACAAATTTACTTGGTAACGCTGCACTCTAGGGTTTTATCTTACTTTTCCAAAAGTATAAACGTAATGATGCACAGTTTTATAAATTCTGTCATAAATAAATCTAATATTCTGTCTTTAAAGAAGATGTCACCTTAAACCATTTTGCTAGTTGACTTTAAGTAGCTTGAACAATATAATTTATTGTAATAAACTATAAATCACCTGTTTAACTTGAGCAGTAACTACATTAGTGGATGTAATTTCATGTTTTGTACACTGCAGGGAAGCATTTTCAAGCTTTTCTCCCCTCTTCCCTCAGATACTTTCAGGCCACCAGGATCTGCCCAAAACATAAAGCCGTCTCAGTCGTTCATCGCACCCAAGTGGAACAACGTCAATTCTCTTCCTCCGTCGCTTCCTCCCTTCCCAACAGACGTACGTCTGACAGAACAAGATAAAATTATCATGCTTTAATGGAGGAGTTTGGATGTGACCAGCAGGAAGACATTTATAATCCAGATAAGAAATCTTCAAAGAGTTGCACATTTGCCAAAAAAAAAAGTTTGGTCTTTTGTAATTATAAAAAAATATATATTTTAAATTATTATTTTAATACACAGAGACTCTGACCCAAAGATTTTATTTTTATTTTTATTCAACTGTAAAGTGCTCGGGTCTTAAGCTTTAACAGCAGTAATAATGTGTGTACAACTTTGGTTTACGTAAGTTATATTGTAAGTTATGCTAACAGTCCAGTCACCGTTAGCATCCATGTTGCTAACACGGAGCACTACTTTTTATAGCAGTTGGCAAAACACTCTGGAGGAGCTGCAGAGATCCACGGCTCAGGTGGAAGATTTGTGTCAGGAGGACATTATTCATATTGTCCAGAGATTGTAATAAGGATTTACCTTCTAAAAAAACATAATTAAAATGTTAAACTCAAAGTGTATTGATATGCTGGAGTGGTCCAGTCAAAGTCCAACTGAGAAGCTGCTGGAGACGCACGTCCAAAAATTTGCAGTCGAATGTGTTTCTGACCCAAATAAATGCATTAGCACATTTACAGACTTTCCTTTGTGAAGGATTTTTTTTCTTAAAACATTTATTGTTTTGGTCTATATAAAACCCCAACATTATACATTAATTTCTGAGGTAACATGACAATTTAAAATGTCCTTTTCGAAGGTAATATATAGATACTAACAACATTAATGTAGGGAAACACAGAAACAAAAATTAAATGCATTTTTTTTATTATAATTACCCCTCATAAGCATTAAAAACCACTTGGTGACAACAAAGTATACTGGTGATTCATGTCCTGTAAAACTGACATCTCAGTTGCACACATGAAATAAATTTTCACCTCAACACAACTCAGCCGCACACACCGACACACACTTGGTGGTTATTCTGTGATTAACCAGTTTATTCCCTCTGACTGCTGAGATCTGCTGTTTGTAATGACCTCAGGTCAGGAGCAGGGGGAACACTGAACACGTTTCACTATTAGTTTCCATATCTAAAAATCCTTTATAATAATGGCTAAAAACGTACAAGAGCAAAAGAGAAAAAAAAAAAGTGCAAATGCATGAAATGAGTTTTCACACAGCTGGTCACTCCTGTCCGATAAACTGCAGCACATTTAGAGTCCAGTATTGTTTTCATAAAGCAGTTTTTCCATGAGAAGCGTTCCGCCGACACAATAAAGCCAAATCTTAAGACAATATGACGAAACTGCAGCAGTGAGTGGCGTTTTGTACCGTCCTATGCTAGTGTTATAGAAAGAGTATAATTAAAAACCATAGCATGCAAAATAAAATGTTACAAAACATGATAAATAGGAAAAAATGTTTGAAGAAATATTTATGTAAAAAAACAACAAAAAAAGACTCAACTCTGGGTTCCGTTTTAAAGGGTTTGTCATTACTGCAGTTTATAATGCAACAGGAAACAATCAAGTTTCAGAACCAGCAACGTTTCCAAACGGAGACATCAGCTCCGTCTTCATTATGACACTTTTTTTTTTTTTTTAAACACATTGATTAGACCAGTGAGGCCCAGTTAAACCTGACTGCAGTACAGAAAAGCTATTTGGGTTTTCTGTACCGTTTTTGGCGATGGTGTCGGTTTAAGAGCCACCAAAACATTCAGAGTTGATCTTTCCAGCCACCTTCATCTGTTGGGGCATTTTACAGAAATTAAGAGACAACAGCGACGGGAGATTATTTACAAGATTCTTTTTTCTTTAATAATAATAATAATAATAAATATGTTTACAGATCTAAATTTTCACAGTTGAGAAGCTGAGATCTATTTTCTTATTTAATCAAATTATTCAAGTTTGCAGATGTTCATGTGTTCCCCGTTGTAACATACTTGTGTTGAATCCATGATTTCCAAGTTGACTGCTAACTCCTGCTAATGTCGCCGATCTTTTAGCAATAATAAGTGAGAAAAAAACACTTTGATCAGTCAGCAGAGTTTAAATTAGAGTTTTCTTTCATTACAGATGTGGACAAAACTGCTAAAATAAACTGAAATTAACTTATTGTATTGCATATGTAAGATCTAATCTAGATTTAATTTTTTTATAAATCCAACATTTAATTGAAGTGCTTTTTCTTTTGTTGTTTTTTAGTGGAGAAAAAAATAAGTAATTGTTGGTCTTAATCTTGGTGATTTGGATGGAAACAAAATTTGTGACATTTCAGAAGCTTATGGAAACAAAGCCACAGCAAATACGAGTTATAATCAAAAGTAAAAATTAAATATTATTAAGCACGGTGGAGAATCTGTGATGCTCTGGGCTTTTTTTCTCCTGCAAACATTCTGGGACGCTTGTAGACATTTTCTTTTAAAATTTGTCAAACTGGAAAAAGAAAAATCAGCTTTCTTTTATCTCAGTCATCATCATCAACAGTTTCAAGAATAATTTTGGTAAAAAATGATTCAGTTTTTTCTCATCCATGCTGCTGCAATAAAAGATGAACTTATTTTAAGGTGTGTTTTTCACACAACTTTACCAGCAGTTTAAACAAACCTTTACTTTTCTCTGTCTCAATACATTTTCCATTGTAAAAAAAAAAAAAAAGAAGAATGAACCTAACAGTTCTTCCCTTTTTGTATCAAGAGAACCTTGGATCTCCATTGAGAAACCTCAGGAAAAGAAGAACAAATCAATATGTAGCAAAACTAAAGATGTACTAGTTGCTGGTTTTCTTGTCGCTTGACTTCGGGGGCGTTTCCTCGGCGTCGGGCGTCTCCTCGGCGTCGGGCGTCTCCTCGCTCTTGCTGGTGGTTTCCGGGGTTTGCTGCTCCACTTCGGACGGGAGTCCCTCCGTCTGCGGCTCGGCGGTCTGTGTGGGGTTGATCGGTGCGAGGACTATGGGAGGCTGGAGGACAAAAACAGAAAATATGTGTAAAATAAGATGTCATAAATGTTATTAGACTAAAAAAAATTGCAATGAGAACAGATACAGAGGACCTGAAGGTAAACAGAAAAACATTTACAGTAATCCCTCTGGCACAATAAAATGCCAAATTTCTGGAGCTCTTTGAGGTTAAACTGTTGTCAGAGGTATTGCTGTTGACTGAAAAGCAGAAATCCCACGAAGATCGTGAGTTTCACTGAGATAAAACATGCCAGGTTATTTCAGGATCACGATCTGCTGCATGATGACTCGCTGAATTCAACAGAAAGTAAAAGCTCTGCTGCTGAGGAAAATCAACACAACAGGAAGGGACTTTAGGTGAGGTAAGCATGATTTAATACAAAGTAAAGAGCCAAGCCCAGATTCCTTTAGTGACATTCACAGACAGCTAGCTACAGCACACCCACAGTCAGATAAAGGCCAGGGGAGGGACAGCGAAACAGAAAGAGACGTTGGAGTGGCTAGTGTTACTCAACTTGAAATTCTACTTCACTCTGCATGGCTTTTCTTTTTTAAAGTAGAATGTTTTTTTTTTTTTTTAAATCGTCTTTTGTCGCTCTCTCTCTTTCTCTTTAATTAAAGTCTTTTTGTTCTTCCGCAGTAGGCAGTCATATCAAACTGGTATTCACCACAAATCCACTTCCAGTCCAGAACTGACGCAGCTCCCTGCGCCACAGCGCCACGGCGAGGCTGGTGAGCAGCGTGCAAGGCACCAGGTAGAGCAGCGCCGGCTGGCCCCTCTGCATCAGGGCCAGCGCCACGAAGGTGATCAGCAGGCCGATGCCGTATGCTGACGGGAGAGGAGAGAAAATCCAACTTTTAATAACAGTTGGGTACAGTCGCTGCGGAGAATTCGTTCTTTTTACGTTCTTTCCAGCAGTAAAGCTCAAGAACTCTTCCAGCATTTTCAAGGTAAGTTTTCAAACTTCTCCAGCACCACACAATGTAGATGAAAATAAAACATTTATTACTGTCATTAATAATATTTCGTGTGCATCAGACTATCATGACCAAGTCATGAACATGAAGGGGTCTTCATGAATGTTTATGGCGGTCAGGAAGTGGCATTCGGTAAATAATGACTCTTTTAATGCAACTTTGCTTTAAAAGAGTTTAAAACAGTCACACATTTATAAAGTTTATTTGTACAACACATTTCAGCAACAAAGAATCTCAAAGTGCTTCACATCATAAAAACACAAAAATACAAAGTCAGCAATTGAAACTTTACATTTTGCCGTCGTTACACATCAGATTGTTGGTTAATGTTTCATGGGTTGTTTTTAGTCCAGCCTAAAAGCTCTCAGTGTTTCTGCTGTTTTGCAGTTTTCTGGAAGTGTATTCCAAATTTGTGTAATAGAAGATAGAAGCTGAATGCTGCTTCTCCACTGACATCGTCATGTCAGTCTTATGCACATCAAATAAAATATTACTTTGTGTTCTATGTTATACATCAGGGACAAGGTAAAGTGTACGCGAGAGGTATGTTTCTCTCACATACCTTACCACCTGACTGGTCTGAAAATAAAACCCTAAATTAACAAAATAAATGTATAAAATATAAGAATTTTTATTTCAATTACACAGATGAGTAAGTCGTTGAGTCATTAGGAATAGAAAATATTTATTATGTTGGAACAATCCTAGTAAATTGTGACCAAACCGAATGCTTAAACACATTATGCAAATAAAGCTACAGAAAAAATCCCTAAAAATGTTCTTGCTTTTAGCAAATAGAAATAATTTTGGTAATCCTAACTATCCTCTGATTTACCTTAAGACTGAAAAATGTGTGTCTTTTTACTATGTCAACTGAAAATAATGTTTTCCAAATGAGGCTTTTAATCAAACATTACATTGTACTTCGTTATAAAACTATGCAGCTTTAATATCAAGCACTTTCAAGGACTTTATACAGAAATCATCCACTTTCCAAACCTTAACACGCAAATGAAATTAAAGCATTTTCAGGATTTAAATCGCCTTATGAACCCTGGATAACAACTTCATAATTATGCTGTTTTTTGTTTTGTGTCAATCTCATTAAATCCCAATAAGATGCTTTAAAGTTTGTGGTATGTCGTGTGAGAAAATTAAAAGAATGTGCATTTGAACAAAGCACGACTGTAGTAGATTTAGGTCTGCGCTCAATTCATCCCAATATCTTATTACAGACTATGAAATCAATGTTTTATATTTACCATCCCATCATAATCCAAGCAGATGAACTTACCGATAGTACAGGCCATAAAGTAGATCCTGGAGGACTGGGTTAAAATGTCAAATCTGTGGCAGTACGCCACCAGGAGACCTGAGAGGGGAACAGAACCACCGTCTCCATGTCAGGTTGAAGCTAACCAACAAAATGTGACCAAAAAGATTTTAAAAATGTCACCTGGCACTAAGATATCTCCAAAGCCCAGGAGGGAGAAGGGCCGGTCGCAAAGAGCCAGAGGAGAGGAGTTTAACCTGGGCACTTTTAGCACCATGGGCAGCTGAAGACACAAACGGAGTGAGTGTTCACTTCGCTGCCGAAACCCAGAAGAGCAGAATCATCAGAGCGCTCACCTTTTCATGAGGAGCAGAGTCCGAGGGGCCAGCCGCGACCTCCACCATTATGCTCTCCCCGCTCTGTGAAAAACAACGCAGGAGTACAGTCAGACAGAAAACTACGACTAGGTTTGTTTTTACTCCAGCCGAGAGTCGTCGTACCTTTGTGAAGAAGGGCGTAATAAATACGAAGAAAACGTCGTAAACAAACAGAACCGACAGTAGTAAAGTGCAAGCCTGCAGGAGAGAAAAAAACGGGTTAAATTTATGACTTATTCAGGCAGCTGAGCTGCTGTAAATGGTTCCGATCCGTCACCTTGAACGTGGGCAGCCGGACAGTTTTGAGCATGTAGAGACAGAAGGCGATGCCCAGCGTGTCCTGCAGCACCCAGGCCCACCTGGAGGGCACAGCAGAGAGGAGCCGCCATCAGGCCGCGGCACCAAAACAAACACAGCTGACCCATGTGTCTCCATATTAATAAGTTTTTATTATAAATGTAGAAACTGTTTTCTAGGCCTGGGCGATAAATCGGTAAAACTGATCAGTTGGATTTTTGTTTTTTGAAAATGTGGATTTTTTTTCCTCAACTATTAAAAGTCCTTGTGTTTCCATAATTCGTAGTGATGTCAGACCGCTTAAGGCCCACCATTTTGTTTGACAAGCGTAATTTACAGCTTCTATTTCTTGTGAGTTAGTATATTTCAACTAAGACAAAACTAAGATTTTAACTAAGATATTTACACTAGAAACTAGACTAAAAAATACTTAGTGAAATTGTGTTTTTGCAGTGTGCATAGGTTTTACAAATAATACTTCCTACTTAATAGAAATACTAAATCTTATAACATATCAGCATGAAATTATCATCAGTAGCAGGAATTTGTATTTGAATCAGTTATAAATCAAATAAAGATTGTGCTAATTAAGCTTTTTTTTCTCATGAAAGAAAATGTTTTTTTATAATAATTTTTAGATTTTCCTGGTAAAATTTTATTTTTAATTCTGCTATTATAAATAGATTCTCGTAGCTAAACAAAAATCCTCACAGCCTGACCTTCACACCCTGTCAAACAACTCACAACTCACAGCAGTGACGACTGAAATAAAAGCCACATTTTGAAATCCTGTCATTTGTAATTTCTCTTTTAGAAAAGAAAGTAAGAAAAAAAAAGTTTTGTACAAAAGGATATCAGATTTTATGTCTAAGTCATATCGCCCAGGCCCATGTTTTCTTCTCATTTGTCAAACAGGAAGCACATCTACTGGCTTCAGACTCACTGGTCTTCGTTGCGAAACACCATCCAGACGATGCTGATGCTGACGCAGATGGCCGACAGCAGCAATGCACGGATCTGCGGACGCTTGTGCAGGTAAGGCAAGTTGTTCTCTGGGACCCTGTTTTCCATAATGTAGACATCGGTTAGCCTGCCGCTAACAATCACTGTCGCCGCAGGATTTGTTTGTTTCTCTGTCTTAACTGTTTACGTTTCACAACTCATGCTAGCATCTGTTTCTCTTTATAAATCTGCACGCTTCCAATTACTGGAGAGACATTTTGTCACATCACCACCACAAAACTTAAGAAATTCATTCAATATAAAATACATTCTGGAGGAATATGTTGACAGCTCAAATCCATTTGCAAAAAGCTCTAACACAAAGCAAGAAGAAAAAAGTAAAAGCTTAGTAATGGCATAGTCAAATTCAAAGAATCTGTGAAATAAGCATTAAGAATTCTGCTTATAACTGAGATCGAGTTATTTTGTAAAAAATGGACAAGAATCTTACTTTGGTGGTAGAGGCAAGCACTAAAAGGCCAGCAGCTGTAACTGACGTAAAATGTGCTGACTCTCAGGCACTGAACAGTACAAATACATGCCGCACTTTTCAGATTTTCATTTGTAAATAGAATCAAAACCACCTTCCACCACTGTGTTGGTCTATCATTCCAAATCTAAACAAAATATTCTGAAATTTGTGGTTTTAATGGAACAAAATGTGACTCTGGTGTCATTAGAAATGTTATTTTAACATATTATTGGGAATGAGGAGTATTTTTTATCATCAGTATAATGTCACCTCAGCCTCACCTGCACTTGCAGAAAGGAATCCTCCTGACAAAAGGCCACAGGCAGCTGTAGAGGCCGACAGAAGAGGCCACACAGAAGATGGCGATGACCCAAATGGCTGAACAATCAGACATCAGCAGCAGAGAATTAACTTTCTAGGAGCGAAGAAATTACACATCTCTGCGCTCTCTCTGAATTTCTATGTTTGTGCGGTGTACCCAGGTGGTCGTAGAAGAAGTACAGCAGCACCAACATGTTGCAGCACATGAAGACGAACACACAGATCATGATGGGGGTGACGTCCACCGTCTCCTCGTCCTGCTTCTCTGCGCCGTCGTCACGTTTGTGCTTCATGTAACGCCTGAAAATAAGACTAGAAGCTGAAGAGCCTCGAACTGAGTCGACATTTCGGCTTCCGATCATCCATTTTACTAAATGTTTCAAGCGTCAGAGACCCCCATCTGACTGAGCCTTCTGTCATCTCGGCTCAAACTTGTGAGTCGCTCGCAGCTTCAGATAAACTACACAGGCTGCATTTTTTGTATTTGCAAAAATATTTCTGCTCACCCCCAAAGGGGCTGGGGTGTGCGGGGTGATCCCACTTACTTCTTGCGATCTTTGCTGCCGGCCCAGTAGCCTCCGATGGCCACGGTCCCCACCGCCATCAGGAAGATTATCACCATGTTGTAGTCCAACACCGGCTCATTGGGAGCATACATGGCAACAAGCCTCCCCTGACCGAAGGTCTGGATGGGTTACAAACAATGAGATCAATCTGGGTTACTAAGTCTTTTAAATCTAAGGGTTTCCCACTTTAAAGCACTTTCCAACCGTTTTCAAGGTTACATTTTCAAACTTTTCCAGCCCCACACTTTAGAGATACAGTTTTGGTTTTAATTCACTATTATGACACCATTTATTCTGTTATTAATAATGTCTTGTCTTAGTATTCTACATACAAAGTGAACTAAAATATAACAAAATGTTACAGTTTGAGAATCTCACACACCTTATACAACTGACAAATTTAAAAAGAAATATCAAATATTAATGCATAAAATGTAAGTAATCCATTATTGCAATTACACAGATCAAAACCTCATCAAGTCATTAGGAACAATAAATATTCACTACATTGAACAAATCGGTTTGTGTTAAGGTAAATAACCTTCCTGCTCCACATAAATAATCACTTGACTTTCTGTAGGGGGTCTTTTCACCTGAACGTTTATTACGACTTTATTTCAAAACTGTGCAGAAAGATAACCAAGGTCTTTTGGTCTTTTGAAATACGACTTTATTTCAAAACTGTGCAGAAAGATAACCAAGGTCTTTCTTTCCAAACCTTGCAAACATTTTATTTGAAATTCAAACACCTGTGAAAACCCTGAAATGTCTGTCATCAGGAAAGTCCTCACCTTGCTTATGTCCAGCATGTCAGCGTAGCTCAGCAGAGCTACAGGAATATCTATCTCCTCGTACTGGGTCTTGTTTCCTGCGGGTGGAGTCTGTGAAACAAACACACACACACACACACACAGAATCAATAAAATGGACTGGAAACTGCTCAACAAACAGTTACGGGAAGTGAATACCTTACCAGCCTGTCTTTGCTGACGATCAGGATGCCCTTGGCTCCATTGATCTGGGCTAGGCGGACCTTCTCGTAGAAGGTGCAGTTGCCCCTCATCACCATGAGGATGCGGTTTGGGAAGCCCCCCTCTGGGACCTCGGAGGGCGAGCAAAGGACCGACGACGTCAAGTCATAGATCTGAAGACGAGACTGTGATGGAGAAAGATCAGAGCGATTAAAACGAAACTGAAATAAATAAAAAACTCTTATTTCATACAGGTGAAAGCTGCTGTTCGATTTTATTTTTTTAAAAAGGAATATTATATTTCTTATGATAGTTTAAGTTTCTTAGAATAAAAGTTATTATTTACCAATTAAAATGTCTTATTGGTTATATTAGACACTATACTAAGGCCCTCTTTTAAATTTGCACATGAAATTGTTAAGCAGTTTCCTTTTACCTCATTTGTATTATTCTTTTACTTTATTGTTTTTGTAAATAAGTTACATCTGTATTGTTTTAGTTTTTAAGTAAACAGTTGAACTTTGTCAAGAGGATCCAGTCTGGGTTTTCAGACAGAACGGGAAACACAGAGAGCGTCAAGCTTATGGCTTCATTAATTTGGAAATTACAGATAGTCGTACAAGCCAAAAATTAAACTCTGTCTTAACAGGATAGAAAAGCACAAATGTCTGTATTCATTTTGGATTTAGAGGTTTTGCTGGAATCTCAGAAAGTTCCAACATCTACACCGTAAATGTAACTTTAGTTCCTATAATGTAACAAACATAAATACAGACACAGTAGATACAATGTTTTGCAAAGGTTTTCATACGCCTTGAACTTTTCTCTCATGTGAAGTACAAATGGTTCACATGAGTAGTTTTTCAAAAGGATGTTGTGTCAGTAGCACTATCAGGATCCTTACTGCTTTATTAAGGTCCTGAGGTAGACGTGCCCACTGGGAGTTGAAGAATATGCAGTAGTCCTTCCCATTGCTTTTGCCCGTGTCACTGAAGTGGGCCATGCCGTACTCTCCCACCACCTGTAGGCAGAGAAACATTGTTTCAAGTCATGAGTGATAGGAGGAATAATCTGTAGCAGTGGTGAGATGTGTTAACAGGGTTTTATGCTCCTCTGAACCCAATTTTCCATTTTGTTGTTTCGTTCTTACTGTATAACTAAGACATTTTCTAACAATATAAGATTCATGTTCAATTTAATTTAACATAACTTCAAATGACCTTTGACTGAGACACAAAAAGAAATACAAAAAAAAAGAAAACAAAATAACACGTTTAAAACCAGATATATTTGACAAAATCTTCGGAAATAGTAATTAAAAGTTTACCACAGCTGTTTTATAGCCTGGGTCGGTTTAGTTTTATAATTGTTTTCTTAAGGCAACGCCAGTCATCTGAACATATTTTACTCCTTTCGGCTCAGATTTCAGACCCGCTGCCATTTTTAAAACCAACGGCACGTTGTATATTATTAGCAAATAAACCTCTATTCGCTTCCGGATTATTCTGCGTTTGTGTTGTTTTCAGAGATGCTTTGAATCGACCCTCCGTTATTAAAATGTCCTATCCACCGGTGATCTGTGGGTTTCCAGGGCCCACGGTGATCTCCGCAAGCTAACGTTCACATAGCATTAAAGCTAATGCAGGAAAAAAATCGATTACAGTACAGTTGCCCGACTGTGTCAAGTAGAAGACGTGCTTGTACAAATATATCGTTTTTAATGAAACAGATTTAATCACTCTCACCCCTTGGATGAGGAAAGCGGCCCAAATCAGTGCTCCACGAACCCTCATATCTCCGAGCTTGTTGTTGTTTAACCCATCAACCGACCAACCGCTCAGCTCGAGCTCTCAGCTGCTGTTGGCAAAAGCCACGCCCTTTACAGTGTTAGACACTATTTCATTGGCTGGTTTCATCAGGAGGCAATCAAGAGCTCAATTCTGATTGGATTAGAGTAAGTAAATTATAGCTTTTACAAAGAAAATATAATGTGAAGTAGTCTGTGGATTACTTTGCTCTTAAACATAAAAGAAGTGAAACATCACACTGGTGTGTTACCGTTTTCAATTTTTGCGCTGTTGTTATAGTCATCATCTTCCCTGGTGGTCTAGTGGTTAGGATTCGGCGCTCTCACCGCCGCGGCCCGGGTTCGATTCCCGGTCAGGGAACATCTTTTTCAACTTTTGAGGGTATTTTTTAGTTGAAAAAAGGAGTTTGCATTTATTAACAGGATTAAGAATCCACGTTTCAAACTGTTCAATTACCGTTTTATCGGTGCAACTACAGAGCTAAATAATACTTCATAAGACTGAATAAGTTAAAAAGAAGAGACAGGCAGTTGTAATTCTGCCTCATCTATTCATCAATGTCATTGTTATTTCACATCCGCAGCTCATAGCAGGATCCCTCTATAATGTTTGTTGTTGCGTGCTCGAGCTTGTTATTCAGACATGATGCAGTAGACTTTCAGCCTGATGTCATTCCATATGTCCTTCCTCCTGGTGTATATTTTACCTGTGTCAAGTCGGCCATCATTAGCGGAACCGGAAGAATTCCAAACTTTACAATAAGAGGTTATACGTCCACAGGCAATCGAGAATCTTTCTTTTTCTTTTTTTTAATCTGTGACTTTAAACAAAAAAAAAACTTCTGACTTTTTAATAATTCATATAAATTCATTGTATAATGTCACACTATTTATATCAGATACGCAAGAAGCTAATAGTTATCAACCCTACCAACCCAATATTATTATTATCTAACTCCTATGCTCACCACTGCATCTCAGTTTCTCCAGACTTTGACTAGGCCGGTCCAAAACCTGCATGTCTTCTTTTCAGCCATCTAGAAATGAACTTTGGCTTATTATCTTCCTGCATGACTCAAGTTTACAAGTTTAGATTGTGAACAGATAGCTGATGAGTTTGAGCAGTCTATTCAAGGACATGCAATGGCATCTCAATTTCAAAAATAGACTTTAACTAGGTCAGACGAAAACATTAATTTAATTTAATTAAAAATTACCTATTTTAGTACACCAGGGGTGGACTGGTCTGGTTTGCCTCAGAGGACTATGTAATAGTTTAATAAATGCCTAAATGATTATATAATATTTTGAAATATGGTAAATTAAAATTCTTCTTAATGGTTTTCACATTAAGAATATTAACTGTACTTTAGAAATTATTGTAAAAAATGTTTTGAATTTAGTTTATCTAATGTACTAAATTAGTTTATTCGATATAGAAATATATAAATATAATTAAAATGCAGATTTATTTGTTAAATTTTGGCACATAGCTCGATATTTGCAAAGCAATTTTTTAAAAATTATTTGATTATTTTAACTTTTTTAAAATTATTTTTTCAGTTCATCTTGGTACGCATAGTCTCATTTTGGAGCTTTTTAAAATGTTAAACATTTTAAAAAGTAATTTTTAAATTAATAAAATTTTTAAAATCCATGAAATTCTCTGTAAAACCTTTACTTTGAAGGTACACGCAGGAAGTTCTCTGTCTTGACGTCAATAAATTGATAAACCAGGGCATCCACTCAGCTAGTTGGATGAGGAATGCAGTAGTTGTTGCGAACAGTACGGTGAGTGTCCATTGCTTTATTTTTTTTCTCTTTTAATCTGACTAACTGTGTATTTTGCTGTCATAATTTGGGTTTTAGTAGCTTTTTGTGAAGTTTAAAACAACGAGTTCCGGTGTTTTAGGCTAGGTTATGTCCCGAGCTATAGCTAGCTGTCTTCCGTTGCCAGGATTCGTTTAGTTTCTTGTTAAACCGTTGAAACCCCTTTAATCATGAATAAAATAATGAGATATGTGTGGTTTTTAGTTTGATTCGTGTTATCTGTAACACGTTCGTGATTTGGCTGTTTTATCGGATGTATTTCTCAGGAAAAGTCAGTTTTTGTTTTTTAAAACCGTAAGAAAAGTGTTAATCAGAAATTGTGTCTTTCACAAAAACCTCTGCGAGTCAAGTATATTTTGTGCAACGTGAAGAGATAAAAGGTAAAACATCTCTTTGAGGGGTCGCTCCGGGCCCTTTAATTGAGTCAGAGTTTGCTGAAGCAGGAGCAGGAGGTGATCTAAGTAAGACTGGTATGCAGAAGTCTGACATCAGCCCCAAAGTGTCTGAAAACTAGAGCTGCGTTTTCACTACACCCAAATAAGGAGGACAGGAGGCAGGGCAAGGAGAGCAGCTGAACGTCCATTCATATAGGAAACTTATGCTGCTCTATAACTCGGGCTGCTCTCTAAAAAAATAAAGGAATGTTTTGCTCCTAGAAAACTAGAGATAATTTGAATTCATTTTACTATTTAAATTCAAAAAGGAAAATTCATATTAGATGGATTCAGTACACAATTCTATGTCTTAGAATGCTGAAAGTGTTAACTTTTTTCTTTTTTTCTTTTTTTTTTGCTTTTGTTCTTTTTGACAATACTCTAAATATTTCCTATTTGAATTGAGTCAGGCAAGGTTTTTTTGGGCCAATCAAGCATGTTTAATCTACATTTTAGTGCTTTGAGCAAATTATAAAGTTTGGCATCCATGCTGTTTTTCTATGTAAAAGCCACAGTGGACCAACAGCAGCAGATGGTATGGCTGTGGAATGCAACTTTTTCCTTTCACTCAACTTTCCGTCATTATACTAGGATGCAGCACTTTCAGCTTTATTAGCATGCACCTTTTTGTTGATTAAGGATCGTCAAAGAGCATCTGACTTCCTATAACAACAAAACATGTCTCTTACGACTCCTTTTCAATTAATAAGACATCTAATATTCTATTGAATTAAAATACGACAGTGATGCATTTATATGTTGGGTAAGTTTTTTTAATTTTTTTTTTTTCATTGACTGATCTGTATAGTTAATTTTCTCTTTACTTTGCAGGACGCCTGCAGGACTTTCTCCCCTCACCGTCTGTTAGCGTCAGCACTATGGCTGGCTTCAGGCAGGAAGATGTTGAGCTCTACTACAAGATGGGAGAGGAGCTGGGCAGGTAGGAAACACTCCCACTTAACAGAAACATGTTTTTCTGGTGTTTAATTTTAGTACAGTAGCCCTTTAGTACCAGGCAGAATGCATGCAAAGCATTTTATGAAACTCTAATAAGGCTTCCTCAGCTTTATAGCTAAACTCCAGTGATCTATTTCTTGTAATTATGAGCGTATCTGGACCACATAGTTTATTGATCTGTCAGGTGTGAACTCCAGGCTGCCAAAAAAAAAAAAACGAGATCATAACGAGTTTGCATCAGCAACATAAAATATAATTGAATGCACTTTTATGCTGCACTGGACACTTTTAAAGACGAGTCATCTTTTTTTTTTTTTTTTAAGAGATTGACCCACCTTCCCACCTTGGCTAATCTCTTTCTGCAGTAATGCAGCAAAAACTGTGACGTCAGTGGCTCTCGCCGTCCCTTTCCAACTCTGCTGTGGTGAAGTGTTTCTAAACATCGAGACTGTGTCAGAGAGTTTTTGTTTGCTGAAAGAAATTTGAATGAATACAGAGAGAGATCCTGCTGTTAAGTTTCCACTTTGGTTTCACCTTGATTGTTTTCTGTATGAATAACATTTCACTCCATGTAGTTGTTTTTAAGTACAATTAAAAGGATTCTTTAGTGTTGGACTCATTCTGAAATGATGCTGATATTAAGCTTTGTTTACAAGATTTCTCTGTCTGGAAGGAGTCTCACTCTTTTAAGAAAATATCTGTTAGTATAATTTACATTTAGAGATTAAGGTACAGGCTTAATCAATATTCAGATATTCACTATTTGCATTGGCAGTTAATGAAGCACTTGAATCTTCCTTAACTGAATAATTAAAGTGGCTTTTTCAGTTTGCACTGATTACAACTTGCATCAGTTGGGCGCATAAATTAGTATTTAATGTTGGTTTATGTTGATTTTAAACTGGCTTTGCTCCAGACAGCCTCTTTGGTGTTCCAGGATCTCCATGTTTGTGGAAACTGGTTTGATCCCAAACATCCCAACCAGTTTCCTTTGACCTAGCAGATGGTGGAAAGTTGCACATAGTTAAATGTTCCACATCAAACTGTGTTTGAAATGTTAATCTGAAGCTTCTTGAATGGCCTCCCGCTTAAATCTTTGACATCAACCTGATTGAACATGTGTGGAAAATGGCTAAAAGACAGAAAAATAACCATGTTTAAAGGAACTCTTCCCTTTCCTATGGGGCAACGGATGACAAATCCAGCCAAAATGATATTATGATGATGAATTTCAGTTATTGAAGGTAAATGAAAAACTAACTTGATAGAAAATTATATTTTTTGCCATTTTCTCCACTATTTGTTCCATTACAGCCTCAATAAATGTTAGAAGACTACAGAGTATGATTAAATCAACTAACTGTGTGCAGTTTACTAATATAAATCACACTTTTTAAGTAAGTGGCATTCTCGAGAAGATAATTGTAAGTAAGAATATTTTTTCTAAACAATATTTGCCATGATGTTACAACCATACAGTAACCTAAAAAATTTGTAATGAATACCGGTAAGTTTTTTTTTAAAAAATGTAAAATTCTGATCTTTATCATTATCACAATATTATCAAAAATAACGCAATAAAGTTTAAAGTCTGTATCATCCACCCCTGGTTTGAATACATCATTAGAAGTCCAAATTTAGTACAATATTCATGTGCACCATGATGGTCAGTAGACTTCTGACCATTTCTATTGCAGTGTGTGATACGTTTTTGTTAAATAGATTTCTACAAGAGGTTTGGTCTTTCCTATGTCTCCAGCGGACAGTTCGCCATTGTCCGGAAGTGCAAGGAGAAGAGCACGGGCGTCGAGTACGCGGCCAAGTTCATCAAGAAGCGGCGCCTGTCGTCCAGCCGGCGCGGGGTGAGCCGCGAAGAGATTGAGCGCGAGGTCAACATCCTGCGGGAGATCCAGCACAGCAACATCATCACGCTGCACGACATCTTCGAGAACAAGACGGACGTGATCCTGATCCTGGAGCTGGTGTCTGGCGGGGAGCTGTTCGACTTCCTGGCTGAGAAGGAGTCTCTGACCGAGGAGGAGGCCACGCAGTTTCTCAAGCAGATCCTGGACGGCGTCCACTACCTCCACTCCAAACGCATCGCTCACTTCGACCTGAAGGTCAGCCATCCGAGGGGAACTAGTGGGAGATCAAAAGCTGCTGAGGGCATTAGGTGTTAACCTTGGTAGTTTTACCTGGAAAAAAATTAAACTATACTCAAAAGTAATACTGGAAATTGTACTGTAGAGTAAATGTGTGAAGAGGTTTAAAAAACAAAATAAAATTCCTAACTAGCTCTATAACAAAGTCTCCACCTTCTCGATGCGTTTTGAAGCTCCTTTGTAGTCAGAGAAAGAGAGAATTGTTGGATTCAAGTCAGCAGATCTTAATCTGTCAATCCCTCTATTCTTCCTTCCATCCATTAAGCAGGCCGTTTATCCACCGTTTTAAAAAATCATGGAAGTTAGGCAAAAATAATTGTTACCATTTTTAACCAAATTAGTAGTGATGAAATGTTTTATATTGGGGGGATATCATTGTCATTGTGTGTTTATATTACTTTCTCCATTTAAAAGAAAAATAATTATCTGCATTGCTTTAATTCTCATGCTTAAAAGTAATAACCAGCCATTTTCTGGCAACAACTTTGTTTTTTGGTATTTCGATCGTTAAGTCACATTCTACAGGCACCGTTACCTTGCAACCCCAGCCCATCACCTCGTAACCCAAGCTGAGCTTTAGTAAGTTTAGTCAGCTGCTTTTACTGCTGTACAATGGCTGCTGGAAAAGACAAGTGTTTTGTTGCTGATTTACCATCCAGAAGCCATTTGCTGAATTCTTATTGGTTGTGCAGGATGCTCCACTTCTGCTTTTCAAAGATGTATAGTTGTGTAATTGTGCATCTGTTTTCAGCCATTTTCACATGAGGGTAAACATTGAGTTTGTGTGCGTGGACAGCAGCAACTTAAATGGATTTAAAGCGACAAGACGCCCTGAAACATCTCATTCAAAAAATAGGCAGAACTGAGCCACTAAAATCTCATTATCTAAGAATGATTTTGTGCTAAAAGATGTAATAAGGAAGGTCACCTTTAAAGGTAAAAATCCTTTTCTTTTCTAAATCTTCCAGCCTGAGAATATTATGCTGCTGGATAAGAACGTTCCCAACCCCAGGATCAAGCTGATTGATTTTGGGATCGCTCACCAGATCAAAGCTGGAAACGAGTTCAAGAACATCTTTGGAACTCCAGAGTTTGTCGGTAAGGCCTCACAGCTGCATTCTGAGTTTAAACCTCGTAAGTGGAAAATGTTTGGCTTCGGATCACATCTGGTTTGAATTAAAGCTTTCATTCTTTCATGCTTTTTACAGCGCCAGAAATAGTCAACTACGAGCCTCTCGGCCTGGAGGCAGACATGTGGTGAGGAGTCTTTTTTTGTTTTATTTTCCTCTCCTCATCTAGAGATGTTTACCAACCTGCCATTTATCTTTTCTCATTTCTCCCTGCTTGCAGGAGCATCGGAGTGATCACATACATTCTGTGAGTAAAGCTTCTCATCATAGCATTCGGTCGAATAATTTCTAAAGTGAGCGCTGATGGGAAACGTTTTGTCTGTTAGACTAAGCGGAGCGTCGCCGTTCCTCGGCGAGACCAAGCAGGAGACTCTGACCAACATCTCGGCTGTCAACTACGATTTTGACGAGGAATATTTCAGCAACACCAGCGAGCTGGCAAAGGACTTCATACGCCGCCTGCTGGTCAAAGACCCAAAGTAATAAAATACATAAAACTCATGAATTCACATTGTTTAAGTTACTGGATCTTAGTTTAGAAGAAATGGTAACTTGATGAATGATTTCTGTTTGTGTAGGAAGAGAATGACAATTGATGACAGTCTGGAGCATCCCTGGATTAAGGTTGGCGTTTTAATTATTTCACTGTTCTCATTAAAACTTAGAAATGGTGCTTAGTAGATCTATTGACTTGTTTAATCATTTTTTTTAATGCTTCTATTATTGTTGCAGTTTTCTCCTCATGTGAGCAGACTGTACCTGTTACCAGAAACTGTTAATGGGATGTTTTGAGTCTCAATGGAGTCCAGGGAGTTTTTCTCTGGGTTTTCATGCCAGCTGGAAAATTCAGGAAATGTTTTCCAAGTCTGGATAGATTAAGAAATTAGAAAAAAGTTGGGGTTTTTTTATGGACCATTCCATCCATTAACCAGTCTATTCATTTGTCTATTATCAATCCATAAAAGTATCCTTTCTTCGTCTTATCATCCGTCAATCTATTATCCATGTAACCTATAACATAATTATCATTTGGTCTCTCTGCCCATTATTGATCAATCCTTTGTGCCTTCTTTCCTCCATCCATTTATCTGCTCATCCTTCTGTCAGTGCATTATTCTATTTCTTTATCTGTTATCCTAAGTAACCAGTGATCCAGTTATTCTTCATCTTTTTGTCCATCTAACTATCTGGTTATGTAATATGTGTTTATCTCCGTTGACATTTCTAGATTCTGTATTTAAAACTTTAACTCTTAGCGCTGTGGTCGTTAATTATTTCTAAATAAGACCTATTGTGTAAAGTTCTCATTTTGCACAGTTTTGTACTTCCATTTGGGTCTCTATTGCTTTAAAAACCAACACAGGCAAAAAAAATTAAATAAAACAGCCAGCTGTTGTTTATCAATAAGTTACTGTTTTTTTGGTTTCTGGAAAATGAGCTGTTTCAATGTAACCTCACATTTGACAGGCACTGAACGTTGCCTAGCAACCCCAGCTGAGGCCATCCTGCTACCTTGCAACCCAAGCAGAGTTCCAGCACATTTGGTCAGCTGGTTTCACTACTGTAATAATAGCTGCTGGAAAAAACAAGTGTTTTGTTGTCGACTTACCATCCAGAAACCACTCTCTGCGTTCTTGGTGCAAAAGTAATACTGGAAATTATACTGTGCAGTAGGCTCTACTTTTTATTTTATATCTTTTTGCGACCTTTTTCACATGCAAGCACAATGAGTTTGGGGCGTGGCCAGCAGCAGCTTATGTGGATTTAAAGTGACGAGACCCTAAAACAGTTCAAAATAGACAGAGCTGATCAGACTAAAATCTCATTATCCAAGAACGATCTTGTGCGAAAATTTAATGAACATAGACCTATCCTAACGGGGAAGGATAATAGATGATCGTTAAGCTTTTCAGTTTATACCTTAGAGATGATTTGAGGACTCTGGAGGTTTTAGTCTGGCAAAGCATAAAATTCTGTCATAACATCTGTGGAGCGTCTTCTCAATTTCCGATCTTTGATTTCTTCAGGTTATCAAGAGGCGAAATGTGCGCCAGGAAGACCGAGATCACAAAACGGAGCGCCGTCGCCTGAAGACCACCCGGCTGAAGGAGTACACCATCAAGTCGCACTCCAGCATGCCTCCCAACAACACCTACGTGAACTTTGAGCGTTTCTCCCAGGTGTTGGAGGAGATCGCTGCCGCGGAGGAGGGCCTGAAGGAGCTGGAGCGCAACCAGCGCTCCTGCCAGGAAGACGTGGCAGCACTGCTATCCATCTACGAGGAGAAGGAAGGCTGGTACAAGGAGGAGAACCAGAGCATCTCCGCTGACCTCAGTCACATCCGCCAGGAGCTGCAGCGCTCCCAGACGCAGCGCAGAAAGTGCCAGGAGGACGCCCGGCTCACCATGCAGTCGGCCAACAACCTCAAGCGCAAGTTTGGGCGTCTGGAGAACCGCTACGACGCGCTGGCCGAGCAGGTGGCCTTGGAGGTCCACTGGGTGGAAGAGCTGCTCAGGTCCATGTCCGCAGAGAAGGACACCCTCGGATCCGGCAGCGTCCCCTGAACCAAGCCGCCGTCCAGCCAAGACGTTTTCTCTCTACAGCTTCGTCCCACCCTTCTGCTCTGCTTGTTCTCGGAGGAGATAAGAGTCATCTCCACGCGCTTTGCTGCTGCTGCTGCATATCGGGAAAATCTTCCACCATTTTCATCCCAGAGGGAAGGACAAGAATCAAGAGGCAAACATGTTGAAGCCGTTTCTGCAGAAGAAGGCTCAGTTTTTTGGGGTTTTTTTATATTCATTAATTTATGATTTCTAGATATTTTAATGTACCCTAACTCGGCTGTCATTTCAAACCGTGTTGGCGAGGAAGGAAATGACTCCCATTCTTTTGAGTATTTGTAGCCTGGTTTATCATTTTAAAAACTAGCTAGCTTTCAATTTAACCCTTCCTGTTCCCGTTGAGCTTCACAATACATGTAATATCAGATTTCTGAGGGATTCAGATGTATTTATTCATGCAGTTACATGCATGTCTGGACTTAGTGTCGATGCAAGCCTCAGCACAGAATATAGAGCTTTAGGGTAGCGCTTTATTTTACATGTCATGTAATTTAAATTGGATCACCTGCTAACCATTGAAACCATTCTACAGCTCATTGGTGCCAAATCATTTATTTTAGCAGGAGAATAACTTGGTACAGGTTTGAATTTACAGTAACTACTAAAATAAAGCATTACCTGATTTGAGAATGTATGAATCAGCCTTGCAGTGCCTGAAAACAGATCAACCTCATCGTGGGCATTCAGCTGCCATCAGCTCAATCATTTCAATCTCATTTACAGAAATACTGATAGTCTTAAAATGCGACATGTTTTGCACAGTAGTCTTGTAGACCAAACGGTGTGCATGGAACCTTCTGTCAGTACATTCGGTGTAACTTTGCGTTTGTCACGGCACACTTCAGACATTCCATTGACGAGTTTCCCATCCAGCTACCACATTCCCTGTGCAGGAATGGTGTTCTATCGACCTTAGTATTTTTCAGTAGAGAAATGTACTCATTTGCACTTATAAAGCAGTTTCAGAATCTATTTTAATCTGTATCGTGATCAGTAAGTCTTTCTGGTAACTGTTTCAAATAAAGAAACTTCAGCAAATTGTTTCTGTGTGGGAATCATTTAACATAACTGCAAAAAATCAATAAAAGAAATGTGATTCAGATTGATATTTTAGTTTGATATTTTACAGCTTGATTTGCAAGGCATTTTCATAACCAGCACAAATGTAGGTGAGTGGTGGGGCTCGTTGACCTTTCATGACCTCTGGAAACGTTTCTTAATGTATTTAAAATGATAGTGGCACAAATGAAAATGTTTGCTGAACAAGTGTAGCACAAACATTTGACACCAATTTTTGTCTGATTTGAAGAAGATGGGCCAATTTCACTCAGGTATTTTAGTGTTTTTTATAAATCAGCACAAAGTACAGAATAAAATGAAAAAAATTGCACATTTCTTTCATAAGAATGGTAAACTGTAAAGGTGTCCCTCAAGGCTCCATTCTTGCTCCTTTTCTTTTATCATTTTTTATGAATTATTTTGAAAGAAATTTGCTGAATGTAAAGTTCCACCTATATAGTAAAAGTACTATAATTTAAACTCCATTAAACAGGCTAATAAATCCAAAAAGGTCAGATCCATACCTGCTAATCACATCCACTTTCAGTGTCCCTAAAATTTGTTCAGAACTTTTCTTATGCACAATTTGCAAAAGTCATTAAAAAAACCAATTAATTCCCAAAATGAAGTTTTAAATTCATTTAGTGGACAGCTGGAAAATTTTATTGCTATTCTTAATCCCCTTTAAAATTGGTTTAAGTCTTAACCTTATGCTCTGCTCTTATTTGCATTGGGTGTAAGTGAAATTCATGATTAAATAGTGTGTATGTTTAATTTTTATTTTGCATCCTGCACTGTGGTGTGCGTCCTGGACAGGTCTTCCTCTGAAAAGAGATGCTATCTCAAGTCCCACGACTTCCTGGTAAAATAATGGTAAGAAAAAAAGTCGAATGCATTTGACGAGAAGTTATTACGTTTAGTCAAAGTCTTTATCAGATCAAGATCTGGACCTTGAGGACATGAAAGAGTTTTTAGCTCAGCGTCGAATGCAGTGGTAGTTTTCTCTCATAATATTTAGCATTTTGCCTAAAGGTTAGGTTTTGATCTGTTCTGACCAGATTATCATCTTCCACATTTTTACAACCCATTGTCAGGAATATATGTATATTAAGTAGAAATTATTTTCAAAATGTTTTTTCAAGATTTGTCACATTATGTTCTTATTTACCATCTACAGTCTGTTTGGTAGATTTCCATAATGTTTAACAATAACTGTAAACATCACCAGTTGTTTATACGGTGAAAAATAGGAATAAACATGACTAAAAATCCAACCACAAACCGGAGATCAATGCAGACTGAGTTGATTTTACTTTAAACTTTGAATAGTGCCCTCTCGTGGTTAATTACTGAAATACAAGTGAAACATTTATTTTTAAATAAAGGAGACGTTAATAATGATAGAAAAAAAAGATAGTAATTAAATAAAACATTTATATCAAAATATATGTTATATTAAAAATAAAAACAAATGAAGAACAAAATTAAAATAATCTACATTTTTTTATTACTGTTGGTAGTAACAAATAATTTTTGTGCCATATTTATTACAATAATGTAATTTATAAACTCGCATGTCAACTTTTTCTTTGTTTCTAAATGATCTAAGTAATTTTTCTCAGAAAAGTTTTTGAACAAATTAATAACTAATCACAAACTAACCCTAACCCTCAGACAGAAAGAAAAGGGGTTTAAACCTTTAAATAGATATTTTATCAAATAATTTATTTTCTGTTGATATGTAAATAAATAAGTGCCATGTTATTTATACATGTGAACACATGTACTTTGTATTTTTCCACCATTTTGTAAAATATTAAGAGGAAATTATCATAAAAGTGGATACGCTGCAAATTTAAATGAGCTTTCAAATGTATTAATTAATTGACTAATTAATTAATTCATTCATTCACTAATAACACTGCCACATCAGTCATAACAGATTTTGTCTTTATCTTCTGATAATTTTGCTTTCTCTTGCATTTTTTAATTAAAATAAATGTAAAAATATCTTTACATGCATAAAATAGACTGAAATGTGGTTGTGTTGCAGCCCCAACAACAAGATATCAGCACAGTGAGACACTTTAGTGTAGTGAACAATGAATCTGAGTGGAAGCAGTAAAAATATTAAACAGAAACCAGTAATGAGGGAGTAGACACTAAGTTATGATTCATGCAGCCTAACAGTTTCATTTTTCTGTAGGAAAGAGCAGCAAACAGATAATCTGAGCATCTCAAAGACTTTCTGAAGCCTGGATGAAAGTGTGAGTTGAAAACTGTGAGTGGGTGACGTTTTCCACCAACTCTGACACAGGTCACTGCTTTTAGCAATGCACCTCTGATGGGTCATGAGTCAGCTCTCCAAGTCTCTCTTTCTCCAGTTGTGCTTCGAATCAACAAATCTGAGTGAACTCTTAAACCATCAGCCATGCAGCATCACTTATTAGTTTTGTTCCCCTCAAAGAAACACGGTACTTTGTTTATACACTTACTGGCATTAAGAAATGATTCATCTCTACAAAGTCACTGATCCAACAGTTGTCGCAACCTTTTCTCTTTTGCCAACAGGAAAATTTCTCCCATACGTCCCTTAGATTTTTCTTCTTCTTCTGCTCACTGTACAGGTTTTCCATCACATTTACGACTGGGAATCAAGACGCTCATGGAAGCAGAGTAATTTTGTAAGTGGTGACCATTTTCTATGTTTATTTGGCCTTTTGCTTTGTATCCTTATTGTTCTAAAAGACCCAATGATGAGCCATTTTCAGAATTTATAGTTAAAAAAAAAAAAAACTACCTTTCCTCTAAAATGCCTTGGTATTTAATTATCCATGGTATTTGTGTCATAACAAGTTCTCTAGAGCCTCAAAGGTTCTCCGCCATACTTAGCTCTATTAGCACATTATAAACATTTTGTCTGGAAAATTTAACCCTAACCCTAGACAGTCTTGAGAAGAAACAAGTAGTTCCCTTTCTGTGAAGTAAACTTTCTGTGAAGTAAAGTTTATTAGTATAACAAGTTTCAGCAACAAGGCAGTTCAAAGTGCTGTATGTCACAAAAATATAATACATTGACCAATTATGAAACAATCAAAATTACATTTAGTGAAATGCATCATAAAAATCATCAATTAAAAACACATCATATATATTGATCAGTGTCCCAGTTGTTATTAGTCAAAAACAACGCTGAACAGGGGGGTTATTACCCTCTGTGTTTCAACTCTTTTGCAGTTTTCTGGAGGTTTGTTCCAGATTTGTTGTGCATGGAATCTGAATGCTACTTCTATATATCTTGTTCTGGTTCTTGGGATGCAGAATGGAGTCGATCCAGAAGACCTGAGAGGTCTGGAAGGCTGGTAGAGTGATTTATAAAGTAAAGTAACAACAGTATTTTAAAATCTCTTCTCTGAGCTACAGGGAACCCATGTGTAGAGCTGGGATGATGGGTCTGGATGTCTGAATTTCATCCTCATCCTCCTCTATTGCCAATAGTTGTAACTCGTGTGGCATTCAAGTGTAGTCTGCAACACTACACTGGGATAGTTGCTCAATTGTACTTTGAGATCTCAGAAAATAACCAAATCCTAAAGCGGTCTTTACCCTGAAAATTGCCACATATTGAAGCGATTGTTCACCATAGTATTCAGCTCTTTTTACACATTTAAGGAAGGAAAAATAATATTGGTTCCTATGTTTATTTGACATTAGAGCATACATTATATCAATCATATAAATATTAGCTTTAAATAAAATAATGAAAATGTAAATTCATTGAAAAATTTAACCAATTTCTAAAACAACTACCAGTGAAGGTAATTTTATTTATTTTATTTTAAAGCCCATCTTCACTTTTCCGTCTTTCATTTTTAAAAAGCAGCTCAAATCTCTTCTAAAATGAAACTTAAAATAGCACACCTCTTTGTTGTTGGTCAGTTATGTTATTTCCGTGCCAGAGAGCATGAAAGAGAGACGTCTCTTATAGGTCTTAACTATTTCCGAGCTTTTGTTTGGAACTTGAAGGCAGCACCGTACTGTTGAAAACTGGAGTTGGTACAGTCAGAACGATGCTAAAGCGATAGTAACGTTTTATTTTCGATATATGTTACTCTAATAGGCTGATTTTTAAATGTTATTTACTGTTTATCTTTAGATACGTGTAAGTGTTTAGGTTATATATTTGTATCGTGTCCCTTTGTGTGTTCCAGTTGGTTATTTGCTTCCCTGAACATTCCTTTATTGGTAGAGTCCGTCGCTAGGCCTTTGCGGTAGGGAGTTGTTTGGTGGACCCGCAAGTTTTCCTTTACTTTACAGGTTAATTTTATTTGACCAAGGAAGCCCGGAACCTCTGTTTTCGCCATCGTTTGACTCATTGTGAGTCCTTTTTTGTCGGGGGACCCTTGAATCACAGTGTTTCTGGGCGTGGTGCACACCGCTGAAGAAGGAAGGGAGGTATCGGTGAGTCTGAATCTGAGTGTCCGCGGCGGAGCTTATGATGCCGACGTTGCGGGACAGCACCATGTCCCACCCCGGAGAGAATTCCCACCAAGTCCGGGTCAAGGCTTACTATAAAGGGTAAGAACTCGACTTGCTATTCACTGTATATTCGGCCTAATTAAATAAATTAATTACGGAAAGTTTTACACTTGGAAGCTAATCAGTTGGCTAGCATTAGCTGAACGAGCTAATGGCTGGCTAATGTTGGTCCTCTATCAGAGGGTTTCGGTAAACTTTAGGCAGCTGAAACTGTCCAGGCGTCCTGTCAACCCACAGCCAGTCCCTCCGTGGAATGTCAGGAATGTGTCAGCCAGACACTAAATATCTGGGGGATTTAATCGAGTGGGGAATATAGGTGTTTTAACACAGTTTAAAAGCTTTGAAGCTCGGCTTGCTAACAGTTGCTAACTGAAGTTGGTTGTCTCCAGCTGAGATTGATAAGGATTTGGCTTGTTGGTAAAGCCTTTCACGGTGTTTCCCAGTCGACACATCATGAAATGTTGATAAGATGTAATAAAAGTTAAGCTTTGTGTGATATCGGAGACTGGTTTGTAATTAAACAGATAAACTTTATTGTGTGTTATTAATTTTTAAGTTAGCCCATTATATTCAGCTGGTGTGAAAATGTACAGTATTCAAATGTACATAATTACATGTTGGACCCATGCTTCTCTTAATCTAATCTTTTGTTGATTTAGTTATATTTTCATTCCAGCAGCTTCACAGATTTCTATGTACAATTTTAACAAAAAAAAAAAAAATTAACACAGTTTGTCCTAAAATAAGCGTTAGTTACATATTTTGGTCCCAGTTAAATTTAGTAAATTTAATCTGGAAAACAAACAAAGGAGATTAAGACGATTTGCCATACAGTGGTAAGAATAAATGGGAATTATTCCAGGCTTAGTAAAGTTGTTTTTGGTATGCAAGCAGGCTGCACCATGCTAGAGAAACATACAATAATATTTATTCATTTTTTGCTAAAGCAATATGGCTTGCAGAAAGTTAAAGTAAAAATGTTACTGTAATTCAGATATATGTTCATATTAAACAAACCACTAATAATGAGTCCAACTACTAAAAAAATATATAATTTCTATCTCAAACATAAGGCTGATAGAAAATACCTTCTTCAGTGTTTATACTGCATTAAACAACAAATGCCATCAAATATATTAGGGGTGTGGAGAGCCTTTATGCATGATGCTTGAATTATTAATTAACACTTATTGAAATCGAGGTACTTCTTTGCAATGTGCATATAAATATAATGTTAAATTTACAGTACATTGTATGTCCTCTTGCATACTATTTAGAAATCCTGCTAATTTTGAGGCAAGCCGGACCCTAACATCTCCCAAATATTTTGCAGTAGGGGGAATGAAGAAAAAATATTGTAGGTATGTTTTCATTAAGTTATAGAAATGAACTGAGACGAGCCAGTTCAGCATGTTTACCAGTCAACCTGATTGGAGCACAAATGGCAGCTGCAGAATCGCTGATTGTGCCATAATTGAGTAATTTCATGAAAACAAACAAATGAATGTTTTTATAGCCCAGAAGTAGCATTGCCTACGTATTTTTGTCTCTTTTGAAGTGCTCAACAATAGCTTTACAAATGGCAGTGAAATAATTATTTTAGGTGACATTTTTGATCAGTGTTATTCCTTAGATACTCTCTCCCAGCTGACTGTGCAATGACTGAAATCTTGAAAAACACGTCTTACGGGTCAGCTGGGCTTTTGTGTTTGACACGCCTAAAGAATGCCGTAATGTGTGCTGATCATTGGGAGGAATCTTAAGTATTTATGACCTTCTTCTTGAGGAATCTCAGCAATGTTCCCAGCGACAAACATAGCTACGAGCCTCGTAAATGTCTGTGCGTCTTTCTTTTTGGATGCATTAATGTAGAATTATATAAAGATCTAGGCAGATGTTCAGATCACATTCTGCGTACAGGTGAGGTGCCAAACCAGTCTGTCCCAAACTTTTGATGATAGTATCACCTCAGTAAACAGCAAGATTTCCATTGATTCCCAGCTTGACAAAAATGTTAGAAATAGGATTAAAATAGGATGTTCCCTGTTTTTCTGTTTATTCAGTCTTTTTTTTTTGTCAGAAGTTGTTGATCTCCACATTTCAACTTTGAAAAATTAACTAAAATCCCCCTAGAAATTAATTTCAAACATGATAAGTGTAGTTGTTTTCACCAACCTAAAGGTATTCTGAAACAACAAAACAATCATAGCTTATGTTTTTATTTAAATGTCTCACTACTGTTTTTTTTTTTTTTTTTCTAATAATCTCTTCCTGATGGTAAAATGTTCATGAATAAAATTGTGATGAATAAATAAGGCCTGTGTTGGTTTGACAATTTCCAGTTCATAATTTAAAACACAAATGTATAACATTATCCATTTTATCAAAATAATATATCCAACAATTATTTGTAGTACTGCCAAAATAATATATATTGTTTATTACATATATGCATTATTATTACATTTGACTTTGATTTTTCTAGTTGAGCTTAAACAAAAATATTGCAAATGTTTCCAGACACCCAAATTTATTCAAATTTTTACAAGCACAAGAAAAACTATAGTAGTCTTGTATTAATTGGCTGACTGGCAGTGCACAGCAACAGATACTGCCAGTACCTGTTGCTGTGGTAGAGCAGCAGCGTTTCAGTGCTCAGCCAAAAACTCTTATCAACCTTGCATTTTCTAATGTTTTTCATGAAAAAAGTTAAGATTGTTGGTGATTTTGAAACTGAAATTCTTTGTTTTTGTACTGGTACAAATAATCAGCTCATCCCTGGTACAAATAGAGAAAATACGTTTTTTTTGTTGTTGTTGTTTTTTTCTTCTTTTTAAATCTTTTTTTAAATGCATCTTCAGGAAGTCCTGTTAACGTAACCCTGACCATTTTTAGAAATAAATATTCTAATATTGTTTTGTTAATAATTGTAACTTTTAATGCAGATGAAAAATGTCCTAGGAGAATAAGAGTAAAGCGATGATGAATAACATCGCTTATTTAGCTCAGAAAAAGCCTAAAGTTAGAAAAAGAGAATATCCAATGTGAAGTATGAGCAGTGCAATAAAAGAACCATTACAGACATCGTAAATACTATTCCCCCAAGCGTCTTAAAATGGGGAGCATGCCACAAGATTTCTCTGTCCCATTTTAAATCTGTCAGAAATTTGTAGTTTTATTTCACTTATGTTGTTAAAGGAAATAATCGGTGGCTTTAAGCTTGAAATGAATCTATTCTTGTGTTTCGAAGACTGTGTAGTAAAATCCTCATATGTAAATTTATAGTTCAGCCCCAAATTATTCATACTCCTTGCAGATTTAGGTTTACATATTTATTTTAACCTTACTGAAATGTTTTGTTTTTCCCTGGCTGCATTAACATTTTGAAGTGGCCCGGCCTGAGACGTAAACTGAATCTTACTCCTGTCACAATAACAAATTTAGATGGATGATAAATTCTCAGAAATGATTATAATAACCGATAATATTGTTGTTTTGAGACCATTTTCAACTAATGTCCTGGTTATGGCAAAAGAAAGCAAGAACATATTCTCAGAAATCAAGAAACATTAACATTAAACGCTGGAACTAGGAGGCAGTTGAAATATCCAGGATAAATAAACAAAACAACAAAATTGTCTTAAAAAAACAAAGGGGCTAATTTAAATCAAAACACCAGAACGAAGATTTTATCATCCAGTTTTTGGTAGAAAGGTAGGAAAAGAGAAAAATAATAAATCATGCCAGTATAAATTATTGAAATTGTTTTAATTTAACATGTGATTATATGACTCACATGTGAAGCTGGAGATTAGGGTCATTGCTAGGAGGCCTTCCAAGAAAAATAATCAGAAATACTCGTAAAAACATACAAAAAGTGGCAATTATAAAACAGGCTTATGTTCTGTAAAACTGATAAATGTTTTGTTTAGTGAAGGAGGTACAAATAATTTTTGTGTTATTTTTTTATTACCTTGAGGTAAGGAATGAGACAATGGGTGACTGTTTCGAGGAGTATTAGTCTCAGGGTGTGAATAATATTTCTGTGTTTTTTTTTTTTCTGAGTCTGCCAGTTTGTGCCAGCTTGTGCAGGTTGGTGTCTGCTTGTCGTCGTCTCCATCTGTCACTGACTCATCTTCTTTTTGCTCTCATAAAGACTACAAAGACCATCTGACTACAGACTAATGCTCTGAGCAAGCGGCTAATTGTTGGTTTTTAGTTTTTTTCTCCACATATTATCCAAAGATTCATATACTGATAATACGATGAGACAAAACTGAGCAAAACATTTTTATCTTTTTTTTTTTTTTTTTTTACTTTCTTGCTGTGTAAGCAGGTAAAAACTGCAGTTGTTCAGTACGTCTAAATAGAAATGATTTTTCTTGCAGAGTAGACAAATAACGCTCCAGTTTTAACCTGAAAAAAAGCTTCATGTAGAAATTTAAGCTGTGATTATATGGCTTAAAAAAATACCATATAATACTTTTGCAGACACACAGCTGAAAGTTATGCTTGCCTGACAATAAATGTTCTGCGCACTAGAAACTAATAAGAGTTCATTATAACCTGTTTAACAGAATGAAATGTTTGGAGAAGTGATCGCACAGTGGGTGGAGGATTTTAAAATCCATTTCAGGCCCTTTGTGCAGCCGGAGGCAGCAGCATGCACTCAGCGTCGGTGCTTTGCAAAACATTATTGTTTATTGTTGTTTGTGCATTTATTGCTGCTGGCTTGGAAAGGCCTTTTAAAAGCCCCAGTGGCTCAAAAATAATATCCATTTCTTGGGGAAACACTTTAGGTAATGCCTGTAGTTAATACCCCATGTCAGGCATGGAGTCCAATTAGCACCTGTTTCACCAGTCAGTTTATTATGAGCGTGCGTTTTCGCACTAATTGAAAAGTTCTTCACCCAGAACTCTTTTAGAAGAACAAGATAATTTATGTTTTCAAACAACTGACTCTTAGCACAAAGCGTCATTTTGTTACTTTCAAATCAAGTCCCTTCATGCATCAGCTCTACTTTAAAATTCCTCAGTGAAGCAATGCTGCTTGCCAAGGTACAGAGATTACACCAGCCTGATGGAGCAACTCATTTTTTTTCCTGCTATCAGAGAAGTTTTTTCTTTTTGTTAAAGATGCCTGTTTGTATTGGTGCTTGAAGGCACTGCTTTGTTTAAATAAAAAGGTATTCCTAGTCTGTTTCCTTCTGAAAACCTCCTTCCAGCATCACGCAGCCATCCATCAGCCAATAAAGCGGCTTGTTTTCAGTAGAGCTCCAGCGCTGCGTGTCAGATTGTTCTGCATTCGTAGACCATGTTTGGAACGCGTCTCTTGTTCTACGCCTGTCACAATAACAAATTTTTCTGGCTTATAAATTTTTCTTGAGGTTTTTGTGATTAACAAATAACATTGTTGTTCTGAAACTATTTTCAAGTAGCATAGTGGTAACAAGAGCATAATAAGGCAAGAACACATCCTCAGAGGTTACATTCTAATGAATATTTAACACTATAACCAAAAGACATTTTAAATATCCAAAATAAACCAAAACAACAAATTAATTGATTTATGAAGTGTGTATAAACAAACCTGTCCTTAAATAAAAGTTAGTTGAGACCAATAGACCAGAATGAAGACTTTTGTCTTTGGCATTTTGGTAGAAAGAGGGAGATAAAACAAAAATGATAAATCATGCAAATGGAAATTAAATTTGAGTTTGTTTTAATTTATCATGCAATTTATTGCTAATTGCAACAGGCCCACTCTTGTGTCAGCCAATTTTGTCATCGTAGGTCTGTGGAAAATCATTTCCACAGATCGTAACAAATGTTAGCTGAAATTAGATGAAAACGCTTTTAGTGATGAATATCTCAGTACCACTCACTAGGGCAGCAACTTATGATTATTTTAAGTATCCAGGGTTTCCCCCAGAAAACTTGCTGAGCCTGGTGCTCATGGTGTTGGAGCAGTCATCCACCTGCCGCCAGTTTTTGAGGTAAAACGTGTTTATAGTTGACAGAAAATTTGAAAATATCACTTGATAGTTATGTGTTGTTGGAAGATTAATAACTAAACACCAACTATAAAGTCTTTAGAAAAGGCAATCAGTAAAAAAACTGAAATAAATTAAGAATGCAAAGCCTATTGGGGGCACAATTAAAGCCTGGAGGGCTGCCAGGCTTATAATATACTGGGGGAAACCCTGGTATCAATTAATTGGATAAAAAATGGGCACATCTGCATTTTTTTTTTTTTTTTAATTTAACCACTAAAGCCCATTTATACAATATTAGAAATACATTAAAAGGTGCAAATAGACAGGTTAATTACATTTTTGAATAAGAAAATAAATACTTTATTGCCTAAAATGCGTTAAGGATTCAAGAAACTTTTTTGCCACACCAGCTCACATTTACATGTTTAGAGTATAAAATTTGGACTCAGTTTAAGATGCGTAATAAGATGATAACAAAGCGATCCTTTTTGTGAATTTGAACCAGGTGAAGCTAAAATGAAGCCACTGGAAGAGTTCGGGTAGAATGTGTTATAGATAAAAATGCTTTTACTTTAAATACAAAATGTCTATATATTTTGTACAGTTTTGGTTTAATTACTTTTCTAAATATGTTGTTTTATTTTTCAGCAAATGACCTTTTCTGAGGTCAGTTAATGATTAATCGATTACTAAATTAGTTGACTAGTTTTTCAATAATTGATTAATCATAATTCATTGTTTCAGCCCTGCCACTCACTTTAAATGGACTCTAAAGTCCCTCACTTTTGCTTTTGTTCTGTCCTTTGTTTGTTAGTGCAGTTGATTTGTATTTAAAAGTAGAAGAACACTGCACTATAATAAGTTCAGCTTAGTCACGAATTGTCAGTGATGACGAATTGTCAGTCGTGACTGAAGTAAATGGTGTTTTGAACATGCATGCGTTTCTCTCAGTAGCGACCTTGTCCACATGACTGGATTGTTTCTGGCTGCTGCTGCTGTTCTTCAGATATTGTCCACTTGTTTAACACCGTAGGTGACCCCTGTTGCCTAGAGACCACAGCACCCAACAGTCCAGACTAGCACAGTTTAGTTTTATTGTGAGGAACAGGATTTCTGAAGCCTACTCTGTAAACTTCAGTGTACTCTGTGTATGATTTTCATGAATCTTGTATAGTTGTTACTTTCTTTGCGTTGCAGTATTGGCAGAGAGATCGAAAGGCACCCTGACCTCTCTTTAGGTCATGACAACAATCATGATGTTCAGGTTATTCCCCTCTTCTCCTTCCCTCTTTAATTTAACGGCACAATTGGACGTTGCAGAGTGAAGCGATGCCTCGTCTAGTTGGAATGCTATTGCTTCTTAGTCATCAACAATTAAAAGATCCCATTCGTTCAACACACAGTTCTGCTTGTACAGGGTTTTGCCCAGAAAGCGTACTACGTCCAGTGGTAGGGGCATTATGAAGCAGTCACCCAGCGGTCCGCCGTGTTTTTCAGTTAAAAAGTGTTTTTTAGTTGACAGGAAGTTTGAAAATGTTATTAGATATTTATGTTTACTGCTATTCGCAGTAAGTAAACGCCAACTTTAAAGTCTTAGAGAAAGGCAAACAAAAGAAAATACAATAAAAATAAATATAAATTTTTTGCATCGCTATAACAACCAATGGCTGACTGTAGGTTGAGCCACGTCACAATCACAGCGTACATTATGAGCGAAGCTCTATGCTAACGTCTGAAGACGTCAATTTGTTGAGTTCGTGACCAAATCAATAGAAATATAGATTTGTTCATATTAAAATCTGTTTCTGTCTCATATTATGAGTTTCTGGTATTGTTTCACCCCTCATTGTCTCATTTGTCTTAGTGATGTGACATTTCCTCTTCAAATTAAATTTTTCATTCCCTACTATTTTTTAATTTAAAGCAGTTGTGTGAGGAATAATAACAAAAGCCTCCTGCTCTCTTTTGGACATGTTCTGATGGCATTACTTTCGTTGTTGTTGTTAGAGTATTTCGATTGTTTTATGTTGATTTGTTTATTCATTTCATTGTTTACGTCTGATTCTGTTTTTCTCATGTCAGATATAATTAAAATAGTAAAAAATCCAAAGCATTTTCTCTGTCTACATTCCCCAGAATGCTCTATGGTATTGGATCTGATTTTAGTGAATATTCTATCAGACATATTATCAATTGATATTGATCATTTGTCTATTGTGATGTATATTTTTTACTGATTAATTGACCAACCCTATGCTACCATCTCTTCTTTTTATGATGGACTAAGATGGTGCATTGCACAGGAAATCGTACATTTAGCTTTAAAACCAATTTAATGCTTTCTTGATGTTTGGTTAGTGAAGCACTAATGAAGTATGTTTAAGGAGTTTGGGTTTTTCTAAACACCTGCTTTTCTTAGCTATACTTTTTATAACCTGTCAAACTAGTGCTGGGAGAAAAAAAAAAAAGCTGCTTGGTGTTGGCAGTTTTCTGCAGTTACTGTTACCCTTATCAGACTTTGAGGAAGTCGTTAGGAGCTAAAATGTAACTCTGCAGCAAAGACTTGGGTCCAGTAGCAGAGGAGGCTTTATTAAGATCATCTGCACTCTCTGTGTTTGGACCATTCTCTGTGATTATGGTGTCCTTTCTGTCGTCTGACGTCTTCAAAGCTGCAGGATAAAATAAAGAGCTGCAGGCCTGGAGGTGAGATCAGACTGGCGGTGTGTAGTTGCCAGTCTTCCTCCGCCTCCCTTCCAGGCAGTGATTAACACCATCAGGAAAGAGGAAGCGGGTGAGAAAATAGAGGGAGGGCGAGGCGAGCATTAGGCTGACTCTTAACGTCAGCGTGCTATTGCTCAGAGTGCTTTATTTGCTCTACATGTGTGATTTCCAGCCAGCCAGCCAGTTTTAATATCTGCTGTGTGGAAGATGCATTACCAAGACAAGCTACTTCACATGCTTGCCATTTATGTGAAATTGGATTATAAGCAAATAAATCACTACCTGTTGTATATTTATGTGCTGGCATGGATTTACCATTTACTGATATTCCATACTCTGTGCTCACACTGGACTCTACATGTTCTTGAAAAATTGTTTGGATTTTACTGTCCTGCTCTAAAGCTCTGAAGATGATGAAAAACCCATGTCAGTCTTAATGATGGCAGTAAAGATCTTCCTTCTGCTGGTCATTCCACAAAAGCCAAGACAGATTTCACACAATATCCCTTTTTTATTCCCATCTGTTTACTGATTTTACTCATTTTAATCTCCATCCTGATGCCGGGCTCGGCCACTGAATTTAACGCCATCGCTTGCAAACCTGTAAACGCTTGTATGTACCACCCCATCCACTATCATAAGGTTGTAAACTGTGGGAGCCTAAAGTGCTGTGGTCAGATGACATCAATACTCCTGCTATCATAAAAAGTGAGAAATTATTTCTTACTCTTGAGTTTGATACGTTTCGGTCATTCTTAACCCCCATTTTATCTAGATCTCATAGTTTTAGTTGAAGAATTTTTTGTGATCATTTACTTTCAGAAGAACCTTAAATTTAAAACAGGATGTTGCCACCATATGTTTAACTAAGGTTGAAATTTCACAGGATGAGGTGGAGAGTTAGTGACTGAACTAAAGCTCCTTTAGATCTAGAACAATATCCGATCTGAAGTATTTTCTGATCTGGATGTATAAATATGTTGCTTCCACTCATTCTTGAGTTTCTGTGTTCCTTGATCTTGTTTTGCTGATATTTCTTGAACTTTCATCATTCTGTGTGAATGAATACATTTGCAGTTGTAACAAACTCAAAGTCTGGGACTTGCAGGCAGTGTTGTGTTTTCTGAGTGCATGTGGTTCAGATGAAGAAAGTGTTTAAATTTTTTCAGTGTCAGAGTGTGTTTCTGACAACAAATTTAAAAACTAATTACCTATTTATAAAAATAAAAGGCGTAGCTTTGATTGTTTTGGTTTACCCAGAGAAGTTATTTGGTTTTGATCATTTCATCTTTACTGTTGGCAGCTTTTTAATTGTTCTCTGACATTTTAAACCAAACAGGTTGTCTATAAATGATTAACAAGGAAATAAAGACAGGATGATAAATAGTTATTGAATGGATTGAACCTCAAGTTGTCTTAATTGATTTAACACATTTCATACCACAGAAACTCTTACGCTTAAGTTTTTATTGGCATATTGCTCTATTACAACCACAGTTTTAAAATATATATTTATAACATAATGGAATTAGGCATTTAAATAGACTGTATAAAATTAGGTAAGAGAAAGTTTATTTATGCAGAGCTGAAAAGGCGTGATTATTCTCCACTAATCTGGAACCAACTTCCATAAAACTACAAATCAGCCGAAACACTGAGTTCCTTTTAAATCAAGGCTAAAATGGCAATCTGTACAGAGCTGCCTTCATTAATAATAAATTGAACATTGATAAATATTTAATGTATATTATGTGGTCAATGATTTTGCTGATGGCATTTGACAAAATGTAATGTTTGCTTGTTTCATAATTGTTTAATGTATTATGTTTTATGGCATAAAGCACTTTAAACTTATTTGATGCTGGAATGTCCTTTCAATATAAACTAGACTTGACTTAAGGTGAGTAGATGGCATAGAAACTAAACTTTTGCAGACACATAGCTAAAAGTTATGCTTGCTTTACAATAAATTCTGTTGGGAGGAATGGGCCAAAATTCAAGCAAACTAATGCGAGAAGATGTGGAAGATAGAGAAAACATTAAGGAAATGTTTGTAAACTTGGTTTTGAAAACAGTAAAAGAAAAACACTTAAAATTATTTGAGTTTTATTCCCTTAAAAAATTAAATGTGTCACTTTAATGGTTTCATTTCAAAATGTGCTGTAACAGTCATCCGTTTTTCTTCTTTTCTCAATGTCAGCATTTGTTAGATTTATGCCCAAGCTGATGGCATATGTTTTGTATTGCCATAACTCCTTAAGTGTTTTCCTCTTTCTTTTTTTCCCCCTGCAGGGACATCATGATCACACATTTTGAACCGTCCATCTCTTATGAAAGCCTGTCTGGTGAGGTGAGAGACATGTGCTCAATGGACAATGACCAGCAGTTCACCATGAAGTGGATTGATGAAGAAGGTGTGTTTGTTTATCTCTGCAAAGTCAGCGTTTCTCTTTTTTTTAATTTTTAATTTTTTTTTAACAAAAACAACAGTGATATTGGGAGCACCAGAGGCTCCTGGTGCTGTTTATCTAAAAGGGAAAAAAGTGCAGATGTTAGTAAAGGATGATTACATAATTGATGGGTAAATTTGCCTACCACAGGCGTTGTCAAACTTTCCTATGAATACAAGTTTACATAAAGACATGCACATCCTTGTTCTTCTCCTCTGAGCTCAGAGGTGTGCAGCTCTTGTATTCGGTCCTGTTAGTCAGGCAGCAGTAATGGTGTCACAGGAAAGATTGAGCCATCAGATCGTTGAGCCCAGGAGGAGGTCAGCCTGCCAAAACTCATTAGACTCAGACTAACTCCCACTTGTAACCTCCCACATATAATCAGTGGAGTCATTATGTGTGGGTAATAAACAACACTTGGTGGTCCTTCCTAGGTAAACAGTGAAGAGGAGGCCGTCTACACAGTTTAATGCGGTTGTGCAGTGTGAGGTTTCATCACTCTCATGATCAGGTGTTTCTAAAATTATTAATTTAAACAAAGAACACAATAAAAAACGGTCATATAGTATTAAATTAGAATATAACCACATTGTTATTTTCAGAGATTCAATAAAAAAAATGTTATAGCTCAATCACAAGCAATAGCTAATGGAGAAGAATATTGTGTACTATGTTCATATACAACAGAGAAAGGCCTCATGTCTTACTAAGATGTTTTTTTTTCTTTTCTCTTGTTCACGAGTGGATTAGCAAATAAATTTAACCGTTGCAAACTTTGTCCTGAATACACATTTTGAGTCTCTTCCAAACTCTGTAGTTTGCTTTGCTTAAAACTTATTTCAAAGTAACAATGAGCCATTTTCACACCACAGCTTTTCCTTCCACTCAACTTTCTGCTAATATGCTTAGAACCATTAAACAGCCACCTTTTTTTTTTCTCCCCCCCCAAAAAATCTTTCGTCTGATCTATATCGTGCTAGACAAGTTTATCTTGTTGAACCAAAAACTAAAGTAACCTTGAAATTTTATGTTCTCTATAGTTCAAGTTTTGCAAGTCATGAAGTCAAAAAAAGACTCCACATTTTTTTTGGAAATTGAAATTGGAAATTCCAAAATCAGTCGAGTTTCTTTCTTAGTCGTCTTTCCTACACAGCTTCACAGATTGCTGACGTCTCACAAGCTTGCCACTGTTGGATGTTGCCATGTACTTTCTCTTTCGCGTCACTTTAATTATTTTAACCACAGATGCTTTACTGGGGAAAATATGCGGTTTTAAAACATTGAACTAGGTCATCTGTGTTTCCATACACACATAAGCCTCTTAAATACTGATTACTTCTGCTTGATAGAGGAAAAAATATTTGAATGTAATGATAATAAAACAAAGACAATAAAGTTTTCATTCAATCGTTCATTCTGGTATATAACTAACAGCTTTTGGACAGTGAAAAAAAATGAACCAGCTGCTTGTTGGAAGTTAGTCAATTAACATACAGAAGCAGTTTTTACAGTATGTGTCACAGTTTCTGTTCTTGAGCTAATTACATAAGTAGCAGCTTGTTGTCATGGCAGGCGCACCGAGACCAACAGGATCGGTAGCCACCGCGTCACCTGGCTCTTCCTGTTAAAGGAATGTCAGACGTCTGAATATCTGAGTGGCATTTTTGATGTTTTTACCAGGTAGAGCGAAACTAAAACATCATGTATTTCAGTCTGACACAAACATACTTGTTTTATGTCAGGAAGTGTTGCTGAAGCCTCCAGGTAATGTCAGCCACAGCTTGAAGACACGCTGAGAAAATTCAGATTGTTCCACTCCTCAGTGAAAGTTTCTAGAGTACTTTCGTACAGTCTGAGATTTCTATTTGGTTTTCCAAATATCGCCACAGAACACAGTTGTAATGCAGGTTAATTATATTCCGCTGCTGCTGTGATTGTCGTTGCGTGGGATGTGGGGACGAGTGTCATGACGGGGGGCCGTGATATCCTTGAACAAACAGCCCACTGTGCATCAGACTGCTGTCATGATTAGTGGCGTGGGGTGTGTTTAGTTCCTCAAAATGGAAAGTGTTTCCTAACATTCGATGGTGTGACTTTAAATCTGGAGTCATAATGATTTGTGCACCTGTAGTTGGTGTGCTATGTTGGCTGGCATGTAAGTTTTATGAACCCACTGAGAGGTTGAGGTGTTTGACAGCTGAAAATATAAAGGATTAACTAGAAAAAGCTAAAAAGAAACACAACACCAAGAAACACTGCAGAAAAGCTGATTCTAAACCTGAGCAGGAAGAATGATAAAAAAAAATTACATCAGAGATGACAAAATACTGACTCACCAAACTGTGAGAGTTACGAATTAACAAACTGGATAACACATTTTTTAGTGTGTACAATCACTTTAATTATTTACAGTGTATTTGTGGAAGTTGGGGAAGGAGGAGAGACTTTATTAAATTATTATTTACAATGTTATATTTCTTGCATATAAAATATATTCCCGAGTCCGCTAGAAAGTTTTATTTGCGCAGTGCTAAAAAGGCATCTTTATTTCTTTGTGATAAATTCCAGTTAAACAAAACTCTGTATTGGCAAGACTATTTTGAGTGAAGTGTAATAAAAGATTATTAAAGTTTATATACAAAGAGAATTTAAAACAAAAGCAAAGAAGAACAACACTAAATTATATTATACTTGTTCATTTTGACTATTTTCTCCTCTGTTCAATGAGAGCATCAATAAATTTGATTGAATGCAGTTACTGCATCCATAAAAATCAAACTTCTTTATGTGACGGATACTATAAAGAAGCTTATTACAAATGGGGAATGTTTATCAAGAGCTGTATTTGTTTTTGTGGGGTTTTGGTGGTTGTCATGCAGCCACAGCTGTACAGTTACTTAAAAATAAGTAAGAAATTATCACTTTGTTTTGTTTTTTATTGCTTTATCAAAACAGTAGCACAAAATATCTGCAGGAGAAAAATTTAACCCAGGTTAATGTGAACCTTTTCCCTTTGATCACTACTTTAATTGATTACATGGTTGTTTAAATGGTATCTTGAGTCACATGTGTGTGTTTAATAATGATGCGTCTCTGGTTTATCAGGTGACCCCTGCACCGTGTCGTCTCAGCTGGAATTGGAAGAAGCTCTTCGCCTCTATGAACTCAACAAAGACTCTGAGCTCACAATCCACAGTGAGTTTATCATTATTTTTATTTAAACTGACATGAAGTATTCCCAGTGTGACCTACAGGCACATGTGTGTGTAGATTTTTGTCTGTAAATATGTTTTACTCAAATCTTAATCAATTGACAGTTTTACCTTCACCTGGTTTAAATCATGTAAAGGAAATCTTTGTTATTGCATTTCCTTTTTTTAAAAAGGAATTAAGTCATTTGCCTTTTTGAATGTCTTCTAATATTTTGTAAAAAAAATGAAAAAAGCTCAAGATGTTAAATGAAAATCTGCAGAATGTGCTATTTTTCAATAATCAATGAAGTAATCGATTGAGAAAATATTAATTGCTGTTGGTTTACAGAATACTTTATATTTATCTACACATGTAAAGCAGAAAAGTAACCGTAAACGTCATCAATGTTGGTTGCATTTCCCTTTGATTTTGCTGTTTTTATGTCTCTGCATGTCATCTTTATTTTTGAACACAAACATCACCAAGACATACAGTTAATTGCCCAGTGACCTGTAAAGACAACATTACTTCCACTGTTGCTCATTTTAAAGCCTTGAAGCCAGTTCACTTCCCTGCGTCTAAGCCGAATGTTATTGATTATTATTGTGCGGTCTCTTGGATCTTGAGTTGAGGGTTTTAGCTCAGATGCTGTTATGGGTTTGAGAGTTGATTGACAGGTTTTCTGTGTGTAAGCATGCTCTCTGGGAAAAACAGGGACAGGCTCTGTGCTTAATGTTATGTTTTAATTAGATCAGAGGCGCCGGGTCAAGAGTGCACTGGATGCCACATGCATGGAGGTGGAGGGGTTTTGAGGGTGAGGGGAGATGTGCTGGTTTCCCCTTGGGGGTTGCCAGATCTGCTTGTTAGCAAGCTTGTTGGCCGCGGCCCACGCCTCCTCCTTGACTCACGCTGCTCCAGGTCGAGGTTGCTGCCTTTTTCCCCTCTCATCGGCTACTATAATCTTGTTTTTCCTCTCGCTTCCCTGGAAGTAACCAAAAAATGATTACAAATGTTTTTATAATAATTTTTAAAAAAAGGCCAGTTAAAAGGCCTTTTCAACTGGTGGTAAATGCTAAGGAGGTCACACTTCTCTTATTAATCAGATCACTTATACCTTATACTCTTTACATTTATCACCGACTCATTTACACTTTTTCAAAGCAGTGCCGGGAGAAGCTGAAAATATAATATTAGTGCTAAGTTAAACTGATGTTTTCTTCTTTTTCAGTATTCCCTTGTGTACCCGAGAAACCCGGTATGCCATGTCCAGGAGAGGACAGTGAGTTGAACCTGTTTTTTTTTTTTTAGACATGCTAAAAAATTTAGAATTTTCCTGAAAAATTATTGGGTATAATTTAAAATTTTAGTGCTGAGTTTAGTTTACATCTGGATGCATGGTCACTACAAACAAATCTAGAAAAGGTGTTAAAATGGAATTTGTCAAAACCTGAAAGATGCTCCAAAAATCAACTCATAAATAAGGGTTCTATTCCGAACCAAATATGAAGCATTCAGTTTTTGTTTAATTTTATTATTAAAACTAAAATAAATGAGTATTTGTCAAATGTGTAAATTTACCACTTTCCTGAATCATTTTTTCTTCTAACATAAATATCATAAAACTTGGACAATTTTCTTTTGTATTCAAACTCTATAAAGTCTTTAAAAACTGCATAAAAATCTAGAAACCTGAGTTTACTTAACACTGAATATATGAGTCTTGGTTATTGCAAAGCAGCATTGCTACCTCAAAAACAAGCTATAGAAGTTATAGCTAAACTATGAGCTTAATTGGGATTCTTTTGGTGTTTAATCCAGCTTAAATCGCACCATTTTACAGTCTTACATTGAGGCCAGCCTGTTTCTTTCCATAGAGTCGATATATCGCCGCGGAGCTCGACGCTGGAGGAAGCTTTACTACGCAAGCGGCCATGCCTTTCAGGCCAAACGCTTCAACAGGGTGAGACAAGATACTGAGATCAATCTAAGGGATTTATTTTGGTTTTGATTTGCATTATATTTGATACAATTTTTTTTTTGTATGAAAAGTATTTTGTGATGACGGTTTCCCTCTATTGTCCCTCCCATGAAGCGAGCTCACTGTGCCATCTGTACAGACCGAATCTGGGGTCTGGGACGACAAGGCTACAAATGCATCAACTGCAAACTGCTGGTGCACAAGAAGTGCCATAAACTGGTGACGGTGGAGTGCGGTCGACCGATGATTCAGGTGAGATCTGTCACAAATCATCACGATCACAACTTATCAGAACCTGCATAGCCCGACGATTCTTAATGGTGGAATTTATCTAGGAACCAATTATGACCAGCACGCAGTCAAGTCATCTAGACCCAGCCGAACAGCAAGGTAACACACTTTTATTTAAATCTCCATTGTCGTTTTAAATGTTAAATTAAAACAGAAATTCATCGAAACACAGAAGAAAATTAATTATCAAAAAGATTCTCAATCAGTGATTTGATTCAAAAAGTGAACCTTTACATTTATTTCTGATCATTCAGATTCTTATGGCTTAAAGCTAATGAAAACCCAACATTCAGTTTTCATAAAAGCAGAATGTTTTTATGTCAATGTTATGTTTTGCATTTTTTAATATAGAAATGCAAAGACATGTTCTTGCCTAAATAATCATCTGGAAGACTGTTAACAGTTTTCCAATGATTAAAGCAACAGAATTGCTTTGATCAATGCTTCAGAATACTGAATTTGGCAGTATTCAACCATATAATTGGAAGGTTGAGTGGAAGGAAAAATTTTATTTTATTTTATTTTTTTAAAGGTTTCAACAGGTTGTGAAGCAAAAACATATTTAAAAGTTCTGAGGATCTGAAGGAAGTCTCTCCAGTATCAACTCTGTTTCAAGCAGCCATTTTATTTGTTTTATCAAGTCCAAAGTCAATACAGATGAATATCGGGAAATGGTAGCACACTTCATGCTTCCTTCTACTGATAAGTTTTATAGAGAAGTTAATTTCCCAGCAGGACTTGGCTCAAACAACAATAATATAGCCTTTAATCATGATTGTGTCACTGTGGTTGACTTGTTGGCAAACTGGGCCGACCTAAATAAATCCCATAGAGAATCAAAGAAAAGACAGATAAGGCCCGAGACTGACTGAGCCGATCAGGTGAAGAGTGGGTGTTAAAGAAACCTCCGTTCCCTAGATCCCTGGCAAAATGTTTAGGTTTTCATTAGCTTTAAGCTGTGGCCACTAAAATAAACATTTGAGATAGATCACTGTGAATTCCTGAAATAACTTTGGATGGAATTCTAATTTGAGATGCATCTGAAGTAGCAGTTTCTGAATTTGGCCTTTGCTGAGCTTCAGAAACACACAGCCAGTATGAAGGCTGGATGTCCAACCTTGAAAATCCAAAACACAAATATTAATGTTTTTTTTTTTTTTCTAATAAAAAAAAAACCCACAACAAACTCCTCCATGCATCAGCCTCGTATCAATCAGCTGCACCAAAATACATTAAAGATCTTTTGTTGTATTAACCTTCCGGCCATCCAAGACTTCTGGTTCTGGTCTACTTTGCATCTCCAGAATCCGAACCAAACATGGAGAAGCAGCATCCAGTTTTTATTTTACTCTAATCTGGAACAAACTTATAGAAAACTGCAAAACTGCTGAAAGACTTGACTTCCTTTAAATTCAAGCTAAAAACCCAGCTGGTTATAGTTACTTTCAATTAATAACTGGAACATCATAAACTTTAGTTCTAATTCCAACTTTTTATTACTTTCCTTTCTTTTGCTAATGCATCAGTTTTTTGTCGGTTTTCATAATGAAAACCGACCGATTATGAAAACCGACAAAAACACTTAGTTATACTTCTATTTACTTTTTAACTTATTTGCAATTCACTTGATGACCTGGAAAAAGATTGATTAGGAACTAAAATAACCAAAGCTTAAAATGAATAAACTCATATTTTTCGATGTGAGGATTTTATTTAAGAATAATTTTATTATTTCTCTCCTTTCTCCATTTAATGGGGTTAAAATTGAATAGGAAGAATTTAGAAGAGTACAATAATCAACTGTAACTTCATAACTAGATTTAAAACACCTTTATTAGCTGATTGGTTTTATTTTGAGGCTTTTGAACCAGATTGAAGTGAGAGTCGACTGAAGTGAAACATTTTGGGACTTTAGTTACTAATGATGGTAAAGCAGCTGGACCTCCTGCTGCGGATGCCGACAGACCACCTGGGTGTGTTGTGGAGCACAAATGTAAAAACCTTGGAATATATCATAAACAAAGAAGGTTTTTGTGTTTTAATGAAGAAAAAAAAAAGTACCAGAACAGATTCTTTTTCTCGTTTTATTCCAGCAGTGAGAGATTGCCCAGGCACTGCAGCGAGCTGTGAACAAAACGTGTGACTGTCTCTCACCTATTTTCTCTCCTTCTCTCTTTTCTCCTACTTGTTTTTCACCCTTCCTGCCACCCCCTCTCCTTATGTATGTCTGTCACTCTGTCTGCCACTTTTTCCGCTTGTGTTTTCCTCACTTTCTTCCTTCTCAGGCCCTCAGACTAAAGACTCCAGTCGAAGCTTGGATTACGATGGAGAGGAGAAATTGGTGAGCGAGAAATCTTTTGATTGTCACTGACATGACAACTTGTCATCTTGATGTTCTTTCGGGATTTAAACTGTTAGCAAGGGAGGAAAAAAAATGGAATAATCAGAAATGAAGGTGAGGTTATAATCTCCTTGTTGATGCGTTTTGTTTACCTGCTGTGTTTCTGTGATACAGCGTGCAGACGTAGGCGCCCTTGCACTGCTATTGATTTCCTTTGGTGGAGCTAATTAAGTAACCTTTTATCACAGCTCTCAACAACAGCGGCTGATTAATGGCTTGGGATGGAGTTAGGGGTTACTATAGTTTAGAAGATGGGTAAAGAATAAATTAAATTAGGTGTTTGTTTTTTTTGTGGAGATTAGAGAGAGATATTGTCGGCAGTTTTCAAGTGAAGGCAGGAGGTTGAAATAGTTTACTACTAAGATGATTATGGGAGAGGAGTGAGGAAATGGTGAAGGTGGGAGCCATGTTTACTGAGAAATATGACTGTAATACAAGTGCCTAACCAAATGCAAACTACATGTTGGTTTTTAATAGGCACATGGAAATCATTACTAAGATTTATTCTCAAAAAGTTGCTCTGGGAGCCGCTACAATCTTGTTTGGAAAGTTACCCAAAGGAAATCATCTTCCTGTCCAAACCAGATCATCAGCTCTGTCGATAGTTCACAGATAAAATTAAATTGAGAAAGGTAGCAAGATCGAAATTATTCATTTCTGATTGTCTCAGTTGACTTTGTAATCATCATATTAGGCTGTTTACTGTTTTGAATGATGTGATTTAACACCCTGCTCGTTGATTTTCTCTTTTTTTATTTATTTATTTATTTTTTTACCTTCCCTCTCTCTTCCTATCTTCTTCCCCCCTTAAGGCACGCAGCAGTAGAGACACGGGGAAGTCTCCCACCAGCCTGGGCCTGGCTGACTTCGACCTGCTGCGTGTGATCGGCAGAGGCAGCTACGCCAAGGTGCTGCTGGTGCAGCTAAAGAAGACGGAGCGCATCTACGCCATGAAGGTCGTCAAGAAGGAGCTCGTCAATGACGACGAGGTATCTGAACCAGCGTAGAGACTTAACTTGTTCTTTTTAAAGACATTTATGGGAGATTTTTTTACACTAATTAGTATTTAGCAGATGCTTTTTAAAATGACGTTAAAAATTAGATGCAGCAAAACTCCACCCACCGCAGAGGAGAGATCTCAGTAAACATGCATGAAATGATTCCTTAGCAGGCTTATAGCAGTGGCTCTGTGAACAGTGTTTGAACCCCTGCAGATTTCTTCTGGTTTTGTTCAGATCATGAAACATCTTTCAAATAAAGACTGTTTTTATTGTGGAGGGAAACAGAATCCCACCCATGTTATATCCTGAATTAAATGTGATTTAATTTACTTTAGTTTCACTAGCAAACTCCTGAGTCTGATTAAATCCAAATGTGTAGAGTTAAGAAATCTAACTAAAATGTTCCACAATATAAAGGAACTGAAAAACTATGATAAACACATTGTTTTATTTTCCAAATTCAGTTTTAGAAGGAAGAGTTTTTTCCCTTTCTAGCCATATTTATGAACCCAATTCAGCACAAATATAACAGTGATGTGATTCAGCAGAACATTAAGTGGATCCATTCAGGGCATTTAAATGTATTTCGCCACCACTTTGAAAAATAAAGAAAAACCAAAACAAATCATGTTTTTCACATTTGAAACAAGAAAATCTCCCTTTTAGAAATGCTTGAGAGTTGAAGGCCTGAGTTTGCCAAGGGAATATTTGAACTGACACAGAGCAACAAAATCTTTAATAAAATCTCACCTTGCTTACACTGATTTACGTAAACATTTACTATAAACGACTCCTGCGGTGACAGAATTTCCAGTAAAGATTTTTACTCGATTCAATTTGATTTAATATAACATTGCACTAAGCATCCAGTTGGGTTTTCTTTTATTATTTTGGAGGACATTTGTGTTTCAGGGAGGTTTTTTTCCACCACAACTGACCCTTTTTGTTCTTTTTCTGGAGAGGGCTGAAGTGAGCTGAGCCCCACATTACTGGGTAACGACAGATAAAGATAAAATGCAGCGGCCAAAATACTACAGAAACTGCAATATAGCTTTTCTGGCTTTTGGATATCAGGGAATTCTGTGAGATTCAGTGTCATCATGTGGACTCCATTTTGTTTTTTAAATCCCACATTTCCATCTTGCAAGTTAAGTGTTTAATTGCTGCTCATTTGCACTTTGTTTAGAACTTTGGGAGAAATTATACATTTTAGATCTCAAAACCAAGAATTTTAATGTTTTTTCTGGTTAATTGTGCAGTTTTTTTCCATTTACAGCCTTTATATACAATTATCTGATTGAAAATGAGCTGTTACTCATTGCATAACGAACATCCGTCTCATTCATTCATCTTCAACATCTTATCTGTAACACTTAGTTGATGCGACAGACCTCTTGAAAGCCATCATTTTTCTTTCTAAGAAGGTGTAGATAAACCATCATGTCATCCGAAATTGATCTGTCGACACATGTAGCAGCACAGCCGGCGGCAACAGGAGTAGTTAGCCTTGATTAGACGCACTTAGCATGATTGACAAATTGACAAGCGCCTCTCGATCAATGCTGAAGTGTTCAGCTGTCCCTGCGCTGTCAGCGTGAGCAGCATCCGTGTCCAGATGTATTATCTTCCAAACATCAATGGAGTCCTCCTGCTGCTTTTCTTAGCTCAGCCCTTTTTGTCCCACAGCTGGCCACCGTCCATACAACCCAACCTGAAGCTTTGTAGCACGGTCGATGGGACTATCTGCTTATTCAGCTTTTATTAACTCAAGGATACTATGACACAATGATCTGGGATTGACGTTTGGGTGTGTCTTTGTGTGTTTCTCTTCCAGGACATCGATTGGGTCCAAACAGAAAAGCACGTCTTTGAGCAGGCCTCTAATCATCCATTCCTGGTCGGCCTCCACTCCTGTTTCCAGACAGATAGCAGGTGAGATACGAGCGTCATCGTTGACCTTTAGGACAGGCTGCATTGGGTGGGAAAAACTCTCATTTCTTAATCGACTCAATATTTACATGACATTTTGCATGATTTAGGGCAGGGATGTCAAACTCGTTTTTGTTTTGGGGCAGATCAAGATCATAGATGCTCTGAAAGGGCCAGTTTTGCCAGAATGTATTGACAAAACCCATTAACAAACTGTTAATATATATAAGTTCCTAAAGTTAAATAATGTTGAACATTTTCAGTCTGTCTAAGACTTCATGATTTCTGTGTGGTTTTTTTTTGTGGTACTAATTTGGAAATATTTGCACTTATTTATGTTGGTAAATGTGACTTTTTATTACTCGCTGTATTAATCCTGCACTATAATCTTACATGAATTAAAGTGCAAGTAATAAAGTTTTTGACAACTTTGAGAAAAATTTGCAACAAACTCCCAATTATTTCTTTGCGTAGAAAAGTGATTTAATTTTTTGGGGGGGAGGGGGCGAGGGGTTTCCACTATAAATAACAAGGCACTTGAGGGTCTGATTGATATAATTTGACAGTAAACAGATAAAACTGCATTTATTTGATCGATAATATTTCAACATACTTAGGGTTTGGTCTATAAATAGAAGGCCACATAAAAACCTTCAATGGGCTTTTGCTCATCCACTTACCCTGTGTAGTACCTTGTTGGTATATCACATGAAATACCAAATTAATAAACGTAAGTTTAAGCCTGTAAAGTTTAAAAAAAAAGGTGAAAATGTTGTGGTTAGATATAAAACATCTTTCAAGTTTGAAACAGTCATGTAGAGAAACTATTCACTCATTACAGAATTTACCCATATGACTATTTGAATCTGTGAAGTCACTGCTCAGGTTTGAGATTGAAAGATATTCAAAAATACCACTCAATGTTTAAAACTAAAAATAGCAGAGGAAAGTTGTATAGACTGTTTGTGTTGTCCTGTGTTTTGTGCCACAAGCCAGTCACCAGAAAAGCAATTTAACAATAAAAATGTATTTTCTCCTCAGACTCTTCTTTGTTATCGAATATGTAAACGGAGGCGACCTCATGTTCCACATGCAAAGACAAAGAAAACTCCCAGAAGAACACGCCAGGTATAAACCCAGCCCGTTCCTCTGTTTTTGTTTTTTTTTAAAAAACCCAAAAAAACACAATCCTGATGATTGTTCCTGTTATTTCAGATTCTATTCTGCAGAGATCAGTCTGGCGCTCAACTACCTCCACGAGCGGGGAATCATTTACAGAGACCTGAAGCTTGATAACGTTCTGCTGGACTCCGAGGGACACATCAAGCTGACAGACTACGGCATGTGCAAGGTGTTTGTTTTCCCGTTAACGCGCGAACTAATGATGCCGCAGTGCACTTTGGATAAAAGCACCTGCAGAGCTCCAGAAGTATCGGCTTACTGATTTCAGTGTGCTGATCTTTCTGTTTTTGCAGGAGGGTTTGAGACCAGGCGATACAACAAGCACTTTCTGTGGCACCCCTAATTACATCGCTCCTGAAATACTCAGAGGAGAGGATTATGGTGAGAATTACAACGGGGAGGCACTTACCAGAAACGCTATCCGATGATAGCGCCTATGAAAAGTTACAGAGGAGTTATGATTCGATATCTGAAATGATGCTTTCAGTTGTAATGGCTGCTGCAGAAGCTGAGCTGCATGTTTATCTGGACAAGATGAGGGCAGATGAAATGTAGTTTATGTCAGAAAAAAAACAGAACCTAGGAAATAAATGTATACTAAAGCAGACAAACTTAATTGGGAAAGTTTTAAACTTGCTCAAAGGTGCATGAGCTTTGGAAAACAGTGTGGTGAAAGGCCGGCCTGATGACTCAAGTCTATCGAGACACGTTGACGGCAAAGGTTGGCTTTAGTTTCAGCTGCTCAGATAAATGTCACTTTGTTCTGCTGAGATCCTCGCCTGTAATTAACACGCAAAACAATGAAATAAAAATAGGAAAAGCTCCCCGGTAACCGAAGTGGTATCATAGCGACAAGTCTCCCTAGTTTAAAAAAAAAAGAAAAAAAAAAAAAGAAGAAGAAATAATTATTTACTACTCAGATTTTTAATATGTCACAGAAACCATTATTTACATTAAAACTAATGATTACTTATTGTTTTTCACTTGTGTGTTGTTGTGGTTCAGCCGAACGCTCCTCTTGGTGGCAGCCATGCATTTCAAGCCAAGCTGAGTCTCCGGGTCTGACTTTGCTTTAAGGAAAATACAGTAATTTGTCTTGACATTGTTTAGTTTCAACATGAGAATCCTGTTTGAAAGACCCGACACAACGGCTCACAGTTACCCAAGCTAACTGCTGGCGTTGATTTAAAAGGGAAGTTTGAACCCAAATCAAGAAATCTTTTCACAATAGAGGAACCTAAAAAGTTAAAAACTCTTCACTCATTTCACTTTACATTATTCTTGGAGCTGCCATTGGTAAAATACAGAACTATGAAGGTTTATTCTTTTTGTAAAGTTTTTTTTTAACTTTAAAATTATGATTTATTAATAGATGGGAAAGAGGAATGTAATAGAGCTGCACACTGTCTTGAAAATTAATTATTACAGTAACATCAGTGTATTTAATTTCCCCAAGGACATTTTTCAATGTACCTGCTTTGACCTTTATATTCCTAGTGTCTTTAATTTGCACATTTGATGTGTATATTCATCCTGTTGAATGAAGACTCAGAGCAGTAAATGCTAAAGGTCAGAGAGAGCTGGAAACATCACAATGACAGGAAAAAATGAGAAATTGAGACTTGTTGGAAGTAAATGTGGGTTTATTGGCACATTTGTCACACGGTTAAGCCAAATAGCATGCATGCTTGAGCCAAAAAACACCCAGGCAAGTAGATAAAGATAAATTAAGTTAAGTATTTGTTGCTAAGGTTTGAAATGTGTTGTTTTTAGTTCATGTACAGTTAAGTCAGCTTTTAACAACCTTTAGAAGTCTTAAATTTAAAGAGGACCTATTAAGCAAAATTTATATTTCATTTGCTTCTTAAAATTGTTAGCGTGCTTTAAAAAATCCACCAAGCTGTTTTTTGGCAAAAAGTTAAATTTTTTTTAATTTAAAAAACCTTCAGATTGTTCAGTCACAATGAATGGGCAATAGTGTTGCTAGGTAATGATGTTGCCTAGCAACACCATTGCCCATGGTATTGCTAGGTTGCAACCCCAGCAAAGCACAGCCCGTCACCGAGCAACTCCCAGTAGAGCTCCAGTATATACAATGGCTACTGGAAAAGAAAAGTGTTTTGTTGTTGAATTAGCCCCCAAAAAACACTTACTGCATTCTTGTTCGTTGTGTAGGAGGCTCTACTTCTGCTTCTCAAAGATATATGATTGTATAATTGGCAGCCATTTTCACGTAGAGTGTAAACATCGAGTTGTGGGGGTGTGGCCAGCAACAGCTTATTAAGCTTTAAAGTAACAGAGGCTTTAAAGCAGCTCATTCTGAAAATAGGTAGAACCGATCAGACTGAAATATTATAATCTAAGAAGGATTAGGCCTGTCGCGATAAATAATAAATCAATTAATCGCATGACAAATTAAAACTATTTTAATTCATTTTAATTATCGGCTTTATTGTTTCTTCCGGCCTTTTTCTCTTTCTGTTGATGACACTGAATGAAAAAAGGCTGAACTCCGGTGCTCTCCACTGACCCTCCCTTCCTCATTTCCATAGTGTAATGCGCAACGCACACGACATGATCTTAGAGCTGTCGGCCCATTTTCAAAGCCTGAGAGACCAGGCTTGAGCCGACAGAAATCCTAGGTATAACGGTTCGATCGGGCCGTGTGGTGTCCAAAAATGGGCACAAAATAATGGCTACAAGTCCAGTTAACTAATTTTAAAACCCGGCATTAATCAATGCTTTACTACAATCTATCTGCAATGCATGTGGCTAATGTCAGTCTTGACTGAATGAAAATCATTATAACCTATTTTTGTCACATTAATGAAGAACAGCTGAAAAGTTACTGGTCATTTCTATATTCTTTACATGAATAAATAATAAATATTAATATTGTTTCCACATATCATCTCCGATGTCCATTGGACTTCTGTTTGTGCCGTGTCAGCTGTTTGGGATTCCCTTCTGTAATTTTAAATCTGATGATTATTGAAGAGCAATATAGAGTACAGACTTCTTAATCTGCACTCTTTTGGTTGATTGCAGTTGTTTAGTTTTTATTCAAGTACATTTTTTGTTAATGGAGACTGAGAATCCATTTTATTTTGTTTTTGTTTGTTTACCAGTTCCAGTGTTCTTTTGAAAATAAAGTACATTTATCTTTGGCAGGAAATTGCATGCATTATTATGTAATTTCCATTAAGTCAGTGTAAAAAGGTCTTTCAACAATATTATTGTTTATCGCAATCATTTTTGAGACAATTAGTCGCTCAGCAAAATTTATCGTGACAGTCCTAGGAAGGATTTTGTGCAAAGAAAATATAATAAAGATATTTTGAATAACCTATAGACATATTCTTAACTGTTCAAGGAAGCATAATAGGTCAACTTTAGCCTTTGGAGCATAAAGAAGTCATGTCTTTCTGCTTTACAGATATAATCTCTAATGTGTGTCTCTCAGGATTCAGTGTGGACTGGTGGGCGCTGGGCGTGCTGATGTTTGAGATGATGGCAGGCCGGTCGCCCTTCGACATTGTCGGCAGCAACGAAAACCCAGACCAAAACACAGAAGACTACCTCTTTCAAGGTATAACTCGCAGAGAAACACACTGCTAATATTTATAGTTGGACAGGGGAAAAAAAAGAAAAACCTACTGTGATGAAGCATCCAACACCTTTTTATCTACACCTTTATAACGGCTTCTGTTGGTGCCAGGCACATGCCATCTGTTGCTGGGAAATGTGTGAAAGTATGTGTTTTCCCTTTATTTCATTATTAAATATGCTCCCAGAATGTGTTTGTGTTCTTAGAATAGCCAGTGAGATGTTGGATCTGCAGACCGATACATAATTCAACACACGTTAACCCAACATGGATCACAGAGCTGCAGTATGTTCAGCGTTGGGGGTCCGAGCTGCAGCAGTGTCAATAACCTGACATGTCTGCGTGAGGAGAGTGTGTCAGTCTCATACCTTTTCTTTTTTGCGGCAGTTATATTGGAAAAGCAGATCCGAATCCCGCGCTCATTGTCAGTGAAAGCTGCCAGCGTTCTCAAAGGTTTCCTCAACAAGGTATGAAGGGGTTAAACAGGCTGAGATCCGTCACTGCTGGGAATACATTACCATATCCATGTTAGTCTGATTCCACCTCCTTCTCTTTTGTATTTTCTTTTTCTCTGTCTAACCTGCCCACACATTCACTTCACTTTAATTTCCATGTTTCCATACATTTTTAATGTGCGTATTGTAGGATGACATTTGAACAATGTAAACACATTTCTGTAGTTGAGCAGAAAGGTTAAAAATCTTCTAGAAGTTTTCAGGAACGTACTTGTGTAGAGCGATTGTCTCTCTATGAAGAGCTCTCAGAGTCAATAAAATTGTCTTAAATTATGCTCTTTAAATAAACCAGAAGTCGATGTAATTGCATCAGTCACATGTAAAAAAAATACTTGGGATTTTATCAAAAGCCTGGCAGCTGCATTTTAGGCAACTTATAGCTGTTCTTGTGAGTCGGGAAGAAAAAGAAGCACAAACAATTATTTGCATTTCAGAACAAGAGACTGTAGCTGCATTTCCATTATAAATATGTCTAAAACCTTTTGGAGATGCTACTAATGTCAAAAAACACAATTTCACAATTGTGGTGTTTTCATTAGAGGAGAAATGCTTTAAAATCACCTGTGAACAAGCTTGTTTATGCAATAAATCATTAAAAATCATGGCAGCAATGGCTATAAACACTTAAATGAGATTAGAGCTGGATGATGTGGCTTGAAAATATTTTTTGTAATCCAAAAATTTTAATTGTCTTTGAAACTTGATTTTTTTTCTTTAAAAAAAAGCAATATAAATGGCAGAAAATATCTTTTAAAAAGCATGCTTTTATTTCAATTATTCCTTCTGGGAGTTAATCTGAATTCAAAAGTTGATATAAATAGGATTGTGTGAAAAAAAAAAGAATGCTGATTTAGCTTAGTTGTTGTAATGTTGTTGTTTTGCTGTTAGTGTTGGTAATAACTGTCATGAATAGTACTACTAATATTTTCCATAAAGTGACTGACATGACAATGCAACACTCACTGTGTGGGAGAGATGCTGGCTCATCCTGAGAGGTCACATAGAAAGTTGTCCCTGAATTTGTTCGTTGATTTTCAACTTATATTAATCATTACTAGATGTGCTCAGTTCAAACTAAATTAGCTGTACCGTCATTGAAATTACTGTAATATCTCTAAAAATAGATCAAAAACCACCTTACTGGAAATTTGTCTTGAAGAATACGTGACATGAGTCAGTTGATGTACTCATGTAATTTGTATTATGAGACCTTTTAAAGGGAATGTATTGTTAAAATGAACATTATACACATTTTTGTACTTTACACTTCTTCTAAAAACAGCCCAAAAAAGTAAAAAGAAAAAACACCTAGCCATTTTTTTTGCAATAAGTTAACGTTTTTGTAGGAATGCTCTGATCAATTTTTTGCTTCCGATACCGATCATCCATGAGGCCAATCATTGCGTGACATAAATCTGATCGGTTTTGGTGATCTGCAACAAGAGACAGTGATTGGTGATCACCCATCATAAACATTTTCATGGAAATCAGCGGATTATGGTCTGTGGACTATCGATCGGCACACCTCTAGTTTTCTTGAAAATGAGCGTTTCAAAAATCGCCAGAATGTTACTTCACAAATCAGCAGGCCCTGTGCCGTCACCAAGCAACCAAAGTGGAGTTCCAGCCCGTTACCTAGATACCCAAGCTGAGCGCTACCATGTTTGGCCAGCTGGTTTTACCAGCAGCCATTGTATGTCCTGTACAATGGCTGCTGGGGGCGGAAGTGTTTTGTTGTTGACCTGCCATCCAGAAACCACTTGCTGAAAACTTGCTGATTGTGCAGGAGGTTCCACTTCTGCTTTTCAAAGATGTACGGTTGTATAATTGTGCATCTGTTTTTCATGTGCCAGTGTAGACGTTAAGCAGCAGCTTATTTGGATTTAAAGTGACATGACGACCCAAAACATCTCATTCTGAAAGCTCAGAATAACCAGAACTGATCAGACTAAAAATAATGATTGAACAGTGATTTGTGCAAAATAATATAATAAATGTTTTATATAACCCATATACCAATCCTAACCTGTTCAAGGTAGCATCATATGTCACCTTTTGAAGGTGGATTCAAATGAATTAAAAAGCGTATATTTTTTTGGCCGTGGTTTATTCCTCTGTCCTCAGTTTCTCTTCCTTGTCACTCGCTCCTCATCCTGGCTGGACATGTTGTCTCACTCGTCCTGCTGTCATCTCCCACCGTCTCTCACCCTCCTCTCACCTTCACTCCCACAGGATCCCAAGGAGCGTCTGGGCTGCCACCCTCAGACAGGCTTTGCAGACATCAATGGCCATCCGTTCTTCCGAAACGTCGACTGGGAACTTGTGAGTGATTTTCTTTCTTTCCTTTTTTTTTTTTTTTGTACGAGTGCTTTTCCTGTTTCATTCTCAGTCAGTCATGATTATTATTGAAATAATCAACTAATTTATTTATTAATAGATTAATTGCTAACAGGGGCATACAGATTCAAAAAAGGTTTTTTGAAATGCAGCAGCCACAGAGCAGTTCACTAAACCAAAACCTAAAAATATGTACATTTTGCATTTAAGATGGAGGATCTGTAATTACGTTCTACCCAGAACTCAGGTTTTTAGCTTCACATGGTTCAAATTCTGTAGATAAATTTAAAAAAGTTGTAAATGCTTCCTATTACTACTAATGGAATGCTGTTGATGCATTTTGGGCAATAAAATGCTTGTTTTCTTATTTGAAAAAGAAGTTGAAATATTTGCAACTTTTAATGGATTTCTAATATTGTGTAAAAGGGTTTAAAAAATCAGCAGAATTTGATAACTCTTTTCTCCGGTTATCATCAGAATAAAGTATAGATTAATCGCTAACTAAGATGTTTGTTGATTTAGCCCTAAAATAAGCATGACAAAAACTGTGGTACTGTTAAAATGTTTTCCTTCCACTCACTTTTCTTCTAAAATCGCATTTGAAGTCTTATCAATGATTGTGAAGATTGTAAGTCTTTCCTTCCATTCAACTTTCCATTAATGTAGGGATGTCCAAATGTTTTGCCATGTGGGCCAAAAATAAAAAAAACAAAACGCATAAAATCAAGCAAATAAAATAGTTGGATATATATTGTAGATTTTTACGATGGTGTATTTGGACCATTGCAAATAGATAAAAGGACAAAGTTTCTGTCAAAAACTCAGAAGTTTTGTGATTTTTTTTTTCTCTTTATTTTGTAGAAAAATTTTCAAAAGAAAATTTTTGACATTTGAAATTCTGAAATTTTCAAGCTTTTTGTAGAAAATTTCTGATATTAACCTAAAAATTAGTTTTCTCTAGAAAATTTCTTTGATTAATCTTAACTTTTTGTGGCAAAATTTCACTACTTCCAGTAATTTTGCATGTATTAAAAGAAAGATATTGATTAAATTTACTTTCAGTAATATGAACAAGATCTGGGTCACTTTGTTTCAAAATGTTTTGCTATATTTAACCACATTTAAGATCGAATAATAGCTCATTTGGGTGCAACAACGTTGGCTTTCCAGTAAAAGTCTCTGGATAAATTTACCTTTTGTTTAAAAATTGGTGATAAAAAAGACGAATACTTTGTACTTTAATTTATAATTATGTGGGTAACGATGTTTATGTCTGCATCTGCGGAAAAATTCTGTATCCTTTTCGAATTGCAGTTGGTCAGTCCAAGGGCCACAAATGGCCCCTGGGCTGCACTTTGGACACCCCTGCATGAATGTGTTGGATTCTTCAGCACAATGTGAACAGCCTGCTGCAAACTTTGTGCTTTCTTCCTGATTTCAGATGCGTGCTTGTTAGAAAGTAGGACAAAGGCAGACAGCTGAGGGTCAAACCTAAGTGCTTTTGGGGTCATGCCTCCTGTCATCCTGTCATGCTCTGCAGGTTTGGCTGCAGTGTAAAAGCCAAAGGTTACCAGCTGTGGTCTGAGACGCATGTCCTTGTTTAGAACAGCCAGACAGAAACAAACATGTCAGCGAGAGACTGACAACAGCTGACGGGGTGACTCACATGGGCTCAGATAGGCTCACGCCAAAGATGGAGAAGATATTAGAGGAAACGGACCATATAGAGCTAAAATGTGGAGCTCTGGTTTTTTTGGATCATCGGTGAATCATGTGTTGCTTCAGAGTGAAACTGAACTGTCTAAGGTTCCAGTTCTCAGATACTGGTTAAAATCTCAGCCTCTGACACTTTCATTGATTATTTCCACAAAGTTTCCAAACACTGGAGCTTTTCTCTGTTATGCTTTCTCCTTTTACAACCATTCAAGTTTAATTCTTAATTTGGGAATGGAGTCAATACCTCATTTGTTAGGAGGTTCAGAATGACTGTAAGAATACGAGTGAAATTGAATCTACAACCAGAAATATGCGCAGATATTTTTAAAGCTTCCTGTTCTCAGTTTCAGCAATGAATGAGATGTAGTCTAATAGTGAGATTTCCGTTTTGTGACACCATCCGCTGTAAAATGAGACCCGGTCCCAGCGGAGTTCAAGCTCAGTTGTTGACAGAAATCATTTCAAATAATCATGTAAAAATCCAAAGATGTTTGTTTTAACAGCAAAAGTGTAATAAGTAGTCATTATCATCAGAAAATTAGAGTTGAATTTTTAAAGGGCTGCACAGTTGGTAGCTCTGTTGCCTTGCAGCTCGAAGGTCCTGAGTTCGATTCCACGACTTTCATGGAGTTTGCATGTTCTCCCTGTGCATGAGTGGTTTGGTTCAAATCCTGAAAATTTAAAAAAAAAATCTTCTATTAAACACCTTTTACTATCCAATGATTAAGTGGTTAATTTAAAAATATTGGTAAGTCGACCAGAAAGGATTTTTTATATATTTGTAGTATTTTTTTAACCTGCTGATGCATCCTTTGCTACACTACTAGAGAAATGCTATGTTGTTGCATTTTAGAAAATAAAATGTTAATTTTCTTATTAAAAAGAAAATAAATTTTATAAAAACAGCTTAAATGGTTAAATAAAATATCTGAAGACTGTGTCTGTTTTATCCGATTAATCGTCAAAATAAAGAATTATGATAATTGATTATTAAAATCGTTAGCTGCAGCTTTAATAACAACACTAACCTTTGTGTATGTTTTCATTAGTATATGCTGAACCATTCAAAGTGGTTGTACTTCTAAAACTGTCCTTGAAGGATCAGGCACATTTTGTGTCTGAAGCAGACCCACGTGTGACGGACAGACCGCGTAGCTCAGCAGGGATCAACATGACCTCCTTTTTTTCCCCTGTTTGGTCTGGAGCGGAGACCCAGCAGTTGGTCACAGCGTCTGGACAGATCAGCTTGCACTCCCTCCTCCCTCCAAACTTTGACCGTCCTGACACAAACCCAAATTTCTGTCCTATAAGTTCACCTGCAGGCCTGTAGGGGGAGCCCTTATGGGCTTCCAGTCAGTCGCTGATGCAAGTGGTAGGCAGATGAAAGCTTATTGAGTTACTGGTAGTCAGTGTAGTGGAAAACAACTGACTCATGCAGGTTTTACTCACTGTTGAAACTGTCTGCGGAGCCTCAGAGGTTTGTTAGAACAAACAGCATCATGAAGATCAAGGAACACGGCAGAAAGGTCAGGGGAGTTGAGTAGAACTTTAGATACTGGTAGGCTTTGAAGAAGACCTGCTGCTAAACATGCAGCAAGAGATACGAAGTATTTTCATCTGTTAGACGGTCTAGTCAAAGTCCAACTCCCATAGGTTCAACTGAGAATCTGGAAAAACTTAAAAAATAATGTCCACAGTAAGTTTCTTTTTTTTTTTTTTTTTTTTTTTTAGTTTGTATTGTTTTTAATCCACATTTAATTAAGGCCTGATACTGTAATTTATTTATTTTTTACTTTTTTTTTTACTTTTAATCACTTTATTCTATTATGTTATTGTTTCTGTATAGCACTATAACAGTTTCAGCCTGGTTTTAGAAGTGCTACTTATAAATTTGACGTTGACTTTCATTCAGTCGGGTGCTGAAAAACCTTGAAAACTTTACCTTAAAAATTCTTGAAAAGTTCTTGAAATCTACTGTGGGAAAAGTTGACCAAGTTTGCTAATAATTAAGTGATTAAATTGTAATTTTTGTTTTTGCTTTCCTTTCGTTTCAGCTGGAGCAGAAGCAGGTGGTCCCGCCGTTCAAACCCAATATCTCAGGGGAATTCGGACTGGACAACTTCGATGCCCAGTTCACCAATGAGCCCATCCAGCTTACGCCTGACGACGAGTAACTAACCGCTTCCTCCCTTCACCTCAGCTCAAATGTTTGAACGTGTCCGTCTCACGCCTCTCGTCTCTTTTACAGGGACATCGTCAGGAAGATCGACCAGTCCGAGTTCGAGGGCTTTGAGTACATCAACCCTCTGCTGATGTCCGCGGAGGAGTGTGTGTGAGAGACTCGACATCTGTCCCCGTGAACGCCACCCACTTGCAAACACACCCTTACACACACACACACACACACACACTCACGGACCACGCGTGTTTACGCGGCGTCTCCTTGCTGCATGCGAGACGACCCAGCAACATCAACGTTTTTTTCTGAGGGCCTCACATGCACAAGTAGAGCGCTTTGTTTTTGCCAAAACCAGTCTCACACTCTGCCATTTATAACCACTTGTCCTTAAGCCTACCTTGTTTCTTAGATATTTTTTTATATCATATAAATCTGCTCTGATCGGTTCCATCATCTGGGCCTCTTTATTGTGGCCACAAAGTTCTTCCACGGCTGCCGACGGCCGACGGGGCACTTTTATTCGCGTGTATATAATAAACTACTATTGAGGATGAACATTAGAGGGGCCTTTTTAGCTTCACGCCACACTCACAGTAATTAGTTCTGTCTAGAACAGCAATCATAACACTATATAAATCTATATATTTTCTCATATTTTATTTTAGATTATGTCAGTCGTAACAGCCTGTGTACAAGAACCAGACGATTTCTGAGCTTCAGGTCCCTTCTGTCTGAATGAAGGAAATGAAACACTAATAGTGAGTTAATGCTGTGAATGAAGTCACTGTGGGAGATGGATGAATAGCACAAAGTACCTGGATGCTGTAGCACAGGTTTTATTTAGTGTTGCCGGGCAGATTTTTCTTTTACTAACACGCTCATACAGGACCAAAAACATTTTTCTGGTACTTGTTAGATGGTACAGTATGCATAAGGAAGATGTGCTGTCCTCGGTCATAGAATTTATATATTCTGATTTTTCTTTTTTCTATTTTTTTTTTTATAAGATGCCTTTCTGAAACTTGCGCTCTTTGTGGTTTCTTTTGTTTTGTTTTTTTGTTTTGTTTTTTCTGTTCCATGTGCGTCTTTTTTTCTTGTAAAACCAAACTCGAGCAGTTTTGACCCTCTAAAGTGGCTTTAACACTGTTAACGGAGCCCGCAATGTAATTTTGGAATAAGATATTTTAAAGCAAAGAAATGAATGTAACGACATAGGCGACGGCGCATGTTTGTCCGGCAATGCATTCATTTGTTACAGTTTAGCTTTATTGTTACCTTTTCTGTTGAATCAGATTTAATTTTGATTTGTTTTTTTATCACTACATTGATTCCAAAATGTTAATGGGGGGGAGGGACACAGTGTAAACACTATTGTTTGTATTCGTTGTATTTTGCAGATGTTTTACCATCCGCTGGACTTTATTATTAGTGATCAAAGAAGAAAAATGCAGATGGTAAAATAAACATTTTATTTCTCTCCTTGTGGTAATACTTGTGTCAGTGAGTCTCATTGGATATTAATCACAAATGCCTTAAAGAACGTAATCCTACATGTTTTTCACATTTTTGTCATTATTCAACAATGAAATTTGATGTATTTGAGCAAAACAAAAAATAATTTAAAGAACATTTCAGCAAGTATAGTATAGTATAGACTGCTCTTCAAAAACATACCAGTCACATAAAGTTTGACTTGTATCACTAAATTGCACACAGTAGCCATTTCTAATTACATTTTCAAATTTATTTGTTGATGCACCTTTACTGAACAAACAGTGTAGAACAATTCTGACAACACATTTTTAAGGGTTTTTTAAACATTAATTTATTGTGACAATAATAAATCAAATCCTTATAAGAAATTAATCATATTAAGGACACAGAGCAGTCAGAGGCTTCTTCAGATTCCCTGTAATACAGACTGCTACAAGAGATTTAGGGGAAAAGAAGCATTAAAAACCATGGATACTATTTTATTTAAATTTTACTGTCGATGTATCATTTGGGGTCACTAAAGGTTTGACCTTGCGCTACATTGGCAGAAATGTAGTTTTAATGGTAAAGATTTTTCTCTTAAATTATCTAATAAAACTCAGGTTTTATCAGTGATTTATTGACATAGCACACACGACCAACTTCACGGTCTTAAAATGAGACGTCAGCCTTCTGCAGAGACTAAGCTCTCCCCTGCATGGGCGTCCTGGAGTGATAGGAATTAGACTGGATGTGTTAAGCTGGAGCTGTTCCTCTGGGGCTCCCTGAATTTCCTCTGCTCCCATGACTTCTGTCAGGTTTTTTTTTCCTTCCAGAGGCCTTGTCTTCCTGGGGTGAAAAGGTCAGTGATGTTGTGCAACTTTACTCTGCCCTGACTCCATGCTGAGTGTTAAAAGGTGAAAGAGGGGCCATGGCAATGGTAATACCTGTCAGAAGTAATAAACCAAACTGATTTGTGAGCTGCAGTCAGGAGAGCAGCGAAGTACTTTCTGAGGCGTGTGCAGACACTTTATGGGTCACAACAGCTGTTACAGCTGCAGCATGTAACTTTTATTTAAAAAATATATATTTTTCTGGTTTAAACTGTCACCATGTGGAGACAGAATGAGATGGACAATCTGAAAAAAAAAAATCAAGCTCCTCTGCTGCCTATTTGCGCATAACTTGAAGCATCCAATCAGAGCCTGCAGGTGGGCCTTAGTGCTGTCAATCATGGCCAAGTGCGGATGCTCACCCCTTTTTCTTGCTCTCTGCTACGCTACATCTTGTCCCCATCAGCAGAGTGTGTCCTGATTGCTAAGGCTAGTTAGCAAGGTCGATGACGTTGGTTAAAAGGTTTTGAGTAAAATAATATAAATACATTGAATTACTTACACCACTATTACATATGTATAAATTTTAGAATATCTCTTATGGTTGTATTCGTATTAATATATAGCACCTTAGATGGAGTAGCTTGTCAACAAATAAGCAATTTCCCCGTGGGGATCAATGAAGTACATTCTATTCTTTCTTCAACAGCACATTCACGAGGTTTATTGACAGTGCTAAGATGCTTCTCCTGGCTCTTTCTTTCTTAAAATGGCAATAGTAGCACAGGGAGGAGGTGGAGGAGCTTAATCTTTTCACATATCTGTCTGGTTTTATACTGACACAACATGGTAATTTAACAAATATGTAAAAAGCTCATAATTTCTAATAAAAGTTACATGCTGCAGCTTTAAATACAGAAAATACTGACAGCAAAAAATTGTTTTGGCACCCCCTCTATTGCAGCGCCCACTTTTTTGCATCAACTCGATTTGAGAGGGTTGTTCCACGTCCCGCTTCCGGTAACCTCCTGTTTGCTGTCTAGACGGAACCAGATTTCACAGAGAACGACCCCTCTTTGTAGCGACTAAATGAGACCAAGCATTGCCGCATGCAGGGACAAGGATAAATGCCTCGGCATAATTCTGTAGTCCCTCGACGACGAGTATGACTTTGCTGCTGTGCCCTCTCTGGTTGAGAACAGGGGTACACCTCCCCCCAGGCACGGGGGGCTCCACATCAACCAGGAAATACTAACCTTGTTTAATGGTGTAAAACTGAGGAGGGACAAAAGAGGGGAAAACATTCTCTTCTAATTGTGCGTGTCTTGTTGGGTGTTTTAGTCCGTCCCAGAAGGGATTAATTAAACGGTATAAGACACAAACTCTTGAGCTAAATGCAGTCCCTTAGTAAAACACACACACACGCTGCAGCAGTGTCACATGGCACAGTCGAGGCTCTGCATTTAGTTCTTGACTGTAGAGTTACTGAGAGATCTCAAACATCTGCGCCACAGCGTTCCTGTCAGGTGTCTGGAGTGTCTGTGATTTTAATGATACAGAGGAGCCGCTTTAACTAGCTGAGGAGAAACCGGGACTAACACTGCAGCGTGTCAGAATGACCAGAACAGGGATCGACAGAGGCTCAGCTGACAGAAACAAACAGCTAAATTACTTTTTATAGGTTTATTTTTGAGTAAAATTAACATTGTTCCTTCATTCTATGACAACATGTCTCTGAAATTCCAAGCAAATATTTATTAGAAAATGAGAAATGGTCAAAACAAAAAAGATGCAGTTCTGTCAGATTTCAAATAATGCAAAGAAAACAAGATCATATTCATTCAGAAACAACAATACTATTGTTTTAATTCAGAAATCCCCATTTGGTGGAATAATCGTGAGGTTTTCAGTGCAGTGAGTTCTTCATTTTTTCCAAAGGTGAGTAGAGTAGCATTACATCAACCTATTTTGACTCATGTAAAAGTAAAAAGTAACTCTCTTAAGAAATTAATCAAGTAGGATTAATACAAGCCTGAAGTACTGAGCAACTGATCAGAACATCTGGTTGAATATTTAAAGGGGCAGTATTTTGAATTTTCCAAGCACCTACATGTCACAAATAACTATGTTGCCTTCAATTGTTATAAAAATAAGGCTTTAAAGACGTTTGACTTTGTAATTTAATGCTTTGAAATTGGGCCTCTGTCTCTTTAAAAACTCCTTTCTGAAACTCCATCGTCAGGAAGCCATCACAACGTCCCTCCTCTATCAACCTTTTAACAACATTATTTAACAATGTTTATCAGCGTTGCACTGAGAAGTAGCTCAAATAATAAGCTCACCGGCGCACAAAATGTTAAAAATCTTGGAAACTGCAGGTGCTGCACCTCGAAGGTGTTTCACACAGCTGAAAATGCCAACACAGATTTGTGTAGATGGGTAAAACTCTGAATCAGGCCCCATTTGAAAAATGTAAACCCACCAACTAGCTCCACTCTTTTACATCCATTTAGAGAATTTTTGCCCCAATATTCTTTACCGAATTGTTGTAATTTAGCCAATGTTTAAAATTTTTAAACATTAACAGCCTGTTTAGTGGTATCTGCAGCATCTATACTTAATTTATGTCCAGTTTTTAAATAGCCTGCTCCAGGCTATTCATTGTAGTTTTTTATGTATCTTTGCCTTTTGAGTCATGGAAGCTACTTTCCCCCAGTCTCTTTCTCATCGACTTAACTGGGTCATGATGTGTTTCTTTTTTAGATCTTTTGGCCTACTTCATTCTGTCGGACAGGTTCTAATGACTCTAAAAGTCCAGTAGTAATCAGGCTTTTGTGTGTTTTTAATTGACGTTTTAAATTAGTAACCTACTTGTTAAGGTAAATCATGAATTATTGTTCCACAGAGGAAATTTGTTTCCAACATGTGCATAACATAAATTGCAATGTAAACATTAAATATTAACCACATTGCATAGAATGCTTCACACAACCCACCATATTACACACATTCTTAAAGAACATCGGATCACTGGATGACACAATGTGCTGCTAAGATGGAAAAAAGCTAAAACATATCAAAATGTTATTGAAGGGTAAAGACAAAAATTCAAAACAAACAAAAAAAAAAACATTGAAAATGGATAACAGTAGCACACCTTAACATAAAAAAGTTTCAAAACTGGATTTGATCTTTACTGACTTTTAAAACCGAATCATAGTTTCATGTTATTTAACTTTTTGATGGTAGATTTGATTAAATCAATTCTTGTTTACATTTCGAACCGCCCGCACAGAATTGTCATACAGAGACTGTGGGTAAAGGTGATTTGTGACTTTTTTGTTTTCTTGAGATACAAGACCCAGAATGCTGGCCATCATGCTGGGAGAGAACTCAGGTTTATCTTTCCACTACGCAAAGTGATAAGGATGGTAAGTTTGGTAAAATATATATATATAGATATAGATAAACCTCCAAAGCTTATTGCTAGACAACTGCAGCTAAGAGTAGCATCTTTGGCTCATCAAGTCTGCACAACAATCATTAAATGTTATCTTTAAGCACTGTTCTACCATCACAAATGTAAATGTGTTTTAATCATAGTAGAAATGGCTAAGATTATGTTTTGTTGGGGATAAAAAAATACTTCTATCCTTTCAGTCAATTAGACATAAAAAGAAGTGTTGAGTTTTAAGCCTAGATTTGAAGAAAATGTGTTTTTCAGCGTCTTTGTGGTTTTCTGGAAGTTTGTTCCAGATTTGTGGTGAATTGCTGATCCTTATACATTTATATAGAATTGATCAAATTCAACCTTGAGCGAGTTTTACATGCATTAACAGCAGGAGAGATGGTAAGTGAGGCACTTCTTAATTCGGGATTATCTTTTCCCCCGAACAAAGACAAATTAAAGGTTGGATTTTTGGAAATTGTTCAGTGTGAGGATATGCTACCGTAGTAAAATATTTTTGCACACCTTTTTCAGTTGCGCAAACAATAAGGGGGGCAAAGTAGTACCGAAAAATGTTTAAATTGAGCATATTTTTAACTGAAAAAGAGAGATCCTTGAATATATTTTTAAATCAAATGAAAATTTAGGTCAGACTATGTTGCAGCATGTTGGAAATCCCGTCTGTCTCATTTCTGTCCACTCTCAGCAACACTCATCTTACCCAGTTCGGTTTGTCATTTCTGATGTAACCCTGAACTGTAAGAGGTGTCAGTAACCATAAATGGCTTTAGCATTCTGATGCTGTCTGGTTTGTTTTCTGACAGTCTGTGTAGCTTCAAACGGACAATTTATAGGACAATATGTTGTTTCAGGGTCACGTACAGTAGCAACGCTGACGTTTCAGATAATGAATCTGAATGTAATGTAGGTCAGTCCAGTCAGACGGTGCCACAGGGTTTCAATAAGCTTTTCTATATCAAGCAGATACCAGAAAAACACGACAAAATGACAGGAGAAACAAAATGTGATGTATTTAGATGAAGCAACTTCCTTTGTGAGTTTCATTACAGCGCGGCACAGAAAACACTCATGGAAAGTTCATGTATTCATGATTTTTCTCAAAGCTATAGATAAAGAAAAGAAGGGCTAATTACACTTTAAAAGGCTGACATACAAAGGTGTAACACCGAAATGTTTTTACTGAAACAAACAGTTGCTTGTGATGAGACTAGATGTTTTTTTTTTAATTATTTTGTTTTCAAGTCTGATGCACGACTCACATTTTTGTATAAAAATAAAATGTAAAAAATTGGTACATAATTTTTATTCAAAATATTGATTTAAATAACATTTATTTTGATGTTTAAGTCTAAAAAAAACTAATAAATATTATCCATTTCACATAAAAAACAACAGTAAGCAACATTTCCGACAATCACTGAGAAGAGTGCTAAATAAATTACATTTCTAATTTGTTTTTATTGTTTCAATTAGTCAAGAATTGCATAAAAATATAAGTACTTGTGATTTAATCTTCTAAGAATGAAGCTTGCCTTTGATATCTTTTCCCCAGCCATATCACAACACTGTGCTTCTATTTTTTATTGTTAAAATTATCTTTTAATTTAATTTGTTTTATGTCTTTACTTACTCTTTTTGTACTGGAATAATTTGGGTTTAGTTGCATGTATATTTACTTGGTTGCAGTTTGACAGTTGAGCCACTAGATGGCACTATAATTGAAAACAGAAGCAGCAGATGGTTTGATATCAGTTGAACAGTTAAGAAATGTGAAATTTTCTACCTATTTTGTGAACACATTATTATATATTTTTGCTTTCATACTTACAGAGCAAACTTCCACAGTTGCTTCTTAGCAAGCTAGTTGTTCTGGTAGACACGGGGCAAAAAAAAAAAAAAACAACTCAATGTCTGGAGTTGCTAAACCGCTGCTCGTCTAAAATGCAAAATACTTCGTGTGTGGAGGAAAACCAAACTTACACGTCAACCTGAACACACCGAGGGAGGAAACTTTTTTCAGCAGGAAGAGACAATCTGCTGGATACATCAAAAGGCATTGACCTTCCACTAGGAACCACCCTAAATACTCAGCTCATGTGTTCGAATCCAACTGAGAACCAGAGATTGAAGAATTATGTTGACTGACCCAAACCAACCGACGGCTCCGGCTCTGCGGTGAAGGTGTGTGACCTCAGACTGCCGCTTCGGCAAGCATCATTACCTCCAAATCACACATAGATCCACTGAATGACCCAAGACACATTTCAATATCTCCCATTGATCTTAGACCAGCGAGGTGTCTGCCTCCTGGGTCCACTTAGTACTAAGTCCAATAACAGTTAGGACAACTGTTGGCTAATGGAGAGGCTTATGAATGCACCCGTCTGCCACACTTTGTCTTCCAGTCCCAGCTCCCCCCACCCTCTTTCTTCTCGTCCTCTTCATCCTTCAGCGTTTTTTTTGCATTAAACCCTCGATGAACACTCAGCACAAGTCACATTATTGCACATATGAGATTAATTTACTCCCTGCAGAACACAGAGTGATGTTATTACAGGAAAATCATTGTCCCTCTTGTTGTTCTCTGGGGCTGCGCGGGGTGTATGCACATCTGCTCTCATAATACAACTGCTGACCTTGCTGTCAGAGAGTGAGGCATAGAGAGGTTGCAGCGAAAAGGTTGCAGCCGGCCGCTTTGTTATCGAAGCTTTATCAAGCCGCTCGGACCTCTTGCAGACGTGTGACATCAGACTGCGGGTCAGCTGGCCGACCTCAGCTGAGAAAACGCCGGAAAATGTCGACGGAGGATGATAACCTTCTGAGGTTACAGCGTTCATTCAGTCTCAAGAGTACAACGCTGTACTTACCCACTCTTCTAAGAAAATTTGACATAATTGCTACAAAGGATTTCTGTCTTCTTCGAACACTAATTTTTGTTAGATCCTTTCTTCTCTCAAATTACAATATACCTCCTAGGTGACCTTTTGACCTCTTGTGGAGGACATGTCCATACAACGAGTGGGGGAGGGAGACAGAAAGACTCCCTTTAACCCAGTGAGGGTGTCCTCTTTTGTCCTCTCGTTTTTCTGTGAACTCAATGGGAAGTCAACAAAACAGAGAGCAAATGCTAAACAAGGACATGCAGAGAGGGGAAAAGGTTCAACGTCCTGTCAAAAATATATTTTCAAATGTGTAAAATTTGAAGATTTTAGAACAAATAACATTTTATTTTGGCTCAATGTAAAGAGATATCTGAAGTACATATAGTAGAAAAATGTGTTTTTGACACATAGTTTATATTTTTTTGTATGACTGATACTCATGCTTGATTTGTTTTATTTTCTTTTTCAGAGGACAATGCAAATGAATAAACATGAATAAGTCATGTAAGTACACCAGATTTATCCAAAGAGAAGCTTGTTCAAGCTTAAAGTTGGAAAATCAGTTGGATTATTAGCAATATGACTGGGTAATTAGAATAATAATTGTTATTATTAGCTGAAATACCAGTACTACTACTGCGACTAATAATAATAATCATCATTAGTGAGTAATCACAAGCAATACAGCTATTTGACATTTAAACTACACATTTATGCTTAATGTGGTCATGTAATGCAACCCTTGAATCTATTATAATATATATAGAAAGAGAGGGGAATAGAGCATAATAGAATAGAATAGAATAGAAATAGAATTTATTCTATGAAATTCTAGAGTAATAGCAGCATCAGGTATAAAGGTTCAGATAAAAAAGTTTGTAAAGTGTTTAAAACAAGATATAAAAATCAGGATTAACAGTGAGAAGAACAGTAGTAATAAACATATTTGATACAAGACTAAAAATACTGTGTGGTTATTACAAATAAAAGTTAAAAATATTCAAGGGATGTGGATCCTGAGTTGGATCACTTCTCCAAAAAAAAATTTTAAACACACATACACACACACCCACACCCACACACCCACACACACACACATATATATATATTTTTGTCAGTATTTTATACAAGTTTAAAATACTGACAAAAAATATTGCAACAACATATTATTTAGGTATTGAGTTGCTTTTAAAAAAATTAATTCCCATCTTTTAACCTAAATAGCTAAATCAAACTCCTTAGTTTCTGTTTTCAATGTTTTTGTTTTGTGCCCTCGCCCCCTTTACAAAAGTTTCTGGAAGCGCCCCTGGTGCCTCTCCGCTCTGCTGGAGGGGAAAACTCCGGCGTCTCAGACCGTGCCAGACAGACAGACAGGAGGACCGACAGACGAGAGACACCCCCGCATAATTTCCGTCAGCCGGGTGACGTCTCTGCCTCTCAGCCCGTGTGCAGTGTGACGTTACGGGGCTGTAGTGGAGCCTCTATCTGCATCTTGTTGACGGTCCGCCAGGCTTTTCCAGTACTGAGAAGACCTCGGAGTGGAGAGGACGACGCGGACGTCGTTCAGGCAAGTGATCGCTACTACGAATAATAATAATAATAATAATAATAATAATAATGATGATGATGATAATAATGACAATAGAAGGACATTGAGTTTTTAAAACAGGTCGGTTAAAGCGGGGTTTGTTGAAGCGGAATACGGTTTGTAGTTAACGGTCGGTTTTGCTCCGTTCAGCCGCCGCCAGCGGAGAGGGTGAAGCTAATCTCCTTTAGCCTCCCGTATCGCTCCCTATCAGGGGGGAGGTGAAGCCGCTGGAATATTAGCGCTGGGTTATCCTCCTTATCGGTCACTATGCTGGGGTAGCTCGTCCTAGTGAAGCGCCCCGGTGTGAGTCGGTCGAATCGGACACCGTGGTGTGTGTCAGCCAGCTGGACAGAGCCCGGCGGGTCAGCTTCATTTAGCCTGTCCGAGCTCCATTTAACTGAGAATAACCTGGAAATGGACTCCTTCCCAATCAGTTTTCATTTATGCTTATTTCTCTTTTAATAAGCCAACAGGCAATTTATTCCAGAGTCTTCTTCTTCGCTTTAAATCTTTTGTAAGAACGAGTTCACAGTTCCGAATGTGGAATATTCTTAGTCCTTTTTCCGACCGCAGCGCCCGTCCGATAAACGCCGCGGTCGGAAACCCAACCGTGCCCTCAGCAGATCGGCGTGCGCCAGACCAGACTGTAGCGTAGACAGTGAATGTCATTATCAGCACTGTCTGCATACCAGAGCCGAGCCAGAGGAGAGCAGCTACAGACTGAGGAGGAGGGGGAGAGCAGGGGCATTACGCGGTGTCCTTGCAGTAAAAATGATACTATAAGTGGAGGGAGTGACATTAAAGGAGATCAAGTTTACGAATTTTTGCGAGGCTTCTCATGCTGTTGGAGTGAAGCTCTGCGGGCGATGCGCTTTCTGCCGTAAATTAATGGATCATAATGAACCAAGGCTGAAGTTAGCATCCGATTCGCAGCTTCAATAAAGGTCCATTTCGCCGCATTAAACGAATCTGGTCAAGCTTTAACTTTAAGGGGGCGATTTTGAAAAGCGTCATGTTTAAATTTTGATCCCCGTAGACAGGTGAAACTTAGAAATGATTATGAAAATGCTGGTAGTCCTCAAGGGCCAATATCCTGCATGGTTTAGATGTCACTTTGGTTCAAATTAATGGTTCATAACCAGAGGACACCCGCCCCTAAGGACCGGAGCTGCGCACCCCTGCTGTATTCAACTAAAAAAACAAGTCAGAATTAGCTTCTATCACACTGTTTTTGTTGTTTTAGTTTTAGTCAACACCTTAGGTGATTCCCATCTTGAGAACAATAACACCCAGACAACTCAAACCTGGGTAGACTAGATCTAGACTAATGAGATATTCTATAAAATTCAATTTGTGATTTCCAGAACTTCTATTTCTAAAACTTCTACTTCTGTTTTGTTTGTCAAAGTAAAAATATCTGCAATTTGAAGTCATTTTTTGCTTCTTCAATGTTCATGATAGGGATAAACTTGAAAATAGTACCGAGATAGGTAAAATAGACAGAGATGATAGACAAAGATACAACAAAATTATGCAGTCTAATAACTAATTCTATAAAATACAGTTTTTGGTTTGGAAAACCTTTATTTTGTTTGGAAAAATATATAACTTTGTGTTTGTTTCACTAGCTTACTGTAAATATGGGCCGCAGTGTAAAAACTACAATAGCTAGATATTTCAAATCTGGACAGAAATGCTCTCAATCATCATATTGTTATTTGTTAAATCTATGTTCTATTTGTAAAATATCAAAAGGCTGATTTTTTTTTTCAGAACACTTTTTACTTCTTCATGCCTGGATAAAACTGACCACAATGAAAAGCTAGGCGACGAAGAAGAAAACAAGCTTTAAAGTGGTGCTTTTCCAATTTGGGTTTCATCAGGTTAATTTCACGCATTGTAATCGTCCTTCAGTCAAGTACCGACTTGAAAACTTTAGATTGGGTGTCAACTTCAGCGTCATCAAAAGAGTGCTGAGAAGGTGGCTCCTTGTAGCCCACAAATATTTCATATTAAAGCTCCTACACACATCAACATGCTTAGACTTGGAGAGAAAAAAAAAAAAGGTATTTCCGTTTTCCAGAACGATGCAAACTCATAACTCGTGGGACAATGATTAATTGATCATTAAGTTGTAGTGCCTTGTTTTCCGCTCTGTTGCTGAACTTTCTATAATTTCTGCATTTTAAATTGTGAACACCAGATTGTAATTATTCACCTTGATATCGCGGAACTTTTGGCACGTAAGAAACTGCAAGCCTTGCTAAGTTGTAGCTCCTTTATCAGTCGTTTTTCACTGGTTTGGAAAGGACACTTTTCATTTGCAAAGTTATTTTTCACTCAAAAAAAAAGGCAGGGCGGTAGACGATTTCGCACTGTCGAGTCTTGGTAAACTGGTTTGTTAAAATTCTCACTTTGCGCTTGAGAATTTGGTTTGAAACCCTTTGGTTGGACTGCCTGATGTAAATTTTCTCCTTTGTTTGTGTGAAGTGGGTTAATGGCCATTTGGTTCAGTGGACCATGCTGGAAGCCTCTGACCTCTGTCGCCCAAAGCAGAGGCAGCATAAAACATTACACTCTTTGTGAACCTTTACTGCTCTGAAACAATTTTCAATTATATGTTTATCAGGAACAGGATGTATAGTGCCTTTGCATGAGCAAAAACTTCCTAAAATGTATATTACTAAAGTAGTGGTACCATGAGGTCAATACATGGTTTTCAAGTATTTTTACAAATTAAAGTTTGAAGAGTGCAACTTCAGACTGAGGTGGAAGTTCATGACTCTAAATATGCAGCCAGAGCGACAATGAAGTGGATTAGATCAAAGTATAACTGTGTCGTAAAATGGTCCAGTCAAAGATTTGCAAAGTAATGGCTGAGGTAGGTATTCAATGTAAATACCTACAACCCTTTAAACACAATTTTTTACATCCCTTTACTTTATGTATCTCATTGAATCCCTAATAAACTCCAGTGAAGTTTGCGTAAAGGATGTAAAGACGCTACAACGTATAGAGTTGTCTTTTCTAAACTACCTTTTTTGTTCTTTTGTGTGTAGACAGCGGATCAAAACCTAGAGACCTTCCGGAACCATCATGCATGTGTGCAGCTACCAGAAGACTTTCATTTAGTAAAGACTGGAGGGGATAAAACGGAAACCAGGAAAACAAGGAACAGACGACAGAAGAAAAAGCGAAGGACGATAATTCCCATACTTGGACATGGCCAGCACCCAGACCAGTTTGAAAACCCCTTTTAAAGACTTGACCTCGTTTAAGGGCAACATGAAGAGGCTGTACAGGGAGCGAATGGAGGATGCGCCCATCAAGAAGCGAGTGATGGCAGAGATCAATTTGAAGAGGCGCGGTTTGGACTCCCTCCCGAAACTTCCCAAGGTGAAGAAGGAGCTGATGGAAGATCTGGCCCATGAGGCTGAGATGGACGCCGAGGCCCGGAGCGAACTACACATCGTGGGCTCCGTGAAAGCCCTGGACCTGAGTCCTGGTCTCAAACACACGCTGGCTCAGTTCACCCTCAGCAGCCAAAGCTCCCTCGGTGGCCCGGCTGCGTTCTCGGCCCGAACGGGCCACGAGAGTTCTCCTGCGGGACTGCCGCCCCTGCCCTCCCCGCCTGTTCTGGGCGGAGGCCCTCTTCTGGTTCCCTGCGACAGCTCCACCGAACTCACCCACTCCCTGCTGGAAGGAGAGTCCATCTCCTGCTTCGTGGTCGGCGGCGAGAAACGGCTCTGCCTTCCTCAGGTGCTGAACTCGGTGCTGCGGGACTTCTCGCTCCAACAGATCAACACCGTGTGCGACGAGCTGTACGTCTACTGCTCCCGCTGCGACGCTGAGCAGCTGCACATCCTCAAGGTGCTGGGCATCCTGCCGTTCAACGCTCCATCCTGCGGCCTCATCACGCTGACTGACGCGCAGCGGCTGTGCAACGCCCTGCTGCGTCCCGGTGCCGCCCTCCCCACCGACCCCAGCGGCAAACGGTTATCCCAGGGCCTGTTGAAGGAGAGCGAAGCCAGTTTCCAGGTGGAGCATCAGTGTCTGGGCAAGTGTCAGGGCCTCTTCGTGCCCCAGTTCTACACCCAACCCGAGGCCCCCTGCATCCAGTGCGTTGAGTGCCAGCTGCTCTTTTCGCCACAGAAGTTTGTCATGCATTCACACAAGTCACCTGATAAGAGGACCTGCCACTGGGGCTTTGATTCGGCCAAGTGGCCCTGCTACCTGCAGCTAGCCAGGAAGTACCAGGGGACTCCAGAGGAACCCAGACTCAAGCAGCTGCTGGACGAGGTCAAAGAGAAGTTCCACTATCAGCTCAAGAGCTCCCTTGACAAAGTAAGTCAGCATTGTTTGTGTTGTGTTAACTCTTCCTCTTATCTCTTAAAAATCCTGCTTTTCCTCTCACTCTGTCACGGCCTGAATGAGGCCAACTTGTCATTGAATAGTTCTCAGTGTGCCTCATTGATTCTTGAAATAGCTAGCTTCCAGTCTTCTTCTATCAGTTGCACCTTCCGCATTGAAGGATGTGCTTGTTACTGCAACCTGGTTAGATGAGATCGGATTGCTGGTTGGATCTTAGAGTTTCTGACCAATTGTTCAAGGTGAAGATTGTCATGCTCTGGTGGGTAATCTAATAATAAAAAATGTATATTTTTTTGTGTTGGGGGATATATGTTTGTTTTTTCTGGAGTGTGTCCTGTATGCAGTCCCTACAGGAAGTTGTGATGTTGCAATCATGACGACTAAAGCAAATTCACTCATCTGCAAGTTTTGCTCGGACTTTCATTTTCACCATTCATCTTCTGCACATCTGACAAATCACCTTAACATTTTCACCATTTCCTTCTTTTCTGACCAATCACTGCAATTGCGCTGAATTTCGACCAGTCCCCAATAGCCATCCTTCTAATTTTTTCATTTTCTGTTTCACAACATCTCTTGAAAGCTGACCCTGGAAGATAAAAGCATGCGTGTAACATTTACCTTTTTTTGTTTGGTTGTTTTGTTTCAAAAACCATTTTGAGATGTTCTGTAGGATTTATTGTTTCTTCTTCTGCACTTTAACAACTCCTCAGGACATAATTGTATTTTTACCGAGGGTGCTATTTCAAGAATGTACTTGAAAATGTGATTTGTACTTTAAATATGTTAAAATCCTGTCTTTTTTTGGGAGATTATGTGCCGCAATTTTAACTTTTAGGCCGCAACAGTCTCCCTCCCAAAAAACATGGCTGCCTGGAGGGACTGTATATGTGGCTGATTTATTAGGCTGAAGCAGACTGCCTTATGGTCAGTGTTTTCTTAAACCAGTGTTGACACAGAGTGTGTCTGAGTCCCGGGACAGGTGGTGACAGCTGCTTCACCAGGTCTGATCAGACCTAAGTTAGTCCAGCTGGCTACAGCTGAGGAGGAAGTGCATCATTTGTCCCCTCAGGGGTCACCTGCAGGTCAGTGGGAATGGCGCTCAACAAAAGGTTCGGCATAGGAGGTTCAGGGATGCCTGAATAGAAATGCTGCTCCAGTTTGCCTTCAGTAAATTGGAACCTCTTTATTCATACGTGTCTTTGCAGTTAAAAAATAGCATAATGCTCCATAAACAAGCTGATTTTGAGTTTTTTTTTTTTCAATCTAAATTTTTTTTCAATCAAAATTTTTTGTCTGGAGTAAGTGTTTCTTGGAAAAAGGAAACTATCTGCACGCAAAAGCTATTTTTCAGAGTCCTTTCACCTGGAGGCCAAACTGAAATTGGTTCATTGAATTTCTTCAGCTCATCTCTGAGGCTCTGAATTGCTTGATAGTTTTCCTTATTTTCTTTCTTCTTGCTGCGGGTGGGGGAAAAACACGTCAATATATGATCAAAGCCACAAGGCCAGCAAGTCTATAAAAAAGTCAACAGTCACTGAGGGAAAAGCTGTAGATTTTCTCCCCCTGCCATGAAGTGGTTTATGTCTCCTGACCTGCCTTTGACCACAATGGGACCCCTCCCCACTCCCTCCCGTTTCATTCTTGTATTGTTTCTGGATGTTTTTGTCTGTTCGCTGCGGTTTGTTCATGCTTTGATGCACAAATGGAGATAATTTTTCCCCTTATAGTCAAAGCAAAACCAACAACCCTCACTAACACGGTTTATTTGTCACCTTTCCTAACAAAGCGGCTGCTTATGTGCGCAGAGATGGACTCCAAAACAAACACACAAATGCTTGTGTGTTTGGGAAACAGACAAACGATTTCCCTCTTCCGTGTCTGGTTGACTTGGAGCGTGTGGATGCGGCGGAAACGCCGTCTGCTGTCTCGTCTCGCATCCTAACCGCATTCCTGTTCCACCCCTTTCCCATCTCTCCGACTCGGAGGTTTCTTCTCAGAGGTTGGGGAAAAAAAATACTTTTTATTACCGCGACGGAAATGCACTCAGTGAACAACAATGGACCCAGGCGACAAAAGCACCAAAGCATCTGTAATGTCATGTTGGATTATAAGTCCTAACATCTCTGTGTGCTTTTTTTATGTGTCAGACGCTGTCGCTCCATGTACGTGCTTGTGTGTGTGTGTGTTTGTGTGTGTAAAGAGCAGATAATTGGAGGCCAGTGTGACACATTTTTCGTCTCTCTGTCTCACACTCTGTCAGGCTCTCTGGAGCCTGCGTCTCACCACAGTTCGAGGTGCTGTCTCTTCTCCGAGGTGGTTTCCACACTCTTTCTCTTTAACGTCAGTGCTAGTGACGGCGTTTTACCCCACTGTGCCCTTTTCAAACTTTAGTTTCATTAGAAACCTCCAGAATCACTTATAGGCTTTCCTGGTTCCTCTGCTTCTGTTAGGAAAATCCAACTTCAATTTAAGTACACTTATTAGTTTATCAAAGTCATATGCGGGATAATGCTAGGTACCGTAACAATCTCTTTAAAAATAATTGTAAATAAAGCAATTTTTAATGCATAACTACTTTTTTTTTAAGATGACCAGTATTAGAGGCCTTTATTGGTAATCTTTGACATTATGTATTCCTTCAATTATAAATAGGACATCAGACAGACGGCCATTTCTTTCAGCCTGCAGGCTGGATGAGGAGCCATGTTTATCTTTCCCTCACACACAGTGAGCAGCATGGTAAACGAGGTAAAGAGTGGCATCACCATAAGCAATATTAGATGCCTTGTTTAGGAGTGAAGCCATAAAAAAGCTGTTGCTGTCCTACCACCACAAACGTAACTGTGTGGTTTGCTAAAGACTACTGGGATTTTAAATTAGCATTAGCATTTGGTCAGATGAGATTATGGCTGAAGCGATTAATTGGATTAAACGGACTAATCTTGATGAATCAGTTGTTGAAATAATCGTCATCTAATCTCTTAATAGATTAATTAACTGGAATGTACAGGCTAAAATAATGATGTTTGCTGGATGAACAACAGATTCAGAGCAGGAGTTAAATCCTGAACTACTTAGGTGGCAGTTTTACCTTCCTCGAGTTCAAATCAACAGATTAATCCTACACTGTAGAAAAAGCTGAGCTTTTCACATGCTGCTGATAGAAGTATTTTTTTAGCTGGAGATGCATCCAGCTTGTGCTACAAGAAATTCTGTTATTGCCTCTTATGCAATAAAATATTTATTTTATTAATAAATGAGTTGAATCATTTGCTTAATTGGATTTTTAATGTGTTTCTGATACTATATGTGTGCCAGTTTTTGTGTGGTTAATTGTACGATTAATGACTGAATTGATAGAATAATCGATTACTTAAATTAAATATCAGTTGCAGCAATGTTTATTTTCTCTCATCTTTACCGGAGATGCCAGTCAATGTGTCTATATTCAGAAACGTACGAAGTGACAAGGGGGCATGTTCCTGGAGAGATTCCAGCCTGGAAGTCCTCTAGGAAGCAGGTGATTTCCGACATTAAAGGATGATGACACTCAACCCGCCTCCGCCCCTCCCCTTCTCTTGAGAGCGGATGTATGAGTGTATAAAAGGTCAATAGTTAGAGAACAAGGTGACCCAGCAGTGTCCCGCTTTACTCAGTCACAATACGGCGTTTCCCCTCCCATGGCAGTGCGATCTGCGCCTGCACATGTGCGTAAATGAGAGGAAACGAGGAGGACATGTCGCTCAACCCCGAACATCCTCCAGACTCTTGGTGTCCAGCCGCCTCCACTCGACTGGCTGTGTGACTCATTTTTTCCATATCCCAGTGGATGTGAACAGAAGGCCAGCCATGCATACATCCCTGCGTTCTGGTTCATGCCTTGAACATGAACTCCCTTTTCCCATAAGCCCTTACTGACACACGACGTCAATGTGCACATTTACTAGCGAGACGAGCTGAGACGCACACGAGTACAGATTTTTTTTTTCTTCTCTCTTCAGTGGCTAGAAAGTCCCACATTCTGTTGAGAGTGTTTGGTTTTTGGTTTAAGTAGGTGCATTTAAAAACTCCAGGACCTGTGCTCTGTAAATGGTGCCTTGTGCCTGGAGGCCCGGCTGGCCCGTCTGCAGATCCCTGCTGTGTAAATAAAATTTGCTTGACGGACGCCATGAACAGACAGCAACAGCAAGCCAAAGCCTTATTAAACAGATTATTTTGGTACTCCACAAACAATGGGCTCATTTTGCCCACATGAGCCTGTGAAAGTGGCTTAGACTCAACAGTCAGACATCAGGTGGCGTCATATTTTATTTTCTTCTTTCCTTTATTTGGTTTCCAAAGAAGACAGGAAGTAACAGAGCAAATTCAGATTTGAGGTTTGCTTTGTTTCCACCTTGCTGCATCGGTTTTAGCTAAGCAACGGGTAACAAAAAAAAACAAAAACACAACAAACATTTTGTGTCACTTTTTTATTTTTCTTAGAGTCTGTGCATTCGGTTTCACCTGATACGTGAGGCGTATCTTTAAAGTGTCTGTGAGCGAAACCCCTGACATGTGTTGCTTATTTGCCCTGGCCTTGTTTTGCAGCGTCTAGCTGGCCCAGAGTCAGAGGAGTCAGACGGAGGGAACAGCCTTCCCTCTGTCTGTCTCCCCCGGCCGGGCTGACACAGAGGCTGCGGCACAGACGGCAGACAGCTGCATCTCTCTCTCTGGCTTCCTCTGTTTGCTATTTGGAAACCAGTGACTTCATTACCACAGAGCAGCGCAGCTGTAGTCTCTGGCTGGCTCCTGGGCAGTCTGCTTCGTCTGCCTCTCTGTCATGCTCGTATCTAATTGGATTTTTGCAAACATGCTAATTAGGCGAGGGTCGCATTGAGCTTCTCACAGTATGATAACCTTAACTGGAACTATCACAGTATTTACACAAAAATTGAAAAATAAAATCAAGTTAATTTGACTTGTAGTGTGAAAACCAGGGCTGTTCTCTAAAAAGCATAAGAATTAGCTTTTTGTTGTAGCATAAACAAGATATTTGAGTTTGGTTTCATTAGTCCACTGACTAATTATGTGTTGTGTCTGATTATGTGTTTGATTACCCAGCCTGGTGTTAGCAGCTTAACACAAGCCACCAATAGCTCACCACCTTTAGCTTAGAGTGATTAGAGTTCCAACCCAAGCCTGCTTAATTTGAAGCTAAGCAGGCTTCAAATTAGCTCATTATGGTCATCCGTCATCCGCTGATTTCTGATTGAAAGGACTGAATCATTAAAACTTGTGAGGTTTAACTTTTTAAACCCCAGCTTTTTAAAAACACAGTGTTTTGACAGCCATAAACATGATGGTAACCATTCACCATGTTGTTGCTGCTTTTCCCTTCCCTCTAATCACCATTTTTCTTTCAAAAGTTTTATCTTCCAACATTCGGTTTGCAATCCTTCGCTCATCTCCTTCCTCCCTGGTGCACATCGTATCTCTGAATGCCTCCCAGACTCCAGTCGGCTAACAGTAACAAAGTAAGCAGTCAAATAACCTGATAAGTCGATCATTACATAAGCAATAAGACCACTTGTGTGCGTCTGCGAGGCAGATGGGCGGAAAGGCCAGCGGTTATTGATCAGATCTGCAGCCTCAATGGATGTGACAAGATGCAGATGACACGAAACAGAGAAGGAAGAAGAGAGGAGGAGTGAAATGAGAAAAATAGGAGAGAATGTAGGAAGAAGGGAGGGAAAGAGTTGGGGAGGTTAAGTCACCGCAGGCTAGTTTAAATGTTATTCAGTCACAAACAACTCCTCACTAGCCTCGTCCACATCTACTCGGTTCTTACTGGAAGAATTGGGGCCCAGCTCTCCTCTCCCCTCCAGTTGAAAATTAACCTCTGCAGGACCTGAGCTGAATCTCCAATCTGTCCGATAGCAACCCTCCGGGGTGACCAATCACATGCTCGCCACCTAACAACCGGCACACAGACCCACATTTTGGTGTTTCTCCTACTAAACACAGAGCTGCTGGTGTTGAGCAGAGAAACCTATAATCTCAACCGACTGTAGTTTGCTTGGTAGGAGTGCTGATGGTTGTTGTGTGTGACCGTGCTGCCTGTTGCAAAGGACTGAGCGGTGCCCCTTGAGATGGGAGGAGCCGAGCCGAGGGGCCCTCTGCTGTGTCACCAGCAGGTCAGTGGCAGTATTACAGAGCTGTAAGCAGCTCGCTGGAAGAATGCCAAAGTCATTACTTCTGAGTTTTTGTCTTAAATAGACAATTCTGGAGTTTTAGGTTTCACATACTCAGGGGCCTCAGAACTGTTCAGGTCTTTACATGGTTTAGTCCAGGAGCAGCTCACAGTCTCTACATGATGGTAAACATGAAACATTTCTATACTGGTTGGTCATTTCATACCTCGGCCCGGTCACTGGAACCGAATAATTTTTTGCTTGATTAACTTGTTGAAAGACAGAATAATCCAATTGTTTTCTGACCAATGAATACAGGATACGTACTATTTTTATATTCTTTAGAAAATCTTAATAAAAGATTGTCCTGGCTGAAACTACTCTTCAAGATTTTTATTTTTTTTCCCATTGATGTCAGAACGTTTTCTCTAGGGGAATGTACTGCACATAATCGAAGGAAAATGTACTGGAGGTTTGATGATAGATGTTGTATTTTTTGTATGCAGTAGAAAATGCACAAATTGCAAGAGAATCCTCAATTATGAATCAAAGTGCATACTTTTTGTTGGAGCAGTTCTTAGTTTTGATGCATTTACTGAAGGGTAAAAAAGAATCTGAATGTTCTAATTCTTATTTCTGCCTGATTTGTTAAATCCTCTTCACTTAAATCTACTTATCAAAGTCAGAATATGAATAAACAAGCAGATAACATTATTGTAAAAGCAGTTGGAGCATGTGATTCATCTTTGTTTTAAACTTTTTTTGGTGTGGTGTATTTACTGAAGATTACACTGTCAGACTCTCGTACCAGCTCACGCTCACACTGAAGTGGGCTTACTTTTGAGCAGCAGAGATGGCTCTGTCTGTACACGGGAGCCTCTGCCAGGTCCGCCAACAGTCACACAGACTAAACAAACCTGCCAAGCCCCTCCCAGTCGTCCTTCAGGCTTTAAAAGTGGCCCAGACTGACGACTTGTTTGCATGTTTGCCTCGCCCTGTCCCGTCTCTCCCCTCCTCCCCTCGGGGCACCAGGCCAGTTTGTTGCTTCTAAGGAAAACCAGCCTGATAACAAATGAAATCAGCAGCAGTTCCATGTAATGAGCTACGAGTTCAAACAAGACTGATTGGTGGAGAAGAGATGCATCCGAGTGGCTCGCCTCTGTTGTTTTCCATGAGAACAGAGTGATGAGTCTCCGTATTAATTAATCGACGTGTTGATGAGAAGATTAGCCGTCCGCTGTCTGGTCTCCATGGGAGACAGCCATAGGAGCAGGTTGGTGTCCAGGCAGCGTGGGGAAATGTGCGTTTGCATTTGAAAGGCTCCTCCCCCTGGGAACGGTGATTAATGAAGACATAAACTGAGAAAACCAGAGACGAAGCTATCCACAGGAGAACCAACATATGCAGCTCACTCCAACTCCCTGTCGCTTATTTACCCCCCCAAGCCTTCCATCTCCCTGACAAGCAGATAAACAGGATATCAAAGGCGTGTCATAAGTCCCGCTGGGCCACCGCGCTGCACATCCACAACACATTAAGCCCAGCCACCACACGGATCAATTATGCATGTTGCAAACATGGGGAAACCAAGGGAAAAAAGAAGAGCTGCTCTATTAAAACGAATCCCCATCCATCCACTTTGCTGCTAATTTATCACCCCGTGCGGTAATGCCTCGCCATCTCAACATGGAAGTAATTCCGCTCGCAATGTTTGAGATTAGCTGGCCGCAGTCTTCCAGTCCGACGGCCACACGTGTTTTAATAACCCACAGTGGCAGCCGAGTTAAGTGTTTCCATGATCTGTTATTAGTTTCTGCCTCAAGTCTAGACGGCGAATAAAAACAGAAAGCCCAGCACAGCTCCAACCTGCTAAACTCGGTCTGCTTGGCCCCGTTAGGCTCACCTTTGCTCCACTAACTTAAACTTCAAACACCTCCCAACTGTTTTCTTCCCGTTCCACCGTCGGCAGTCTCTTTACGCCCATAAATCCTGATCTCACAAGGGGCTCTGAGTGATTTTGCTCGAGGCGAAACTGTAAAGGTAGCAACCAGGAAGCAGAAAGAAGGAAGGGACATTTTGCACTTCTGCCCGCTCCTCTAGTACTTTCAATCCCTCCGTTGCCAAATGGTGATGTTTATCTCATTGTTAATCCCACCTGCATCAACATTGCTCATGGGAGTCATCCGTCTCACTGATATTTCTTCAGGATATACACCGTGTTCCAAATTATTATGCAAATTGGATTTAAGTGTCATAAAGATAAAAAATTTTGTTGTGCTATTAAATTTATAGATGGTATTGTGTGTCAGGGTTTTTTGAATCACTATAATTAATTTCAAACAGCTGGACTGATTAGTTTGTCTGGTGAGTTCAATAAAAGAAGGATGTTCCACATTATTAAGCAGGCCACAGGTTTGAAGCAATATGGGAAAGAGAAAGAATCTTTCCACTGACAGAAATCATCAGATAGGATAGTGCTGTCTGACAAGATATGAGAACATTAGATATTTAACAAAAACTGAGGCGTTATCATCGTACTGCAAAGAGATTTGTGGCTGATTCAGAACAAAGATAAAGGCATAATGAGGAAGGTTTCTGTTAGACAAATTCACCGAAATAAGAGAGCAGCTGTTAAAATGCCCTTACAAAGCAGCAAACAGTTATTTGAAGCTGCTGGTGCCTCTGGAACCTCAAAGTGGAAGATCCTCCAGAGGCTTGCGATGGATGAACCTACTATTCGTTCTCCCCTAACCAGAGCTCACAAGCAGAAACGGTTGCAGTGGGCCCAAAGAAGGGGTCCTATGTTAACATGTAACTCGGTCTGTTAAGATGTTTTTGATTGAAATAGCTTTTGATTTTAGTACATAAGACCACTTAATGCTGCACATTCAAAGAATGACTGTTTGCAGTTCTTTATAATCCATAAATGTTTAGAAAATGTGTTGTGCATAATAATTTGGAACAGTGCATTTTGAGTTTTTCTATTTTTGAAAAAAATACTGCTCTCATGGGGAGCTTTGTTCAGTAAAATTTGATTTATACTGTAGTAGTTTATGACTTGAAAATTATACTGACCATCATTTGCATTGACCATTTAAGAAAATTTGAGAAAATACCACTTGCATAATAATTTGGAACACGGTGTACACGGTTTTCCCTCATTTCTCTGTGGAGATTGTAGCAGCTCAATTAGTTGCTGTAAATAGAGGCTTGGTTCTGCTTCTCCCTCTAGATAAACTCTATCACTAAAAAGTTTCTGATCTCAATATGCAGCTATGAGCTGTGAATGGTAACAGCTTGTTTGAAACTAGTAGTGGTGGTTCTGCACTATTAGTGGTGACTGTGTGTCAAAAAGTGTTATCGCAATGACAGTAAGTCTTATAAAGAGCAGTACAGCTGAAACAATTAATCAGATTAATTACGATAAATTGATTATTGAAATAATCAACTAATCTCTTAAATTGATTAATTGCTACCTGAAGTGTACAGACTCAAAAAAAAGTCAATTTCTGTCCAATTAGTAATTCGGTAATCCAAAAAATAATAAACAGATTAGCCCTACACTTCATTGATGAGTCAAGCAGAAAGGGCTAAGCTTGTCACGTGAAAATACTTCAGTGGTTAAATGTGGTTAATCATCAGACTAATCAATAGAATAATTTATTGCTAAAATAATTAATTGCGTTCATTGTTTGTTGCCTGTTCCTTGGCTGCAGCCTTGCTGCTGGAGAAACTTGGCTCTCAACAGGGTCTTATTACCCTTGACTTTATCCTTCGCAGAGCGCAGTTTGCCTTGTGGTTTCTTTTTATTTTTACAATCTGGCTACAGTTTAACCAGTTCCTGTGACATGTGCGCATTGTAATTCCAGACACCTGATTTGTCATCGCTATCAAAATGAACTGGCTGAGACACATCCTGATCCCCGATGAGGCCATCCGTGCTGTATTTCTTCGTAAGACTGACTCATGTTGAAGGGGATCTAGCAGTCAGTCTAACGATGCAGATTTTTTGGCAGGGTTGCCTTTTTTTCCTTCCTTTTTTATTTGTCAGCTGCTCTGGCAGACAGCCATCCCGCCTCGTTTTCTGTTCAGCAAGGCTGTGCACCTTATGGGAGACGGAACGTCCTTGTCATTACTGTGACGTTGGAACGCCATGATGACCCGCCAGTCGCAGGAACCCTTCAGAAGTCGCAGACCGCATCTCTTCCTAAATGTAGTCAAGGGGTCAGACAAACAAATATTGAATAAAATGCAGCCACCAGAAGATACTTCCTCCTCCCCATCCCACATCTCCCTCCGCCGTCCTGCAGCATGAGTCATGGCGCTCCATCCGTGCTGCGGTCTGCTCTCCACTCATCAGCGTCACGGTGGAGCCAGGACGAAGATTTATTACCGTGCAGGTCTCTCTCCCAGTCCGTTTGATCTTAGCCCAGGTGCGTTCACTTAGTGCTCTGACTCAGGCCGTAACCAGGTTTTTCCAGAGGCGAACGGGCTTCTCCTGCTCTCTGTTGTTCCTTCCAGACCGCTAATGGAGGATCGACTCGACTGAGGGTGTTTCAGTTTTAGATTAGATTGAGATTTCCTCTGAAGGAAAAAGAGAGACACTTTCAGAAATATTAATGTATGTTGAAAAAAAAAAAAAGCTCATGTGTGAGTCTGAAGGAAAGACTGTTGAACCCCAGAGATGTGGAGGCCGAAGTCAAGCTGTCCATTCAAGTAGCAGCAGTGGAGGCTTCAAACAAGCGGCTACATGTAATATGAATGAGACCTGAGCTCCCTGCAGAACAGCCACCGTACCCAGGGCCAGTTTGAATTCAACAGCCTCTCTTTCCATGCGGCTCTGATAGATTTGACCCTGTGGGGCATTTTAGCCAGGTGAAAACTTCTCTTTGTGACACTGTGACTGTATCTCGGGTCTGGATCTCCTGAAGGTCTACAGTCTTCCAACCTTCCCTCCTCCGACCTCATTGCTGGCTGTGACAGCTCGGACGTTAATGCAGCTTTCCACGCTTCAGAACGAAACCAAACTGAGGATTGATTGATTGATTGATTGCTAGTAAAGAAACACCTATTTACAGATTTATCTAGGACTGTCATGGAAACATATAAACAAAAATATTGTTTTGAGACCATTTTCACGTAATGCAATGATAATGGCATATTAATGCAACTACACCCTCTCAAAGACCAATAAACTGTAATCTCTAATAAACATTTAACACTAGAACTGGAAGACATTTTAAATATCGAAAAGAAATAAAACATCCAAATTATTTTTCTTTTGCTCTTTCCTTTGGTTTGTTATTTAGTTTGTATTTTCTTTTAAATCCTGTAAAGCACTTTGTATTGCCTTATTACTGAAAATGTGCTATATAAATAAAATTACCTTTACCTTTTACCTTTGTTGAGCCTCCCTGTAAACTCCTCTGAATCTTGCTCTCTCTTGCTCTCCTGAACCTGAACAAACTGTAATGGATTTTGGCATGTTGTACTGAATAGCTTCTTAAATCTTCCTTTAACTTCATTTTAAATAGATCATTGATACTTTGAATATTCTTCCTTCAGTAATGGCTTCCACCCTGAAGACCTCCGTTAGTGCGACCTGGATACTCTTAACATTTGTTCACTGATTGGAAAACGATTGGATGTTTGATTTTCCAACCAGTCAGTCACCAATTGGAGGAGATGAAGCTGAAAATTGTTGGATTTTGATCAGGGTCTGATTTCTCTGCACTGATTAAGCATTAATTAGTCCTAATTATACGTGCACATAGTGATTTAAAATACGTTTAACAGCCGAGCAACTCTTTATTGCTGTGTAACTTTAGTTTTGCCTTGAAAACGGGTCAGGCTGCGTCTCCATTTTGTGTTTTTCTCTTTCTGTAGTGATAGCAGTGCATTGCTGGCCTGCTGACAGCCTCTCTCAGCTTTCAGTCTGCTTAGCAACGCTCGTCCTCTCCACGACTCTCTCACTCGCCTCTTGTCTCCAAGCGCTCCGAGTTGTTTCATCCGTTTTGAATAGTAAGCCAAGCTCCCTTGCTTAGAAAACTAGGCGACCGATTCAAACACGATTTGTTAAACCGGTACCCTGCCTTCTGACGAGCAAAAACTACAAGCAATTGTGGAGAATTTCTTCCTTTTCGGTTTGTAAAGAGCTTGCAGTTCTCTCACAGACGCAGAAGCTGTGTGAACGGTGTCCCAGTTAGAGCTCAGATGATGAGTACAGTCATCGGCAGACAAGACAAGGGCCCACTGGCCTCATTCTGAGTCTGTGTGTCCTCCTGGGAGCATAAAGTGTGTCTGCTCGTGTCTGTATTTGTTTGCTTGCAGTAAACTGCGTCATCCTCCCACATCACTGTTTGATGGAGCCATTGTTTGATAGGATGTCTGTTTACTTGTGTGTGTGTGTGTGTGTGTGTGTGTGTGTGTGTGTGTGTGTGTGTGTGTGTGCATGCATCGTCGTCTCTGTCTCCGGGCCCGGCTGGCTAACGCAGGTGAGCCCTGACGGCTTTGGTAATTAATGATCTCTGCACAGGGGTGCCGAGGAGGGGAACGTGGCGCTCGCACATTTCTGCACATGAGCAGTGCAGTCTAAGACTGTCCTCTATGCTGCATGGTTGATATTTTATTAATGGATCAGAAACAGTCATGTTCAATAAATTAGAATTTGTACTCAGATGAGGCGTGTTTGAAAATAACCTTTAGGCAGGTATTAAACATACTTTTCTATTTTTAGTGTATTTTTGTCATACTTTTATTACCTGGAGGAGGAAAATAATCATAATTAACAGAAATAAAGGTTTTCAAATTTTCACCTGTGGAATTAAGCAATATAATGTGTTTTACATAGAGATAACGTTTCTGAAATAAATGTTTTTTTTAATAATATTCTAATTCATTGAATGGATACACTCTGATTTTTATGTTGAGTACAGATGTGACCCAGCTGATTTAATGTTAGTGCTTAATTATATGTTCCTATACTTCCCTCCATGGTTTCTGTCACCACGGTAAAGATAAATAAAGAAGCATCGACAAAGCCACCACTTTGTTGATGTTCTCGAAATAAAAGTTTAAAAATTCCTCTGAGATTATATAATATCTTTTATTTTGATGTTCATCAATGGGCGCTAGTAATACTGAAGGGTGAATAAAAGGGCCTGAGTAGAGAAACTACACTAATTATTTCTAATAATGCACATAAAATATTTCAGTTATCAGAACTAACTCTGGACATTTCACAGCTGTGAATCATTCTTTGTGTCTTTCTGAGGCTACAAGTGTATTATGAGGCAATATGTGCTGTCTGCATAGGACTGTTAGTCACAGTTCTACAGACACATGATGAGAAGTGTGACATAATTCACTTGTACTTTTTGCTTATGAAGCAATGTCTGCAGGGGATGTACATCGCCCACAATATCTTGGCGCACCGTTTCATCACTGTTCAGAACACAGAGGCACAGAACGGGATGATATTGATCATTTTTTATGCGTCATGTTTCTGCTGAATTCTCTATTCTTTGAAGTACTGTCAAACTGTTTTAACAAATTTGACTTTGTAATTAATTTTATCTGAGTATAGAAAGTATAGCTTCTTTGTTGGAAGAACAAAGCTGGAGCTCACTTCTCTAAATTTCTCAAGTTAGCCAATTTTTCCCCTGCTGATCTGTAACTAAACTAAACTAAGCACCCACACAATAAACTATTGTTTTTAAACTTACACTGGGTCATGAGCTCGGATGCCAAAATTAGAAATAAGCAAGAAAATCTTATGTTTCTCCTTAAATTGGTAGCAAAGTTCAATCCCTTGTTTGCGAAGGATGCAAAATGTGAGGTCTGTCTGACCTCACATTGTCAGACAGACAATGTCTGTCTGAAACTTTATAGACTTTAATGTCTGTAAAGTTTCATAAAACATTTGGCAGGTCATATACTGAAAATGTAGAACCTTATTTCTTGATAATAAGTGCATCAAAACCAATACCTGCCACCAATTTTAGTTTTTAAAAGTGTCATCCAGCAACATGTACTTTAATTTGCTTGTTTTGAGTTTTTAAAACAATCGTATAAAGATTAGGGATGTATGTTTCTGGAAACATTAAACTATAAAAAAGTGTTAAAAACAATAACAAACAAACAAAAACTCTGAGTTTCTAAATCGAACTTGTGTAAGCCATGTCACAGCGCCAGGCGGATCAGACGAACTATTAGCAAGTAGATTGATCATTTTTCAGCACAGACTGGAAAATGTGCTGGAAAATGCTAAACGTGGCGTACCCTGCCGTTTTTAGCCGTCAAACCCTGATTGTGCAAATTGTAAAATGGCCGACTGAAACTCTGGCCTTGCAGGAAGGAGGAAAGGAAAGTAAAAGAGGGGAGGGAGAAAAACCACATGTTTGACCGTCTAGACAGAGGAGCCATGTGTTGCAAAAAACCCGTCCACTGCCTGGAGCCAAAGCAAGTTGGGAATGTACCTGTCCTCATCTGCCCTCTTTGTGAATGTGTGTGAGAGGAAAACTTGTTCATGCCTAACCCAGCTGATGCTTATCAGCGTGTTTGTCTGACTCTGATCTTTCACTTTACGTGCAGAAATAAAAGATGGAACAGATGTGTGTGTCTGAATGAAAGAACACAAGAGAAAGACCGTTTGTTTCCTGGTTTGTCTTGGCTTTCTGCCTCAGTTTTTTTTGTGATACTTTTTTTTTTTACTTCCAATTTCTGTCACCACCTGTCAGAAAACTCCTTTTGTTTCTGCACCTCTTATCTGTCTTTGCAAAGCTGAATCTAAAGAAAAACACATTGAGCAATCCGGTCCCTTGCACGTACATCAAACAGAGACCACCATCGACGAATGACCTGCTTTATACATTCTTACAGGAATGAGTCAAGATCTGAAGTCCGCTCATATAATTCTGCAGTACAAAAAAAAAAAAAATCGGCAAATGGCAACAAAAAAAAAAAAAAAAAAAAAAAAGAAGAAAAAAAAAAAAGGAAAGTATATTGGTTTAATTGCCCCACTTTACTGCCCGCTTCCCCTGTGGCTTTTTATCGATTTGGCTGCTGAAACAAAGTGTGGCTCCCAGTCTGTGGATAAATGGCTTATTGGATTAAGACCATTGTATAATGGTCTCCGGTGTCCACCTTGTGCGATTTGCCAGGTGGGACCCCTCCGGAGCAAACCACGCCCAGAATCTTGGGCTTAAAAGATCACATCACCCTTCGGCACATCCTCTGTTTGTGTGTTCTGCGAGGTTCAAGCAGGAAGTAGATGTGTGTCTCTCCAGTTTGATCTTTGACACAGCTGATGACTGCAGCAGTACAGGATGTGGTTTAGAAACAGACAGACAGGGTGTGACTGACTGTCTCAGTACTTGTGTCCCCTCCCACCCCCCCTGACTGACTGTCTGAAGTAGATAGGAAAGGCACCCAAATAAAGGCTGTGTACTTCCTCTTCTCGGGCTAATGGCTGCGCTTAAAAGTGGTCAGATGGGGGTTAAAGTGTCACGGTTTGGGTTTGTGGTGCCTTCTAGGAGTTTCAGTTTTAGTACCCCGACCGCTGATGTGTTGGTTTGACTAGAGGTGAAAATGATTCTGTCTAGTTTTGAGGGATTTAAATTGCAAAAAGAAAATTGTTATACTGGTTTGGGGATGAAAGGTCAGACCTAACCTTTATTGCACCCTTGATCAGGTTTGCTGCTGGGCTTGTCAAGACTTTTTATGCTTGTCTGAGTGTTTTTACATATATGGTTTTATTGTTTTACTGTACGGTCAGTACCCTGAGTGCTGGTACTAAAGGGAGGTTAACGAGGGCAGAAAATTGTTTCTTCTCTGGTTGTTTCCGCCTCCTTCTATAGGCAAGTATTTATGCCACTGAAGTTTTTCATATTTTGCACATTAAAGCAAACTTCAATATGTTTTTATTGGAATTTTATGTGATTAGACCGACACACAGTAGCACATAATTGTGAACAGGAGGAAATGAAAAAGTTTTTAATGCTTATTCATATAAAATACTTTAAAACCTCAAAATAAAATTATGTTACATTCGTAGAAGTTATAAAATCACATCTCAAACTTTGGATGGGAGAACCTTAAAATTAATATTCACAGATTCTCTCCTTCCAATTTGACTGCATTTGAGCTTTTTTGAAGATTTGGCTGAAAAATTGAGAAAATCTAGTCTTATTTGTAACTAATTCTGAAAAACATGCAGTTTTTTTCCTTCCGCTTCAGATATGTGTTATTTTGTTTTGGTCTGGCAAAGAAAATCCCAATAAAATACACTGACGATTGTAGCTGTGGCATGATAAAATTAGAAAAGCTTTTGCATACCGATGCATGGATGGTGCTTTAAATGAGTTGGAAAACTTTCTCTCACATTACTGATGTCTGAAACGAATCTCTGTTTATTCTCCAACTATCATTTTAAATAATTTAAACGGCACATGTAGCACTTTGCTGATGCATGTTTGTTCATTATACATGTAAGGAGACAGCACGCGTATTTATAGCCAAGAGTCAATTTGGAGCATGTCTGTTGCGTTTAGACGGCAGACATCTGGAGGCTCCGCGTGACTCTGAGGAGGAGAGCCTGACCTCTGACCTGTTTGCGTCTCTGTGTTTCAGCATGTCGTTCTGTGTTCATGGCACCTTCGCCTTTAACCGATGAACACGTTGCTAAGAATAGAATAATGACGGAGTAGAAACTCGTCCCTCTGCAGCGGATTTGAGCCTGGATTTGAGCCTTCATTTTTCTTTCTTAAATCCAAAATTCTTCATCTGGTGCAGAAATCAGCTGAAATAGATTAAAATGTTTGTGCACAAGCAGAAAAATCACTCACTCAATCCTGTCCTTGTAGCAGAATTTAATTCCTATCCTTAAAACTGAGCTAGAAATAGTTTAAAAGAAAATGCTCCTTTGGTTTAAGATGCTTTTAGCTACAAAGTTCAGGTAGAAAAGGAATAAGAGAAGAGCCCAGATGCTGTTATTGCTGATGGTGGAAGTTAAATGTCTGCACAGATGTCGCTCTGTGCAGAAAAATGAAGTGCTTTTACTCTGAGCACAGTGATGGAGAGTCATGGATGTGTGTACTACCCTAGCATCTAATAGTGCTCCCAAAACAGCACTTTTTTTGTGTGCTACATTAGTGCATCTGCTGCAGAAATGTCACGTGCCGGAGCTCAACGGTCGGGAGACTGAACCAAGGCTTTGGAAGTGGGTCACCGTGGGGAGTTCACATGGCTGTTTGTGTCTAGAGCGGAGCGCTCAGCAGCACTGCGTGAGTGTAGCTGCAGCAGCAGGCAGACTGCTGGTGATTAGGAACAACAGGGCAGAGTTCAGCTGAGCGAGTGTGTGGAATGCTAATCCACATTGTCATAAGGCGAGCCACGGCCTGACAAAAGGACTGGAGACATCCGGGGGGTTAGAAGGGCTGTTTGTGAGCACGTCTGCCTCTGTGTGTGTGTTGGTCACAGGAGCATCTCCAATGAGAGAGATGCTTCATTAGTGGAGATTAAGACCAAGCAGAAGCCTGGTATCCGTACTACTTAAGTAAGGTGGGGGGTTGAGGGAACGAGACGGGGGGAAGTGGTTGTTGATATGTGTGAACATTTACACGCGGCCAGGTTCATTAAGGAGCAGAGAGCAGCAGTGATAATGAGCCTGGGTGTGTTTTCTTGTGTGGGTGGTGGGTGTAAAGCTGTCAGGTGTGCAGGAAATACTGAGAGACAAGCGACCACAGTAGTGGAAAGGAATGAGTAAATGTATAGAACTGTGAATGTATGTTATGAAATTATCGAATTAATTTTAATGTAGATAAAGATAACAATAGAATAAAAGTTATCCAAGTAAATAATGGATTAATGGCTTTTCTTGAGTTCAGTTTTGCTGGCAGAGATCAGGCCTATTTACTACCAGATTGGTGTAATCAATTAAATAGAACCTATCCAATAACATGAAGTAGGCCAAAGGATCTCAGAAAGCAACAAGCCTTGACCCTGTCGAAAGAAATTCAAAAACAGATGAGATCCATCATTGTGGAAATGGTGATAAAGTCGTTTTATACACTTTCGATGACTTGCAATAATTAATGCAACTATTAATTCAGGTCGGTGACGGGAAATTCTGAAAGAGAATGAGTAGCATGAGATTTTAGCAGTTCCAGGATTTCTTTTTTGTCTTTGGCAAAAGACCACAAGTCGTTTCTCCCACTAGTATTTGTCTTGTGCATTTGTTTTGGCTGTATTTACCCACAATGCCCTGCGCAGTAGTTTGTCTCCTGCTTTTGGAGCGGTCTTCGAACTGCTTGGCATTCACATATGCATTCGAATCGCTCCAGAGTTCACTTAATCTGAAACCAAGATTTAGATTTTTAGGTGGACTAGAGTTCACTATTTTTGGTCAGAGTTATATTGCGAATTCACATCTTCCTAAATGAACTAGACTTTCCAGGAAAACAAACTAGAGTTTGATTTTTTTTTAAAAAGTGGACGAAACAGCATTTAGTTTAGGGTGTGAATGCACCGTAAACAGGCCTTTAACACTTTGAAACCCCTGCAAATTCTGCAAAGAGGAGTGAGTCAGAATTCCTCATTAGTGTTGTGGAAGATTTGTCAGCTGTTGTCACAAAGGGTGAATAGAAATCTTTAACATTTTCTTTCTGGCAATGTTTGTGCTAAGCATGAAACCTAATCCCAAACAGCCCTGTCCTTCTAATTGATCTGCACAGATATAGAGCAAAGTAGATAAGTGGTCTCAGTAATGGAGCTTTTTCTGTTGTGGGGGTCAAACAGATGAAAGACCCCTGAGAGACCTGAAGTTAATGTCGGTTCAGTTCAGTGCTCTCCATCTGTCTTCCCTTTCACACACAAACCACACACACACACACACACACACACACACACACACAACCTTCACAGTGAAGGAAGCTGACAAGAAGGCGCCACCACTGCAGTGTTTTTTTTCTTGTTTTTTTTTCTCCCAACTCACTCTTATTACTCAACCCTTCCCTCCATCTTTTCGCTGTCCCATCACCCCACCCTTTCTCTCCCCCTCCTTTATTCGCCCCCTCCTTTCAGCGCTGCAGTGCTTCCTTCTGAGCAGAAAAAAAAAGAGAAAAACCACCAACCAAATGCGCTCTGGAGCGGACGAGCCTCCTGCTTTCCACACTACACCTGGCTACACATCCAGCTCCATCCTTCATTTGCATGCTCATTCAGTCATGGCCTTGTAAATAACAGACAGTCCCTCGCTCAGCTGGCAGTAGGGACCACACAAATTAGAACTAGGTAGAGCGTCTTCAATTTACAATGAAATAAAACAAGAGAAACGGCTTCCCTTTTATGAGGCAGGGTTTGTGTTTGATAGATGTTGAACAAGGTTTGAGGTCCTGGGGGTGTGCATCAGGCAGTAAAAAATGGTGTTTTCCAAATTGGATAAAAGTGATGAGAGAATTATTATGATGTCTAGAGGAATGCAGGCGGAAGCTGGACTGCAGCTTGTATAACTGGGACTTAGGTGTCACATTCATTTGCACACATTCTTCTTAGCTTCTGTAATGCATCACTGTGGAGGAAAATCCTTTACTCCAGCTGTTGAAAAGCTGTCTGCTCACCATAGATGGCTTTAAAAGGCCAGGGAGTCAATTATTGATGCTTTCTACAACCTCGTTTCATTTATTTTCTCCTCTGGTCTTCATCTCCCCTCTGTGCCTGTCCCTACCTCACCAGAGCTTCTCTTTCTTCTGGTGCTATCTGCGCTACCTGCCGATTTGCTTCAAAGTGCATGAGCGCTGTGAGGCCACAGATAAGCATCAACTGTGTCAGTTCGTGGGCTCGCGCTGAGCGCGGCCCCGTGTTTGTTCAGAACACACACACAGAACCAGAAAAGCAGAGACGGGAGCAGTGGTATTTAACGAACACATCTGCAGACGCTCTAATGTACATCTGTGCTTTGAAGCGAGAGCTTGACTCCAGCTGCGCTGCATCTCTGCACAGAAGCACCTGACAACAAGACATGTTGACTGTCGGCAAGGCGTTTCCTTGTGGTTTATTTATAGGCCTTCTCTTACTTTCCACAGTGTTGTATCACAGCGAGGCACAGATCACTTAGAAACTCCCACAGTATGAAGTTTTTAGTGAAAACACTGGTTTTGTTGTAGTTACCATGAAACAATAATGCTCAACACTGTCTAGCTGTTTATACTTAAGAGAGAAAAGCAATTACCTATTTTTCTAATGTCATGGTATATAATTATTTATAGTTATTTTGATTCATGTTGGCCAACCAATCAAATGTTTTGACCAACATTCACCCAGAAACACTCTGGTCTCTCTGATGCCATCTCTAGCATCTCCTGAAGGGTTTTAAGTTGTAGAACAACCTGATAGACAATTTTAGCAGATTTGAAACTGCTACTTTAGAAAACATTGGTCTATCATTGCACTGGTAACTGGCCCGTTGCTATTCTAGACCGACCTATCATCCGTGAGGTGTAAAACTTTGTTTGTGAGCTGACCTGTGAAGACACTGTTGCAGTTATCAATGAGTGAATGAGTTTATCTAGATCTTGCATTAGACCTTTAATGCAAGACCTTAAATGTTCTTCAGGTGATAGAAGACCGACTTTGTAATTGTCTTTATGTGCCTTTGAAGGTTCAGGTCTGAGTCGACCACTACACCTTGAATTTTTCCCTGATCACTAGTTTCTAGTGATCAGGGAAAAATTCACTTCACTTATTCCTCTAGTAATAAGTGAAGCTGAGTGCTGACTAGATCATTCCTCTTCATTAAGATAGTTTTAGTTTTGTTTCTGTTCAGCTGAAGAAAGTTATGACAGCTCCTCACAGTGATTTGGTCAATGATTGAATGGGTTTATGTAATGTAAAGATGTGCATCATCTGCTTTTTAGACATCATGCTGCACTTATAAAACCAATCACTTCCATGGATTCGTTGGACCAACTCTTTGTTTTCTGAGTGTTCTGTTCTTCTCTATCCTCACGTTTCTGTGGTTTTGGTAACTCTGGATGGTATTTGTGTATTAACTCATCCGCCGTCTCTCTCTCTCTCTTCATGTGTTTTAGAAGTCGGGAGAGGAAGAGGAGAGCCAGCTGAGGAAGTCCTCGGTGGAAATTTGCTCCGCTTCAGACAAGTTAGCCGACACAGAGCCTACGAGAAAGGTCAGTACCCACCCCTAAGGGTCATGACCCTCACCTCTATTCCTTTTCACACCTTGCGTTTGCTAATGTAGCAGACGTAAGGTGCTCTGTTCTGTTGGACGAGACTCTTAATCCACTTAGATTAGAATGAAGGCTATTCAATGGGACTATTTTTTCCTCTGATGTACATCGTCTCATCTGGTGCCTTATGGGTAATCCCTAACTCACATCTCGCAAGTATGCATGTATGTTGGACTATGGCTCCTATGAGAGCGATGTGCAGCATATTCTTGTCTCACTTTGCTGTTTCTATTATTCACTGTTCAGTCTGCACCAGTTTTCTTCAGCTCAGTAAATTAGGGTAATTAGTAATTAGAACATCTCTAACCATAGCAGTATGTTGGAAAGACGGTGTTTTGGTGGTTTTGTGTCATAGTTATGCTATTCTTAACTTTTTTCTTTTTTCTCTTCCACAGGGGAAACCATCCCCACCAGCTCTGATGTTCAACCGTCTTTTTACGGACATCAAGGAGGAGCCAGGACACCCCACCCTGGTCCATCCCAGGTACTGCACCTCACCTGCTGTGACGCAATCTGAAGTCTAAAAATTGTCCATTTCTGCACCGTTATGTCTCATATTGCTTAGTTCAGATATAATCGTATGTTTATAGTAGATCTCTGCCATTTTACTCCGAGTTGCAATAAAACGGCCGTCCATTCATTGTTCTCTATTTTTTTCTTTGCTGCTTCTCCTTCTGTCCCTTTCCCAGTTGCTCCAGTCTGTTTAGTTCTAGCTCCATTTTCGGTAACACTGTAATCTCTCCCAGATTAAAGCCTGGAATTAAAGGGTTTACGGAGCCACTGCAGTGTCTGACTGCTTCCCACGGAGACTCTTGCAGACTTCAGGCTAGACGAATTAGAGGATGGAATGGAGAGATTAGAGCCACGATCACCCGGTGGCATCATGAGATTTCACGTTTACATGCATAGACCAGATTAGAGCACCAGTTCAGAGCCAGACGAGGTTCAGTTTCGGTTGTCACAGGGATCCACTAGAAGGGCATGCGCCTAATGCAAGCCTGCCTTGCATTATTCAATCAGGTATCAGTTATTTTAAGTGAAGGAGCTTCATATCCCCGCACAGGCAGACAGGCAGCGCCCCGTTCCCATCCAGGGAGAGCAGGAATGTCTTGGTTGGTGGAGTTTTGAACAGAGCCCCGCTGAGCTGTCAGGCTTAACCTAGTTCACTGCTCAAGCCTCAGCGCGCTCTGAAGCCGGGGCTGCTGGTGGGGGGAGGGCCCGGAGCGCCACACAGATGAGTGTTGACTCAGTGGCTTCGGAGCATCTCCAGGCAGTATCTGTCTCCCCGTTGTGCACCACTACCTGGAAGTTTGTGATAAGCCGAAGGTCTGTTTAGGCTGAGATTCTGGCAACACACGATAAGAAATATCCATATTCCACACGCCGTTTTGTTTAGCTCCTGCTCTGAGATTTATCGCACTGCTTTGAGCTAAAAGAGATAGCAAACAGAGATTGTTCTTTGTTTCAGACGTGTTTGTTGTAAAGGGCAACACAGCATTCTGGAGCCCACAACTCTTTACTATTTATAGTTTTTGGTGAAATCGCTGAAAGGAAACTAAACCACCTTTATCAGACCTAAAGCAGAAATGGGGGATATTTTTAAACACATTACAAAGTTCTGATAATACTCCTGATTTTTGAACCCTTTTTTTTCCCTACATTTTGAAATCGCAAACTTACATATATTTTTACATTTTACATAATAGAACAACATGATTGCGAATTTTTTTTTTTTTTTTACAAATAAAAATGTTAAAAGTGTTGCATGTGTGTTTTCACCCTATTTTACTTTAATGCCCCTAAAAATAAAGCATTTTGTCTTTTGAAGTCACCTCAGTAGTAAGTAGCATCCGTTATCAGTGTTAATGTTAATATAATTCTAAGTTTTTTAAGGTCTGACATAGTTAAATTTTTTTAAATAAAACTTTTAAATTCACCAAAAGGGATTGTGAAACCTGGTAGTGGGACCATCATGCTCTGGGATCACTCCGGGTCTGCTGCTTTGTGTTCATCTGTTACATGTAATCCTGATAAAATACTTCTTTGTAGTTGTAGCATGTCACAGTTAGAAAAAGTTCAGTGTGTACAAAATCTGGGATTACACCGTAAAACAAAAGTATTGTATCTTCACACGTTTAAATGCTTCATTTTTAACTCTTCACCTCTGTTTTCCAGTTACTACCTGTACACATACGATAAGATGGTGGCTCCCAATGTTTCTCTGAGGACGGAGGCAGAGGTGAGCCCCGAGGTGTTCGGCGCCCTGCTCAAGCATCACTACAGCCGCAAGATGCTGGGCCACGAAGAGCCACCAATGGGTCAGTAGGAAACACAGCGAACTGTGAACTTACCTGTGCAAAAATCCTCTTTTTGTTTGAAAATATTTTACTGGGGACAAGAAGAAGAACATCTACACACTTTATGTTGCTTTCTTCTGCAGAAACATGCTGAAATAAACCCAAGGTTTGCAAAAAAATAAATAAATAAAAAAAATTTAGTGATAAAATTAAGGTAGTCTGAAATCTGAAAAATGCAGACTAATCAGAATAAAACACTAATTAAGGCCCAAAATAATTGTAGTTTTAATTTTCTTAAACAATAATTTAACAATATTTAACTTTGAATGCAGCCCATGCTTTTTTTTCAAGAAAAAAATATAGTTATTGTGAGTAAAACTTTCATTTATTAAAGTTAGGGGAAATTAAAGGTTGATTGTTTTTGTTGCTGCAATGAAAAATTGAAGTTTATTTAAGCCTTTTTACATGTCTCTTTCACAGGTGTTTGTTTGTATGGAGGGTGTTTTAATTGAAGACGCCGTAACTTTTTTTTTTTTACAATAAGAAAAAAATAACTTACTGATATGCAACTCATAAATAAATGTTGGATACCATATGTTCAAATCTACAAGCAGTTGGCTCAAATGATAATTATGAAGCTAATAAGCTGATGAAAACTCTTAATACAGAGTACATTTATTTTAATAGCTGTTCGCAAATACAAGAGTGAAACACAGAAGGTTCATTAATATTAATTTGATCCAATTTAATGATAAATAATTTCCAAACGCAGCTTTTTTTTATCCCATTAAATAAATCCTTCATATTTAATTAAAACTCCTTTGCACGCCTATTGGACACAATCTGATGTGTGTCTGCTATAAATACGTGACATCAATACAGCGAAGCAGCAGCTGTTTGCATGCAGCATAAGCATAAATGACAGGCGTATCAAGTTCACGCAGCTCACTCTGAGCTGACACATGCTCAGTAGCAACTTCCAGCACCAAAAACTCTGCAATCCGCTCCCATGTACAGAGTCACTCGTTGACCTTCGGATAACAACACTGCGGGCTGCTGCACGTCTGATGCGCTGGTGACCTCCTCTTTCACGCCGTGTGTTCACATATACATAAAAAAAAAAGGATGAATCAGAGGAACGGTTTCAGTCTGTCGTTATTAACACGCCGTCTGATTGCCAGCCTGCATGTTTCTCTCTTTCTCTTTCTGCTCTCCAACCAATCTGTCCTCCTTCCCTCCATTCTCCATCTCTCTGTCTCTGTCTGTTTTCCTGGCAGCCGGCAACGCAACCTCTCTGAGCCGACTCTCCGTCTGTTCCCATACTTCTCTTCTTCCGTCCATCCATCCATCATTGTCTCTTTCCTCTTTGGCTCCCTTCATCTCTCAGTCTGCTGTCAAATCCTCCGCCCACTCCTCTCAGAGTGAGCTTTTCCTTCTTCCTCCCTGCCTTTTTCCAGACCAATCTGGATTTTTCTCCTTTAAGATGCTGTAGAAAGTAGGCCGTGAACTGCCGTAGTGCAGTGTTTCCCTTCCTCTTTACCAAACTGCTGGTTTGAATGGAGGATCTAATATTAGCTCTGTGGGTTTGAATCAATTTGAATAATGATTTGTGCCAGAGATTAGCATCCAACCGACCGTTTCCCATGATGCACACACCTTAAAGACCTCAGTCAGGGGAACAAGCCGGAGTTAAAAAAAAACAAGGAGATGCAGCGGAGCAGCTCACCTACACAACTCACCTTTATTCCTGTTTCTGTGTCTGAGGGCAAACGCAAACAGAAATTGTGGGCGAGTGTTTGGTTCCGCGGAAGAAGTGCAATGTTTTATGAGGTTGTGTGAGGGTGTTACTAAGCGTGTGCACACCAACACAACTCGCACTTTTTCTTGTCTTTCAACCACTTCCTCTGCTTTTCTTTTTATCTTCCTCCTTCCCGTCCTCACTCTCTTCTCTTTCTTGCCTTCCTCAGATCTCCATGCGTCGCCTCCTGTCACGGCCGGCGCCGAGGAGGCCAAATCCCAGAGCGTAGCGGCTGCTGCCTTGGCCACTGAACGGGAAAGCCAAACTCAGGCAGTTTCCATGGAGACGAGCAGCCCGTGCTGCAAGAAAGCCACCCACATCCCCTCCCACACTCCTCCTCCGGCATCTCTTCCTCGGTCTGCGTCGATGCTGTCGTCGGAAACGGAAGCGGCGTCAAAGGACATGAGCGCCGCCGTGGCCCCGCCGTCAGCATTGGCGGTGGGGGTTGTGGAGGATGACAAGGACAGGATTGTTGTGGAGATTATGCAGATGTACAGCACGCAGCAGGAGAAGCTCAACTCCACCCTGCAGAAACAGCTGCAGCTGGAAATGGTGAGTTGGTGGATGGAAACAGAAACGAGCTGCAGATACCATTAAAGGCGTCGTTGACGTTGAGATGACACCAACCCAACCTCCACCCTGCCTTCTCTCCATCCAAACACTTGCATTAGGAAATATTTTTCTATTTGTACCCACTAATTTCCCATTGAATTTTTTTATACAAAATTTCCCGTACGTTGCAAAATTATTGATATTCCCTGAACTTTTTAAAGTCACAGCAACAAACTTCAATGTGTTTTCTAGGTATAGATCAGTGGTCTGAAACCTTTACTTGTCCAGATACATAAAACTCAGCCACAAATGTTACTTAATCTATTGAGAAGAGACTAATTTTAAATTTTAAAATAAAAATCTGCTATAGTAAACTTGTGGTCATATTTAAAGAACCACAATTTTATTTCTGCTTTTAGATTTTAAAATAAAGACAAACTTTTATATGAAGAGGATTGATACATTTTCTTTTAAAGGAGGTTGAGGTTTCTGGAAAAGGATGTAAATAAAAAAAAGTTTACAACACAATGATGAGAAAATCTAAATAGTATTACTGATAATTCTGTCATATTGTTGTGGAAATGCCACCATGCTTCACAACAGATGATAGAATATCATGATAAAATGATATTGTCCATTTTTCTCCACAAATAGTTTGATTTTGCTGTCATCTGACCTAATATCTTCTAGCACATATTTGCTAAACAACTTTAAACAAGAATTATGATGCAAGACTAATAATCATTATGCTAATAGACTCTCCCACCTGAGCTGAGGATTTATGCAGCTCCTGCAGAGTGATCTCAGGCCTTTCAGTGGTTTGCTGGATTAATCCTCTCCCTATTCAGCCTATTTGTTAGTTTAGTTCTTCAGTTTCTGTATAACAGATTAACCGTTATTTAAAACATTAGCTATAACTCTCCTAGGAGAGCGTAATTGTCACTAATGTTCTCTGATTAATCTCTGAGAGTTACACAAAGCGGCTGCATTTACTCTGAGATGTCAGACTTGAATTATTTTGACACATCAGAGTAAAAGTGGACAAAATAGTCATATTTTATCTGCCGAAATGATTGAAAGCAATGTGCAAATACAAGTCATAGGTTACAAACACAGTTTTGGATTCTGTCAGGTTTTGGGCAGCTGGAAGCACGAAGTCTAACCTCCCTGAGAAGAAGCTGTACTACAAAGTGTTTCTCCTGCAGGCTCAGTGTACGGGATCGTTATTATCACCATTACTCAGATCGTTCTTGTCTTGGATTCTGTGCATCCAGGAGCTGGAGGCGTTGCGTGGGGGTGAGGCGGCGAGGCTACGGGAGCTGAGCGCGGAGCAGCAGGAGCTCCGCAGCGAGCTGGAGGCGGTGCACAGCGAGCAGGTGCGGCGGCTCGGACAGGCCCGGCAGGAGCAGCTGGAGCTGGAGAGCCGCCTGGAGCAGCTTCGGCAGCAGGCCTGCGCCTGCGAACCCGGGGCCCAGCGGCAGCAGGAGGCCCACTACACCGCTCAGGTAGGAGCTCTACACCATGTTCCAAATTATTGGAAAAAAGTGATATTTTCTCAGATTTTCTTAAATGATCAATGCAAATGATGGCCAGTATAATTTTCAAGTCATGAACTATTACAGTAAAAATCAAATTTTACCAAATAATGCTCCCCATGAGAACAGTGTTTTTTTCAAAAATAAAAAACTTTTTTAACAGCTGCTCTTTTAATCCGATGAATTTGTCTAACAGAACTCTTCCTCATTATGCCTTTATCTGTACAAACCCATCTTTGTTCTGAATCAGCCACAAATCTCTTCACAGTATGATAACGCTGTAGTTTCTGTTAAATATCTAATGTTTTCATACCTTGTCATAAGGCACTACACTATCTGATGATTTTTGTCAGCAGAGAGATCCTTTCTCTTTCCCATATTGCTTCAAACCTGTGGCCTGCTTAATAATGTGGAACATCCTTAAGTAGAGTTCCTTTAATTGAGCTCACCAGACAAACTAATCAACCCAGCTCTCTGAAATTAATTATAGTGATTCAAAGAGCCCTGACACATAACACCATCTATAAATTTAATAGATTAAAAAAATGTATCTTTATGACACTTAAATTTAATTTGCATAATAATTTGGAACACGGTGTAAACGCATCACCAGTACTAAATAAGTCGCACTGAAGTACAGCAATATAAAACTTTGTTTTATGGGCCATTTTTACATTGAACTTTTTTTTTTTTTAATGTTTCACTCTTTCTTCTGATGATATGCCAGATATTGGAAATGTTTGTCCAGTAATATTTTAACTCTTGAGTTTTGTGTAAGAATGTAAAAACACACTTGGAGGACGATGTTTGGGTTTCCAGGAGATTAAACCTGGAGATAGTCTGAGTTATGTTGGCCTGAGCTCAGCACTGCAGTTTCACATCCAGCCTCACCAACACGGCTTTTAACACCACTTATCAGCAGATTCTTGAAAAGCTCCCAACTTTATCTCTTCATCTTAGCTGCTCTAGAAAGAAATGAAGTCTGTGGAGAGACATGCAGCATTATTCTTGTTTACCACGCAGATACTTTCTAAACAGAATTACATCACTGTCCATTTCTGAGCTGTGAAATATGAGTGCTAATGGTAAACAGTCCCAGTTGCTTCACCCTGAATATGAATGTGGCTTAACAGTGAAAGTGCAGCTAAAAGCTGGATTTCTGCTATGTTATGTTACAGATTTCTTTCTGTTATAAGGATCTAAAGCTATTTTGTGGATGTTTTACCTCATTTGGTTTTAATTAAGTTCTGCAGAAATCTTGAAAAAAATAAAATAAATGTATGTCTTTCCATTATTAGTTTGATGATTTACACGTCTTTAATCAATTTGCATGTTGAGGGGATAAATTGGTTCTATCAGACACACGTCAGCTCCTTTCCTGTAATAGTGATTGGTTTAACGGTTAGTTAGTTTTGTCTTCATACATTATATTTGCATTTGAAACTAGACCAAAAATGTTTGGTAACATTTTGTGTAAATGTTGAGCAGGGGGTTTTCTGCCATGCTTGATCCTAACACAACCTCTATCTCCGTCTCCTCCCAGTTGTCAGAGCTGCGGCAGAGGCTGGAGCGGGCCGAGGCCGACCGGCAGGAGCTGCAGGAGGAGCTTCACCGGGAGCGGGAGGCGAGGGAGAAGCTGGAGCACACCATCGCCCAGCTCAAGCAGCAGATGGCCCAGTCTGGCATGATGGGAGGCAGCCCCTCTCCCCCTCTCACTCCCTCCACTGGACCCCTGAATGCCCACTCTCCACCCTACTCTTCCTCCATGGCTGAGGCCCCTGTGGCTGGCCTGAAGTAACTGCGACATTTTCTTCCCATCACTCGCCAACTCTACAGACACAAACATTTCAGCCTGACCATTCGCAGGCTCCCCTTCTGATCCCCGTTTTTAAAATATACATTACAAGATTTATGGGTTTTTTTTTTTGTTTTTTTTTTACACACACACACATATATATATATATATATATATATATATATATATATATATATATCCAGTCCTCTCTTTAAACAGTATTTAAAGACTTTTTGGGCATGTATGTTTGATTTAATTTATAGTTTTTAATAAACTAACAGCTGCTTTAGAGACAGGAAGTTCTATCACTATCCTTCCCCGCCTGGATCGTCGTCCTTCCTGCTCCCTGGTTCCTGAACACTCTGGATTTTGGACTCCACTGTTCCTCGCTGGTGACACTTTATGCTCCTACCTGGCACAGCCGCTGGTACCTACAGACTTTGTAAACATGAAGCTCAGATCCTCAAGAATCAGCGAGTGGAGGAGTTTAAAATGACATCTCTCTCTCTCTATACAATATATATAAACATAAAAATATATTTTTTCTTTTGGACTCCTTATAAACACAAATAAATATAATCATGTTAAAATATTAAGTCTTTATAGAGGAAAAAAGACCTTTACTGTACAAAAGCTGACATTTGTCATTCACAGATGTTGTAGGATCTCATGAAAATATGTCGGTAATGATGTTGAAGTGACTGAGTGTGACCTCTCCCCAAAGTCCCTCTACACTTCTTGTACTTAGCTATAAAATACTACAGCCTGGAGGGCAGATTGGTTTCCTCTTCACTGGACCAGCCAGCTGCTGGTCTGTCTGGGCGCGGGTCATTCAGACATCGAGCTATGCTGGGTTTTTAAAACATTCCCTTTTCAAAACTGCTCAAATTTCTCCGTCATTTGGTTCAAATGCCTTCATGACACCAAAGAAAGTTGGAGAGTGATCAGAATGAACAAAATCATTACCCCTCCACACTGGTAGACAAGACTACAACTTTTCAACCGATTAGCCTGGACCTCTTGGGTAGAATTTCAAAAGAGCCAATCAGCAAACAGAAGGAGACGATGACGTCGATTTTCTGCGCCGGTTCAGTCGTCTGCTTTTACCTTTAGCAATGGTAGCGGAGGAAGTGACCTTAGCCGTTCTGTCCATGTCGGCCACACTTCCAAATATTGAATCAATTTCTCTCTTTGCAGTGCAGGGTGGTTGTTTACAGCGCAGGTAATTTTCGATAAGCGTCAATTGCGTCAAACTTTAGCAATTGGGTACAAATTAAAACTTCAGCAGAGCCTAGCCCTCTGCTAGGCTCTGCGAGCAATCGGTTGAAAATAACCAAAGGTCCAGACGCTGTGTACTGGCTTTTGGTTTTACAGAACTTGAAAAGTCATCCACTGACTAATTAATTAGATATTTTAAAGCTTTTTATTCACCAGTGAGTCTATGAAGAGCAGAATGACAGCAGCTACTAAACTTAGCAAGTGTTTATTCTAGATTTTTCTCTAATCTATGCAATAAAACCAACATAACAGTAAATACATCTTATAAATGATATAGTTTGCCAGTTTTCTTTTAAATATTGATAAAAATCTTCAGATTTTACCACACCCAACCAGGAAATTCGTTGAAACCGAGTAAAAAATTAAAATGATTTAATTCATTTAACACTTTTTAAATTACTATTACTTTTATTAAAACCTTCAACCTGCGGTATTTTTACTCACTCTTTATCACACTCTGATCTCACTCCGGTAGTTTGGACACAGATGTTGTTTTTTTTTCTGCGTTACCATGACGACGCATGAAAGAACCCGCAACGTGTCCGCGCACACCGGAGTGTGTCGGTGAGTCGCAGCCATCCGTGCGGAACGGTGGCCCCTCCGTTCCCAGCAGATGATCAAAGCTGCAGGCTGTCACGCTCTCTGAGCCTCTCTCTTCACTATTGGGCATTCTTGCCGTCTCAGAAAGCGGGTCGCAGGCGAAAGCTGTCGGTTCGCTGGAGTTTCGGGTTCCGTTTGCACTTATTCACGAACAGCGTGAAGCACCGAGGCTCGCTAATGGCAGGCTGGGTGGCCCCGACTCCGATGGAGCTTTCTTTCCCCTTCCTGTTTGAGGCAAGCTGTCGATGTCGGGGGGGACCCCTCTGGTGGATGACCCACATCCAGATCAGATCCCATCATGACCAGGCTGAAGCGCTTTTTATCGCCACTATTAAAAGATCCCTGTGAGCGTCTATGCGAGTGCGTGCGTGTGTAAATAACTGTGTAACGGAATCGTCCTCGGTAAAACAAACAAACAAAAAAAAAAACACTGAGCTTCTTTTTTATGCATCTGCTATTAATGCAAATTGATAAAGACATTCCACTGTGCTCCATCCTGTTCGATGCAGATTTTCTTACACAGCCTCCCTTTACAGAGACCGACCGGAAGGAGCGGACGGAGAGAAGGCGGAACTAATGTACACTCTACTGTTGTTGCATTGAAAACATTTATTAAGATGGTGAAAGAAAAATGTTTAACATATAAACGAAAGATTTATATTCACTTTGTAAATAAGGTAGTCATTAATATATTAACTGTTCTTATATAAATAATCTATAAAAGGTTATATGATTTGGACCACAGCTGAGGCTGCAGTGGGCCTAATTGTTTTTGCTTTCTTTTATTTAAAAAAAAAAGAAAAGAAAAAGGACTCTTCTGGAGTGGATGTGGGGGAATGAAGTGCATGGTTTACTCAGACATCAATTATAAAACTTTAAAAAAAATACTTTGTTACACACTTTTACTCCACTTTCAGAACCGACGCTGTTGTTTTTATGGATTTTATCATGACAGATTTCCTTTTTGCTATTTGAACCTTCTCCCTTAACCTAAATCAGAAATTTGTTCAAGAAGACATTTTGGAGAAAAAAACAAAAAGAAGAAAAAAAAAGTTTGCATGTTTTGCTGCCCTTCTAGCTTATGTCGCCAAGTTACAATCTGTTTATTGTTAGAAAAAAAAGTGAAGATTTCCCTCCTCAGATTTTTAAAAAGGCTCATCTGCATGAATTATAGAACATGTGCAAATTTTTATCTCTCTTGTTGTTGAGAGGCTGGCCAGGACATGAAGTCACAGTATGATCATGAAGATTGTAAACTGTAGAATAATTTGGTCTGACTATTTTTTCCCCACATTGAAATCATGTATTAACCCATCAGATGCTAATCAGTATTACTTTTATTCTCCTGTTTGCTTCTGCAGCAAAAAATTCACCCAAGATGTTTTTCTTTCTACTGTGAGAAGAGTTTGCATTGTAACCACAAGTGGGCGCTGTTTAGTCTTTTTAAGTGTGCATCTATTACTAACCAAGTAGGATGGAAAAAATTCCTTTTAAGATGGCATGCTGGGCCTTTCTTTGGCTTTTTGCAGCGCTTTGAGAGCTTATATGTGTTTTGTACAGTTGTGAATTTTGCCAAACCGATAAAAATGAAAAGAAGGAGCCTGGAAAATGACTGCAGGAGGCTCAGATTGACAGTTGAAGGTGGAATTTACGCAAAAATAAACCTAAATCTGTTGCTTTCCTATCAGTGCTGTTTGAAAACATGAAACGCAGTGTCTGTGTGTGTGACCATTGCATACTACGTTGCCAATACTACAGTGTGATGAGACTTTTTTGTTCTTGCATGAATTAGAGACACTGTTCTCCTACCTCATGTTGTGATATAAGATGTTTTTTTTAAAGCAAAGGACACTGCATCTCTAACTGTTGAGCATCATTATTAAATAACATACCTGTAAATGCTTTTAGCCGATACCACGGTTGTATTTAGTGTTTTTTTTGTTTTGTTTTTATTTCTGGGTTTTCCCCCCCTCTCTTTCTTTCTTGATTTTAGAACCTGTAAATAAATCCTGTATAGACGATGAACTTGGATCAAATTCAAGTAAAGTTCTGTAGTGTCAAAACGAGCGTCGTCTTTGGTTTCTTTCATTTTCATTTTAATCAGACAGGATGACAGACCAGGTGTAGCTTGTATAGAGAAAAAACAGAAAACACAAAGTTAAAAGTTGAAATAACAGAAAATAATTCAAATCGAAGAGTAGTAGAAGAAAGTGAGCGAAAGTGGTCAGCCTAGTCCAGTGTAGTTAAAGAAAACCTAATTCCTTAAATGTGTCAAACTCAAGGCCCTCCATAGTGGAACCATTTAAATTAGTTTTTTAAATATTTTATCCATCTAATCAGTTTTTTAATCTTTATACTATCAAATTACATTAATGTAAGAAGATGCTCTATATAATTTAATTTAAAGAGACACTTATCTAATTTATAGGACAAAATTTTCCATTTAAATTTCAGCTTCAAGTCCTGCGATTTGTCTTGTGCATCCAGGCTAAAATTAACTAAAACCTCCTCTCACAGAAGCTGTCTGCAGAAAGGCTGCCAAGCCCTGCAGTAGCTGCAAGGCCTGACAGACTGCACATAAAATAATCTCTACCAGGAGGCTGTTGACAATGCAGAGCCAGGCAACGTTCAGGTCCAGGTATTCACACCGGGAGAAGGAGAAGTGGAGCCAAGAAAACCAGGAAAAATGTCATTGGAAAACAGTATTAGAGACACTGAGCTGAACTTCCTCTAGGCTATAATGGGTTTTTTTCTTGTTCAGTCGCTGCGTTTCTATTACAAATGTGTGCAGAGCTTTTTCAGTGCCCTGCTAATGTCAAAAAATGAATAAGAAACAATTAAAATGATGAGTTAATAAGTCTGTTTATGCGATGCATCCTTAAAAAAACCATACTGCGCCACGGTTCTCCAGCTACTTCCTGTTATATTCTTCTTTGTGGTTTGTGCTTGTGTCAACATCCGGTTGTTGATCACATGACTCGTGTGATGCAAAAAAAATTTCCATTGCAATTTTGTGAATTCACTTCAATTCACTAACAAACAAACAAACAAAAACAAAAAACTCACCACATCCTTTAACCGGAAAAACTAGAGTTTTTTTTTTTTTTTGGAAATTGGCGCATTTCCATTAAGCTAATTTGTTTTCAAAATGTCAAATTGCTCAATTATGTGGTTAACGAAAGCACAGCTACTGACAATGCAATGTGGAATGATGCTTCTTAAACTTAGCGCCTTATTTGAACATCATATAGCAAAAGGACCTGTGTTTCAGCTGCTCTCGTGTTCTCGGAGACGCATCCAATACAGTTTCTTTCACTGCGAACATTTGATTTGTGTAAAACACTCATTAGGTAACAGTTTTAAACATCTTGAACATACATCTTTCTGATCATTAAAAAATTAAGCTAAGCTTTAAGTCATAGCTTAAAGTATTAGAAGTTGAGTTTCTGATCATGAATATTTAAGAATGACCTTAGTTGGACTCCAAGCTAAAATCTTGGATCAAATTGAGACAATCTTAAATGATACATTTTCATTAGTTAGATAAATATAGGTTAAGCATGCACTGGCTTCAGCCTGTTGCGTGCCCTTTCTTCATATGTATGTTTAAGTAGAAAACTCCATGTTATTTTCAATGTTAAGAATTTTGTAATTGTTAATATTTTTTTCTATTATGTATTATTTATTGCATATCTATGGATGCTATTTGTTTGTTTGTTTTTCTTTCTTTCTTTCTTCTTTATTGTTGAAAAATAATGTAATAAAATAAAATCCAACCCAGCATAAATCCAGAAACTTCTGTTTATCATTATGATTAAAAAAATCATAATTTTTTAATACCCACAATACATTGTGGGTATTGCAACCTACGGCCTGCAATACCCACAATGGCCCCTAGGTGCTGGTGGGTTGTCATTAGTTACAAGTCAGTAGTATAGTCTCGATTCTAACTGATATTATAACGTAAAACAAGTAATATCAGATATTAAATTGGCTCTCTCTGAATGTTTTTATATATTTTTAATCTGTAAAATAGAGCTGATCAGACCTTTCTAGATGAAATACTTGGACTTTTTCAAACAAATAGCAAACTCGCTGCAGTGTGTCAGTGAACTTATAGCTGTATCCTGTGGCTTCCTTGCTATTTCAAATACCTCTAAGTTGACAGCAAAACCAGGCTGAAATCTGGCAACACACTCATCATATTCCTCCAGGATCCCATTTTACCTTATTTATTTTTCTGTCTAAAACACAAAATTTAAAGTCATGTGCAAACCAATACACATATGCAACACTCATGTGCAAACCATGGCACATAGTCAATCACAAAAATTTAAATGTGGTATTGAGAGTGTAGGGAAAAAAAATTAAGTGTATTTTTTTAAAGCCCCTTATAAGAATAGGTAATTATCTTATTTAAATAATATTTTGTATGTAGTGATTAGGAATGTACTTATTTTAAATCTTGATTGAATTTGCTCATCACTGCAGTAAATGTTCATAGCTGCTTGCTGAACACTGACAATATCAAACAACAAGGGTTTCCTATTAATTTTATCTTATTGAAACTTGAAATTTGAACTGCTAAAGTTACAAATAAAATGTTTTTCAGAAATACTTGGAAATGTGGATTTCCAGGATAAATTTTAAACCATTAAGAGCTTTGAAGATATAGTGAGAGATAAATCTACCACACATTATTCCCACTTCGAATGACTAAAATCAAACAGATGCGTTACACATGATGAACACATCACAGCTTGGCATTTTGTGGGAGTTTTGCCCTTTTCAAGCCTCAAACATTCAGCTTGGTGTGATACTGACTGTTGAAATGAGAGTGAACACCAGGGGAAGATCAAAAGAAGACTGTTATTACATTTTATTTTTGCATTACACTAAATCAAGTTAGTCATTGTGTACAAAATATGAGTGATGCACTTGTTTTCCAATAATTACTCTGTTAGCTGTAGATGCAACACAGTTAACCTTTAAACAATGGATCTACTCCTTTTTACAATCAGCTGCATTGCTAATTTTTTTATATTTTATTTTCTTTTTGGTAAAAGAACATGAAGTATCTTCTGGTACTGATTCCAGTTTCTGTAATTCTGCGTGTAGTTCTGAGCGCGACCAACTGGGGCAAACATGGCGCTGTAACGTGTAGTGGTCATCCGCAATAGCTTCCTGTGACGTCAGCTCGCTCCTGCTCTGTAATGTTTTGATGTCTCTTCTTTAAATATACTGTCGTTATTTTCTGAATGTGTCCTTGCCTTTCGTGTCCCTGGGTCGACATGAGCTTTGTTTAGTAGTCTGTGGAAAAGTAAGGCGTCACTTCGTTCAGATTTGCGGCATTTCCTGACGGCTAGCTAGCTGAGCTATTGCTAGGTAACGTTATCTGTCAATGGTTTGTGAGTGACAGCAGCTAATCCGGGTGCTACAGTCATTACTGGAGTGCGGTACTTTACACAACAAGGCTGTCTGACTCAAACTGGGACACAAGTACCTCCAGTTCGTCCCGTTAGACTATAAATACACATGCCTAATATTTGATCTGAAACGCCTAAGTTGATAATAATATGTAAAATGATTAGTGTGTTTTTTTTTTTTCCATGAATGGGGTTTATGTTTCATATTTATTGCGTACAAATTTCTGTCTTTTATTTCTTATGCTCTTTTGGTCACACTTTAAGGTTTCAGACAATTAACAAATTTTAATACCACACAAAGGAAATTTAGAACGCAGATTTAAAATGTTGATTTCTTTTCTCGAGCAAAAATCTATCCAAACCCACCTGATCCTAAGTAATAAAGTAGTTTCTCACTAAACCTAAAATCTGCTACCTGTTTTCCAACCAACCTTAGAGAAATATTGTGCACCAGATTTTTATTTTATTTTTTTTTCAGAATTCTTTTAATTTAACTCAAAAATATTCTATTTGGTCCAAAGGGAAATTAAATGTCTTTCTAACTCATATCTTCAAGAATCTTTAGAGTTGTTGAGGAAGCTGATTTTGAGAATAATCTCAGAAAATTTCTTGAAAAAACGTTGACATTTCTGAGTTTTTAACTCAGAAATTTCCCCCCAAAAAAATCTCTAGAAAATGTCTTTAATTAATAAAAAAAATTGTATGTTTTATGACAAAAATTTACCCCTCTTTTTTTTTTTCTTTGCAGTGCCCCTAAATTGGCGTTGCAGATATATGTCAAGAAGCCTCTCATGTCATTATTATTTTTTCTTCATTGGACCTGGTGTCTGTAGCTTTTCTCCCTTAATCTTAATAGATTAAATAATTATTCCAAAGCACTTTTTGTTTTTCAGGATGGAGAACTCAGAGGCCGGTCTGTCATCTAGGTCTCTTCCAGCGTTGGACAGGAACGTGTCGAGATCCTCCGGCTGTCCTGATCAGCAGCCGGACTCGACCAGGTCATCGAAGCACAGGGACCAAACGTCCAGGTCACCTAGGAGACGGAAGGAGGGGAAGAGGTCACAGCAGCGGGTGGATGATCACGAGCAGCGACTGTGGGAGATGGAGCGGCGGAGGTTGCCAGGCCAACATGAGCACTTGGAGCCCGCCGGTTCATTGTGTGGCGCAGCGGAAAGCTCTCCTAAGAGGTATGTGCTCCGGGTAGCTCGGTTTCTGCTGCTCCAAAAATGAGGTGATGTTAAACTCCTCCTTTTTTTATCCTCCTCCTCATAGGAGAGCTCACTTTCTGCATGGACCGTATCCAGCCACTCACTTTGGACCCAAAGCCTGCATTCTCCCCAACCCAACTTCAGTCATGTAAGCAAGAGGCTGTGTAATAAGCTGAACTTTGTGTACACTGACTGCTTGTTAGATCAATGACACAGAGAAGTTTGTGCAACTGAGTTAGATAAGAGAAAGTAAGAACGTGCTTGGCTCGTTTTAAAGTAGTTGGTTAACTTTACCGTCAGCTGTTCTGAAATTATTTGGGTCTGAACACATACAGGTGAAATAATCTTTACAATGCCTGCTGTTTACCACATAAAGAAGAGGAAAAACAAATGGTAAAAGGAGGAGAGGACATTTTTATTGTTATACTTGGAATTTGACCCTGAGCCTCTGCTGTAGCTAAGAGTCACAGTAGTTAACGAACGACTTTACTGCTCAGAAATGTGGAATAATCTTTATTTAATTCAGAAAATATGGTATGTGTGGAACATTTGCTCTGGTAGTTTATATTTTCCTGTTTGTGTCTTGTTGCTGACAAAGGATGTTGTGCTGTATATTTCTGTGTTTGTTTCCTTGTGTCTGTGTGTGTGTGTGTGTAATATTTTCCCTACATGTCCCAGGCACATCCAGGACCCGGTAAGTCAGAGGCTCACCTGGAACAAAGCTCCGGTCAACGTGCTTGTCATCAGGAAGATCAGGGACGAGAGTCTGGTTGAGCCTTTCAAAGAGCTCTGCAGGTTTCTAGTAGAGGTACAAGACTAATGTGTGATCAAACACGCAGCGGTTAACTCAAGTACTGTGTAGACATGCAGAGCTCTGAAGAATATTCACACACTTTGCACTTTTTCACCTCTTATTACTTTGCAAAAACAGATTTTAATGTTTTTAATGGGGGATCTAATGCCATAGGCCAGATAGAGTGACATAATTGTGAAATGGAAGTAAAAAATTGTAATGTGCTTTGCATTTTTATTTCTTCATTTTTCTTCTGTTTCATAGTTATGCACTACTTTGTGTTGGATTACCAAAGGAGTCAGCAATATTTTTCATTCAAACAGCCACTTTTCCCTCAGCTGCAACAAAATAAAACCTTCCTAAAACCACAAAAAAATATTTTCGAAATATATACTACATACAATGTTTTATTTATGAAAGCTAACAAAATTAAACTAAAATGTATTTCTATTTACAGATATTAAACAAAATGAATCAGTTATTACAAGAGGAGAAAAAAATGTTATATATGGAAAATTAAGGAAAAATGTTGAACTTTTAAAAGCCTGTTGTAGATATTGTATGCAGATTTTTCAGAAAAACATCTAAAATTACCATCTCTAATTGCATCCATAATCAAAATCTTTTCCTTTTTGGTTTTATAAGTGCCACTGTGGACTCCTCACTCACATACAATCCAGCAATAAACAAAATGCAGTGCATATAGTAGTGTTTTCTGGTTTTATATTCTATGTAAACCATACAGTTAAGTTTATGTCAGCTTGGCACATTAACATAACATTCCCAGTTAAAATCTGGTGCAGTTTAATAAAAGAAGTAAATCTAAAATATATACTCAAACACCAATATATGCTTTATTAAAAGATAGAATGGATTTTCTAAACCCTTACATGCATGTTATATACACAACAAAGACACAACATATTAGTACTGTTGAAATGAGACAAGATACAGGAGCTTGTTTAAAAAAAAAAAAAAAAAAAATCTTAAATTTGATTTAAAAAAAAAAGTGCTAGATCCACTATCTGATTATTTTATTCATAATACGGTAAAAATGTTTTGTTAAGAGTGAAACTGTAACTTTTTTGTCAATATTAAGGAATTATTGACTTAAAACAAGCTCCTATATCTCTGAAATTTTACTTGCAAGTTAGTTTTGTCTTATTTCAAGTGTACAAAGACATCTGCATTACAAACTAGACAAAATACCTTTTTATGCACCTTGGTGGGGTACTTTATACAAGCTTTTTGAAGCGCCACCTTAATATTTGGAGGTGATTACTTCATCACTTTTTGCTTTTTATTTTAATATCTGGACAGAATCTTCTGTTCCTTCTTTGAGAAGAGTCTCCCTGCCAAGCGCAGAAAGTTAAACCTCTTTGCCTCCACTGAACATGAGTTCCTGTGGTGCCAAAGAGCAGCAGGTCTAACCACCATCAATCCAGGAAATGTTTCAGACAAGCAGAGGAACGCTCCAGTCTGGTCTCCTGCAGCTGCAGCGTATTTTAACCACATGTTTGTAAAACCAGACGTTCAGAGCCGACCTGCAGGTTGACATGTTTGTATTTCATCCAAACACCACCATGCCGAGCCGCAAGCTAACGGTGCGCGATTCGGTGTTGTGGCTAAAGTGTATGTTTGTGCTTCAGGAGAAGCAGATGATGGTGTATGTGGAGCGCAGGGTAGCAGACGACGCCACGCTGTCGAAGGACGAGGCCTTCGGCTCCATCCGCAATCAGCTCTGCACCTTCAGAGAGGGTGAGACATCTGTGCGACTCACAGCAAAGCCATGCAAGCTGTCTGTAACAACAACATGGCGCAACACCGCCATGCAAAAATATCCACTTCAAAGATTTCTGCTGATTATATCTCTGTACAAATGTAAATGTAAATGATGCTGTGTGACATTGAAATCAGAAAATTGTTATAATTATACTGCTCTTATTTAAATATTTTACAGAATTAGCACATTTAGAAGCAGCCCTAAATTAACTTTATGCATGTTTTGTCTTTTTGTTTGATGGTGTTTACTGATAAATAATCACCAGTTTCTAGTTTTGTTTATTCTCTTTTTGTAGGGTTGTTTGGTATTACGAGTGTTTAAACTTTGTGTCATAATAGTTTATTTCTTATAAAAAGGATCTACAGTTTCTTCCTGTTTCATCTTAAGCCAGAGATAAAAGTAAACACATCCTCTTTTTTATTTACATTATCTTGAGGATTGATTTCTAAATAAAGCCAAATACAAACGTGAGCTTTTTAAAGGTGGATTTTATTGTACTAATTAATGTTACTGGTGAATATGTGAGTAACACTGATTTTATATCAGTAGTAAAGAAGGATTAGATTTCTGTATCAATGAAATAAAGTAAAAAGAGGACGGACCAAAATCAGTTTGCTTGAGTGTAATTTAAACATACAGAATCATAAATTAGTATTTACACCCCTTGAACGTTTCCTCATTTTGTGACATTAAAACCATCAAAACGTGCAAAAGTATTGCAATAGTGACAATGCTTTAAAAGCAAACAGTGCTTTGATTTTAAAGCAATTTTACTCTTTTTATTGATTTAATTTTGATAATAGTAATAATGACAATTGGACACTCAGCATCAGAATAATTACCAACTTCTTGCCTATAAACTGCTTCTACATATCAGTCATAATCAACCAAATTCTGCTTCTTTTGATTTAAAAAATGACAAAAACCTCCTAATAAGATTTAAAACTAATTATTATAATGAAATGATAGTTAAATAAAATGTTTAATATAAAAGTAGAGGTGATAAAACCTCAAGTTTTGTTCAAATTTAAGCGTTTTTGGCCTTTTAGATATTTACACTGGATCTTTTCGTTCTAACATGGATCTGACGCCAAATTAAACTTTGGCTCCTCTTTTTATTTAATGTTTTAAAAGCAAAATAAAGTTATCAAAGATCAGAAATTGGTTTTAACATTTTGCATCTGATTTGGGGAAAATATAGATCAGATTTTTACCAGTCTAAGTATTGCAGTTTTTTAAGGTGTCAAAACAAGAAAAGAAATGATCTTTTTCCCCACTGCCTGACTGGAAGCCATTTTCACCATTGTGTTGTTTCGTGATTTGTGGGAGAATTTGAAATGTTCAAGTTTTTAGTTGAAAAAATTAATAACTCATTTTTCCAACTTGGTGATCAAACGCAGTGAAGATGAGTTTGATGTCGTTCCCAAATCCAAAATTCAACATCACAATGACAAGTTTTATTTGTAATGTTTGTGACTTCAGGTTATGACGATATCTCTGACTGCATCGACCTGATCATTTGTCTGGGTGGCGATGGGACGCTGCTTTATGCCTCTTCTCTCTTTCAGGTATTGATACTTTGATAAAATGAGATGGATGCAAGATTTTTTTTACTTCTGTAAGAAAAAAATGCAGTATTGATGTATATTTATCTCATTAGTTGACAAGATTAACAATGTTAAACAAGTTTAAAGAGTTTTTATCTCAGTTTCTGTGAATCAGAAAGTTTTTATGTTTACCATAATTTTTCTTTAGCCTAAAATAACATTCAGAAGATGTTATTGCAAAAGGAAAGCAGTCTGAAGAAAAACCAATTAAGTTACAATAAAGGAGATCTTTTCAGAAACCTAATTACTGAGTATTTATGCTATAAAATCACTTTTTCTACATTTTTCCTCAGATCAAATTAAGTTTAGGAAACCTCTAGTTTAAAACTTAGTTTAGCACATCACATAACCCACTCATTTTACTTTCTGCATTTTAATTATGTCTCTCAGAAGTTTTGCATGTTTCTTGTGCATCACTTATTATCACAAATGTGACAGAAATGTTTTAGTTTAAAATATTTTCACAGCAACTGAATTTGAACAGATTTTGCTGATATTCTATACTGCAGATTCTCTTGTTCAGAAAAGTTTTGATGCACACAGATTTTCTGTTTCTTCCTCTCCAGGGCAGCGTCCCGCCAGTGATGGCGTTCCACCTCGGCTCTCTGGGTTTCCTGACTCCCTTCAAGTTTGAGTCGTACAGAACCGAAGTGGCCAAAGTGTTGGAAGGTAAAGCGAAACCATCCGTGAAACTGTAAGCAACCTGTTCAACCAAGAAGCACAAATCTAAGGAACTGGGTGTGTTGTGCTGTGGTCAAAGGGAACGCGGCCATCACTCTGCGCAGCCGTCTGAAGGTGAAGGTGGTGAAGGACATGCTTCAGAGGACGGGGCAGCAGCCGGAGAGCAGAGAGATGGAGCACAACGGCCTCCTTCCTCATGGGCACACCAACAGCGAGGCTGGGAAGGTTACCCTGCAGCTACAGGTGAGAGGTCGCTGTTTACATACTGAGCTTGTTTAATGCAATGTTTTTGTTTTATTTTTAATGAGAAAATTAGGATAACATCAATATTTCTTGGCTTCACATCTCAAAAAGGAAGAATAAATTGTTTTATTTTTAGATATATTAGCAACAACATTGGTATCGGTCGATATTAGTAATGTTTTAACATATCGGTATCAGTCTGGTAAATAAAAGGAGGCTGATATTAACAACAGATGTTTGTTAATATCGTCTTGTTACCATTTGTTTCTGACCATTTTCTTTACAAAAGTGTTGAAACAGTAGAGAAATATACACAATACGGTAAATATTGGTTATCGGCCATAGCAGCAGTATTAAAATACGGCTGTCGTTTTAGTAAGTGATTATTTAGATTATCATTATTATTTGAAAAAGAAAAAAAAGAAAATTATCACATTCTGCATATTTTTTATTTAACCATTTAAGCTTTTTAATACAATATTAACAAATATTATAAATGCAAATGAACAAATAATTAAACTCCTTTTTAAAAGATGAAAATTAACATTTTATTGCCTAAAATGCAGTTCCACAGGACTCCTTTAGTGTGGAATTGATCATTTGTAGCAAATAATCGTCAGCAGTAAGAACAATGCTTCTAACATCAACATGAGCAAAGCTCAGCACTTTCTGGTTTACTTTACATCAATGCGGTACAGGGCTGATTTGTTAATTATTTATTCTATTAATTTATGATTAATTAGATAGCAAAAGGTGCTTTTTAGGAGAAATGTTTATATTTTTACAGGATTTGAACATGGTGAAGCTAAAACTATGCCACTCGAGGAGTTCTGGGTGGAACATATTTACAGAAAAACATTTTTTTCCTTAATTTAAATCCAAAATGTATATTTCTTAAATGGTTTTGGTTTAATTTCTGCTCTGAGTGTGTTGTTTTTTAAGCAAATGACCTTTTTGAGACTGATTACTCCTGTTAACGATTCATCAGTTACTAAATTAGTTGACAAATATCTCAATAACAGATTAATCAATTAATCGGATTAATCGTTTCAGCGCTTCTGACATCCAGGCTAAAAGACAGGAATATTAATGAGTAATTGCAAACATGTAACTGTTCCCTATTTTTCACTTCATTAACAATTTCCATATCATTTAGATGGCTGTTTTAACCTCAACCCATGAGGGTAAAAACAACCATGATGTTGCAGTTTGTTATTGAGATTAACCCACATTTGCAATACTCTTCTATTTATGCTTTATATTCATTATTTGGCATCTTAGTTACTAAGTTATTTATCAGGTTTGGGCACTAAAGATGGTGAAAGTCCATCCAGCTAGCCAATTATTTTCTCTTCAAGCAGAATCTGAATGTATTGGAGCTGTAACATAACAGCTTTGCCTTCTCTAATCTGATCTCTGGCTTGAAACAGGAAGTATGGCGTGTTTTTGTGCAAAGGCACGTTTTGTACATGAGCCACCTGCTGTGGGAGTGAGTGTTTCCTCCACCCAAATTGATAAATCCAGGAATGAATGTCAGATGTTTGATTAAAAAGGCCCCTTGTTATTCCTTGTAATTGTGAAAACGTATTCCTGATTTTTCCTCTTGTTTTGTTCTTTGCCTTCACTTGATCTGGACAAACCACATGGCAAAAGAAATGCATTATGTACATTTTTGAAGAGCCGTAGCTCCTTATTCCACAGGTGCTTTGCGTGTTTATTCGTAATTATAATGACTCACGGAGCACAGCTGCGAGCGGTCCTCCTCCTGTTGCCGTGTTGACCTTCTCTCTCTCCACATTTTAAGTCTCTTAAGCTGCTGGAACATCGTCCACAGATCGTCTGCAGCTTTTTGTGATTTATCTCACACTGTAAGCTGATCTATCTCTGCTGCTGCCTAGCAACTAGCAAAACTTTTCCTCCTTATGTTGCTGACTCTTATGGCAACTTTTTCTAACTACGTTCACACTTACAGAGCCCAGCAAGGCACATGGGGAAAATTTTTTCTTTTGCGTTCTCTTGCAATATTTTTGCGTTATCTCACAAAAGGTTTTGTGTTCCCTCGCAAAGGTTTTTCCATGAACATTAATATCTCTTTCTGAAAGATCTGAAGTTTTATATCTTTTTCTTTAGGATAGAAAGGCACCATAAACCTATGATATAAACAAAAACTTTCCGTAGGTAGGAAATAAATAAAAATACATCCTAATTTGGACTATTTCTGAGTTACGATTGCGGGGTAATAAGTCATCTGACAGTTTTAATTGAGTCTCTGTTGTGCTGGTTGTTCACACTGTAGCCTGAAATGACTATAATATTATAAAATAATATGTTAAAATGCTGCATAGAATCAGTAAAATAAATGTCTAAAAACAACAAAACAAAAATTTCCGTACTTTGTAGCCTGACCAACAGTGTGTAAACTTATAGTTTATCATTATCTACACACTTCTGATTTTAAATGGTATTACGCAATATACACCATTTAGCTCGACAGGATGAAAATTAATTATTGAATGCAGACTTGATATATTTTCAGTGGGGTCCCCTTTGAAGCTCAAAGGGATGAAACAGGACCACTATGCTGTTCTCTGTTCAGCCTTTCTGTTATCCGCTAAAAGTCTCGCTCTCATTAAGCCTTAAATGTCCTGACATGTTGCTAAAAACAGCTTTTAAGATGGATGGCTTTTTAGTACTTTGTGTTTTCATTGAATTATTAACACTGAAAATTATTACATTTGAGCTGATCAGACGGAGATTATCGGTTTAAGCTTCAGACCAATGTGTTCCCAGTCACTCGTTTTCTCTGTGCATATCTAACGATTGAGAGTTAATTTGGTGTTTATGCAGCAGCCTACTTTATTGTCGCAGTTCTTTTTACTGCAGAATAAATGCAGAACCTTTCTTTGAATCCAATAACCTTTTGGTTCAGCTCCTCTGATCCTGTGGTTTCGTGACAAAGAGCTCATGCGACCGCAGGCTGACTGAGCGAGCTGTTGGGATTTCAATGTTAACCTCAGAGCGTTTGTGTGCGCACGCAGAACATGTGTATGGGTCGGCGAGGGAACATCCACCGGTCTCCATGATGACCGTCATAACAAAGCTCACGGGAGAGAACGCTGGATGTTGTGAAGTTCTGTTGAGCCTGTTTCCATGGAGACAGTGGCGTCAAAAGCGGAGTCGTCACCAAATGGGTATTTAATGATTCCTGATGCTCTCAGTCTGGCACAGAGTGTAACTAAACAACACGCCTGACTGCACGCGCTCGCACACCTGTCTGTGTTTTGTCAGTTTCTGCTCGGCTCCCTCCGCCCCGTCGTCTCGCTCCAGAGGGGTTTTTCTTTCCTTTTTTTTTTTTTTTTTTTTTTGTTCTCATCAGTGAAGTACAGTGATAGATTGTTTTTACTGCTCCCTTAACCCCACTTACACCCTCCCATTACCTCACGTCTGCCGTCTCCAGCAGGCAGGATGTTTGAGTTGAGCTCTGCTGACGTCAGCACATCTGCCAGACATCACAGCTCAGCGGTGCAGAATGCCGTGTGATGGAGGCGCAGAGCGTGATTTGTTATGCGGTGGGTCCGCTGTTGGTTTCCCTCGGGGCTGTAGGACTGTGGGTCTCAGTCTGCTGGTGGAGGGTTTGTTGTTTTCATTGACAACACGGATTAAACGTAACGTCTGTGAGAGGGGATTACGCACCGCAGACTCCAGAGAATGTGCATCAGTATCTAATTATTCATGTAGTTTTTGTTTTCAGTTTAATAAATTAAATTCATGTAGGTTTAGCTGGGTTGTTTTTCAGCTGTGACACAGATGTTGTATTTAATAACATCTAAATGGCCCTTGAAACAGAGGGCCAATTAAGTCTTTAGAAACCTGGGAAAGAACTGACTTTAATTATTTTTTCCTCCAGGCTGAATAAGTTTGATAAATGCAGCGAGTTTCTAGTGCAAATATCTTTGTATAGTTGAAATAATAATAATAATAATAAAAAAAACAACTTATAAGTAACTTTAAAACTTATTTTAAGTCAATAATTCCTTAATATTGATTTAAAAAAAAAAGAGTTCTCCTCGCAGATTAGCTTACTAATATGTTGGGAAAAATGTTGTGTTATAAGTAAAATAATCTGCCAGATGAACTAGTAGTTTGTTGTAATCAATATTAAGGACTTCTTG